>CM076069.1:14838230-15443230 GCA_038088235.1 Zacco platypus
AACATACTGAGAGTTATGGATTTGAATGAACCCCTAACCCTAAATATTAACTTTTGAGACCTTAAATCATGCAGGTTTTGGAGGAAAGGTGTGCTATTCATTTTCAAAGTGATTGGACCTGGTAGAAACATTAAGTCATTAATTACTCACCCTCATGTCGTTGTAAACCCTTAAGACTTTCGTTCATCTTCACAACACAAATGAACGGACACACAGGAATGAATCTCATTGGTTACGCAGCATGTCTGAGCTTCCGGAAGAGGTCTGTTCTTGTGCGTCATTCAGGTTAGGTTGAGGCGAGCTTCTGTTTAAGTTCGCCGATCAATATTTACATGCAAGTAAAAGCCTGAATTTAATCTATTCATCATAACAAGCGATTGAGTCTCGATTAATATGTATTAGTTTTCCGATCTTTTTATGAACTTTTTGAAGTGTCAAAGTTTCAGTTGCAAAGTCAGTCTATGGAAGGAAATCTGACAGAAATCTTAATTTATGTTACAAAGATTTACAAAAGTCTTACGGGTTTGGGACGGCATGAGGGTGAGTAATTAATGACAGAATTTTCACTTTGGGGAGAACTAAAACTTTAAGACTGTGCCTTAAGAACTACTTTAACCAACTAGAAGTTAGTAAGGGGTAATCAGTTTTACTGCTCTGTATCAAATTAGATCAATTTAATGTGTTTTAATTTTTATGTGTTAAAAAAAAAAAAATTGGATTAATTTGTATGACAATTCTTAAATGTTTGCACAGTTGCCCCCAGAATCGGTAGAATCTCAATCTGCTCCCTAATTCAGTAGTCAGGGCACTGATCAGGGAGTCGGCTATCTCAAAAGCCTTCGAGTGCATTACCTAGGACTAAATTGAACTGCTCCCTAAAAAGTCACACAATGCACTGTGAAAACCAGGGAGCATTGATGCTCACCATGTTCACCTAATTGAAATTCTAAAGCACGAAACATAAAATGTGTGAGCTAACTCAAAACACACAATGATACGTGATAGATGATTTGAAAAAAAGTTAATAAATTACATTTGAGCATAAACATACTTCACTAAACAAGTAATAAATCTAGCTAACATTTAGAACCAATTTACGATTGAAATGTTGCATGTATATGTAACAAAGTATTTATCATAATGCAATACTTAAGTTTGAAAAATATCAGTTCTGCTGTTGTTCATAAATACCAGTAGTGAGGTTTTACAACGAGGCCGTTGTCATGTTCTGTCATCAGTGTTCCAATGTGTAGTGATCCTGGGTCCATACCAGTGCCCAAATTCGTGTACTCGATATACTGATTCACAACCTATGGAGCTTATTGAGGCGCACCCATAAAGTCATTAAACAGCCACTCAGAACGAACAGCATATAAACTGCAAAACCACATGAATTCTACATCTTGGTCAGAACATTTTTAAGTTGCAGTTCATTTCTGCACTAACGGAACTGTAAAAATAAAGGGTTTTTTTCCAAGGAGCAGAAAAATCTCTCCCATCTACATCTAAACAATACTTAAGAGAAAAGGAGAAAAAAATAATAAAATGAAATAAAATAATGAGCCATACAAAATAAATCAAGGGTGATTATTACTCTACATTAAAAAATTATCACAGGCATATCTGTGTGATTTAGACGTTGCCCTGTAATCTGTTAAATATGCTCATGGGCGCTGTTTCCTGCGTAATGGTGAGCTTGTTAAGAATTATTTTTTTTGTCCATAATAATGTTAAAATAAAAAGGCATTTGAAATATATTGCAAGAACATCCATCTTTTACAAACACACACACACAGTTTGGCTTGAAAATTCCCCACTAAAATTAAGTTTTCATTTACTTATATGACATTCTTTCTCCCATACAACACAAAACCAGACATTTCGAAGAATATTTATTCTGCTATTTTGCATAAAATGAAAGCATATGTTGAATGGGACTACTGAGATAATAATAGATGTGTGATAATAGATAATAATAGATTCATAAAAGATGTGTGTGACTGCATACGTTGATATATGAAATGGACTAAAAATGCATGATTCTATTAGTTGTAGTTATTATTAATAATAATAATAATAATAATAACAATAAATAAAGTAGATCTGATGCATTACTATAAACAGATCCTCTGAAGTTTTATGAATAAAAATAGGCTGAACATTTTCCTTAAAACTGTAGCTCAAATCTTCACCACATCTTTTTTGTTGTTGTTGTTGTTCAATGAAAATATGAAGGTGAGTCAATGATGACTTTTTAATTTTTGGGTTGACTATCCCTCTAGAACTAACGGCCCGACAAATGTAAAATGGACACATGTCGCTCAGACAGGGGCTTGACGTCTCTAAAACCATCTACATGTATGAGAGGAACTTGATGTGTCGAAGATGAGGCGCTGTGAGGTGAAGAACACCCTCCCCGTGTGTTATTTTCTTTCTCTGCCACCTTCTACCTGATCTCACCGAAGAGCCAAAGAAGCGTGATGGCGATTCCTGTGAACCGCGAATCAACCTGCGATTACAGCCGGTGACAGCTGCACACAGACGGGCTCAAAGACACTGCCTCGCTCCGCCTTGATGTTATGCAAATGTAAACAGCTGTCATTTCTAAAGCCGCCGTCTTTGCGCTTTCCTCCGGTGTGAAGATCGAAGGGTTTTCAAAGTGTCTGTGTTTTTTTTTTTTCCTCTACTCTTTTTTAATCCAAGCCCTATTATCACAAACAAGCCAAGAACAACAAAGACGACGCTACAAAACAAACAACAAGAGAATGAAAGAGAAGAAAGTAAACAAGGAGTTGATGAAAGATTGAGTGCTGGAACTTGAAGCTGCGAGACATATTAAGAGGCGTTTGGTGTCCTGTCACCCGGGCGCTCACCACAGGTGCACCCAGACACACACACACACACACACACACGCGCACACACACACACACGCACGCACACACACACACACACACACGCGCACACGCACACGCACGCACACACACAGGCAGTAATTAAGGCTCCCTGTCGATCAGTGTCTCTGAACGCTCTTCATTCTTTATCACTAAAACACATCAAAAACCACAGATAAGCAATAAACAACAGCGCTGTTAATTTGTTCAGTGAAGATCAGAAACTTTCTGACATGCTGTCTGGCACATCCCTATTATGAATGCAAAAACAGCGGATGCCCAAAAGAGAGCGATGTGTGCCCACATAACAACAGAAAGCTCCACAGAAATGGAACGCCAGCCATTCTGCACCTTCTCCATCCTGTTGTGTGTTTGTTTGTTAAGTACTTTGGCTAATTTGACTACGCTTTCAATTACCAATAATACTTTAGTACTAGTTTGAATCTATTTCCTACCAAAATCAGCACAGAAACTCAGCAGGTTCCATCTAGATGATTCTCAACCTTTTTGACGCCAAGGCCCACCAATGTATAAAACAATATTTAAAGGTTCCATGACTTTTACAGCTGGATAATGATTATGGATAAGGATTTTTTAAAAGATATATTTACTAAATTTCTACCTTATAAAATATATTGAAAATTATATTAATTTCCAATAGTTTTCAAGGTCTGAAAATCACACTTTTCTATAATATAGTATATCCAGGTTTTTCAAGACTAGTTGTATTTTAAACAATTTTAAGTAATCTTGAGGCCCCCTGGTTGAAAACCCCTGATTTAGGCCTACTCAAGTTTTACAACTTAAATGCTGCACAAATTGCATAAATTCTGGAGAAACAATGATGGAGGGAAGATCATTCAGGCAAAATCTGATGTAAACTATGGATTATATACCGATCAGGCATAACATTATGATCACTGATAGGTGAAGTGAATAACACTTGTTTATCTCTTCATCAAGGCACCTGTTAGTGGGTGGGATATATTAGGCAGCAAGTGAATATTTTGTCCTCAATGTTGATGTGTTAGAAGCAGGGAAAATGGGCAAACGTAAGGATTTGAGTGAGTTTGACAAGGGCCAAATTGTCATGGCTAGACGACCGGGTCAGAGCATCTCCAAAACTGCAGCTCTTGTGGACTGTTCCTGGTCTGCAGTGGTCAGTATCTATCTAAAGTGGTCCAAGGAAGGAATAGTTGGCTCATTGATGCACGTGGGGAGCTATTGTAGCTCAAATTGTCAAGAAGTTAATGCTGATTCTGAAAGAAAGGTGTCAGAATACACAGTGCATCACAGTTTGGTGCGTATGGAGCTGCATAACTGCTGACCAGTCAGGGTGCCCATGCTGACCCCTGTCCACTGCCAAAAGAGCCAAAAGTGGGCAAGTGAGCATCAGAACTATGAATGTGCACTAACCATTGAACTATGGCTCTAAAATAGAAATGCATGACAAATTATTTGGACACCTAAGCCAAAATGGACAAACGTTATTGCATTAGATAACAAGATATCAAACCAAGTGCACAAGTATTTTTTAAGCCAAACTATTCACAATAATAATATAATATATATAATATAAAAAATAAAATATCACTTGTGTTTGTGAAGTGCAGTCTTGAGGAGAACTGACTTCATATGTTTAAAAATATTTAATCAATTAAATGTAAAAGCAAAATGGCTAAGTGTAGAATTGTTTGCTTGCAGATGTCATTGGATTCAATATTTTGTTATCTTATGCAATGATTTCAGGCATTTTAAGTGGCTTAAGGGCTGTCCAATCCTGCTCCTGGATGGCCACTGTCCTGCAGAGTTTAGCTCCAACCCCCATTAAACACACCTGAACCAGCTAATCACGGTGTGTTGAGGCAAGTTGGAGCTAAACTTTGCAGGACCGGAAAGTGTTTGGACACCTCTGGGCTACAGCATGATAAAAACACACACATTCTCTCTCTGATGATTTTGAAGCACTGCTCGCCTGATGCTGGCAGTGGTGCTCCTAGACTTCTGGGGGCCCTAAGCAAAACTTTGTAAGGGGACCCCTGTCAATGCGTTCATTAAAACCCCAAAATGACCCCCAACCCCTTATTCTGTTCTTTCAGAGCAGTTTCACTGTCAACAACAGTGAGATGAAAGTCAGTGATAACATAAAAAATAAAATTACAAACAATAGGACAATTACAATATAAAAGGATACAAATGAAATAAACAATTTAGCCTACCAATAATAATAGCCAACTATACAGAAACTGAAAAAAGTATTCTAATGCAATCATTAAACTTCATAGTCTTAGTCTTCACCGTATTAATTAAATAAACAATCTTGTTAAAATGACTAAAGATGTTCAGTGAAGAGCAGTGAATGATTCTCTCTTTGTCTTTTGGTAGGGTTCGATGACACCTTAAATGACACAGACAGCAACAGGTTTATTAGGCTGCTGTCACTTTAAGACCAAACTAATATATTGATATACATTCGATTACTTTTATAACGACTGTTTAAGTGAAAACTCACCAAGATGGGCATTATGACAAATTTGTGTGTGTAGTTGTCCATTTAAGCGCACACTGAAGCCCAAAGTAGCCTCTATACTTGTCCGTGTTTCACTCCGTCTTGGGTCACACACACAAAAAGCTGCCTGGGGGAAGCACCTCTTTCACAGCTCAATGCGCTTTTAAAATATTTTTTTTTTTAGTATCGAGCACGTCTGGCAAGAGACTGTATATTAAAAGTCATATTACATGATTTGACTGATTTGGGTGTTACGTAAGGTGGCCGACAGTGCACCGTTTTAAAGGAAAGGAAAGGAATCATCTCATAATTGTTAGAAGCCAAAATCAAAACTAAAATTCTATTAATCGCATCCCTAGTCATTAAATCATCTTTGAGAGCAAGGGGGCCCCCTGGTGGTCCGGCGGCCTTACGCAACTTGCGTACTTTGCTTATAGGGAGGACTATGGATGCCAGTCAAGCTCGGGTCATAAAGCAGCTCCCAAAATCATAAACATGTGAGATCATAAACATTTAGCAGCTTTGTAAACTATCCATTAACTCATAGCTAATTTACTGATGAGTCTTATCTCCCATAAAGAACACACAAAGGTTCAGTCTCACTCTGTGTGCTATGTCTATGACCATACACAGCTTTTGCCCTTCACAGGCAGCTAAGCTCTCATCTGCCTTAAAATGAAACCCTGCATCTATAATTCATCTCTTGCTAAGCATGATCTGGGTGATATAAATGCTATTATTTAGCCGGGCGGAAGCGTGGAGTGCTTTGACAGAGGACTTCTGAGCTCTCTGCTAATGACCTAGCGCTGCTGTCGGAATCAATCCGACCCGCTGCCCACGCAAATGACAATGCACTGTGGGAGTGGACATAACGGTCATTTCTGTGGCCCAGAGCGCCGGCACAGCCAGTGCTAACACCACCGGGACCGTAACGCCCTCGGGGCAAATAGAGATGCTACTGGAGGAAGAGTAGGGTGATAAAAGAAAGGAAAAATCTTAAAGGTACAGTAACAAAAATAACTAGTTTTTGTTGTGAGAATCCTTGTAAAATAAGTATCCTCTGTTGTGATATTTACCTTCACCTACCTGCCACCAGAAATGGGCCTTTTCTAAAAATATACTGTTTTTTGTGTGTGAATTGGGAAGGAAAAAGACAATACTGATATTATTATGCAATTACATTAAATAAAAGTGAGAAAGCAGAGCGTCACAACAGCTGCCTTCAAACAGACCTGCATATTAAAGCAGCTAATTTATTATCTTAGTTGACAAAACTGGGTGCTCAATGTGTTCAGCATATTTGTGCATAAACAAAAAAGCACAGTGTTTTCTATGCTGAAATCTGGCCACTGGGTCACACAACAGCATAAAAAATAAAACAGGAGAAAGCAAGAAATACCCAATTATTTCTACTATACATACTTGTAAAGCTGTCAGACATTTTAAGAACCATTACATTTTTGCTTCATCCAGCTAAGTAGCATTAAAACAACAACATACAACATTTACAACACATTTAAATGGTTAGTTCACCCAAAAATGAAAATTCTGTCATTAATTACTCCCCCTCATGTCGTTCCACACCTGTGAGGTTTTCGTTCACCTTTGGAACACAAATTAAGATCTTTTTTGATGAATCTCAGGTATCTGACTCCTCCATAGACAGTAATTTAACCACCACTTTCAGGGTCCAGAAAGGTACTAAAGACATCCTCATTGGATCAACAGAATTTTCCTTTTAGGGTGAACTAACCCTTTAACTTCCTCAATATGATTGATGCAATAAAACAATAAGAAAAATTAGGTAATGCAGGACTTGATTTGTTTATAATTATAATGGTTGACATGTGACTGCTGCTGCAATATATCATTGGTTAATATATTTTCCCCACCTTATTGGCCTTGTTTGCAGTATGCGTTATATTTACCATTACTCTGCGAAATTTCACAGGCAAATCAGGTAATTTTTAAAAGTAATCTGCACAATTGGGAGTTTTGCATGAGAGTGAAAACTTTTCTATGAAGTGTTTGCTTGTTTTCAAGTTTTTGAATTTCAAATTTACGCGAATTTGCTGTTGACCAACAAAAATCAGCTTTTTTTTGAAAGTGCCCCATACATCACAACCTTTAGAGAGGAAAAGTTAATTTAAGGTGTGTTCACATTTGATACTGTGTGTTTGGTTCGCTTAAACCAATCTCTTGTGCAAATACTCTGTTAGTGTGGTTCATTTGAATATTTATGAACCTTGATGCACACCAAACAAGCAGATAGCAATTGTTGAAATGGGTTGAATGGGTTTCGGTTCGCTTTCAAATGAACTCTGGTGATGTCTGACTGCAATATAAAAGCAACAAGGAGCAAAGATATGTAAACGAACAAAAGAAGGACATGATGTCACAAAATGTGACCCTAAAAAGGAAAGAATGCTCAAGCATGCCTGCTTTTTCTCGTTATAGGAGCCACGTTGCCCATCACGGTTCGGAACATGCATCAAAACCGCCATCTCCTTAAAACAGATTTGCGTTTGTGTGTGTGACAGTTTTGACTCCTTTACGCCATTTCTAAGCTCTTCACGAGTTCACAGCTGGTGAAAATACCGTGGTGAAATATTACCACATTTGGCCCGGCACACAGCGTTGTTTTGGATGTTCGGTAAGCTCTGCCGCAAAATATATGATCTTTAGTATAAGTCTTAAAAATGATTAGTGTGAACTAGAACCAAAAGAACGGAACTAGTGTGATTCGATTTGATAAATCCTTTCCAATAAAAATGATAAAGTAAATGGGTTTGATTTAAATGTCATGTTGCTTTTATGTTTACTTCAACGCACACGTCTATGGAGAAGGCATTTTAATTGACATAACCTTACAAAACTATAAAATAATACAAAAAAATTATGAAAATGTTTGACATTCCTCTTCTACCACACTTTCCACATGTACAAGTCTCCTTAACGTGTTTATCTCAAAACATTTAGCATTAAATAGTTCATAAAGAATACAGTGAAGTGATATGAAACTGCAATGTTATCAACAAACCTGGAAATATTTCATACTTCAATATTAACGAATGAGAAACCAGTATCAACAAATCTGAATGAAGAATTCAACCCTACTGTCACAGCATTCAAACAGTCAACAAGAACCAAATCCATATGAAATAAGAATCAGGATAACTCTCTGTAAAAGTGCATATACGCGTGAGTATCTATGCGTAGCGTCCGTTTGCAGGTGAAGGCCGGTTAGCAGCTCTTCCCCCACGTCCTCTTTATTAAACGCTATCAAACATGGTTTAAGCTGTCTAAAATTAGCCTCGGCGCTCAACAACTAATGACTGCCTTGCATCCATTATTAGTTCATTTTCTTCAGATCAATCACCAGCCGAGCATGCTTTTTTTAAAATGTCATCCTAAAACTTTTCACAATCAATTAAGCTGAAGATTAATGGGGACAATTTGCCAGGAACAAGTCCTTCCTTGAAAAGGCCACGCCTCGACAGACTTCCAGCCTGGTATTGGTGTTAATTATAAATTTCCGCTTTGCTGTCACACACTTAACCTGTCGTAAGGGAATAGCACTGGCAATCTGGGGACCGGCCAGCCGCTATATAAATATTCCTAATCCGCTTTTTTGGACACAGGTGACTGGTGTAAAATGCGCTTTTCATTCTGTGTCATTTAAACGAATTTGAAAGGACATCAGTGGTGGAGCTAAGCATGGATGAAAAACGATTTTTTTTCTACTCTCCGAGGTGAAAAAAGAAATCCCCCTCCCCCTCCTCTGGAAACACCAGTAGACTGAGGAAGTGTCATCCTGTCACCAGCTCAGAGACACCACATATGTCTTAAGAAAAACAAACCAGTAATCTCTAAACACACATTAGTACATCTGTGAAGGATTTCATTCATCCAGGTCATTGTAGACTACCTGCTAATTCATCCATAAATTACTTATGGATATTTACGAATAACGAATTACCAAATGTCATGCATCAAAGACAAACAAACTTTCACATTAGATGGGAAACTATAACATTTTCTCACACAGAAAAATGTCATGCTGTAACTTACTTAAATCTATTACAAACAACTTACCTATTTTGGTCAGAATATAAATGGACACATTGGGCGATTTCATATTTTTTTCACTTCCAACAAAGGCAGGAAGATTACTGAGTGCTAGTAAAACATAAAATCAAGTGCAATGGATTCCAGCTGGAATTGGTTTTTATGTTATGTATATATATAATATAAAAACTAAATTTTTTTTTATATATATATATATATATATATATATATATATATATATATATATATATATATATATATATTCTTTTTCTATAAGCGTTGCACAAATGGCATAAAATAATTTGAACGCTCATCATTAACGCATTCATTCAGTATGCAGTATTCGTCAAAATTTCAAGTAATTTTGACGAATTGCGCTTTGGTCATTACTTTAACTGAAAAAATCTTTAAATGAAACTCAGAAGTCAGGGCAGAACAAAGTCAATACAACATGACTTGAAGACAACATAAAATGTGTTAGGAAAAGGAAAATATAGCACCAGCCTTAAGAAAATAAAGTGTTTTGTCAAAAAAAAAAAAAAAAATCAAAGATTCTTTTTTTTTCTAAATAAGAGAGCAAGATATTTATGATTTCATCTTTTGAGCATTAAATAATTTGCATATTAAAATATGAATATGATCTTCATACCCAATGTTGATCTCAAGCTCATCCCAAACTAAGAACATCAGGGTGTTTTGGAAGTACAAAGGTAGTTTTAATAGTATGAATCTCATCTTACCTGCAGAATGTGGCTGCCAAGGTGAGGCTCAAAGATCTCCGAGGCAACAGCGCTGGGGCTCCGCCTCCGCTGGGACCCGATAGCTGTGGAGAGAAGCACACAGTGTGAGCGGACTCGAGTCGGCATGCGCACGCACGTTTCCGCTTTAAATCCAAACGAACTTGGAATTGGAATCTGCCTTTGCGATTTTAAACAGATACGGTAAACTGTTAAACAAACACTTCTGCCCCAATAATACTAAGCCCCCGGTACTGTAAATACACAGATGCAAATCAAAGCCTCAGAACGGATCCTCTCTGCATATTCAGCCAGGCTCTGCGCTACAAAGCCCGCTGTTTATAGCAGGACTAATATCGCCACATCCATTGAGCTGCAAAGCACCCAGAGAACAGTGCCCTCAGGGCATTTTTTCCAAGTTTCCAACTTTAAAGTCGGCTCAGGCTCTGCTAAAAAATGGCCTGGGGTGATTTCAAACTTAACAGACCTTGTCCCACCAGAGCTCATTATAGAGAATTTTATAACAAAGTACTCTGTACTTAATTTTCCAAGCCTAGCCAGGCGTTCGGGTAATGTTGCTGAATTAAGTGCAATTAATGATGTAATAAAGCGCTGAACGGCCATTAAGGATTCTCAAGGACCAGCAGCAAACAACACTCTGTCGTTCAGGGAGGGCGTAACGGGGACAGGAGGACGTCGTGCCCCAAGTGAGCGTGCACGAGAGGGCCCGAGACCCAAATGAGAGGCCTCTGTCCTTCAGAGAGCCTCAAGCTGGGTAAACACACTTCTCCCCTCCGGTAATGCTTTCAGCGCTAAGCCCTGTGTCCGCCCCGGAGGAACATTCCTGCCACAACACGAGCGGGAAGGGCAGCGGGGGGAGAGACAGCCGGGCTCTCAGTGCCGTCCCTGGAGCGTCAGGGTCAGTAGTCGCCACTGTGGGTGGAAACGCAAACAATCCCGAGCAACAATCCGGTGGGACACTGACATAGAGGCTCGCAGCGCACAGCAGAGGGAGCTCTTACGCCCTGAGGATCGCACAGAAAACATGCACACACACATACCTGCACAACAAACACAGTGCTTTCATACACGCGCAGACAACGCAACCTGGCTCACAACACACACATGCTTCATAAAACACTAGGGCTGTTGATACAAACAAGTCTGTCTGATGTCGGGGTTTTGTTCATTTAGTTCAAAAAGACTTGACAACACAAACAGGTCCAAAACTGACACTTTTCACTAATTATAAACCATTTCTTTAACTTATTTTTTTCCCCTAAAACTCCATTTGGCAATATCATATGTGGAATATTCCTCACATTAAGCCATAACATTCATAAATAAATAAATACAATTTTGAAAAGAGACCTGAATTGAAAATAGCAGAAAATATGCCCTAGCAAAGAAAGAAAGAAAGTATAATAAAATGAGTCCTGCACAATAAAGACACTGAAAATTATACAAGACTAAAAATAATAAATAATAATAATAATAAAAAAAGTAAAAATCATGTCTGCCCTAATAAGTCCCAAATAATATAGTAGTGGCACTGTAAAATAAATAAATAAAATAGAACAGAATTGAACCCAGTGTGAAAACAACATTTAATGTGCTCCAGCAGAGATCACAACCACCAGCAGTACAAGTCGACAAAGAAAATACCAAAGTTAAGAGGTCACTTGACCAGCCTCAAATTATCCTCCTCTCTGTACTTAAATGCGACATCTCCAGACAACAGCTCTCATCACACAAGGATCCTCGCTTAAGACCACCGCATGGAAATCAGCCACACGTCCTCCAAATTCCTTGACCTTTAGGAGCTTTGCCAACTATGAACTCTATGGTTAATATCTCATAGTGAAAAATGTGAACATGTTGAATCACAGATTAGTTTATAGAAACAAGTACAACCAAGTGAATAGGGACTTAATCTGGCACACTTTTAGACCCTCTCACATGACACATCACAGTTTCAACACACTCACGTCACGATTCGAAACCAATGGCCACACTGAACTCACAATACGATACTATCATGATATTTTAAGCCAAAATAAAGAAGAGCTTTTTTTTATTATTATGACCTTATTATATTAATATTATTGATATTTTATTATTATCAGGACAAATATTCCCTCACTGCATTATTATACATTATACTCAAGATCACAGTTATGCCACAAACTATTTGCAAGCTATAAATGGTTAGTTCATCCAAAAATGTTGCGTTTATTCCCTCTCATGTTGTTTTCGCGTGTCATACAAGCATTTCAACGTTCATGTTTATGTTCATCTTAAAGCCACTGTGTCTCTTCAGATGACTTGGATTTGGATTAGAACACTCAATTCTTTATTTTTGATTATTTTTTTACAACGCCTTTATGATATTTTTTGGATCTTGTAAGTTTTAGAGTAATGGACTACAAAATGAGGGACAGAAATTTCTCAGGTTTCATAAACAAAATAACTAAATTTGTGTTTGAAAGTTGAATAAACATGAGGGTGAGTACATGATGACTGAATTTACAATTTTTGGTTAATTATACCTTATAAATACAGTAAGCCAAGTCTTGGATAAAACTAATTCTATATTGTGTTTACATCAACGACACATAAGTTGCATTTTTATATTACGATATCTCGATATACAACGATGTCGTTACACCCCTATCTATCATACCAAACATGCACTACTTAGACATGAAAAGCATTGCAGACAGATTCACAAAAGGGTGATATTAAGAGGTTTCTAGACAGTAAAAAGCAGGACGTAGATACGATAAAAAGAGAAAGCAGCAAATGTAAACATTTTAAACAATTTTCTTCCCTGGTTTACTGGTACACTCAATACTGTCCAACAGCAAGACTGTGTGACTGTGTCGCCATGCCTCGGCACGGCTGCCCGAACAGCCAGAGAGATGAATATAATTGCATATTGATCTCAGGAATTATGCTCTATTAATCTGCTTCATTTTGCTCGTGACGCAAATGATATATGAATAAAGAGCTTGAGGGAGCACAGAGGCAACATAATGTCTGTCCTGCAATGATTCTCCATAATACATCTCCTCTAGTTTAGCTCCCTGCCATGCCAGATTGAGCACATACAAATATATTACTTTGGAAATGCGAGCAAATACATCACGCCTGACCTAATAAGTCCTGCACAATACAGTAAAGGCACTGTAAAAATGTACAGAATCTGTCTATTGAGTGAGTACTGGTATACTGTCAAAGACATGCAGGGTGATGATCTCATTCGGAGTATCGCGATCCCAAAGACAATATTGCAAAGTCCTTGACGGCATTTCGCGAACATGCAAATGGGCAGACCCTGTCTGATACAGACTAATGGCATTTTATTATGAGACAATATTGCTTTCCGTTTGACACTTTCAATTTGTAATGCTAGTCTTCAATACCCGGCATACCACAAACAGCATTTGGTGCAAGACTGCAATAAATGCAATTTGTTACTCACCACAGTGGCAGTTTCAAATCGCTTGTGCTATTAGAAAGTCAATTTAACTTTCACTTTTATAAGTCAACATTATTGCTATTGTTAATTTATTTCTCATTGAATGGAAAATTGGCAGCAAGGCATCAGACTGTCATTTTAAATCTGCAATAATTTCTTGTGAAGCTTAGACCTCTTATTCCCTAGTCCTGGATTATTGGAGCTAAATGGCGGTCTCTGGCTTCACCAAAGGCTCAGGGGCAGGTACTGTTACACAAATTGCCAATTCAATTAACGGAGTGTAGACGCTCAACTGGCAGCTGGCACACAGGAAGGCTATTTTGGCAAGTGTCAGGCCTAATTCATCAAGCTGTCAATGCTCTCGCGGTCGGAAGCCACGGACAACGTCAAAGCGCGAACGGCACATGTAATCTGGTGCAACTCACGTGCTAACAAATGCTAACTCACATGCTAACCGGCCACACTAAGCCCGTGGTGGTTCGGGGATACGAGGCCTCCGGGGTCTAACCAGAACCGTGAATGTGTTTTCAGGGAGATAGGGAATATCAGTCAAGAGACAGTCTCAAAAAACAGGTTTAATTCTTAGAATCACAGGAGCAAATTAATAACAGGTATAGAACATAAACAGAACTTTTTTTTGTGGCACTGGCAATGTCTAATTTTTATCATGCGAAGAGGTTAGCCAATCATAACAGCCCTAAAAAGTCATTTGCATAAATAATTCTTACCTTTATAGTTGCAAAACTAGCATGATTACTTTTAGGGTAAGAGAGATGGTGGAAACGAAGGTACTGTTTTTTTGTGTCCCCAAAACCCTGACTACCATTAAAAATGGAACTTAAAATTGAAAAGAAAATGATAAAAATTTAGGATATGGCCACTTTAAAGTAAACATACAATATACAGCCCATTTTACTCAGAAGCATTTCCAGTTGGAAAACATAGTAAGGTACTATATTATACAGTTTTATATTAAGGGTGTTTTCAGACTTTTAGTCTAGTTAGTAGTAAGAAGTTAGTTCAAGGAAACTTGGCTACTATTAAAAGTTAAAAAATAAAATAAAAATAAATAAAATGATTAAAAACAAATAGTAGGATATGACTCTCTTAAAGTAAATATAATTAATGGCCCATTTTACTGCATGCATGTCCAGAAGAAAATAAATATTGTAGTTAGAGTGTTTTCAGACTTACAGACTATATTCAGACTGCAAGCAAAAACCTGATTTCTTTGCATATACATATTTTATCCTGCTGGTTTTTGAAAATCTGGACAGCAAAAACACCAAGAATTTTTTTTTCAAATCTAATTCAATTTTTTTCACATTTGCAGGTGGTTTGAAATGTGATTCCAATCCGGTTTTTACAGATGCGTCTCAGTCTGGATGCTCTGGCTGCTCAAATCGGATTTCAAATTGTCTCAACATGACACACAACCATGACATCAAAACTGGTGGCGGAAATGCCGGTATTCATGTGGTATTCAAATGGTATGTGCAAAGATTTCGGCCAAGACTACAGCACAACATCACAATATATACCAGTCTGAGTCGGAGCTCTACACCGTGACTCAACAGATGATGCACCTCCATTTTTCCTGCATCCGTTTTGTAAGCCTTGTCACATTTATAGGTACGCCTACCTCATTAGCAAAGCAAAATATGCAGTCTGGACACACAAATCTTATTTGATCACTTGCAATTAATACACTCTTACATTTCGATGAAAGATGAAAACCAACATTTTCTTTTGAATAAATCATGCACATTAAGAACAGGAAACTACATGGGGTCATATCTTATTTCATGGTGACTTACATTTCTACTTGCACTGATTTAAACAGAACAATGTCAGATTTCTCCCATGCTTCACACGGTTCGTTGGCTTCAACGTCTGCACTCATTAGACAGGAGTGAGACACGTCACGCCGTAATTGATAAACCTCAAGGTGCTCTACGATCAGGACTGAACGGCCCATCATGCACACGCACCCCCACATCTCGTGCATTTGTGTAGTTGAATGTAAAAGTGCTGCCAGTTAATGAAATGATGAGACCAAACAGACCACAGCATGTCATTAGCTTATTCAGAAAATTACAGACTCTTCTTGTTTCATTGTTCGGTCGTCTTTGAACACAGCAAATGTTTCTCAAAGAGGAAGGCGGACACACAAGTCTGCATTTGAGAGAGAAACTCTTCATCGCAAAAGAGCCAAGGTGATATTCACAAGATTATAAACAATACAGCAGTTTCCACAATACTGAGAAATCAGGGCAAATGAAAATTAGAGTTTGTCATTTCACTGAATACAAACCCTTCATCAAAGTCGACATTAAGAGGATTCAATTACAACACCAAGAGACCAAAAATCTAAATTTTCTTTTCAGAAAAGGTCCAATCAAACTGTACACTATTTCAGAAGCCAAATGGTCATGTGGCCATAAAAAGAAGCACATATTCAGAAGTTCAGGCATATTCATCAAAAAAGTGGGCATAAATAATAGTTTAGTAAATGTTTAGCCATCTCTAAGCCAGAGGGCAGAAAACTCCAAATATGCCCTGCCGTAGAAGTAGATAACACACGTCATTCCAGTAAATCCATATGAGGATCATACTGTCGCTGTAGCTGAATAAACAGAAGATTGAAACGCTTTGATTAAACATGACTAATAAACACACGACTGCCTTATTCTGTATGAGAAGCCACATCATCTCCGAGAAGGCTGACGTTATGAAGTGAGTTTGGAGTAAAAACATGTAATTAAATGTTGTCTTTTGTTGGATGGATTACCATTTGGAGCCATACTTCACTGACAAGCTGCGCATAAAAAGTGATCGCAGCCTTTTGCGATTTCATAATCGCACTACGATTTCAATGTTATTTTTTGTATCTTGCGCTAGTTGAAACAATGCATAAAAGAATCATTTGAATTCTTGTAGCTGAGACTTTAAAATGCAGTCATTAACATGTCAACTGCTCTATAGCACAAAATATTCTTTGTATTGATCTATCAAAACAATTCACCCGTAATAAATCTATATTTTCTTACATTTCAAACTGTAAGTCAAATCTCCAGTTGAATATCCTTCCCATCCGGTGTCCTTCAATCCATAATCTGTTCCTCATGTTTTCAGAGTCCAAATGTCATTAAATAATTTACTTTATCTGGGATAATGACAGGGCCGGATCGTTCTCTTTGCGCAGGCCTCTGAATAAGTTATGCCCGTGAAGATGGAGGTTGAAACATTTGTTTTAATTAGTTTCTTTTAACGTCTTTGACTGGTTTAAGTTTTCATGATGATGTGTTCAATAATCCATGCTCATCTTTTCTCCTCATTTATATCATCAAAATTTAAGCCGCTTCATTCTGCGCTAATGACGCCTCGCTCATCCGCTGTCTCTCTCTCTCTTTCTTTCTCTCTCCGTAGCTCTGCTACAAAACCTAGTGAGCTGCCCACCGACTGCTTTTAAAAGACTCTATGAAATCAAAAATGAGTTTTGTGGCTTTTAATCCATTTCTATTAATGATTCATGTCCTGCCACTTTCCTGATACAACAGGAAATACACCAACACAGAAAAGCAAATTGCTCATGAATGGATTTCACTGGGTTCTATGCACCGCCCAAAAATATGTACAGTACACACACACAAACACACATATACATATGCACATACACAACGATCAGGCATAACATTATGACCACCTTCCTAATATTGTGTTGGTCCCCCTTTTGCTGCCAAAATAGCCCTGACCCGTCGAGGCATGGACTCCACTGGACTCCTGAAGGTGTGCTGTAGTATCTGGCACCAAGATGTTAGCAGCAGATCCTTTTAGTCCTGTAAGTTGCGAGGTGGGGCCTCCATGGATCCGACTTGTTTGTTCAGCACATCTCACAGAGCCTCGACTGGATTGAGATCTGGGGAATTTGGAGGCCAAGTCAACATCTTAAACTCGTTGTTGCGCTCCACAAACCATTCCTGAATCCTGAAAAAGCTTTGTGGCAGGGCGCATTAATCAGACCAGGCCACCTTCTTGCATTGCTCCGTGGTCAGTTGTGATGCTTATGTGTCCACTGTTGGCTCTTTTGGCAGTGGACAGGGGTCAGCATGGGCACCCTGACTGGTCAGCAGTTATGCAGCTCCATACGCACCAAACTGTGATGCACTGTGTATTCTGACACCTTTCTATCAGATCCAGCATTAACTTCTTGAGCAATTTGAGCTACAGTAGCTCGTCTGTTGGTTCGGACCACATGAGCCGGCCTTCGCTGTGATGGACGTGGGGAGCTGGTTCACCATCGTTCCTTCCTTGGACCCCTTTTGATAGATACTGACCACTGAAGACCAGGAACAGTCCACAAGAGCTGCAGTTTTGGAGATGCTCTGACTCGGTCGTCTAGCCATGACAATTTGGCCCTCGTCAAACTCCCTCAAATCCTAAAATCTCTTTATTTATTGGCAAGAAAGATGCAACAGCTTAACAAATATAGCATTTCTGTGAAAAACAGTCAACAGAAAGTAATCAAATGTAAAACCCATGCATAGTCTTCAATGTATAAATTAAAGACAGATTAATCCTAAAACTAAAAACTAAAGAGCAGTGAGTGATTTTTAAAGCTTGGAAGGGCAAGAAATTTTTTAATATAACTCCGAATGTGCTTGACTGAAAGAAGAAAGTTGTATACACCCAAGATGGCGTGAGGGTGAGTAAATTATGGGATAATAACTTTCATTTTTGGGTGAACTAACCGTTTAATATGTGACCTTAATATTTAATCAACAATATTTGCCTCTACTATGTTTATATATACTTCAGTTAACTTAATTTATGTATTTGTGTGATTTTATATTACACAGGTTAAATATGAAAAATATAATAATGCCCCACAAATTCAAATGTTCTAGCACTAGTGAAGGTGATCTACAACTCAAAATCTTTGTGATAACAATTACGCTGTTGCATTCATGTATTTATCTGCAGCATAATTAGCTCTGAAACAGGAAGCCATAAGATCGATGAATAAAAGAGTCAGTATGCATCCAAAAGCTCCTAAAAGCCCCATCACTAGTCTGTATGCGCTTAGCCTAAGTGTGACTGGTATTATCTCTACGCACTAAAACACACGTACGGCACGGAAACATGCGGCAAAAGTGGAAATCTCCAGCTCAGTTGCTACGGAGATGTTAGATTACACCTTGAAGAGGCGCTCAGTGAGGAATAATTGTCTATGGAAAGCTTGTAGAGGCTCTGAAGTCCCCGCTGAAGTGATTTGGTATTTTATCATTGTGCTATTTCCTCTCATCACGAGCAGAAACAACTGTGTCAGATACGGAGATAAGAGGGCCGAGGGAGCGCGGGACACAAGCTCTCCAGCTGACAAGCACTGTCCACTCACGATCCATATCAAAACCAACGGTGAGGGAGAGAGACAGCAATAGAAAGAGAGCGTCATCATACTCACAGCTCGCATTATCCTCAAACCAGAGCCATTTCAAGAACAAAACCCATTCATTTTCACTGCTGCAGCAAAAAAAAAAGAGAGAGTGAGAGACAGAGAGAGAGAGAGAGAGAGAGAACAAACCCAAAGCTAGTATAACATAGTGAGCGTACACCTGCTGTTTTAACTGGAAAACCTTGAGAACACTGAATCACAGAGCTGGTCATTTGACAGAGTGACTAAAGATAATGGTGAAAGACAAAGCTGAAACCATGCTGTAATTTTAAAGCCTGTCGTCTGTCAATGCATTTCTGTTGAGTCATTCAACATTCCTGCAGACAAAAAAAAACACTTAAACCATTGAAAAGTGCTCAAATCCACTCTAAAACCAACCTATGGACCAGCCTGACCTGGCTAGGAGGCTGTTCCTACTTCAAAAGTATAGACATCCTGTTTATTTCTTAATAAATGTACCTGGCCTTATTGTGCTTTTCATAATCATCCATCAAACTGTAGTAACTTTTTCCACCTCTGAAACAACATTGGTTTTTTTCTAGTGTAATCAAGGCTATGTGGGCGGACAAAAACAATTAGAGCTGTCAATCAATTAAAAATATTAATCAAATTACTAACATGACAGGCTGATTAATTAATCAAATTAATTGCGAATATGATAATTTGCTGAGAAAAGTCACTAACTGAAGACCATTCTAAAATTACATTATTTTTCAAATATTTTTTTAATATACATTTTAATAACTAATGATTAATATCATATAAAAGGAGCATGTTCGATCGTCGTAAAAATTGTTTTACAAATAATATTAGCCAATAATATTAAATCCATATTGTTTTGAACTGACAATTTGCTTCAGAATAACATGCACTAAAGAATCGTGCACCAGGTCAGTTTGATTTCATGGTGACTAAGTCAAGAATGCTGCGCTATTTCTCATTCTCACAGGCTGATGTGTTATTCCGACACCTCCGAAATGCATATGGATCTTTAGACCCTGAGAGTCCCGGTTGCTAAATGCAGCTATCGATAGCTCGCTCTGACGAGGAAAGGCAAAGGAGGACGAGATATTGACATTGACCAGACCTAGCAAGGTCAAGTTCAGGGGGCACCGCAACTGAATCAATACCATGGGATGAGCAAAAGAAAATAATGGGGGGAAAAAAAGCCTCATCTAATTTGGAAATGCATTCATTATGGCAAACCGCATTAAAGCGCAAGGCAGGCTGCCTGCACTGCCCTCGAGTGCAGCCATACAGATAAACAATCCATTACCAAAGTGCAGCAGCAGGCTTCTCTTAATAAACCCAACCGAACCCAGCCAGGCCTGTAGGACGCATGCTGCGGGACAGCAGAGAACTGGACGAGATTCAGACAGCTTGACTGCTTACAGACTTGTGCAGTGGAAAATAAGCTTTCATAGTGTTTTCCTGCAAAATTAAGCATTCCGATTGGTGGATTTAGGTTTGCTGAAGAAGCCCCAGAAATACTGAAGCCCTTGGTCAGCACTTGACTATTAACTTTGCTTACACTGTTTAATAATTCGTATGCTGATGATGCTGAGGGAGAAATTCTCAGCATGAACCATCCAGTCAAACGGAATACAATATTAAGACATTATCAAAACCTCTAAAAAAAAAAAAAAAAATGAAGAATGAAAGATCAGACTTTTAGACTTTCCTTTAGTTTTGGAGCGTTTCTTTGTGCTGGAACACATAACGGCAGATGTCATGGTTGAGGTGTGTTCTGTGAGAGGCTAAGGGAACATCAAGGCCGCTCTATGTACCATGAAGTCTGTGTTTTCCAGACACTTTCCTCTCACATCTCACGATTGAAGCATTACATGCATCTAACAGACAGGGCACTAAAACCTGCCTGCCTCAGACCGCCTCACCACACACACCAAAACATGTGTGCTGAAACGCCGCCATGATGTCCTCTACGGATGTCCTTCACTTCAACACATTCTACCTGGCAAAATGCCCAAGACTGAGACGGTTAAGATGATTCTGTGTGAATGTTCAGCCATGGAAAAGAAACAAAAAGCACAAATGAGATCACATTAATATCTCAATTGTTTCTCCTAAACCGCAAATAGATTAAATGCAAATTAATTGAGACTTTTGCTTAAATCTCTTGCTTCTAAATGATTTCTCTTGTGAAAAAGACTCCAGTTATATCAAATGCATCTCATCTGGAGTTCTCAAGTGATCTCAATATCTCAAATTTGCCCAGATAAAAAAAGACAATATTGGCTTAAATAATGCTCCTAAAACTGCTCAGAAATGTCTGTCTGTCTGTCAGTCAATCTAAGTGTATATACAGTATAATATATATATATATATATATATATATATATATATATATATATATATATATATATATACACACACAAAACAAAAAATAAGTCAACTCCTGGGCAATCGAATTTTCAGAGAAGGGACAGAAAGGTGACAGTATATGCTGGGGAGATCTGTCTTAACGTAGAATGATGCCTGGAAAAGGCGGATAATTGCTGTGTGCAATCAACAGAAGGGGAGCAGACACGAGACTCAGCCGTCATGCTATTGAATCTATATCATAGATGATTACCTACACATTCAGACTGCACAGAACAACCTGTAATGCCACGGCAACAGGAGTTGTCGTGGAAACAGACCGGCAGATGAGAGAGAGAGGTGTAGAGGTGGAAGACTGTACATGAGCCGCGGCGCTCAGACATTGAAAGGCTGATGTTTCAGTCTGCCAAACAACATAATGAGTCGTTGAGGCAGAAAAATATTAGCACCAGGGGAATATTTGGAACGTCTCTGGGAGAGAGTAATTAGGAGCTAACCCACAATGACATGATCCAGTGAGGAGAAGAGAAAGAGAGAAGAAGAAAGAAAGAAAGAGAGAAGTCCCGTATATGAGCCTCAGATTTCAGTGATGAATTGCAGTTAATGTCATGATGCTCACCTGGAGGCTTATGAGCTCATATACTGTAGGATGAATCAAACTGACCCAGCCTGCCTTCAGTGACTCTTCACTCAAATGGACATCTGTAAACAAGTGAAGCCAAAGTGTCTCGATCGCCCCCAGATGGTTGGATGCCGGAAAAGTCATCAACCACGTCCTTTCCATGTAATGTAATGAAACATGAGACAAACTTTTTTTTCCCCCAAAGATGGTTTCTGATGTTAGTTAAAGTGTTCATTCCTTAAATAAGTTTGTTTTTAGTTAGTTATTTGATGTTGTGGCTCCACTTCGCGCTTACTACTGTGTTACTACGAGTTCACTTTGCGCAGACTTGAGACTCAAGATGTCAGTGCCATATTGGCACACTGGCAGCTTTACTTACTACAATGGAAGAGAATGAGAATGCAGAATACTTACTAGCATGGCATACAGACAGAACGATGGATGGATGGATGGATGGGTAGGCTGTCATGCAGACAGACATTCAGACAGACATGGACAAACCAATAGCTAGAACGATGGACGGACGGATGGATGGACTTTTGCAAACAATTTATTCCAATTGACCGTTTGAAAAGGCCCGCCCCCTTTAGTAACTGTTGCTATGTCCTAGAAGCCATGCCGCTCTCACGCCACACATCATTTTCTCACGAAGTGAAAAGTACATCGTAAAGCAATGGACATTGACAACGCGTCGACAGACAAGACAGAGCAGGTTACTTTTGATATGAAACAAAGTTTCAAATTTCAAATATTGTAATTTTTTAAAGAAGCTTAAACATTAACCATACAGTGGCTCTTCAGATCGCTGTAGCTCCTCAGTTCAAGCGGCTTGTGGACCAACCATCTCTTCATACTAGTTCATTTATAGCATCAAATAAAAATGAATGGACATCAGAAGGAATGTTGTTTCATCCGCGGAGAGACGTGAGTGCACACAATTTTTCAAGTTCAAGCAACATTAATCTACCAACTCCGCTGACTGCTTTGTCGGACAAAATGGCGGATTCGGGGTTATGATTGGTCAGATCGCCTGTCAATCAAACTGCGAAGGGTCAAGTGACTTTGCCATTAGCATGATGGTAAGCTCCAGGTGCAATGAGAATACAAAAACAGCTCTAGTAATTTGTACTAAAATAGTCAATTTTCAATTAGATTTTAAGTATTGTTCATCAATACTCTACTATATTGAATTAATATAAGTAGTGTTGCAGTTAACACCACCGAGACCAAGTCAAGAACAAGACCAGTATGTGTCGAGACCATGACAAGACCAAGACTGAGGGGTTGAGACCATACCAAGACAAGACCAAGACTTTGAAGGGTTGAAACCAAGACAAGACCAAGGCCAGACTAGTGCACGTCCAATTCGTCTGAAAGACCCACATTTACTGCCTGAGAAATGTCTTATTTTTAATCAGTAATTACAATTTGAATAGTAAGACACTATATAGAGCTGTTACCAATCAATTGAAATCGCCAACAACAAAATTCATCTTTACACTGCAGAGTAAAGTGTATAATATAATATTACTTTTTTGCAATCCTATCTTGAATTTTGTGAGCATTTGTGTTAATTTTGGTGACATTTTTGATTATTGAAATTGGAAATAAGTTATTGATTGCATTTGAAGCAGGACGTTTTACATCCAATCAAATTAATGATGTTAACAAAAAAATCAGACAATCCAACGGCAATTTAACGATATCCTCACAGTTGTGGTCTTGACCAGTTTTGAAATAAAATCCTGAGTCCTTTTAGTCTGAGACCAAGATGAGACTAAGACAAGACCTTCAAAAAATTATCTTAGTCTGGTCTCGAATACCACAACACTAAATATATTTACAATAAACATTTGTTACACTCAATGTTTAAGCAAAGTAAAAGATTGTGATTAAACTGTCCAAGTCGGTCAAAAGAAAATACCATGGAAGGCAGCCTACTGTACAGTAGTACAGTAAAAAGTGTTTCTGCGATTCCTCAAAATGCTGTCTAGGTAGGCAAACATAGGTCACTAGGTTTTGGATCAGCGTGTGTATTTGGACAGGATCTGTACCTGTGGAAGGACCAGCAGAGCAAAAGAGCAGCAATAAAAGTAAGCTACAGACAAAGGGGCCGGTATTTGTGTTCATGTCCAGGTAGACTCTGAGCACGTCAGGTGCACCTCTGGGATAGTACCTGCACGTAAAAATTAATGAACTCTGTGCTCCTCGCAGCACTGCTTCACCAAATTGCATTTTCAGCCTCACAACTCCAGGACATGCTGGGTGGTTTGATGCTTTCCCAGCTATCCATCTTTCTGCAGAGCCAATTTTCATTTAAACCTAATTAGGGGCCTGAAATGAACATTATGCATTAGATAAAGCATCGAAAAAGTAGAACTATCCTCAGAGCATGATGGGGAAAAAATGGGGGGAAGGGAATATAAAGGGAGGGAGAGAGAAAGAGATGGAAGTGGTAAGAATTAATTACTAGCCATTAGGGTACAAGTCATCTCATTGCAAATGTTGAGTTAAATGGAGGAATTAGTTCCTCCGTTGTGTTAAATACTCTGCGTTGATTTAGTACGCTACAACTAGTTCATTATGTAGATGTCAGCGTGGAGCTAGAGGTGGACATGAGCATGTTCATAACAGGTCTGTCTCAACACATATTAAGGGGGATTTTACTTACTGTATTACATTTATCTAAATCTACCAAATTCAGAAATAAGCACTTGTGTGGATTAAACAAAATCAGCATAAATTGATTTTAAAGACAACGATGTCAGACAATTTCAAAGTTGGAGGAAAAAATAAGATGGAGTTTTTCACCCTACCGCAGTACTTCTGCCTACAACTTCTGCCGTGACCTTTCCAACGTGATTATGTGATGTGTGGCGTATCGCAGAGCTACTATAAGATGAGCATTTGTGGTTAAAAAGTATGACCGATCGTTTCACTAGAGAAGACCCTTATTCCTCGGCTGGGATCGTATATACAGCCTCTGAAGCTGCAATGAAACTGCAATTTGGACCTTCAACGCCCTGGTAGCCATTGAAGTCCATTATATGGAGAAAAATCCTGGAAAGTTTTCCTCAAAAACCATATTATATATACAAATACACTCACCTAAAGGATTATTAGGAACACCATACTAATACTGTGTTTGACCCCATTTCGCCTTCAGAACTGCCTTAATTCTATGTGGCATTGATTCAACAAGGTGCTGAAAGCATTCTTTAGAAATGTTGGCCCATATTGATAGGATAGCATCTTGCAGTTGATGGATATTTGTGGGATGCACATCCAGGGCACGAAGCTCCCGTTCCAACACATCCCAAAGATGCTCTATTGGGTTGAGATCTGGTGACTGTGGGGGCCATTTTAGTACAGTGAACTCATTGTCATGTTCAAGAAACCAATTTGAAATGATTCGAGCTTTGTGACATGGTGCATTATCCTGCTGGAAGTAGCCATCAGAGGATGGGTACATGGTGGTCATAAAGGGATGGACATGGTCAGAAACAATGCTCAGGTAGGCCGTGGCATTTAAACGATGCCCAATTGGCATTAAGGGGCCTAAATTGTGCCAAGAAAACCTCCCTCACACCATTACACCACCACCACCAGCACAGTGGTTCCATGTTCTTATTCTGTTTACGCCAAATTCTGACTCTACCATCTGAATGTCTCAACAGAAATTGAGACTCATCAGACCAGGCAACATTTTTCCAGTCTTCAACTGTCCAATTTTGGTGAGCTTGTGCAAATTGTAGCCTCTTTTTCCTATTTGTAGTGGAGATGAGTGGTACCCGGTGGGGTCTTCTGCTGTTGTAACCCATCCGTCTCAAGGTTGCGTGTGTTGTGGCTTCACAAATGCTTTGCTGCATACCTCGGTTGTAACAAGTGGTTATTTCAGTCAAAGTTGCTCTTCTATCAGCTTGAATCAGTCGGCCCATTCTCCTCTGACCTCTAGCATCAACAAGGCATTTTTGCGCACAGGACTGCCACATACTGGATGTTTTTCCCTTTTCACACCATTCTTTGTAAACCCTAGAAATGGTTGTGCGTGAAAATCCCAGTAACTGAGCAGATTGTGAAATACTCAGACCAGCCCGTCTGGCACCAACAACCATGCCACGTTCAAAATTGCTTAAATCACCTTTCTTTCCCATTCTGACATTCAGTTTGGAGTTCAGGAGATTGTCTTGACCAGGACCACACCCCTAAAAGCATTGAAGCAACTGCCATGTGATTGGTTGATTAGATAATTGCATTAATGAGAATTGAACTGGTGTTCCTAATAATCCTTTAGGTGAGTGTATATATACACATATACACAGTGTATATCCTATATATATATATATATATATATATATATATATATATATATATGTGTGTGTGTGTGTGTGTGTGTGTGTGCGTGTGTGTGTGTGTGCGTGTGTGTGGTGAAAAATGGTTGAAAAATGGTCAAAAACTAAAGTAAGATCTTGACTATCAGTAAAAGTGGGTTTAAATTTAAATTATAATTCAATTATTGAATTAGATAATTGAATTATTAAAAAATAAAAATAGTATTAAAGGAAAAGAACTGCAGAAAACAGTCCAATGGACTTCAGTTCAAATCCAGAAAAAGATTTGACCAAACCGTATCGAGCATCATCATGATTTAATTAAGATCTGCTATCAGACCTATTTGTTCACTGCATTATCTGAAAGCCTTTGTAAACCATTCCCTTCAGCTCTATTATCTAACCTGTGTGTGATAGCATGTGGTTAGAACTGTTCACAACTAGTTCAAGTTCAGTTTATTTCTTAAGCACGTTTAGAAAACAGCAGCAAGGCTGACCGAAGTGCTTTACAATACAAACAGAATAAAAACATAGCAGACAGAAAAATAAGATCACAGAACATAAAAAAACACCATAATGTATTAAAAGTAAAAAGAAGAAACAAGATACGAAAAAGATTTAAAAAAGAACTCAGATAAGTATTATAGTATTATATATATATTTTTTTTTTGTCATGGCTGGTTAGGGATGACATAGGAGCCAACTACAAAAATATAAGAATCAACCACTGAAAGAAAAAAAACATATTGATCAAGCACTAATTTGAGGAGGACACATCTCATTCAAAGAGTGGCTATGGCCCTGCCCAATTGTTTCTGTGTTTAACCACAAATGCAAAGCAGAAGATGTCACCGCTATCACGGGGCGGCAGCACACTGTGGTAAAGCCACAAGCAGCGGGTCTTATCGGCCGGTCCTCTTATCTGCCTCCTCTCCACAACGTTTTTAAGATCTCTTCTGCTGAAGACAGTGTAATGGATCTCTTCTACAGTCCTGTGTGTGTGTGTGTGTGTGTGTGTGTGCTCGCCCCTCCTCACAAACTTGCCCTTGGCAGAGAATTAGGTGAGGGAACGGGTCAATTTCACATGTTGTGGTGCTTCCTCAGGAAAGCAGCGCTGGCTTTGTCCTCCTCGACGCCTTGATTGCTTTTGTGCACCGATTGCTTCTTTCACAGCCACCTACCATCAGCACCCCCCCCCCCCCTCCCCTCCAAAAGCCCTTCCTTTAAAACCTGTTTAAAGTATTTTGTCTGGGATTGCATTAGCAAACCAGAAATTAATCTACCATTACAGGGAATATTGAAGACTCTGAAGCTTTGAGGGTGGCAGCAATAAAACAGTTTAACTGCTCTACTACAATTGTGATTGGTCAGAGGCTGCCAGTGAGTGTTTTATCATGTGCTAAAGAGGAGGGCGAGAGAAAGAAGACAAAATGAAGGCAGGAAGAAGCAGCAAAGGCTTCGCTATGAAACAGCTAACTGAATGTAACATGATACCCCACAAATCTCATTGGCTCCACATGTAGCTGTGGTGCACAAACCTGACACTTCAAAAACCAGTTAAATAAGAGGGATTTTCTAGCAAGCTTATTCCACATCAACAGTATGTATACAAAGTCTAAATTCACAATTAAAACTTAATTATGACCAATATTGGTTTGCTTCCACCAAGATTCTTCAATTTAAAACTCCAGACTCAAAACAAAATTCACTTTCTCTGATAATTACCACACTGTGGTGGTGTTCATGTTCCTTCAATCTGTAAATACTATCATTTTGACAGCACAAGAAGATGGACATCACAAAAAGAAACCGCTTTATGCTTCATATTTACTGAAGACAGTCAAGAACTGGGTTTACCTCTGTGAAACAACACTCTCCCTAATAGCATACCAAAATGTTCCTTGTTGGATGTTATTACAATATTTGGAAGATGTTTTAATACATTTTGTGGTTTAGAATACAATGTGCATCAGATGTTTGCACACAAATATGGCACTTAAAATATAGAATGCAATGCACTGCCAAGTCTTGTACTCACTGGCTACAGAACAGGTGAATATGGCATGAAGCTTGGGCAAAATTCATCTTGTTGAAAGGAACACACTTCACAGAGCATTCAACGGCAATGACAGATTTTTAGCCCGTTCACCATGAATGAGCGTTTGACAGGGGCTTTGGGTCTCACAGATGGATTGTTGGGGCGAATCCAGTGAGGTTTGAGGGGGCTGACTGGGGTGATGTAGGTGGGCTTCCATTTACTGCAGTCGGTGAGGCAGTCCAGTGGGTCTTCTCTGCCTCAGCAAGAACTCGTCTTACACACACACACATACACACACACTCTGAGGTGCTGAGGTAATCTCCCTTCCTCGTTAGTGGCGTGGAGGAATATGTATGTCAGCAAACGCTGTCACCGATGTAGCGTCAGGGCAGCGTGGCCCGCCACATTTCTCAGCTGACTTTGCTGAGTAATGAGCCGAATACAAACGCGTTTCACGGCTGCAGCTTCCACTGAAGGTGTTTTCCATGCAACGTCTGACTAATCACAGCAGAATAACTTTTTACTTACTGTATCTCGGCTCGAGTTTCTCACGGAGGTGTTCTATAAAATGCTTTTTAAAGTGATTGTTCTCTCAAAAATGAAAATTTTGTCATCATTTTTTCTCATACAAAGAAAGTCATAAGTTTCCAATGTTATAGGCCCCATTGACTTTCATTGTACAGACAAAAAGTTTTTTCCACTGAAGAAATAAGGTTATGAGGGCCAGTAAATACCAGACTTTTGGATAAACTATCCATTTGAAGTCATTAAATCAAATCAAATCAAATAATATGCATCCCTGGTCTCACTTTTCATTTATTCAGTGAAAATGCCCTCACAATAAACTGTTGCGGAAAGCGTGTTAGCTTAGCACGAGCCGTTTGCAACTGACTGAAGCAGAGTTTCAGCATAACATGAGGGTCTGTATTTTAAACAAGCCTCAGATGAGTTCAAAGGACTGCTTTTGAAAGCACCGTTTCAACAGTTTGCTCTCGAGCAGCCGTGAGGCCAAGAGCTACAGCCTGGGCTAAACTCAGTGTTTAGAAGCGTGAGACACTCCCTCATAAAGCAGCTTCTAATTGTGATGATTATGTGTGCTGGAAGCAGATAAAACATGTCATTGTTTTTGAGTTGGGTGTTGGTAAATACACACTTTCACGAAGCCCGTTTGACGTTATTTGATGGTGGCACAAAAAATACCATGCTTTCATCTGATTCCCGGGTACATTACAGGTCACAGTGAAATGTGAGAGAGTGGATCTAAACAGCTGATCACAACAAACCACAGCTGTTTAAAGCAGTTTTAACTTTAAAAGGTTGATGGATTTACGTTCAATTAAACAGATGGAAAATGGAAGATAACTCAGCAACATCGGTGATTTAATTTTTATATGAGTGAATCTCACAAAAACACGTATGGTCAGATTTCACCGCAAAAAACCCCCAAAAACTATAACAACAAAAAGTCAAAATATATATATTAAAATATTCATTCATTCATTCATCTATCCATCCATCCAGCACATTTTCTCAACAAAAATGCACTGTGTTTAGATTAGTATTTCTCAAAAACCTCAATGAAAATACTAATTACCATAAGATGAAAAATATAAATATAAACAGACAATTATATAAAAAGTACTGTAATACCAAGTTTTTTCACAATGTAAATCATAAACCATGATGCCTTGCAATTTACATAATACATTAAATAATATTTCAATAAATGTTTAAATAAAAATAATGAATAATGATTTTATTCATAATTTATTATTATAATTTAAATAAAAACCATAATAATTTAAATGGTAACACTTTACAACAAGGATCATTAGTTAACATTAGTTAACTACATTAGTTAACATGAACTAATAATGAACTGCACTTTGTTAATGTTAATTTCAACACTTACTAATACAATATTAAAATCTAGTTAACATGAGTTAATGCACTGTTAACTAACATGAACAAACATTGAATAAAATAACTAATAATAAATAATTAATCGTTTAAATATTTAAATAAAAATCATTCAGTTTTTGCATCACAATAACGAGAGTGAGATTTGTTTTGTGCATTACAGTGATCAATTTGGAGGGGAAATGTTCTCAATTATCATTTAAATGATGTCACACTGCAAAGAAATGGTCCAAGAAATACGCTTTTATTACCTCATTTCTTTCTTATGATTTGAGGATGAAATAGAGACAGGTTTGGTGAGATTGATCCACAGGGGTCCATCATGCATACAACCCTCTTTTTACTACTGTAAAATCCATGTTCTGCTCTTGGACGCTGGCAGCTAATAAAACACACTGCATTTTAGAGATTTGTTTGGTCGAACGGTTGGAAGAAGACAAACTGCAAATGTTTACCAGGTTCCCTCTCGAAAGCGAATGGTCGGCGCTGCCTTTTGAAGTAAATAAATTCAGCTTATTTCCATGTTTGCACACACCCTCCCGTCTTGTTTGCGCTCGGACCAACAAGTGCAGTTTACACCAGATTTACATTTAAAAGGGCCCCCCGCGTGCAATGTAAAATAAGTGTTGATTCGAAGAAATATCAGCTGTGAAATCGATTGAGGCCGCGCGGAGCTCCCGAGCGGGTGCGCCGCGGCCGGCCTTGGCCTTTCCAGCCGCACACACGGGCTACTTCAAAAGCCAATTAGTGTGATTTCACATTCCCCGGCAGCTGAATAATTTCATGTAATTTTCAGCCACGCTGGATGGAGGCCAAGTTTGTTCGAAAGCGCATCGCCCCCTCTGCTGCATCCCTCACCTCCGGATTCCTCCTCAGCCCCCTTGTTTTTACCCGTGTGCTTTTCCTTATGCATTTGGGATCATTTGGAAATCTTGTCGAAACGCGGCGCACTTAATTACACGCGTATCAGCACATACACTGTCTGTGTTACCCAGTTCTGCTCCCACAGGGCCGTGGTCACTTGTGGCCTCACACACACATACACACACAAGCTCCTCACACTAATTTCATCTTAGCGCAGGGCTGTCAAACATCTCCCCTGTCTGAGTACTTTTAATCGATTAGCTGAATGTCTCTATAATACATCAGCAGCTGGCAGGCAGAGGGGATTCGGCGGTGAGACAGTTTAATTACTGTACCTGTGTACCAGCACAATAGCAGCCGCTACACTGACGCTACAACAGTGGCGATCTGTTTCGCCCTCCAGCCCACACACTCACACCAGATACTCGCTGTGCGCAACACAGATATGACAATACATTAGAAAACTGCAGGGTCAATCCAGGGCCATACTTACGCTGCATCTGAGTGTGCTTACTTCCATACTATATAGTAGGTGAGATTCTTAAATGTGTATCCGATAAGCTTCACTATCCCATGAAGCCACAGAAGAGAATTTGTGATTGGCAGGGAAGAGACGCAACTAAAGCCGTAGGTCACATGACAGTGACAACATGGCAGATGCAGTACGTCACAATTTCATTCATACTATACACGTTCAATCTGTATAGAACGTAATTCTTTAATGGTTATGAAGTTTCAAACCAAATGTAGTAATTACTAAACTATATTCAGATGCAGCGTTAGTTATTACTACTGCGTTTTCATTGAGAGATGTCTCATACCGCTAAAGAACATTTCCAAATGATTAACAGCATATTCCAGTACTTTCTTTTCTAAGTTGGTTTGCAATTCTTAGTTGGTTCAAAACTTGTCTAGCTGGTCAAGCTCGTTTAAACTGGACTAACTAGTCTCCCATTCTGATCAGTTAAAAAGTGCCCAAAGGTCTTCTAAAACCAGCATATCAGGCCAGCTTAACTGGCAAACAAAGAGCAATCCACCTTAAACTGGTTTTAGTTTACCATCTTAAACTCGTTGTTGTGCTCCTCAAACCATTCCTGAACCATTTTTACTTTGTGGCAGGGCGCATTATCCTGCTGTAAGAGGCCAAAGCCACCAGGGAATGCAGTTTCCATGAAAGGGTCTACATGGTCTGCAACAATGCTTATGTAGGTCATACATGTCAAAGTAACTTGGGCAGGACCCAAGGTTTCCCAGCAGAACATTGCCCAAAGCATTACACTGCCTCCGCCAGCTTGCCTTCTTCCCATAGTGCATCCTGGTGCCATGTGTTCCACAGGTAAGCGACGCAGCCGCACCCGGCCATCCACGTGATGTAAAAGAAAACGTGGTTCATTAGACCAGGCCACCTTCTTCCATTACTCCGTGGTCAGTTGTGATGCTTACATGTCCACTGTTGGCTCTTTTGGCAGTGGACAGGTGTCAGCATTGGGCACCCTGACTGGTCAGCAGTTATGCAGCCCCATACGCAACAAACTGTGATGCACTGTGGATTCTGACACCTTTCTATCAGATCCAGCATTAACTTCTTGAGCAATTTGATCTACAATAGCTTGTCTGTTGGATCGCTCTGCACGTGCATCAATGAGCCAAAGTTGCCCGTGACCCTGTTGCCGGTTCACCACCTTTCCTTCCTTGGACCACTTTAGATAGATATTGACCACTGCAGACCAGGAACAGTCCACAAGAGCTGCAGTTTTGGAGATGCTCTGTCTCAGTCGTCTAGCCTTGACAATTTGGCCCTTGTCAAACTCATTCAAATCCTTACGTTTGCCCATTTTTCCTGCATCTAACATCAACAATGAGGACAAAATGTTGACTTGCTGCCTAATATATCCCACCCACTAACAGGTGCCTTGATGAAGAGATAAACAAGTGTTATTCGGTATATATATATGTATATGTATATGTGTGTGTTTATATATAAATATATATATATATATATATATGTGTGTGTGTGTGTGTATATGTCTATGTGTATATATGTGTATATGTATATGTGTGTTTATATATATATATATACAAACACACAATACAGTACGTTTTAAATAAACAGTCTTTGCTGCTCATAAAATGTCTTTGCTGGATACGCCAACGTGGACGCACCACTCCTGGAAATCAAGCCAGAAATGTCTTAAACAGATAATCAGCAAAATACATGTGAACAAAATCTAAATTTGCACCCCGTCCAGCTTCTTCCTGTGCCAGAACACCACTACGTCCTGAACATCCCCCATTCTATAAATACATTCTCAAGTCAGGTTTATTTTCTCCCCCTCTGTGACTTTGAAGCATAAATAATGACTGACTAAAAAGGCTGAATCATTTGGGACGACCGCCAGTGATTGATATGTGTAGAGACCATGAGCCGACTGCACGAGAGAGAGAGAAACGACAGTCCATTTTAGAAAGTGTCTACCGAATTGATTTAACAAGTTTAATGTGTGCATCAATGTGGGCCTATTACTGGTTGTAAGCCTCAGTGATGCTATTTGTTCGACTGGCAAAAATACTGCTCTTTAGAATGAGTGTATTAGGTCTAAAATTGCAGAGAAAACCCCATTACAACTTTATTGCTGGTAAATTGGAACCAAACGTTGTCTGTATTTCAATTATTGTGAGTTACCCGGGAAATAAATCGATTTTGTATAGGCTCAATCACATAGACAGTGATGAGAAATGCTTTATTACACTCTGGCAACCCAAGGCTAGTCTTTTGTTTTTCCCCCTTAGCAATTTTCAAGAAATTGTCAATTAAGGACTTTCTCGCCTCCTTTGGCTTCTAGGAATGGCTCCGTCCATGGAGGAGAAATCACTGAGCGTTTTGTATTGCGGGGTGTTATTCTCGCCGCTTGTTGAAGTTTTAAATGCTAATGTAGCCCCTCCTCCGGCCCTGTGCCACAACACAACTCGCCCACTTCGACACGGTGGGTAATCATTACCTGATTCTACTACATCATCTGAGTCCATAAACCACCACAAGAGGCAGCACACAAAGAAAATGCCTGCGCCTACCCACAACGCATTTGGGAAAAAAAATAGAGTTATAATGACATAAACTAGATTCCAATGTAAACAATTCACTATAATCCAAGAAAATGTACAAATTTTTAATCAGTGTTGAGGAATACTAACCTAAAAGTAGTGATGCTAATAAATTAATAACTTTTTTCCAGTGAGTAATGGTGTGATGCAATGAAATGCTCTATCAAAAAAAAGATAATAAATAATCAAATATACTGCAATCTTGAATAGCTTTGATAAAGTTAGAATCATTTAATATATAATGTAATGCAATGTAATAAAATGACGCCTCAAGACAACTAGTTTTGAAAATTTCTTGCTTCATAATGACTGAAAAAGCAAATGTTTTCATTTGAGACATTCTCAGAAACAAGCCCATTTCTAAGCACTAGTGGAACTGTGAATGAAGTAGTCAGATGATACACACAGAGGAAGTGGTTTATATTACACAGACCCCGCAGACACAGCGGCAACCTCACATTCATGCAATGCAAATTCAAATCAACAAACACAGAGAGAGAAAAAAACTCACTATGGCAGAGTTTAATTAAAGGATCTGCATAATTTGAATCCTTTAAAAAAAAAAAAAGAAAGAGAGAGAGAGAGAGAGAGAGAGAACGGGACAGAAAGACGAGATCAGTGCTGCCTTGAAGTTGATATCATTTAATGACATCAGCTCTTTTACAACACTGTCTGAGGCGGCAAGCTGCCATGACACATGAACGACGCGGGAAACGCTGATCTCGTCTCCGTTAAGACGAACGCGGGGGTCCCTCGCTCTCATCCTCACAATTAACGCTTACGGTCTCTGCTAAGATGCATCTTGTTGGGATGACGTCCAAACAAAACAGAAAGGAAGAAAAGAGAAGCATTATTAATCAGCTGAACATGCTCCTCTGACCTGCTCAAAACAATGTGAATCCAGCCTGAGGATTTACACACGGCATCTCGCCGGCACACACAGTTTCCTTCGGCTGTAATTGGCTTGGCAGCTTAAGAGCTGATAGTAAATGAACGACTGGATGTGTAATACTGCTGACACGCCGCACTGCTGTCCTCTAAATCTATGGACATACAGTGACACGTCTCTACTACAGCTAAACTATCCTCTCAAATCATTGGTTTACAATGCAAGATAACACATACTGAGTATTTGTTTTGTTTACTGAAATTTCCCCCTCCCTTTGAATCTCATTTAAAGTCTCGAGGTCCGTTTTTCAACATTTGTTATTCTAAAGCTCTTACATAAAGCATGGGAAATAAAATATAATAAGTTTGCATTTTTTATTTACTTAAACTTGAAGTGTGTAATGTCTTGCAAAAATAAGAACTGGATTAACACAAACCCCATCTGCTATTGGTCGACAAGCAGTTGGCCCCGCCCCAAACTCGCCATTGGTTCGATTCTTTTCAACTGACGTCATCAAGGTTTGTGGCAAGGTAACAATAATGGTAACCAGTGATATGAGTGCCTGTATTTAATCTGATCAAATCACATATTTTATGAATGTACGGGTGGTGGGAGAAAAGTAATAACCCTCAAAAATAAGAAAAAGAAAAAAATTATTGTGTCTATGAAAAAGAATGGAATGTAAAGAAAATGTAATCAGAACCATATTGAACCCAAAGACATTAAAAAAGTCCAGTCCTACATCATATCACATTACAAAAGCTACATTTGTTGCAAATATTATATTAATGTTCAATACACATACTAGCACTGCACCATTCCCCGGTTTTAGAACATCCCAAATGTCTACACATATTGTGTACGCAGGTCTTATTGATACACATATCAAACTTTAAAATGAATCTTCCACAGTGTCTTAATTTCTCAAAAGGATGCGTACAAAAAAAGTCCAAGATAACTTTAGTATTGAACTAATGTTAGTTAGCCTGTGATTCAATAGACTCTAAACAAACACACTTATGCGGTGCCACATAAAGTCTCTTCAAATCTATATTTCATTACCAGGCCACAGGAAACTCAGGAATTCCAGTTAATTGTGTCGATTTTCACATGCTCTTATCTGACACAGAAAATGTAAATATTCAAGAAAAAGAACGAATAAACGAATCTTGGGTCATGGAGAACTGATAAAAGGTAAATGAAGTAATTTTCTCGGAGCTCCTGTCCAACAGAGATTTTCAGAGCAAGGACGTCGCAGCAATGAGAAGTCAGTGTTATTTCTAATTACTTAAAACAAGCAACAAATTCGATCAAACGCTTCTCGCGATTCAGCGAGGGACTTCAAACGTGGGCTCCCATCAAGAAGCTACTCGTGGTGAGAGCGTCTGCTACCAAAAAACAATGAATTTCATGTTTTATTCATGCATACATATACATTCTCATTAGTGGCGGCCACCGTGTGAAGACAGATAGTGTGATTGAGTGGGGAGGGGGGGAGGAATGCGGTGCTGTCGAAGGCCTTCGGCGATCTGTTGATTGACTGGGCTCCGGTCCCAGCGGTGGTGACCGCCAGGCTTGGTGATGGACACACATTGGAGAATGAATCCGAGCTAGCCTGCAGCTGGGTTGCGCGTCTGGACTCCTTAGTGGGTCCCCAGATTGACCTAATACAAGCCCACAGGCGTAACAGGGTTCCAAGTGTGGTACATGACACGCACAGGACACAGGAATGCTGGGATATGGTCCTGAGGAGAGTATGCTGGTTCTGTCTAGATGGTAAACCTTGTTCTGCTAGGGTGAGGGAGAACAAACATGTTCATACGAACGTGTACAATCATAATTGAGGGTACCTTTTCAATTACAATTCAACCGAATTGAAACTGATGTGGCAAACAGGATGCTGATTTGAATTTGATTGTAAAAAAAAAGTAGGTGCACGATGTAGTTTTTCATCCACTAGAGGTCGCCTATTCAAAACAAAGGTGTAGCTTGATGACGCCAAGTTTGAGCATTCAAATTTGCTTTGAATTGTTTAAAAGTGACATTAAAGTCTTTTCATAATGTTACAAAAGATTTCTATTTCAAATATATTCTGTTTTTGTGAACCTTCATGAACAAAGAATTTCTGAAAAATGAATGATGTATCATGGTTCTCCCCAAAATATTAAGCAGAACAATTGTTTTCAACATTGATAATAATAAGAAATGTTTCTTGAGCAGCAAATCAGCATATTAGAATGATAAGAGGGATTCAGCTTTGCATCACAGCAATAATTTCTTTTTTATTTTTATTTAAATTAAATTCAATTAAAGTATTAAATTAATTGAATTAAATCAATTGAAGTTCTTACCAGTTCAACTTCCTGTTGGGTGTGGCCAATTCATCTAATGAACTGAAAGGAATCCAATTTAAAATTCGGATAATAATAATAATAATAATAATAATATTATATATATATATATATATATATATATATATATATATAAACATTGTATGAATATCGCAGGTGATTTCCTTGAGACATTTTAGTAGAATGAGGGATATCATCTAGATAATCAACTCTGCTGCTGACCCTTTCACCTTCTTAGCTAGTTTTTTTTACTTAGCCAACCCCAATGTTAAAGCAAATTCAGCATCACAACGGTGATGTGCGAATGTGAAGATGAGAGCGAAAAAATCCTAGCCTGTCAGGGCCACTATCAAGTGGTTTATTATAGATATTAATGAATAATATGGGTGAGCGAAAACTGTTAGTCATGCGTTGAGATAGCAATAGCTAAATGTTTCACGCATGAATCGGTTGGTTTTTCAGCCAGTGCCCAAGTCTTTCGACCCCTCCACCCGTGGCTCGCTCCCAGCTCGCCTTTAAATGGTAGAAATCCATTGGTTTCGATATGAAGCTCTTTGTGACAGCAAGTAAACGGAGTGATTAAGCCGGGCGAGGGCTATTGAGGGGCAGAAAATGGTGTGATTAAATTGGATGATTTGGGTGAGTCATTTGTGTCCTGTGTGAGACAAACACTGTTGAGGCCAGACACCTTCACGACCTTCCTCTGAAATCTTTACCACCTTTACACTTCACTGCAGACAAACTACAACAAACTGTGAGAGAATGTACTATGATTATCAATTAGAAAAAATTTTAAATTAATATTAATATGTAATATTTACTTTCTTAATAAATGCTGTTGGTCTTTTTGTGCACATTTTCACACATACCACAGACCATGAATAACCCTGATCACTTCCACAGCATTGTTACGTAATATATCTGTACTACGTAACAATGCCTTAATCAAAAATGTTAATTAAACGGAACAATGAGTGATAATTCAAAGTGATTTCCGTAATTGTGTCAGACAATAAATATTATATTTACCTGCTTTAGAAACAGTCCAGTAAACGCTGTTAATAGCAATTAGAAGTTAAAAGGGGAGACAATTACATTTTAAAGGTAGGTCAAGTAGTTTTCCAGTCATCAGTGTGCAGTGGTTTACCTGCTCAACTCTCACTAGCAGGACTCTGTTACACACACACAATGCGAGAGTGGGTGTCTGTTTATTACAGCTGAGGCGCAACAAAATGCTTCTTGAAAAATTAAGTGCAGATGATGAACGTATGACAAGGAAGCACAAAAAGTTAACGTACAGTGCACAAGAGTAACAAACAAGTGTTCGTTATTAGTCGCCAACAGCACAGCAGCTCCAGACAATCAATGACACTCAAACCCGGCGTTACTCACATGTGAAGAGGAATCAAAGCAGCCTCCACGTCTGTTTTCAGGCCTTCCCGCTTAGCTCTCTCCAGCGCTGGAAAGCTTTTCTAATATTAACGCAGGACCTAAATCGCTTGCCCAGTCATATCCCTTCATTCCAGTGATATTCTTTTGAGCTCTTTTGTATTGTGTCTCATCTCTCTTTCTGCATTGTTTTTTTCCAAATCTCCCTCTGGCTCGTTTCGGTATCCTCGACTGTTATATGCCCCCTAATGCTGATTGGTTGAACGTTTGTTACTGGTGTCGGCCCGACTCTCTTCCAAACACTGTTTTTGAAAAACAACTTACCCCATCTTTAAAGCATTTGTGCGAAAACAAACCTGGAAAGAGTGATGTTAGGGCGGTTGCCAAGGCGTTGCTATGCCTGGTTCAGCAAGTTGCTATGCAGTTGCTAGGGTACTCTGGGTGGTTGCGTACTAAACTTCCACTAGAGTCTCATGTTCCCATGTTCTATGCGCTTTAAACACAAGAAAAATCGAAGAACGCTGTGACATTTTAAAAGCAGGATATCAAGGAATTATTTTTGACGTTTTGATTCGTGCAAGGCTATAAAGCTCTGTGACAACTTGGTTTAATTATGAAATATATTATGGCTGCTTTAGTCGAGCCAATTAAATTTGATTGGATACTTTCTTTATTCAACAACCTCTTTTCATGTCATTCTAATTTACTGTCAAAGCAGCCTGAATATTGGAAACTAAATTATTTACTACAGCCCATAAGCCAATAATGTTCCATTTGTCTCGTACTGAGAGAGTCTACACTAACAAGATTATTAAGGACATTACTTGTAATAGTAAATGCCCTTCACTTTATTTGAGTCTCACGCTGTGCTTTCAGACGTTCCACTTCAAAAGAGCACCACTCAGAATAGACTGTCAGCGTCCTGTGGTATCCGAGACGCTCAGGTATGGAGAACACAATTTCTTTGGAAAAAAAGATGATTAAATGATATGCAGGCAATATGCGATTAGTTTAAATCTAACAATCTTTTTCGTGAACATGATTATGCCTTTGAACAAACAGCACCATTTTCCAAGCATCATTTTTTAAGTTAAAACGAGCATTTAGGCTCTTCTAAAACTTGCATCCCGATCCTTCTGGGGGGGGCAACAGAAAGCTGCTAGTGCTCTGTGAGGTAATGCGGGGGTAATTTGTAATACTTTGTGAAGATATTAGCCACAGCCGACTACAGGTTCAATCACAGCGCTGGAAAACGAGGCTTTCCATATTCATTCCGACTGTCTCTTGGATTCATTTCTCCATTATTGGCCTATTTACAAACGGACTAATTACTAGCAGCCCCAATGAGAGTTTAAGCACTTGGCCTATTCGTCAACACAAAACACCTCTATTTTTAGCGGAAAAACAATAATCATATTCTTTTTCTGTCAAGGAAATCTGCAGTGTTGTTACTGAGAAAATACAGCCCTTGCTGAAAGTAAACACACACAAAGGCCGACCCACGCACAAACGGGCATATACAAATACACACCAGCGCACGAATGCGCTCCCGAGTGAAACCATTGGGAAACTTAAGGCACCCTGGAGGGCTGTCTCACGCTGGCGCTGCCAACATTGGCTTTGTTGTCTCCATTCAGAAGAGGGATAGACCATTAAAGAGCATAGTTACTCTCAAATATATAGCAGACTCGCGATTAAGCCTCAGCCCAAACAGCGAGCGGGATTTGCACCTTGCATAGAGAATCTCGCACAAGGGGAATGTGATTTAATAAGGAAATAACGGCCTCATTCTAGCAATTAACTGCATTTCTTTCCCTGCGTTTGATTTAATGTTAATCAATTCACGGCAAGACAAAGTACGTACAGTTTTTTTGCCGTTATTAAAACACATTGTTTGACAACAACGCTCCCTCAAGCTGTTTTCGCCTCGCAACCGGAAAAAAGAAAACAAAAATAAAGGTGTACGAGTAATTGTTTCCATGGCAATTACGACTTTCTTTGGTGTGCATTGGAAAATAAAGAAAATAACATGAACATGCCCACAGCCTCAATGCAGCCAAAAGCAATTTCCTCTTCTAAATTTAGTTATGCAAAGCCTATGGGCATCATCAGCATTTAGTAATTAGTTTTATAATTACTGCTGTTTTGCTCACTGTCATTCAATTTTTCTTACACCACGACTGGGGAATGGAACATCTCACACTCACAGCTGGGCAAATTACCATCCATTTATAGAGTGAAGGATATCAGGGAGGGCTGATTTTTACCCATGATGCATAGCTCCAAGCAGCACAACACCTTTTGAGCCTGCCATTTTCCACCAAGCCCAGAATGCTAGAGAGAGAGGGGGGGGGGGAGTGCACTTTTTCAGTGTTGTGAGGGTCTATTGTGATGCAAACAGCATTAATTCCCTCATTACCACTAACAATGAGTGTGGCACGCTGGTCACCCGGGTGGAGCGCTTTAATCAATGCCCTGCTCTCTGCCAACCTGCTCCGCCAAAGACCCCCTTCACATGAGGATGTTAAAGTGACTGAGCTGGTCAAAGCCCTTAATGAAATCACACTGTTGACTGTATGATGGTTTGATGTGCTAATAAATAAGTAGTGCTCAGGTGGGTAGTTGCAGTGTTGAGTATTAACTGACTAAAAGGGACGCTAGTAACACAACTACATTTTGCACTAGTGTGCAAAAGTTCAAAACCTTGTTATTTAGAGAAACAAACTACCCTTTCCAAGAAATCACAGCGGCAAAATGCTGCATTGCTGTGTTTGAATAGAATACTAACATACTACTTTTACTTTTTAGTATGCAATGATGAGCCAAAACATTATGACCATTCACAGGTGAAGTGGATATCATCGACCATCTCCTAAAAAGGCCACATATTAAGGTTTGGGTAGATTAGATGGTAAGGAAAAAATCAGGTCTCGTAATCAGAATGTTGGAAGAAATGGGCAGGAATAAAGATTTAAGGGCCAAATTGTTAAGGTTTGCTCCCAGTCAGCAGTGATGAGAATTTACCAACAGTGGTCCGAGGAGGGACATATCACAAACCAGTGACAGGGTGTTGGGTGCTCAAGGATCATTGATGCACAAGGGCAATGAAAGCTATCCTGTCTGGTCCGAGCCAACAGAAGGTCTACTGTGGTACAAATCACATAAAATTTGAATGATGGTTAGGAATGCGTCACAAATACACTCTGGGGCTGTTGCTGCAGTGCCTCATAGTGCCTATGATGACCCCTGTCCACAGTCAAAAGCACCTACAATGGGACTGGACCTTGGAGCAGAGAAAGAAGGTTGCCTGGTCTGATGAGTCCCATTTTTCTAAGCATGAAAAAATGGGATGATCAACTTCTGTACATTTGCTAAAATGTGTGGTATATAACACAGCATGGTGCGCACAATCACAAATGTAATGCCAGATAACTTGACCTTTTCTGGTGAATGAACCAGAAGAAATTACAGCCACATCCCTTTTTAACTTTACATTTAATCTTTTGACTGCAGAATGAATGAATGAATGAATGGTGTTTAGAAAGATATTTCCACTAAGATAACTGGATGCCAATTATATGAAACATTATTCAAAACATTATTATGAACAGTATTCAGTAAATAGTAAACAAGTATTCCATATATCCATGGTTTGTTCACATAGCTTTAGAGCCAATAATCAATCATGCTCACCCAAACTGTTCTCAAATAACATTAAATCTGATTCAATAATCTGATTCAGTTCATTTCAATGAATGTATAAAATAATAACAAACCAACAAACTAACTAACACAATAAATGTTACCGATTCCTTAATGGCTTCAATGCATTAAGCTATTTTTTATTGTTAGCTTATAATAGCTAACTAAAGGCTAGCCGGATTTTACAACTTTAAATTATGAGTAGCTTGTAGTTCCTGTAGTTCAACTAACAAAGCGTCATGGTCATGGGAAGCACAAATACTAATAAATTGTGTACAGTCACCAATTAGCTTTGGATAAAAGCATCTGCTAAAGACATACATGTAAATATGAAGCAATAGTTTTAAAGAAGCTTCACCAACACTGGATAGATGAGCTCAAGAACAGCAGTATGAAGCAGAGTGGAGCTCACGTGTGGAACTAAATGTCAGGCGTGAAGAGAGCAAGATGTCAAAGATGTAGAGCAAAAGGGTTGGGGGGGGGGTACGTTTATTGATGAAATTATGCTAATTGGAACAAGTACACAGACTTTTGGCTGCTACTCTTGAAACAGATGTCATTATGTCCAAAAATAAATAAATAAAAATAGATAAACTTTTTTTATGACTGACTAAACTTCAAGAGAAGCCATTATGTTTGTTAAAACGCTCAAGTTTATGAGGTGCCGAAGGACAACGTCTCAGAAGACGAACCAAAAGCATGCAAACAAAGAAAGTAGGTGATTACGAAATCTTCTTTTCTTTCAATAAAAACGAGTGGCTTGAAAAGCAGGAGGTTTCGTTGTATTCGGCTGAGTGACACATCTATGCAATGCAGCAGTCACCAGAGATCAAACGCTGATAACCAGTGAACACGCGGCGGCTTCCAGCGCTGCCTCTAATAAAGACAGCGGGCCGCCGCATCTCAGGTATTAATCACACACAACAAAGCACTGTGTGTTTCTGTCAGTATGTTCCACTCGCTTCCACTGACTGCTGAATAGATTATAACCCCACTGATGAGAAAACCGCCAATACAAACAGGATGTTTACAGTAGAACGGCACAACGATGACTCCACGACAAAATAAGCCCACAACAGAGGAAAACTGCACTGTTCACGAGATTTCACTTGAATTTAAGTATTATAATCAGATGTTTCTCCTAGAATTCCTAAAGAGAACTAAATTAGACACAAGAAACTTTTATTCATGTAAGGACACATGAAATTAATCAAACGTGACAGAAAAGACATTTGTAATGTTACAAAAGAATTCTATTTCAAATAAATCCAATTTTTTTGACATTTATATTCATCAGATTCCTAAAAATATTGCATCACTGTTACAAAACACAAAATAATTAAGCAGCAAAGAGTTTCAAAATAGATAATAATAAGAACCGTTATTGATACTTGAGCATCAATAATAATTGATAATAAATCAGCAAATCATATTAGAATGATTTCTGAAGAATCATGTCTCACTGAATACTGGAGTAAAGATTTTTGCATCACACCGTTTAAAATTACATTTTAAAATATATTCAAATAGAAAACAGTTATTTTAAAATCAAATAACATTTCACAATATTGCCTGATCCAATAATCACAGCCTTGGCAATTATGAGAGACTTCTTTCAAAAACATTAATCTTACTCACTCCGAACATGTGAACGATAGTGTACTGTGTGTCAACATATAGTAAAAGTATACAGCTACTGAGAACTGAACTGTTTGAGATCCCTGGAACCTTTTTCCCCTTTTCTACGAAGCCTCCATTTGCTCTCCATTAAATCTCCAGGAGAAACAATTGAGACATTCTGGAGATCTCGTTTGTGATTTATTTCCCTGTGGGCTCTGGTGCTGCATGTAAAATAAATTCGCATTTCACTCAATTAATTCCCCTCCGTTAATATCAGTCTCCGAGCAGCCGTTGGCACAAGATGTTTACGCCTTGGGTGATTAAGATGGAAAAGTGAGTTTCTGACATTCCGATGGAAAACATTCAAAGCTGCTATTTTGCAAATATTTCAGCCCATTTGGAATTCCTTTCCGGTGATCATAAAAGGACAACTGGCATATGTGTCCTCGACTCAGCGGCTAACTACAGGCACAAAACGTGTCAATTGTGGAGGCAGCGCTGTAGAGTTTGGGTGTGTGCGCTTGGTGAAGTGTGGCATTTTGGCGACTGCTCGCTGCTCTGCATGCATGAATAATGAATGCACAGGTGGTGGAGGGGGGTCAGGGGCCCGCGCCATCCTCCAAACAACAGAAAGGTCATGCTTGTTTGTGCAGTGTCCTTCAACAGATGTGAAACGCTTCTGACAGAGACTAGCAAATTTCGGTTAAAACGCTCCAAAAAAATTAGTTGATGGGTCAATTACGGTAAAGGTCAACAGGCGCAAAAGGAGAGAGGCGGCTAGCTTGCGCGACTTATGATAATAAATCAACACTTGAGAAACGGAGGTCAAATTCTTTCAGTTGCAATGCCAGTAATACAGCCAGCTTTTATTACAGATAAAGGCCCCAATTCAACGCTTTGTCGCCCTGGTTTTGCATTCAACAAAAAGGCGGCTTTGTTTTAATGGTGTTTGGCGACTCTCCGTTGTACAAATGGCAGCTCCAAATTGTTCTTTATTCACACAGACACAAAAAAAGAACCGGAAAAATTCAGGTAGATTTTTCTCTGAGCAAAGAATCATTCCGATTCACATGAGATTTGCCAAGTAATACTGCTCAGAGATTTCCCAAAAGGTTACAATCATCAGTTATTATGAAGAAATGCCTTACAAGAAGTCAACTTGGCTTTTTTTCTTCTTCTACTTCTTCTTTTCGCAGCAACTACTGTATAATAACATCAGCGGCAGCGGCTTCACATCTCCATGTAAAGTCACTGGGAAATTGCCTGGAAGTCTGCACTGACAAATGAACCGGCTACTTCCAGGCACAGGAAACAATATCATTTTCTTACAGCTCACCTTGACTCGTGCGCGCAAACAATCGGAAGGAGAAACGGGCCTTGCCCTCTGAGCTCCGGGCCTGATGCAATAAGTCACCATATGCTCGTATTAGCATGCTCTGCATTACGGCATGCGGCGCGCCTCCCGGTCAGCTGCACGCCAATCAAAACGCATGCGCCTCTTTTATTCTAAACAACAATCCAGCAGGAGTCAGCGGAGGATGATGAGAGAGCTCTCTGCCGCTGTAGGTCAGCCCCATCTCCACGCTCCGATCGGAAAATAAACAGAGATTCATGAGCTCGGAGGAATCGGGAGCGGGGCTGAGTATCCATTAGCTCTAGCGATGCAGAGCAGCAAAACGGGAATCGATAACAGGTTCTGTTCGAAATGTAGTGCAAATAAAATGAGCCGCGCTACTGATTCAATTCAAACGGCTGCTGTCAATGAGATGGAAGGACACAAAGCGCTTCTCATTGTCCTAGAGGGTTTGGATTCACCTTGCTGAGCGTTCATTAATACATGGGGAGATGATGTACTTTATTCATTTCCTTCGCTTACATCATTTCCTGGACTGCATGTCAAGCACGTTGGTGTCGGACTTGTAAAAAGCAACAGTCTTGTGGACCGGCCCTACACCGAATTATTCACTATATACATTTTCTCATTAAAATGCATGCGGCTCTTCAAAGCAAGACAACAATGATACCATCTGTTGTGTGCCGGCCGGAATACACAGAACAAAGCCTCTGAAAACTGCAACAATTTACTCTTGCCTCTAACAACGTTCACGGTACTACAGCCATTCCAAATGCACAGCAAATAACACGCATTTAAGTGCAAAGTAGCTGTAATCAATTTAATAAAATAAAATAAATAAAATAAAATTTAAATTAGAATATAAATAAATAATATATAAAAGTTTTAGTTCAAATATAAATAATAATATAGTAAAAATATTTAATTGAAACCCTTTAGCTATAATTTGATACAAAAAAAATCCTAAGAAAATTATTACAACAATGTAAAAATAATAATAATAAAAAATGTGGCAACTGCAAATATCAGAAATACTAGTTTGTCTTTTTGGTTGAAACCCAGGCACTGAAATAACCCATACCAAAAGATCCTAAGAGCATCATCTCTTTTAAATATTACATTTAACCACAGCCATCAAATATAACGAGAAGAGCAAGTATTGAGCGCGTCTTTTTTATTTTCATTGATCCCGACCGCATCCTTTATCACCAACCAATTAGCATTAGTTGATTAACCAGGCCCATTACTCACCTAATCGTTACAGTCCAACTAAGAATCCATAGTTACTGTTAAATCTATAGGCTGCTTCAGTGTACTGACATTCGTAACTAATTAGGGTTCTGTAGGGCATGACACAGTCTTGTTTATTTATAACCGACAGCTATTTTTCTTTTCGAGCAAACTCCAGCCAGGAGGGAGCGAATTATGATCGCTGTGCACATCTCACTGGACTTTTTAATGCACATCCATAGTTTCATAGCCTACTTTCTGTCCTTGCTGGTAACCAAGAGTACTAACCGAGCTGTTGATTTTGTGCACCGCAATAATCTTAACTCATCCCTCAGTGTGTATAAACCAGTTTGCAATGTGTTTACACTTACAATTACACTTATAAAGGAAGCCTTGCAAGCAAGTTTGACGGATAAAACAGAAATATGCAGTAGCGTGACCAAAAAATGCAAAATGAGTGAAAATATTAACTTACAATTGTTGTTGTCAATTAAGACAAGCTTCAGGTTGTTGTCTATTTTTGTATTTGAATGAACTTTTTAATCTGGTTAAGATATAAGCTGAAAAAATGTGCATAGAAATTGATATTGATTTCCTCATGCTAACATATGTAATATAATAATATGTTGTGGTAAACATACAAATTGTATATTAGTATAATTTGTAGCTTGCCTGCTTGTTTGCTTCCATCATAAGTTTGGTAGCACTTTATTATACAGTCCTGTTCCCCATGTACACACATACTTATTTTAATAATTACTATAACTGGGTAATAACTAGGTACTTACCCTGAGCCTACCCCTAACCTTAACTCATGTAGTTACCTTATATTGCCCAGTAATTTCTTATCCAAGTACACTGTAAATACTCATAAGTGCACGTATTGTAAAATAAAGTGCACCCATACATTTTTATAGTAGAAACACATGATGTACATTACATTGAAAATAACCTGCGGGGAAAACAACAACACAAAAAGCAGAATAGAAATGTGATTTGTACAGGGAAGAATGAGTCTTACCTTTGACTGAGGTGTTGGGCGGCGGTCCTTCGATGCGCAGGTTCCATGGCGGGTCTCCCTGGTTGGCGAAGTCCCTCATCTTAAGGTAGCTGATGGTGAGGCGGATGATGGAAGCCTTATCCAGCTGGCTGGTGATGGCGCCGGGGAGCGGAAGCATCTTTGCCAGCTCGTAAAACTCGAAGTTTTCCTTCCCCCGGCGCGAGCGAGCGGCGTCACGTGACTTCTCCTTCCTTAGAGCCTGCAACCTGGCAGAAACGCAAGAACGTCAGTAATATAAACAACCACAGCTAGTCAGAGCCTGACAGGCTATGCCTTTCTGTTGGAAGACATATTATGACTGACAAAATGTCAATCCGTTATGCTTAAAATGATTAAGTTTCTGAGGCAATGTCTCAGAAGGCTAATTTAAATTTTAAAATTCTTTATTAATCAAGCAGTGGGATCATAATTTAGCACTGTATTTTTACATTGAATAGGCATTGACATTGACCCCATTTACTGTCTTAACACATAGTCCGAGTTTTCATTTGTAGACGTTATTATAAAGATGAACTATTTTTCATCAAAATGTAACTTTCTCCACCTCCAAATTGACTTTTTGGTCAACATCCCCAAATCACTCTTTTTTTTTAGCCTCTACCCAGTCACACAAACTGAAAAAAAGAGACAACTATTTCATAATCCAAACAATTTCTGATGTAAATACTGAAGTCTTGATCTTCATTTATTTTTAAACTTAAAATTCTGTATTTCAAACATATTTATATTTTCTGTATAGAGAGCACAGAATTCTGTGGTGTAACTTTATATTGCTTCACACTGAAATGATTGTCATTCTAAAGCTAAATGGGTAGACTTTAATTGGAACATCGCTTACAAAAACATTCTGCGGTGGTATTAAACTAATGTTGCGGTTAGGAAGATTTTTTTTAATGTTTTTTAATATTTTTATTGTTAATCCTTATGCTCACCAAGGCTGCATTTATTCAATTTTCTATTTGAATATATTTTAAAATGTATTTCATTCTTGTGATGCAAAGCTGAATTTTCAGCACCAGTCTTCAGTGATCCTTCAGAAATCATGATGATTTGTGGCTCAAGAAACATTTCTGAGAACAATTGTTCTGTTTAATATTTCAGTGGAAAATGTGATCATTTTTTTCAGGATTCTTCGATGAACAAAGTTCAAAAGGACAGCATTTATTTGAAATTGATTTTTTTGTAACAATGTTAAAGTCTTTAATACCACCTTCGAACAACATAATGCATCTTTCCTCAATAACAGTATTCATTTCTTAAAGTCTTCAAACTTTTGAATGGAAATGCATATACAGAAGAACAGTACAAATGTATTAATATTCATATACAAGAATACCAAATAAAATATGTTGTTAGTGACAATATTAGAGCACAAGTAGAGGGTAAACCATTGTTACTACGGATAGATCCAATAATATTAGCCTCTATTCATAAAACACACAAGTAACCCAATTCATCTCTATTGTAATTTGTAGCTACTCTATACATCCCAACATGCCTTTCTCTTTTCAACAATGCTTTTCCCAGCCAAACAAAAAGCCCAGGAGAGACGGTCTGTAACTGAACTCAATAGCTGTGCCTGGCTTTTTGTTATTGACTGTATATAGTATCAAGAGCACACCTCTGTGCCAATCACAGACGGGGCAGGCAACCGCGGTGTTGTGGCGCTGGGCCGCAGCAGGCTAAAGTTGCAGTCACACTGACTTTGTTGTGCTCCGTCGGGAGACCTCAACTCAATTGATTCAGTCATTGGAATCCAGAAGTGGGTCGAAGTTGTGATTAGCTTTGGCCCGGGGTCTCGTGAGACACCCCTGTGAATGACTTTTATTGCTGCCTTTTTACCACAGACACAGACGACCGACCAGAGATCTTCTTTCCTCGCCAAGCGCTTAGACAAAGAGAAAGAAACACAACACTGAGCTAACCTCACCTGCATTTGAGCTTCGAAATGATGCTAGACCGAAAACACCCAAAATATACACATCCTCCCACACATTCCTGCACAAAACAATGATTTATTATAAATTATGACTGCTGCCTCAAAGAGCTTCTGTTTATTTTAAATCAAGTGATTTACAACTCTGCAGTGAGCATTTCTCAGTATGTATTTCCTTCTGAATAAAATGAGTCCTTTTCTGGCAGCAAGTGCAGGCAACTCAATGGCGCGTCTATACTGGAAGTGACCGATGCCACATCTCACACTGCAAATACACTGATGTAATCACTGTATGGGATATTCTACATTAGCAAAACAATTTATATATCATGTTAGATCCCACTATATATTAGGTGTCTTTAACTACTATGTGCTAACATTTAAATTAATCATTTGATACGATGCACTTATTGTGTACATATATGTTTTTACATTGTACTTTTATTTTAAAAATACCTGCATGTAATTACATCTGTAATTAATGACACTAAAATAAAGTGTTACCCACTTCCCTTACTCCTTAACCCACCCTTAAACCTACCCATTCCACAAAACCTTACCTGTATCCCACCTCAACAGCAGCAAAAGTGTTTTGCAATACAATGTGAACACAATAAGTACATTGGACTTATTTTTTGATGTAAGTACATAGTCGTTAAGGCCACCTAAAATAAAGTGGGACCCAGAGTTATATATGGATGCTTGCTTACGCCATTAAAGTAAAAAAAAAAGGTAATTGCAACTTTTTCTCTCGCAATTCTGACAGAATTGTGAGTTATAAAGTTAGAATTGCATGATATAAAGTCAGAATTGAGTGCTATAAAATCACAATTGTGAGAAAAAAGTCAGAATTGCAAGGTTATATCTGACTATAACTCAGTATGTATTCCTGAGTTTAAATCTTGCAATTGACCGTTCGCAAAGTAAGTAAAGTTAGTTACTGTTGCTTTGTCCGACAAGCCATGCCGCTCTCACGCCACACATTATGCTGTCACGTAATGAAAAATACATCGTGGAGCAAAGAGGACACTGACAGACAGACATATGAAACAGTTTCATATTTAATGTATCGTAATTTTTTAAAGAAATAGTCTCTTTAATGTGTCGTGACAGATCGCTGTAGCTCCTTCAATCGGCTCGTGAACCGATCATCTCTTCATACTAGTTCATTTGTAGCATCAAATAAACATGAATGGACATCAGATGGAATGTTGTTTCAAGCGCAGAAAGACGCGAGTACACACAATTTTTTAAGTTCACCAGTGTTAATCTACTAACTCCCCTGACTGCTTTGTCAGACAAAATGGCGTATTCAGGGTTATGATTGGTCAGATCACCTGTCGTTCAAATTGTTTGTGACAGGTCAATTGAGTGTTATAATGTCCAATTGTGAGGGAAAAAAGACTAATGTTTTTTCTCAGAATTGTGAGTTTATATCTAATAATTCTGCCTTTATAACTTAAATTGCATATGAAGTCAGAATTGCAAGATATAAACTCACAATTCTGAGAAAAAAGTCTTTTTATAAAAAATTTAGATTTTTTTTTAAATCTCTCAATTCTGACTTCATAAGATGCAATTGCAAGTTTATATGATGTAATTCTGTCTTTATAACTCGCAATTGCGAAATCGGAATTTGGAGAAAAAAAGTCAGAATTATGAGATAAAAAGTGTCATGTAGTGTAAGAAGAACAGTGATCAGAAGACTGAAAATTGTGCAATGTGTACCTGGTATAACTTCAAATTAGGCCTAAATAACTAAAAATAAAAAAACAAAAATTAATAAAAACTATATAGACACATTAAAAACAAAAAAATTGCTAAAAATTTTAGCTAAATTTAAAGTGAAAACAAGAAATTTAAAAATATATTTGAATTCAAAATATAAACAAACTATAACATTATATCAATAATACTACTATAACACTGGATACATTTAAACAAAATCATTGTATTTCAGATGGAGAAGAAATATACATCGCAACTGCACAACTGCATCGCACATATCTAGTGTAGACACAGCACAATGCATACTCTACACCGTGTTGCCACAAGGGGTGCTAAAGCATACTTTAGTGTAAATTCTTCTAAGATCAAGTACTGTCATGGTGGAGCAACAGTTTTGAAGAAAATTAAGTTAAGCAAGTTAAAAGTTAACGTGTACAGTTAGATATCTAAATAAAAATGTTCAATTTAATGCCGCATACACCTCCGCACTACGTCCTTAAAAAAAACAAAAGCACCCCTAAAATGTATTCAAACATATATAAATCAGATTCAACAGCTTTTTATTCAAAAAGCACATTATTTTCGATTACTTTAAGCACAAGTAAATATGCATGAACTCAGCTTATCATGTACACGGGAGGGGCTTTCTGGTGTTTACAGTCTCAGCGCTCTGGTCCAAGGTTTGAGCCCATTGATTTATGATTTTCAATCAAACAACTCACAACAGCCGCTTTAATGCTTCCAAAACACAACTGCCCACTTTCTGTAGCGTTCATCATGTCAAGCCATTCTGAATTAAGTCGGAAATAAATCAGCCCAGAGCTTCTGCGTTCCCTGTTGGCCGACATTTAGATTAATTTTTTACCACCATAAATGCTAAATCAGTTATAGCAAGTGCCGAAAGATGGGGAGAGAAGAATGCCTTGATGGATGAAAAACGACTGTTGGTGGAAAAGAAAATCAGCGGATATTGTCTTCACATTTTATCAATGAACAAAAAAGCAACATAAAATATGAAATGGACCCGTGCCACAGAACGCAAAAATATTCTGGAGTGCTTAATCTTCATGTAGCTTCACAATTCCTACTCTGCTTTAGTAACGGTCAATAATTCCCAAACAACTTAAAGCAAAAAAGGCCCAATTGCCCATTACCTCCAAAAGACACCAATGACGCCTCACGCAAATCTAATACTATAGATACAGTCGTGATCAATTTTAATCTTTTATGAAACTATCATTTCATCATCAAATATAGATTTGCTCCACGCCTTTGCTTACAAGCGATGGATTTCTATTCTCGATGGTGTAGAGCGCACCAGCACAAGAATAAAAACTCCATTTGATGGTCTGCTGCTCAGACAGTATATAAAACTAGTTGTAATGGTTGTTTGGATGCAAAGTGCAACAGAGCAGCAGAATTTCATTTGTTCCACAAACTTGGAAGGCATTATGCTGTCCTGCCAAATACATCTTGATACACCAAGGTCAGGTGACCTTCATTTTGTGACATATTTATTACATACTATGGGAAAATGCAACAAACATGAAATCACGGTGGTACCGCGGGCCCTGCGCGACTCTTGCGGGACCTTTCAGGGAAATGGGAAAGAGCTTTGTTTTGTGGCGTGGACTAACGGCAGCGGCTCTTGAGTAATGAGTGTTGTGTTATTGAACGGCCTGTTTTCTGAGCACGAATTTATGATTTTGCTGTTTCCTGCTTCCAGGCTGGCATAAAAATGCTCTTAGATTATCTGCAATGAACATAAATGTGCCATAAACCTTTTCAGAGCTTATGCATCCTGAAGGGTTAGAGTTTGTGCTCATGAAAACATCCTGTAACAATAAATAGCCAGTCGGTGACAATATCATATTTTCATCAGAAAGACAAAAATCAATACAACATGACATTGAATCACAACCCATTTTACTTTTGCAATGTGACGTATTTCAGTGTAAACGTATAGCAGGATTTATTTGTATCTATCAGAAGTTGAAAGGATCATGAAAAATGTATGTGGCATATCAGAATGGAGCCATTTGATTGGAGGGGAGGGGCTTAATAACATCAGCCGCTAAAAAGTTGTTTCAGGGGCAGATCAAGTTATTTTATTTCAGTTAAAGATTATGAAGTTAAACGTTTGTTCCTTCAGAATAACATGAACCAATGGAACACAATTTACATTTAATCATTTAGCAGATGCTTTTATCCAAAACCTATAGATGAGGAGAGTAAGAGAAGCAATCAAACCAACAATAGGGCAAGAATATGCAATTTTTATGATTATTTTTTTTAAAATATAAAGAATATAAGTGTTGGTGTTAATGGGTCAAGTGTTGGTGAAAAAGATGAGTCTTCAGTAGTTTCTTGAAATGGAAAATAATGTCAGAAAAGTATTAAGAAAGAGAACAGGGTCAATTTCGATTTCATGTGGAACAATATTTTTTTTACGTTTTTATGTTTAACAAGCCTACTTAGATTGACACAATCAGATTTTAAGAACCTTTTTAAAGACATCTGACTTTTGTACCTTACCTTATGATTTAGCGTATTGCTCTATATTATTAACAAATCTGACACACACACACACACACACACACAAAAACATCAAGAGGCTGAAAGTTCTGCAAATGATCATTTAGGCTTGAGGTAATTGCCTTCATCAGTGTAGAAAAATCAGGCAGAAGAGAAATGTCACTTTAGATTATCTTCTTGCCTCCTGAAGCAATAGATGACACTTGATCAGAGACTAAATGCCAAAACCAATCAATTCCTTTTGTGACTCTTCACCATGCCGCAGTAAAAAAGGCCATAGTCTTGGTTCTTCTAATTAAAGTAAATGCTATCTCCTTGGTAACCTCATTAATATTCTCATTGACTTGGTTATACATACAGTGTGTCATATGACTGGTCAAAATTACATGGAGCCGTTTTAATCAGCCAGAATGTATATTACTCTCAGAAAGACTATATTTCATATACAGTTTGATGAAAATACTTTTGACTAAAATAACTTTAAAGGTTACATCTTTTACATTATTATTCTACAAGGTTGTATGCACCAAAAACAAGTTATTTAGTTAATTCACGTTCACATTTTCTACTCTCTCTGACCCTTATAATTAAACAGGCTGTTTTATACTGTACTTTAAGACTCTATATGTAAATGAGTTCTGTTATGAACTTTTTCGCATGTAAAATGAGGAGCAGCGCCCCCATAGTTGCTGGATACTGAAAAGGCATTGATATTGTAAACTTGGGCGGTCACTGGGGAGCGGGTTTTGTGTTCTGACTGTCTGCATGCTACATCAAACTCTTATCTCAAAGAGCAAGAAAACTCTGTTTTTATTTATTAGTACAACAACTATAAAATATTATCACAAACTAAGCTTCATCTGGTAATGCATTAGAAAACAATTCTTGCAGCAATCCCTAAGAGCCTACAGAAAGTGCCACTACATACTGAATCATAGGCTAGCAGCGTTCAGACGTGCATCATTAAGTGCAAGGTTACGTCTCGCACAGTGCACTAATTCCCTTCAAGGTCTTTGCGTACTTCCCTCTCAATCAGTAAAATGGATCTGGTTCTGATGTGAGTGTCCATTGCTTTCATTGCCCTCAAAGTTCTGTCATTCGACTGTTCGTTTGTCCTGTGTGTGTGTGTGTGTGTGCATGTGTGTGTGTGTGTGCGCTTGTGTGTGTGCGCTTGTGTGTGTGTGTGTGTGTGTGTGTGTGTGTGCTGGGAACACATTGACATTCTTCATTAATATGGACGTCAGTTCAGGAGATCTATAGATGCGCTACTGTCATACATCTGCACCGCTCCGTTACTAAACAAGAGGCTGGTGTTTACATTGGTTTTGCTTAGCATTTCATTTGAAAAGCTAACTAACCTTAATATGATGAATCAGAGGACTGTAAACCCGATACTTAAAACTTCCAACAAACATCAAGGTACAGTGCCTACAGAAAATCATTATACCCCTTTGAAATAGTTACTGTGTCGTAAAGTCTGAAATGAAAACCCAAACCTTTTTCAGCTTTATTTACAAATTTTGCCTTACAACAAAAAAGAAAAATAGAAAGAAAAGGCAACAGTTCTGGAAATTAATAATAATTAAAAAAAACTCTGAAAAATTAGGCTTGGAAAAGGCATCAGTCCCCTGATTTATTATTTCGTAGAGCCACCTTTTGCTTTAATTACAGCTAATTACATCTTTTTGGATAAGTCTGTACTACCTTTGTACACCTAGATTGGGGAATATTTGCCCATTCTTCCTTGCAGAATTCCTCAAGTTCAGTCAAATTCTGTGGTGAGCGGCAATGGACTGCTCTCTTCAAGACATATTTTAAATTTAAGTCAGGGCTCTGACTTGGCCACTCAAGGACATTCACCTTCCTATCCTTAAGCCAATATGTTGCTCTTTTGGTGGTGTGTTTAGGATCATTGTCGTGTTGGAAGGTGAATGACCTGCCCATCTTCAGCTGTCTAGCAGAGAGATGCAGGTTTTCCAAAAAAATTTGGATGTACTTGTCAGCATCCATTTTCCCTTCAATCCTGACCAATCGCCCAGTCCCCGCTGAAGAGACCCCCACGACATAATGCTGCCACCACCATGCTTCACAGTAGCTATGGTGTGTTTTGGGTGGTGCACTGTGTTTGCTCATCACATAGAGTTCAGCCCAAAAAGGTCAATTTTGGTCTCATCAGACCACAGCACCTTTTCGAGAGACTAAGTGTGGCACTTTTTCAGAAGAGGCTTCTTTCTTGCCACTCTGCCATACAGGCCAGCTTTGTACAAAGCTTGTGAGATAGTGGTCCCATGCACAGACCGACCAGTCCCAGCCATAATGCCTTGTAAGTCCTTCAAAGTTGCCTTTGGCCTCTTGGTAGCTTCTCTGATCTGATGTCCTCCTGGCTCGGTCATCCAGTTTGGCAGACCAATGTGTTGGTGGTGCTCCATATGCTTTACACTTCTTAATGATGCTCTGAATAGTACTCAGAGGAATAGCTAAAACCTTCTAAATGTTTTTGTTAGCCTCCTCCCAACTTGTGCCTTTCAACAACTTTATCCTGAAGGCCTTTTGAAAGCACTTTCCCTACCATGGTGCATTCTTTGCAGTACCATGCACTACTGACAGTGGAATCACAAGAAACAGCTGGTTTTATTTTGAAGTAATCAAAACCACCACAACTGATGCCAGATGGAGCAATTAGCCTGGTGTTTGATCTAGAAGTTGTTTGGATGCACCTGAGCAAGTTTATAATGGTATACTCTGGGACTGATTACTTTACCAAACCAGGTATTTCACTAATAATTTTTAATAATCATCCAGAATGTTTCAAAATGTTATTTTCACTTTGATGATGAGGGTTATAATGTGTGTGTGTGTGTTTTAATTAATTTATGATTGTTGACATACTTCCAAGCACATTGTACCAGTCTTTCCCCACTTTCACTATCCTCACAGTTTTTTATGTCTTACAAATATAGCTTGTACATATTTATCATGAGTCCAACCATGAGGTCAGTTTAAAATATAATACTACTACTAATTATGCCGAGTGAAGTGCTCTATATACTACCTTTTTTCCCCTCTGAAATAAAGTCCTTCCATGCGACTCCCTGTCTTACAACAGCCTTGTAAACCCATTTGAAGGCTTTCTGGAAGGCCACATTCACAGTGAATTGCCCCTCTTGTCACAGAGTGGCATACACTCTCATAACGCTCAGAATGCAATTTGCTGAACACTTTCATAAAGGCTAGTCTCTCTTAGCTAAAAGCAATTTATTGTCTCTTTTGTTTAGCTTTAGACGGAAGAGAAAGTGGGGTGACAGAAATAACCGCACAATGTTTGCATAAACTCCAGAATCGCAACGGCAGATAACAGGCATCAATTTAGTAAAAATACACATTTTTAGCTAATAATGAAACCTAAATTGTGCTTTTCCACATTGAAATGTTCGGTTCGGACAAGATGTTCCATTCCAAAACTCACCACATTCACTAAAATTACCCATAATGCTTTGAAACAGGAAGCACTTATTTTAATGCTGCAGCTCTTCAAAAACAAGCTTTTAAAAAAATGGGGGGTTTGAGATTCCCACAGTGCTTTTCGTTTTATCTCTCAACAGACATGACATCTCAATGGCCAAGGATTGCCCACCAGATTCATGCGGTGTCAGAGGGGCCGTGGGCGTGTGATTGGCTGTTTATAGCACACGGGTGACCTGACTGGCTGGACAAAGAGAGGTTGTCAGAGGAAAAGGTCACAGTGTTGCTTGTACAAAGTGAAACTCGTGTCAGAGCCACAGAGAAAGAGGCGTGCAGTATTATACCTGCTGAATCACAAGCTCAAGGTAGAAATATACCCTTCAGCTCAATGTCTCTGTCTCTCTCTCTCTCTCTCAATCTCTCTCTCTCTCTCTCTCAATCTCTATGTATGTGAATTTTAAACAATGTGTGTATCGAATAAATCCAATGAATGAAACAAATATGAAATTGTGAACAATAATCAAACCTGGTGCAATGCCTTATTTGAACATACAAAAGAATTTTTAAAGCTTGACAGTCTCCGTCCCCATTAACTTTCATTACACGGAAAAGAAAATCTCATTCTACTAATATACATTCTACAATATCTCTTAGTTAGTTATTAGTATAGGCAACTCATTACTCAAAACCAGCATAACCATATAGTTATCTGCCGGTCTGTGGTAAGCTGGGTTTAAATTGTGTGGGGGAGCTGAGCAATGTAGGGGCCCACAGGGGCCCCTCTCTTGCGATCAGAGGGTGGGCTTGTCAGCGCTGATCTCCTGTCAGTTTGTAATTAAGAGGGCTGTGGAAAGCCACGAGAGCAATGCTGCTCGCCGGATCTCTGCACCGCAGCAAATCCCGTTAGCTGTGAATAAACCCATTGGGGGCGGCACAGGTAAGCCAGACGCAATGCGATTACATGGCAAAAGCGGCGCTTGAAAAGCCAAATCGCCAACACAAAACACCCAGCCTTCACTTCTACACATTCTCTCCTGTGTGAGAAAAAAAAAACATGACATTGTGAGACATAAATCTCCTTTGTTACCTTAACTAAACCAGGACTGAATCTAACACAGGTACAGTAAGAGCCATGAGAGACGTTTAAATTGTGTGGGGATTGTTATTATTATTACTAATATAATAAATAAATGCTGCCTGCTTGCCTGTTCTGTTGGGTCTTTACCTATTAAACTACTTTTTGGATTGTACTGGTGTTCTGGTGACATCTTACCTTTCTTGCAACCAAACATGACATAATATAATATAGAATTTAAATGTTATAGGTACATAAATTGTGTCTCTGAATTATTTTAATAATGATAATAATAATAATATAAAATATATAATATAAATGATATTAACATATTATTAATAGTGATATATTACTGGTAAATAGTAAATATTGTATCAAATAAATATTCAGGAATTCATTTATTATTATAATAGATATATTATAAAAATATTATCATTATTTCAATATTATTATTATTATTATTATCAAATAACAGATTTGAAAATGAGTCAGGTGGAACCAAACACTTGTACTGAAAGCAGGCGTGAATATTGACATTGATAATATCAAGATTTCCCCCCAATATATCAGTATAACATTAGAAAGTGTGAAAGTTTCAGGTGCTCTTGTTACAGTGTAATAATACACTGAAGTACTGATTAATAGAAATTAACAACATGTACTTAGTATATAATTAGGTTTAGGGTTTGGTTTAGGGTTAGTTGCATGTAATTTTGCATAATTTACTGTTATTACTATAGTAAGTACATGTAACTTATGTAACAAGGACACTGTAAAATAAAGTGTTACCAAGCACTTTGCTGTAACTGACCAAATAATCGCCACAGACTTTTATAAGGTGAGCAACAACACTGTTCATAAAAATCCCAACTGTAAAGTTGTCAATTCCTCTGGTTAAACCAGCTTCATGACTGAAACCACAAGCTTCAATCAAACAGAAGCAAAAACCACCTGACCAGCTGAAGCACAACGGTCATTTTCGCTCTCTGTCTCTCTGTCTCTCTCTGTCTCTCTCTCTCTCTCTCTCTCTCTCTCTGTCTGTCTGTTCCGCCTTCTCTCCCGGCCGTTTCCCAGCTGCACCTGCTGCGGGCGGCCCGTTGAGGTGGAACGGCTCAGTATTAGCTGTGAAATTAGCAGCGCTGTCTTGTTAAAGAGCTGGCTCGCTCTGCGGAGGGATAGACACTGTTAATGGCATAAAAGCCCTCATCACCTGGGAGCCACACAATTACTTGAGCCAAGGCTCAACGCCATCTTCTCCTGTCCCACAATCCCCCGCACTCACCCCCCTCTGCGAGCCGTCCCTCAAACAGCTCACTTCTCTTCGCCTGGCCTCCTGCCAAAAGCCCAGACAGAATGAGATCTCTCTCGCTCTCTGTCCTAAATCATATCTCAAGTCAATGCCCCACTCTACTAAAACACACTAAATTCAAATTCTGATGTTTGCTAGTGATGAAGCTGATGCTCTCAGGCTCTCAGGCAGACATTAAAGACAGAGAGGGAAACACAAGGGCATGTTTGAAAAGGACAAAACAGCATTTGGATCAGTGTTGTTGTAAATACAAAGGGCTCAGTAATATTACAACATCATAAAATAAACAAGGCGTTCAGCTCGTCAACCTTCAGATCGCAGTTACATTCTGACCTGCCAAAAAGCTGCATTCAATTTTCCAAAATCAAAAGCCACAGAGTAACTGTATATTTGGAAAATGCTTTAAATCTGAAACCGCTAATAGAACATTAATCACAGGAACAGTCTTCTGTTTAAAGGGACATTCACTTAAAATTATGTATTATTTATAAAGCCTTATGTTGTTTTAAACCCGTATGACTTTTTTTCTTCTGTGGAAAATGCAAAAAGAGGCATTTTGGAGACTGTGCAGCATGGTCACTCTTTTGCATGCATTTACAATAAACAGGAACTGAGGCTTCAAAAAGAAAATTGCTTACCATTATTCACATAAATTGATTTTACAGTGAGCTGTTAACCACAAACCAACAAGGATTTAATAAATTAATAAGTAATAGTATTTAATACACAATTTCCTACATTTAATAAATAAGGTAATTTAAAAATAAATAAATAAATAAATTCATACCAATCCCAAAATGAAAAAAGTACCAAAATTTCTTCATTCTCTATGAAAAAGTGCAGATATTTGTATGAATTGTTGACTGAAGTGAGGGCGGGACAACATGTCACTCACATGAAATCCACCAATAACAAATCACAACCATCTGATCAATTCCCCAAGGACAAAATCAAGTCCCGCCCTTGGATATACTTCACCATAGAGAATAAAAGACTATCGCAACTTCCATTTCATACTAACTTTAAAGTCGCCATGAAATCAAAATATAAGTCTTTTGACTTTTAGTATGAATATGTTAGCTTTACCTTTATACGCTAGTGTGCTCCAAAGCAATGACAATGACTTTTTTTTTTAGAAGATGTAAGCGTTCAAAACTTACAGTCTCTCACTTCCACAATTTTGATGACATCACGCTGTACTTCAGCTTCTCACCAGATTTTCTGTCCAATCATGCTCTCTAGAATGTGAAGGGTCCCACCCCCTAGACTATGAATAGATGCTGAAGCTGCGGCTGAAATCGTTTACTTAACTCATTTACTGTTTTCTACAATGGCACAAGTGCACTACATAAGGCATGGGGAACGATTAAGACAGTGTAAATATGCTTTCCATTGAGGCGAATAAAGTTTCGTTTCACAATAGTGTAACACGAACCGCCGCAGCGCACACAGTCTGCTCCGATCTAGAGACATGAGAGTGGATCATATGCATGAGTCGCCCCAGACCACAAAACATATCAGACCTATTTGAATTCTGCACAGAATGCTATATTTTAAAACGATATGGAGGAGATAGCAGGAGAAACTGCTAGAAACTGAGGCTTAACCGGCTCTGGCCGAGCTGTGATAAAACGAAACGCTGTTGGCCATTTTAAAAAAGGGGAGGAGCTGCTCTATATGTCCCGCCCTGTCTTCCTGTTTCAGTGGAAATGACATCAACACAAGTCATTTCCCAAGGCATTTCATTGGGCCTTTAAGTAAATTCTACCTAGCAACTTTTGACTCCATATGAGCTACAGAGATTCTTTTGTTTTAAATCTTTTTGAAAATTGAATTTGGTGTGAATATTCCATTACTCACATAATCTAGCTGCGAGCTGAAGCGAATGGGAAGGCCACAGGCATTCGTCCAGAGCTCAGCTTTACACGTGTACATTTCTCAGATCATATGCATGTATTCACATACACCTCCTGCCGTTTAGCAGCCATGCCAAGCAAACACACAGGCAGAGCGGCTGAGAGGGAGGCCATCAGTGCTGGAAAGGGCATGTTATGGAGGGGATAAATATATACCCACACAGCTCTGAGATCAGCCTCTCCGGTCTAATTACTTGCCACGGATCCTGGAAGCACACAGAGCCGTGGAGGAACGGCAACAGCGGTGCCCTTCTCCCACTCACATCAGGAGCCTGGAGTTCGGGCCCCGTCCACGCCAGTCAGCTGGGTCCTGATCAAAGCACTGCGCACTCTACTCCACACCGGGTCAGACACACAACAACCTGTACAAGATTTACGGCCTCAATAATGAATGAGAGAAACATTTTGAAGTAATTGGCTGTGCACAGGTACCCATCTCTCCACCAGGGGAGCTTGTTTGTACAAAGCAACATAAGCTAAATAATTGATACACAATGCAGCGGCGCTCTCGGATTGCCTTGATTTGGAACATGCTCAGAGTTGCAGCGTTATGCCGCTGATGACAATCATTGTTTAGGAAAACAAAAACCATTTTGATAGAGAGAGAAAGAGAGCGAGAGAGAGAGAGAGAGAGAGAGAGAGAGAGAGAGAGAGAGAGAGCGCTAGCTTCTTTCATCACAGACGTTTTAAGCCAAATCTGCAACGACCTGACTACTGATTCATGAAGGTCTCTGCTCTACAACAACAATAATCATGAAAAATGCACCCTACACTACTTGCTACTGAAGTTGGGCTTGTTTGATGGCTTTCGTTTTACAGATTAGGCCTGCCTCTGATGTTCCACATGTCTGTAAAATTGCACTCGCTTGCGTTTTGCTCTGTTTAGGCTTTGGTCACGCACGTTAATAGAAAAGCAGCGTGTCAGAATTAAGTGGAAGTGATACAGGTGAAAATAAGATCCTTTAATCATAATCAAACTTTACCATATGAAAATGCAAATACAATATTTGTTCTGTATTGTGACTTTATGCATTAAATTAGTCATCATCTTATGCACTTGAAATAATTTTTCATATTATATTTCAATTGAATTATTATTATTATTATTATTATTAATAATAATAATAATCATCATAATAATAATATTATTACTATTATTATTAATCAATGAATATTATGATTAAAAACAAAATAATATAGTATGTCATTTTTGGATCATAATTGTAAAAAAAAACTGAAAAATAATAACTTTACAAAAATAGATGCTTACCGAAGTTAATATAATAATTGGTAAAAGTGAAATAAAATCTTAAATTTAATATTATTAAATTGAGATTAAATATTAATTATTACAATATGTTGCTATTATTATTATTATTAATTACAACTACTACTACTACTACTAATAATAATAATAATAATAATAATAATAATGATAATAATAATAATAATAATAGTAATAATATTTTTTTATTTATGATGATACTATTTATTTATTATTAATTAGTAAAGTATGTGTTGTTTTTGGTTGGTAATTGTAAAATTAATTGTTTATTTCACAAAATATACATGTATATCTATCTATATATATAGAATTTATATATATATATATATATATATATATATATATATATTCTTTACTAAAATAGATGCTCACAAATATAAATGTAATTGGTAAATCTTAAAAAAATTAAATATCAATTATTACTTTTTTCAGCTATTATTCGAGAGTTTGTTCATTGTAAAATGCTGCACCAAGTCAAAACTGTTAAATCCTTTCAAAATCATTATGTATACCTGTAGCAGTTCTTCTTAAAGTTAGGGTAGGTATTTGGGTTAAAGGAACATTTGATGCCGGAATGTTCTGCTGACAGGGTGAATTTTGCACGGGTAAACACTTTTCAATTTATTTTCTTCGCGCATTGTTCTTCATTTATCCGACTAACGTGTACACCTCCGCAGTGTGTTTGTTTACCTGTGTTCGCTGTTATTTATGGTGTTTGTTGCATGTGCAATTTGTATAATGTGCTAATAAAACACTCGGTGAGACAGTGCACAATCTGCTTTGCGAATGATAAAGGAGCCAGAATGGGGACGGCCGTTATCTGAGCTCTAATCAGAATTCATATTGTTAACACACTGCCAGCACTTCCACTGCCTCTACAATATCAGCCATATTATTATCATAGAGCCACTATAAAGGATATTGCCGGCTATGGCGAGCTCTTATCCACGGGAATGTGGCGTTATTGCTTTTCACATCAGGTCCATATCTGGGTGACAGGACGTCACAGGACACTTCAAGGTAAAGGAGAGCAATAAGATCTACAGTAATGGCTGTTTCAGTGAGTGTAGAAATAGTTTAGGATGGAAAATATATGTTTCCGAATAATATTATTTAATAATTTTCCCACAGTGCTGAAAAAAATGACACCAGCATTACGAATGGAAACACAGATGACAAAAGCCAAATTCAGATTGATTTACCAGGACAGGAAAACCCAGAGAACATTTGTATTGCTCCGAGGTTGATATTTCGGAGCTCAGGAGACTTAATGGAGTTCTCAGTCATGTTTCAAGTAAGAATAAACGTTATTTCAGATGTGTTCCTGAAGAGAAATAAATATAGATACAAATGAGAGATATACAGTAATCAAGCATAGTGTTAATTCTGGCAGGTCACGTAAGTCAAGCTCGCATCAGCTGACAGCTGATCCACATCAACCTATAAAAATAAGACACCTGTCACAGCATCCCTATATATGAGGTCCATTCAATATTATCAGCAGCTTTATCGCATTGCTCAGTAATTACCCTCCTCCATCCCCAGCTCCTCCTCTCTTCCAATCAGGACTTGGCTTTCTGATATTCCTCTTCAAATCACCTTAATTTTCTCTTGATAAACCTGAACACAGTTTGAGACCTTATTGAGATCTCTTCTGAAACTCTAAAGGAGACACATGTGAGATTACTATGCTCATGGTTTATCTGAGAAAGTCAAAAAAGGGCCAAATGTCTTAATTTGTTCCCTATTTATGATTTGTCCTACTAGAAAAATGTCACCTAAATATAATATTAGCATGACTGTAAAAATTCAGAGCATGAAATGTGGCACGTAGAGCTAATTCATGTGCGGCGCGTACGCATACACATGAAGAGTCGGTGCTGAAGTGAAGCTAGCTTGCATTTTCCATGAAGATTTCCCATCTGTCACCCAATCTGAGGCCTGACAGACCCCAACACCTGGTGAGGCTCTTCGTCTACTTCCTTTCTATCCCTTTCTCCTGGTGCTCATTAGTCTCTGGGCCTTCATTGGAAGGAAGTGACTTTATGAGCCCATAACGACAAGTTCTAATCTGATACAGAGCAGAGTAATTAAGCATTTGGTTTTTTTAAAGAGCAGAATGAGTGATTAAGAAAACAGAAGATCACAAGACGATGGACAGATGCTCTTTTGGCAATTATATGTTGTTTTGGGGAGTGTTATAAAGGAAACACACAAATTAAATACAGTTGTGCATAAACAAAAATGGTGCCTCTATAAACAGCAGTATGCTAATTATAATAACTGCAAAATCATTAATATTTCCCTCATCAGAAATAGCATCCAAACACCCACAAGATGGCAAAACTACTCTATGTTTATCAGATGTCAACTGGCACAGTATCAGGAGAGAACAAATTATTATAAATCATATAATTTGCTTTTGCATTTAAATCCAGTTGTAACTCACAAAAACCTGGATGTGGCCAAAATGTTTCACCTGGACGTCTTTACAGCTGGAGCCAGTTTAAGGAATCTGAGAGCAACGGCATTCTGGCAGGCCTGAGACGGCCCTCACGGCTTGATGGAATATTTAAGACAAGGACAGACTTCCTCTCTCCATCTGCCCTGAAAAAAACCCTTCTAATGTGTTAGACAGGTGGCCTGCTGAAACGCCAAATCCACTGGGTCTGAACACGATTAAGAACTCAAATTAGCCCCTGCTGAGAATATGATTTCTATATTTAGACCTGTCAGGAAAAGAAACAGCGACAAACAATCCAAATGGTGCACCATGGACAAAAATGAGCTCCCTGGATCAACTGAGCGGACAGATGTCAGTCTTTAAACTCAAAGCCAAGCTTCACTTTGAGAATGCAGGTGAAATTATCAACAGTATAATCAAATTGTGAATATTATAATCAAGAATAATTATTCATATTATTATAATAATAATAATGTAAATAATTATCTATCTATCTATCTATCTATCTATCTATCTATCTATCTATCTATCTATCTATCTATCTATCTATCTATCTATTTAAACATCTATCCAAACATCTAAAATGTAACATTAGAGAAAACATTGATTCATTTCAACAGCTTGCTTTCCGTGCCTACAATCATTTGCTAACTATCAGCTATGATAAATGGAAAGGTGAAGTAAAAATATTGTCTTTTTTTACATGGCCCTACATAACTTTTCCTGAAATCACCCCGGAAAATGTTCAACTCTGAACGAAATAGTACTGTTTCATTGAAATAAGATAAAAGATTGGCTTAATGGATAGAGAGATGTGAAAGGTAGAGGCCACAATGTAAAGAAAATTGCCTGAAATTTTCAAAGATGGTGAGAAAGTGCTCGACAGAGAAAGCGAGGGAGAACGTAGGGCCAATATAAACAGCCCATATGTGCCGCTATTCTACAATGACAGGGTTCAGTCAGGACACAAAGCAATCTGAAAAATGCTCACACAGAGTCATCTTTCCTATAGATACTGCTTCTGCCTTTCACTTTCTCCAGACACTCAGCCTGTGATTCATAAGTGACTGAACAGATACGCAACCATAACAAAACGCAATAAGACATTACCCTAATACCACAGATTTGCAGTGCAAGTACTTTACAGCCACTGATGAGGAAAACTTCCAATCAAACTCTTCACAAAGGAGATTGCCTCTGATTTCATTGTGCTCTATTATGTCTTTAGTTCCTTAGTCAGTAAAAAGTCTGTTGGAGAACATTAAAATAAAGTGTTAGCAGATATTAATTAGACAGTCTACTAATACTCTAATGACATGTAGATCAAAGTTAGTAGAATGTCTAAAGTGGACTATCAAAATAAAGTATTACTCAATTTGTCTCTCAGTAACATTATGCAAGTTAAATGTTGCGAATGCCATTTTATGTTTTCGTTAATCAATAATCAATCATTACAAATCAAAACTAGACTAAGAAAATGTACCAACATTTCTCGCAGTGTGAAGCCACCCATGAGGCTGAACGGCATGTGACTGATTTCTCCCAAATGCTGGCTGATTAATCTCCATTTTTCTGAAGTCTACCTTTTCTTCAGTCCACATGACGTTCCATCCCAAATGAAAGCATGATTAATCCACGTATCTGCGCTGATAGGCCGCACTAATGGATACGGCCATTAGGGAGTCTGTGAACAGCCTGACAAGGTAACTCATTTGCTGGGGAAAAATAAGTGGTTTGATTTCGACCCACCTCACAACGATGACACATTTGGACTTCTCCAAAGTTGCTTTGCACTTTCATCATCATAATGAGACGATTTCTAACTTTTAATTAAAGCTCAGACCACCTATACTGTAGGCCTCCGAGAATGCTGGGTAATGTCCTCACTCAGATTTTAGAGAGCTAGATTGGTTCGCGTAGCCTCGGGATGGAATCGGGCAGATGATTAGTTAAAAAATACTTTAACTTCTCGGATAAACTTTCTGGATGGTGCTTGACTCTTTTTAAATCAAGAATATTGCTCTTGAGACACTTAAAAAGACAAACAATTTTTTTTTTTTTTTAAGCAAATGCAATGGTGTTTATGCAATATTTAGTAGCTTTTCATTTAGAGAATAAAAAACGAGTGACCCACTGTGTCCACCTCATTCCAAAGCTGATTTGCCAAACCTCTGTCTCATTCTGGCCCCACTTCGCCTGTTTACATAGTGATTTACTGACTGAGATTGACAGATAATTACATCACCCCAAACAGTCACGAGAACGCAAAAGCAAAAGCAAACAGCCAGTGCATGAAAAATAATATTTTGACATAGCTGACTGCATTCAACATCTCATATACATCAATTCATGCTGTCAGGGTGGGGATAATTTACTTTTTCTACTCTACGGCAGAAATTGCACCAACAATATTTTGCATATTCTTAAAGCTTTTCCAGTGTATTACTTTTTACTGTTTAGTAAAAGAATGTTAACGCGGTTTCTCGCAGTTTTGCACCAACAGAGACTTTTGAGAGGAATGAATTATTTGATTGGAGAAAAAAAACTATATAGTAATAAGAATAATAACAATATATTCCACAATGCTAGATTAAATCACTGATCATAATATCAAGAAATCAACACAAATGTTTACTGTAAAAACAGAGTAAACAGTACATTTCAACAGCCAACAATACACTGAAAAAAACACCTTTGCATAAATTTCTAGTCAAAGCACAGAATGTGAATATTACACTTAATCTTGGACCTTAAAGTCAGCATAAAACAGAAATTCACCCAGTTTATTTTGTAAATGCATGTTATTGGTCTTGTAGTGAACGATTCATATACTGTATGCATGTTTAATTTTTTTCGCTGTAATTTTTAATCACAATATCATGACTTGATCCTCCCATAAAATGCCGTATTTTTGGACGTCTCCAATCATTTTGTTCGTATATACCCCATTCCTTTTTTTATAATCGACCAAGCTGGCACTCAGATCTACCTTCATCAACAAATGATGGATGATTTTCTTTTCAAAAATCCCTTTTACTTGGCTGTACATAATATGGAAAAAATATATCTGTCGCTACTTCCATTACTTTGCGACTTTAAAGGTGAAATGTGTAAATTCTGCAGTAAAGAGTCACCAAAAAGATTTTCAAACTCACGTCAACATCAATATTGTTGTGCCAGGCTGGTTAGGATGTTCGAAACAATAGATCCATGTTTTAAAAGCAAAACGTACATATTAATCAGGGATTGGAGTATTTCTACATTTAAAAAAAAAGACACTTCCCCTTTAAGCTTATCAAACTAAGTAAACTTCTATCTGTCTTTTGTTTGCATCAAATTAAATGCATCATCCACTCTATGCGTCCACTGTTTCCTAGCGCATGTCATATGCTAATCTAATAACAGCTCTAGAACTGCTGTTTGCTCTTTCATGCACGGTAAAGAGAGCGCAACAGTTTGACGACAGGCAGAAAATAGAGACCCTCCACCTCAGGCCGCAGTCGATGTGTTTGTGTATTTGCGTGTCTGCGCACTCTCTGGCTATAATAAACATCGCCGGCGTGGATGTTTCTAAGTCGGGGCTTTTTGGCACGGCCCATAATAGCAGTGGAGCGGCGGCTCTCACTCTCTCGGCTTGAGAGGCCATTACCCGAGCCAGCGTGCTTTTCCAAGCAGTACGCCACTAGCAGCCATGTTTATTCATGACACAAGCAGCGAGACCTGCAAGGTGACTACCTGTCAGGAGCTGCCAGCTTCACACAGCTCTCTCACCCTGATTTCATCTGATAGATGGGAGGAACTGGCTGCCGAGCGAGCGTGCGTGTGCGTGTGTGTAAAGAGAGTGCGATCTGGGGCTAATTCATAGACATTTGGAGAACATGTTGTAATAAGCAATACCTGTATGTGTGACGTCGACACGTAGAAGAACATGGAGAGAGAAGAGATGGTCCTGCTACTGTGAATGACATCCATGTCCATACTCATGGTTAATAGATCTATAAAATCTGACTTTTATCGGGTTTATTATCATTAACTGAAACTAAAACTTTTTTTTTTGTTTAATTTGTTTACTGAAGTCCTAAAATTACTAGCTGGATATAAATAAAACTAAAACTGAAATAAAACTAATAATGAAATCAAAATAAATCTAAATATTTAAAATGCACTATAATGTAATAATGACAGAAGCACAAACAAAATTATATTTTAACTAAAAATTAACTAAAATTAAAATAAGAAAAAGAAAAGGGAAAAAAATGGATGAAACCAAGGTCAGGTAAGCAGTGGGGGTGGGGCAATAAAATAATAATAATAATAATAATAATAATAATAATAATAAAACATCTCCGCCTCTGAAAATATATTTCTTTCCTGATGATGAAAGCAAAGTCAAGTGAGCACAGAAAAAGAAATATTAACCAATATATATATATATATATATATATATATATATATATATATATATATATATATATATATATATATATATACATATATACCAATTTATATAACAAAACACTACCGTTCAAAAGTTTGGGATCAGTAAGATTTTTAAAGATTTTAAAAAGATGTTTCGTCTGCTCACCAAGGCTGCATTTATTTAATTAAAAATACAGTAAAAACAGAAATATTGTGAAACATTATTACAATTTAAAATAACTTTTTTCTATTTGAATATATTTTACAAAGTAATTTATTCCTGTGTTGCAAAGCTGAATTTTCAGCATCATTACTCCAGTCTTCAGTGTCACATGATCCTTCAGAAATCATTCTAATATGATGATTTGCTGCGCAAGAAACATTTCTTATTATTATCAATGTTGAAATCCGTTGTGTACTTTTTTTTCAGGATTTCTTGATGAATAGAAAGTTCAAAAGAACAGCATTTATCCGAAATACAAAGCTTTTGTAACATTACACTACTATTTAAAAGTTTGGGGTAAGAATTTTTATTTTTATTTTTTATTTTTTTTAAAGAAATTAAAGAAATTAATACTTTTATTCAGCAAGGATGCATTAAATCGATCAAAAGTGACAGTAAAGTTTATAATGTTACAAAAGATTATATTTCAAATAAACACTGTTGTTTTGAACTTTATATTCATTGAAGGATCCTAAAAAAGAAATATTGTACACATTAGATGTTTCTTGAGCAGCAAATCAACCTATTGGAATGATTTCTGAAGGATCATGTGACTCTGAAGACTGGAGCAATGATGCTGAAAATTCAGCTTAGCCAACACAAGAATAAATTACATTTTAAAATATTTATTTTTCAAATAGAAAATAGTTATTTTAAATTGTAATAATATTTCACAATATTACTGTTTTTACTGTATTATTAATTAAATAAATGCTGCCTTGGTGAGCAGACGAAACTTATTTTAGAACCTAATAAAGTGCGAATAATATATATAATTTTATATGATATTATATATTATGTTATATACATATAAAACTTTGCTTTTAGAACCTAAAACACATTTCATTTTTATATGCAGGTAAGTACCCGTGGAGCAGCGGGAGTTACTTTATCTCACAAAACAACAGGCGAACCAGACAAACTGAATGTTCCTCCAGGTAATAGACTCACAGCCAACGCCACGGTCAGAACCGCCCTGCTCAGACGACTCCATGCCTTTTTAATCTTATCTTGTTAATATTTTAGAAAAAGCTTACAGGCATATGAATCAATTAATTATCGCCTTGTATGCGGCTCATGAATAGTGCACATGGTCTGTGCCAAATACACGTGTCAATCATAGCTCAGCAACAGCTGGGTAATTACCGCCGTCCACATCTAAAGAAGGCTGCAACGCCACACTCAAAGAGTGTTGTTGCTCCAGGCTTCCAAATTACAGATTACATGGACCTGGATGAACTTAATTTGACTTTGATCTTAATTTTTCTAATGAAAGAAAAATAAAACATTAAATTAAAAGTTCTCCGGGCCTCCTCCATGTTGGACGGGGAGAAATTAATTTTGTGTGTTTCTCAAGATGGCTAAGCGGGAGGGAAAAATCAGTCTAGTGGAACATATAGTCAATAAACACAATTACGGCAATATATGGAGTGTGAGTGTATATTCTGCAAGCAGAATGTTTATAGTGTTTGGTATGGAAAACGCTACGGTAAAATGCTAAATGTGCTATGTGATGTTAAAGGCTACATATTGGGTCATATTGATAATATATGTTCTTCTTCCTATGAAAAGCTTTCACATAAGATTATAAAATACACTTTATACACAACATGATGTTTTTAACTAAATTTTTCAATCTGTGTAACTTAGGTATGCTAAGCTAAATGCTAAATAGAACCCTTACATACACTCATGACCAACTGAAATTATTTTTCATTATGGTGTTTAAGATGTGCACCCTGCTTAAAAAAAAGTCTAAACTGGTTTAGCTAGTATACAGGCTAATCTTCTAGTCTGACCAACTAGCAAGTGGCTAAAAACAGATGAGACAGATCAATTTGAGCCTGGGAGTTTTGCTAACTGGTTTTAAGCTTTTCTTTTTCAGTAACATTTTACAATAAGGTTCATTAGTTAATATTAGTTAACTTGAACTAATAATGAACTGCATTTCTACAGCATTTATTAATCTTTGTTAATTTCAGCATTCACTAATACATCATTAAATTGGTGTTAACATTATTTAATGCACTAACATGAACAAAAAATTAACAACTGTATTTTCATAACAAAGATTAGTAAATACAGCAACAAATGTATTGCTCATGGTTAGTTCATGTTAGTTAACACATTAACTAATGTTTAACTAATGAACCTTATTGTAAAGTGTTACCCTTTTTTTCTTTTTGGCTGGTTTTAAGCTGTTGTTTCAGCAAAGCAACACAATGCAATTCGCCTAAACTGCAGCACAGTGAATTCCCAGCTATATCGTCCCTTGACAAGTCCAAAGGCCATAAAATCTGTCCAGGTACAATTACATATTAAGCACACAAAAGCAGCTCCTGTCAGACTAAACATGCACCGGGTTCCTTTGTGTTTACAGCTCCTGCTAAGTTCACTAAGCAAGAATAAAAAAGAAAGAGATGAAATCCTTGTTGCTAGTATTTCACCGTGTTTGTTTGTCCGCAGAAATCTGGCTCAGGAGGGAGGTTTGAGCACAGCGGGTCCTGAGACTCTGCTCGTCGTGATAAGTGTTTCTGTCTCAGATGAGGCGCGTTTCTACCTAACCACACGCTCTCTGTTCCAACTCCCAAATATGCACGGTGGAACCAATTGATTTCTGCTTCACAGAAATCTGAAGGCAAACCAAAAGAAACTAGAGTTTGTGTAGCAGCACTACAGTGAATTCTAACCAAATTTGCAGAGCATAACAAAAGAGGCCCGTTTCAAACACGCACTTCTATTTTAAAGAATGCATCACTTTATGCAATGCTCTGCTTTAATATGCAGAATTTAAAAAAAAATGTGAAAACGTGGCTTATAAATCTAACATAACAAGCAAAGAGTGGATATTAAATTCAGAAATCTCACACTGGCCCTTTCGATTTCAAGATTTGAAAGATCCCGTCATCTTTAATGCCTGTTCTGTGTGTCACTGGACCATGATATCAAAACCGTGGGAGTCACATGAGGAGGGCAGGAGTGCGATCAAACCCCCTTCACGTTTTCTGTGCAACATCTGCATTAGTGAGCAACCTGCACATCAAAAAGCTGTCACCCAGACAGAGTGCAGACAAGGTCAAAGTTTCTCAGCAAAGTCCTCATGTTCAAAACCACCAAGAGAAAGCAAGCAACACCTCGTCCACCTCCTGCAACTCCCCTGTACTCCTCTACCACCCTCCTCTCCTCTCCGGGAAATCTATAACATTTATTATTTACACATGCGCAGAGACAAAGAAACAGGTAGATGAAAAAATGAAAAGAAAGCAGTTAAATAATTGAATGCTAGGCACCTTTAAAAAAAGGAGAATCTGTGTAAAAAAAAAAGAAAAGTAGGTCAGAAAAAGAGGGAAAAAAATAACATCAAAAAGAAAAACTTGCAACAAAGTAATATATACTGAAAGTATGCTCATGCAATGTTCAAAACGTATCACTCCGAACAAGCGCACATCATTTCAACACCACCTGCCCTCAACATCTGCACTTAAAAAAGGGTTAATACAAGAAAAACAACACGTTGGAGCACATACGCAACTCACATGATTTCCTGATCTCATTCCCGGCTTATTCCTACTATGCAGTAAATTTTCTTGTCTCCATAAATCTGTGTATGTCCTGATATACTACAGTTGAACACCATACCACGATTAAGTGAACATTACACGAGTAAATGCGGCGGCACGCACTGTATATCACTTCATAAAGCGGAAGAGAAACTACCAGCATGCAACATCGTAGTTACATTGTCAATAAGTAAGTCATTAAATAAAAGTAAAGTACCAATACATCACGTAACTGGTATGTCGTGTGTTAGCAGAGAAGGTTTTCCATGCAGGTATGATGTTCATTCATCAGGAGCAGTTTGTGTTTCATTAACAGCTACTGTGTATTTACCATGGTAACCATTGTTTCTGTAACCTCAAAATTATATATATATATATATATATATACCGCTATTTATAATTAAGGCCATTATATATATATATATATATATATATATATATATATATATATATATATAAATATAATTGATATTGTTCATTGAATCTTACTGTATTATGTAGAAGAGTATCGAGAGAAAGAGACTGAGTGAGAGAGTTTATTACCTGTATTCAGATTTAGCATTTTCCTTAAGGTCAGTCCTATGTTCATAATAAACTCTCTCTTTAAATGTCCGCTGCAATATCGTGTCCTTTTAACAGTTAATGGGTTTGACAGTTGTGGTCAAAGCATTTGTCTTGCGTCTACAATTCAGTATTTTCAATGTAAAAGTCTTCACTACTGATTGACACACTCATAAAGACAGACTTTAACGCCATCTAATGGCGTAATAATGTAACTTCTGTTGCTATTCACGGTCAAGGACTATTTATTTCTGGTGGAAGGAAGGCATTTACTGATTTTGCTTAATGAAAGTAGCATTGATACATATTTTTGGCTTTCATATTTATATTGTGTGGTAACCGTTTTATAAAAGCTTCATAAAAGTTTTATAAAACCGTTTTATAAACTCCGCTTCGCGTCGCCATTCAGTTGTGACTTATTCACGATACAACATAGCCTCTCGTACCTTATTGTTTACACACACACACACACATACATACATACATATATGGGTACGGAAAGTATTCAGGCCCTATTAAATTTTTCACTCTTTATTATATTGCAGCCATTTGCTAAAATCATTTAAGTTCTTTTTTTTTCCTCATTAATGTACACACAGCACCCCATATTGACAGAAAAACACAGAATTCTTGACATTTTTGCAGATTTATTAAAAAAGAAAAACTGAAATATCACATGGTCCTAAGTATTCAGACCCTTTAGTATTTAGTAGAAGCACCCTTTTGATCTAATACAGCCATGAGTCTTTTTGGGAAAGATGCAACAATTTTTTCACTCCTGGATTTGGGGATCCTCTGCCATTCCTCCTTGCAGATCCTCTCCAGTTCTGTCAGGTTGGATGGTAAACGTTGGTGGACAGCCATTTTTAGGTTTCTCCAGAGATGCTCAATTGGGTTTAAGTCAGGGCTCTGGCTGGGCCATTCAAGAACAGTCACGGAGTTGTTGTGAAGCCACTCCTTCGTTATTTTAGCTGTGTGCTTAGGGTCATTGTCTGGTTGGAAGGTAAACCTTCGGCCCAGTCTGAGGTCCTGAGCACTCTGAAGAAGGTTTTTGTCCAGGATATCCCTGTACTTGCCCGCATTCATCTTTCCCTCGATTGCAACCAGTCGTCCTGTCCCTGCAGCTGAAAAACACCCCATGCCAACACCATGCTTCACTGTTGGGACTGTATTGTACAGGTGATGAGCAGTGCCTGGTTTTCTCCACACATACCGCTTATAATTAAGGCCAAAAGTTCTATCTTGGTCTCATCAGACCAGAGAATCTTATTTCTCACCGTCTTGGAGTCCTTCAGGTGTTTTTTAGCAAACTCCATGCGGGCTTTCATGTGTCTTGCACTGAGGAGAGGCTTCCGTTGGGCCACTCTGCCATAAAGCCCTGAGTGGTGGAGGGTTGATGATTAACTTTCTACAACTTTCTCCCATCTCCCGACTGCATCTCTGGAGCTCAGCCACAGTGATCTTTGGGTTCTTCTTTACCTCTCACACCAAGGCTCTTCTCCCCCGATAGCTCAGTTTGGCCGGACAGCCAGCTCTAGCAAGGGTTCTGGTCGTCCCAAACGTCTTCCATTTAAGGATTAAGGAGGCCACTGTGCTCTTAGGAACCTTAAGAGCAGCAGAATTTTTTTTTCCCTTGGCCAGATCTGTGCCTTGCCACAATTCTGTCTCTGAGCTCTTCAGGCAGTTCCTTTGACCTCATGATTCTCATTTGCTCTGACATGCACTGTGAGCTGTAAGGTCTTATATAGACAGGTGTGTGGCTTTCGTAATCATGTCCACACAGCTGGACTCAAATGAAGGTGTAGAACCATCTCAAGGATGATCAGAAGAAATGGACAGCACCTGAGTTAAATATATGAGTGTCACAGCAAAGGGTCTGAATACTTAAGACCATGTGATATTTCAGTTTTTCTTTTTTAATAAATCTGCAAAAATGTCAAGAATTCTGTGTTTTTCTGTCAATATGGGGTGCTGTGTGTACATTAATGAGGAAAAAAAAAAAGAACTTACATGATTTTAGCAAATGGCTGCAATATAACAAAGAGTGAAAATTTTAAGGGGGTCTGAATACTTTCCGTACCCACTGTATATGTGTGTGTATATTATTATGACATTAGATAGCGTTAAAGTCTGCCTTTATGAGTGTGTCAGTCAGTAGCGAAGACTTTTACATTGAAAATACTGAATTATATATATAGATATCCTAAAAAAAGTTGGCAGCAACTTAATGACTATGGGAATGTGGGTCCCACGGCCAGAGTTGAGAACCACTGCTTTACTTGTGGCATGAAAAACTGTTATTTTACTGATTTATTTGATTTAATTGATAATCAAACTGAAGAGATTTTCAGTGTCCAATCATCCATCATGCCATCATGTTAGTCTTTTGTAAAAACACTAATGGCATCTAGGAAGTGACATCACCTATGTAAGGAAAACAGTGGCACACGCATCAGTAAGTATTACCAACACATGTAAAGAATTCGACAATGTATTGAGTTACGGGTTTGTATGTTTTGTGTCAACGTAAAAAAAAGTATTTCCCAAACTTTAAAGGTACATACCAAAAACAACCATCTCTCGCATGTACTTATAAGTAAAATCCACAAAGAAAAAAGTTCTCCAAAACTTCACTAGAGGAGTGACCTGAACTCTGTTGTGGTTGGTTAATGTAATAAATACTGCCATCACAAATCAATACAAATGTACTTAACAACCTGTTTTAAAGTTGCTGACATTTCCAGCTAATGTGATCCGTATTCAAGCCCATTAGCAAGTTAGGCCAGCACAAGAGTGCGTTGTTAGCATCACGCTGTTATTGTGCCGTGTCCATTTGGCTAATGCTAACGCTGCCTCCTCAGACAGGGGTTAAGTGACTGAGTCCGGTGCACAGCTGGGAGGGTTATAAAGCAGCCTGTAAAATACTCACACAGCCCTCAACCTGGTTAACAGCACAGCAGCAACATTGCAGCAACAGCATGATCTGTCCAAATGAAGAGCGAGTCTGCGTCTACATAGTATGCGCTATATGTTTCTGGACTCACATTCATACCAGAGCGAAAAACGCCACTGTTTCTACACACTATTTCTACAAATGTGAATATGACATGGAATATGCATTTAATTTTCATAATGTGATGTGGTTATGAGTGAAACTCATAAAATTTGGTGGGAAATAATTTATGGCGCCTAATTAGGAATTGCTGGGCTATGATATTAACAATCATCTCTGTTACTGAACTCTAACTAATAAACGTGTTATTTCACTATTAAGTGATAATTTATTTTTTGGCCCTTTTATTGTTCAACATTTCAAAGGTTTCTGACATATAAACAATGAAAAGTAATAATACATAAATAAAATACAAATATAAGCAATATATAAAATAAATATGATGGATAGATGGATGTATGGATGGATGTATTAGTAACCGCACATTGATTCACAAGCACCTTTCACATTTTCTTCAAAAAAACTTTCCCTGCATGCATAGCCTTAGTTAACATCAGCAGAAAGAAAAGTCACTTTACAGTCGTTAGAGTGTTTTTTTTTTTTTTTTTTGAGCACTGATGAATAGCGGACATTTTAAGGACAATTTTAAAGAAATGTATAAAGGGTCAAATTTAATTCCATGTTGTTTCAACTCTTCTTCTCTGGCACTTTAAATACCTCAACCTTCAGTACGTTTGCACCATAAAACACCAGACAAACTGCTGTGGACAGCATCATCACACAAATACTTCAACTGACCATGTTATATCCACTTCTAGACACAATAAACGGGTACTTTTACTTCCCCTCGGTTACAACAAACAGGTCTTCAGACCTCTGCGGCAGGTACAGACATCCCTCTGTCATGTATTTAAGCATGAAATGCAGCCGGAGCTACGGCGGTGGGGGCCGACAGAAAGGCAGCCGCTGAAATGTTTGCATCTCACCTGAAGTATGGAAGTTTCCAGCTGCATAAATAAAATCCCCATGGCAACTAAATGTGGCTGGAGATAAGAGAGAGGAGGAGGATTTATGCCTTTTCCGAGCTGTCATGCCCTACAGATCTTCCTCAGGCAAAGCAGGCCACCTGCCACACATTATATTAACCAGCAGTCCACAGGACTCTCTCTCTCTCTCTCCCCCTCTCTCTCTAATGGATAGCTTCATTTATGCCCCAGACAACAGGAACTTTCTGCCGCTGGTCAGGATTGAAAACAAGCTCTAAAACGACAGAGGATTTACTTGTTTTTTTATACGTAAACCTGAGTTTAACTGTCAAAACAGAGGAAATAAAAGCAACAGGAGGATCTACCGCTAAAGACTAGTACTAGCACACATTTTTAGTGGTATTTGAATGATACTTTAAATAGTGCGTATTCAAACATTACTTCATAATCAATACACAAAAGAGGAACCTAAGAATTAAAGGATTTGTTCATTTCAGGATTAAAATTTCCTGATAATTTACTCAACCCCATGTCATCCAAGATGTTAATTTCTTTTCAGATGAAGAAAGAAAGACATGAAGGTTTTTGAAGAAAACAGTATTTTTGTCCAAACAATAGACTTCCGTGGGGTTAAAGGTCTGGGTAGAAGGTCCAAATTGCAGTTTCAAAGCTCTCTGCACGATCCCAGACGAGGAATAAGGGTCTTATCTAGTGAAACAATCGGTCATTTTCTACAAAAAAAAGAAAAAGAAAAAAAAAGAAAGGTATATACTTTTTAACCACTAATGCTCGTCTTGCACTGCTCTGCAATCCGCCAAGTATTATGTTGAAAGATCACTCGTGTTTTATACGGAAGTGCCACGGTAGGGAAAAAAATCTAATTTTCTCCAACTTCAAAATCGTTCGATATCGTTGTTTTACCTTTTTTTTTTGTAGAGGCCGTTTGGCTTAATCTTTGCACATTTGCTTTGTTGACACTGGATCAGTACTTTCACCTACCAATTTTCATCTGTGACCTTTTTAACATGATTACGTCATGCATGGCGGACAGTTAAAAAGTATATAAACTTTTTTTTTATTTTTTTTTTTAGAAAATGGTGGATTGTTGCGCTAAACAAGACCCTTATTCCTCGTCCAGGATTGTGTAAAGCCTTTTGAAGCTGCATCGAAACTGCAATTTGGACATTCAACCCGGTGAACCCCACTGAAGTCCACTATATGAACAAAAACACTGAAATGTTTTCCTCAAAAACCTTAATTTCTTTTCGACTGAAAAAAGAAAGATATGAACATCTTGGGTGACGTGGAGGTGAGTAAATTATGAGGAAATTTTCATTCAGAAGTCAACTAATCCTTTAACTACAACTTTGCCCCCAATAAACTCCTAATTATTGCTAATTAGTAGTTAGTAAGATAGTTGTTAAGTTAAGGAATTGGGTAGGATTGAGGGATGTAGAATATGGTCATGCAGAATAAGTCATTAATATGTGCTTTATAAGTACTAATACGGCCAATTTTCTAGAAATATGCAAGCTAATAAGCATGTAATCAGACCCTAAACTAAAGCATTACTATATGTGTGTCTGTGTATGTATGTCTGCATGTTAAAACCTCTCAGAACACCTGGCAACCAAAAGTATATTACCTAACACACTACTTTTCTATGGAGCACCACGCAAATTTTTCAAGAGTTTAGTTATACTTACTTTTATATGCTGATGACCCAAATATGACACAACAAAGCAATTTCCTGTATACAAACAAAGGCTGATGTGCACTGATGTGCAGTATGACCCGTTTCATCCATCAAATGTCACTCTGTAAATAACTACAGCTTTATCAGACCATGATATATTTTGTTGACTTGCGATCAAAATAAAAGTGTCATATTTGATGCAACTTTTTTTTTTCTTTTTTTTTATAAACACCCTCATTTATCTCACTTATTAGCAAATTCTGTATCACAGCCAGCAGGCCATTAAAGAGCTGTGCATGGGGACTGTTAATGGAGGCTCATTCAGATGCACTAGCTTTAATTGTGTACTAAAAAACAGCTGAAAATGTATTTATACCAACCTGCATTTGACAGTTTTAGCCGTTGTGCTGAATAGCTTCAGGTAGGTTCTTTAAAAAAAACATTTTTCTATTAGTCACCGATTGGTCAAACTTATACATAAATTAAAGTTATATTATGAATGCATTATTAAATAATAATGCATTAATAATATAACAATAATTCATTATTAAATAATAATGCAAAATAAATGTTATTATTTTAACGTCAGTACAAAGCTAAAGCGTGGCATATGCCACAGTCCCGACAGCATTACAAAACATGCACATTATGGGACAAAAAGAGAATGATTATTTGGGAATGTTAAAAAGCATTACTTGAAGAAAAAAAGCAATTAATTTAATGTCAGACGCAATAGAACAGCCATCTGTTTATGAATCTGTCATCTCTCACAATTCACAAAAATGAGCATAGCATACAGATGACCTCAAAGCTATCAGATGTGGACTGAAAGCCACTAAACCCTAATTGTGTGTCTAAACTGGATGCATCGCACCGCAACAGCTTGAGGCTCTCTACGCAGGATGTGACAAAGCAAATGTTGCAAATCCATTTTTTCTTAGTGTCAGAAGTACAAGAGAGTTTGATGTATGTCAGTAATACAAAAAGGGCATCAGTTTACTGTTGTGAATTTTTTGTGTTGCTTTACATCACGATGCATCCAGTGTAGACAGTATAAATGATTATAATGGGTTCTACTTGCTTTTGTCATGTCGTGCCGTGCTACTAGCATCTGGTGTAGACCAAGCGTGCCACACAAATCCTGAAAAGTGAAGCCAAAACATCTCGATCGCCCCCCAGGTGTCTGGATGCAGTATAGGTCATAAACTCCGCCCTCTCCTTGTAATGTAATGGGACGTGACACAAACTAAACAGTCGAATTACATGTCAAATATGTTTTTTGTTTTTTTTCAAAGATGTTAAAGTGTTCGTTCTTTAAATAAGTTTGTTTTTAGCTAGTTATTTGATGCTATAAAAATGTGGGTTTTGACATCATGATTGACAGCTGAGATTTGACAGCTTCACTGAAGTAGTCACTGAAGCACCAAGACTTTTTTCCTGGATCTTCGGGAGGATATTGGAGATTTAACTTTAATTTCCATAAAAAAACGTGTTACCCAGTAGGTAAATAGCCATTTAGTAATGCAGCCTTTCTGAAATCTTGCCTGTAGTTGAAATTAATTGGTAGTAAAACATTTAGGGTCGGATTTAGAAAACGGGGCAAATTAGCGTTAGACCACAATCCCATAAAAGCACCGATGGGAGTGGAAAGTTCTGCAGGTGATCTACTGACAACGGGCAAATCAAAGTACAAAGATGCCGGTTGTTAGTAAATCCGGCCCTTAACTCTTTCCCCGCTACTGACAGATTTTTCCGGCAATCCATTTTTTCACTGTTATACGGTTTCTTACTGAAAGAGCATCTTTTTAATAAGGGGGGCATCGTATAATACAATCTTCTCTGGATCCAAAGACGAGTGAAGAAGAAGCAGAAATAAGTGATAGAAGCATTGCCTACACACATGTAAGCTAACATGATCATTAAACATTAAACAGCATGTAAATCAAAACTGCCTAATATCACTGAATGAAAGGTCAACCCACAAGAGGACTGTGCAAGCTTTGGGGGTGTTGATGGACGCCATCTACTATGCATACAGTGTGTTTTAGTTATCATTTTAAAGCCAATCTGGAAGTAGTCTTTGACAAAAATGCAATTTTTTTCAGCTTTTTGTTTAAAATGTTGTTTAATGAAATTTTATTCTCATTCAAATGTTTATAAAAGAATGCTTGAAGCTAGAATTATTTTTTTTTTTTAAATCAAAGGCTCTTTTCTTTCTTTTAATAGATCATGTGTTCAGATATTCATACAGTAAAATATTCTGAGGGCCATGAAAGTTTTGTGAAAATTAACAAAATGGTCTTTAAATTTAAAATAAAAGGGCTGGTGGGGAAAGAGTTCATGCAATAAATTTGAAAAAACAACATTATTATTGGAAAATGCTGAGATGTTGAGAGTGATCTTGACCTTCAACCTCCCTGTAAACATTTATTTGAGTCTTTACCAGCTGAAAAACAAGATGATTCCAGGGATAATCTACTGCAAAATGGGCTCAGAATTATCTCTATTCTAGTATAACAGTGGCCCCTTTTTCACAATCTAGTGAATTCCAACTAAAATATATCACAAAGTTCAAGTAAAATGGGTTGTTACACGTTGACTTTAAGAACAAAAACATTTATTATTCAACAAAACTAGGAAATACCTTCTGGCAGTGAAAAAGTAGCTTCAGTTGATTAGAGGACTTCACACACCAAGCCAATGTATCTAAATCTTTGGCATTCACACTCTTTAACTCTTTCTGACATTTTACTATTTCAATGCTCTGCTCCAAATGTTTAGTTGAATCCAATCCTAGTTTAGTCCAATCAGGTATTTAAGGAGAAACAGGGCTAGATGGAATATATAATGTGCATGTGTATGTACATGTAATGAATGTGCAAGACTCAATCGCTGTGCGTGTCTTGCTGTTTATGGGGCCAAAGGTCCCAATAAGCCGTGATAGAGGAGAGCTGGTATCTCTGTGAGAGCTGGACTCCGTAACGAGGAGAGACAGGTGTGCGACAGACCCTTGGCCCCGCTGCGGCCCCTCACCGGCCCCATGCTGGGAAGAGAGGTGGCCGTCCCTCTACACACAGCCATTTATCTCAATTTCAGTCTGCTCGGCGTTCCCGGATCAAACAGCACTTAAACTAAATAACCCTGCTGGAATTCACCCGCAGACTCATCAACCTGAGATACATAAGCACATCTCACAGTGACCAAACCAGACAGCCACTGCATTGGTTATACACCATCACTTAGGACTAAAGTGTCTCATTATAATGCAGCCAAGTTAACATTATATTAGCACGAAAAGTTAATTAAGTTAATTAATTTTCTTAAGGGAAAATGTATGTTCATAAGTGCAAAAAGTTAATTATAGAGTGAAGGTGGAAATAAGACTTCTTAAATGTGTGAGCTATATTATTAAGTTACTATCACCTTAAAGGGGATATAACATCAAAACATATCTCGTGCTTTTAGAAACACTAAACCATTCAAAGCATAAAGCTCCAAGCAGACTATATATGAAAACGAATCCGCAAAAACATCTCGTTTAGAAATCAACATGACTTCACAGCTGCATTAAAGAGATAGTTCATCCAAAAATGAAATTTCTGTCATTAATTACTCACCCTAATGTCATCCCACACCCTTAAGACCTTCGTTCATCTTCAGAACACAAATAAAGATATTTTCAATGAAATCCGAGAGGTATCTGACTCCTCCATAGACAGCAATTTAACGACCACTTTCAAGGTCCAGAAAGGTACTCAAGACATCGTCAAAAAAGTCGACTTGCCTGCGGTGGTTCAGCCTTAATGTTATGAAACGATGAGAATACTTTTTGTGCGCAAAAATATACGTCGTTTACGTTCAGCGCTTCCATATTCTACATCAGAAAGCCGACTCATTATAGGCTGGCTCCTGTGTCAGCATCACACACATGCATTGTGCCGCTCACGTGAACAGGCGTTGGCCAATACTGAGTCGCCGTTCTGATGTAGAAAACACTGAACGTAAACAGTGTACGAGATTGATGCAGAGAGAAGGTATTGTTGAATAAAGTCATTATTTTTGTTTTGTTTTTGCACACAGAAAGTATTCTCGTTGCTTCATAAAATTAAGGTTAAACCAATGTAGTCACATGGACTATTTTAATGCTGTCTTTAGTACCTTTCTGGACCTTGAAAGTGGCCGTTAAATTGCTGTCTATGGAGGAGTCAGATACCTCTCCGATTTCATCAAAAATATCTTAATTTGGTTTTACGGGTTTGGAACGACATGATGGTGAGTAATGACAGAATTCTCATTTTTGGGTGAACTAACCCTTTAAGATATGACCTTTATGATTTTTAATGACATTTACTCGATTGATCAAGAGTTGGTTAAGTATGTTGGTCAAGCATGCACTAAATTGAAAAGTACATATAAATATTATATTTCAAATTTCAAATGCTGTTCTTTTTAGACTTTCTATTTATCAGAATCCTGAAAAAAATGTATCAAGGTTTTCACAAAAATATTAAGCAGATTTTATATCCTTGAAAGACACAGTCACTATGGTAACCTCCAAAAAATTGAACTTTTGTATTCCACAAAAAAAACTAAAAAAACTAAAAAAAAAAAAAACATATGATTTTTGAACAACATGAGGTTGAGAGTAAATGTCTACATTTTAATTTCTTATCCCTTTAATTCTAAAGGTCAACGAGTGGGAGGAAAATAGTCAACTGTTTTGGGTTCAAGAAACCTTGACTAATATAATAAGTGGACTTCTGGGGGAAAAAATAATCTGCAACAAAAGCAGAATATGGTCCATTTAAATAATTTTCTGGCTTTTGAAGCATGCGCCTCTTTAATGGACAGCGAGGGCATCTAATGCCAGTATGTTGGCGTGGTGATGGTGTTGGCATTGTGCTTTTGTTCGCTGGAACGCTTTCAAAGAGGAATAAAAAGGTGAAAATCTATTTAGTGGCTTTACGCCATACCTAAAGTGTCAAAGCGTGAACAGAATGCCGGTGTGTGAGAAAAGAGACATAAAAATAGAGAAAGCACTGATGACAGAGGAGGCAGATCTGGTGTTATGCGTACTGGCAGGTAGTGTATCAGAAGCCGAGGGTGGTTGTACTAATAGTTCTAAATACACCCCATGATGAGCTATTAGAAGAGGCTTTTTGTGAATGTGATAAATAAATCCTCTTTAGTCAGTGTGACAGTAATCCCAGAGCCCCCGTGCCTCCGTTCCTTACCAATCCATCAAACGGCGCCTGCACATAATCAGCGCGGCATATTTCTCAAATGCGTTTCCGTACGCTACAAAGACTTCCCGAACACGCATACTGTATCTCTGGAAATTTCCAGCCTGCCCCAGTCTCGAAGGAATACGTGAAACTCCACTTCCCACGATGCCTTGTTTCATCTTCACAGGTTCAAAATTAGCATCCAGCACAATAAAGAGCACTTCTGGAGAGAGGCATCGTTTATTAGAGCTACAGTATAAGCAATGCAGCTCGCCTTACTAAGCCTATTACATATTGGATTTCTGTTGCTGTGGCATAATTTATTTGAGCTGCCATGGCTCAGAAGCAATAATACTTGTTTTGATCAATTAAGAATGTCATTGTAAAGGGGAAATACTCACTTGGGGTTTCTTGCTGAATTAAAAAAAAAAAAAAAAAAACGCCAAAGAGTAATTCTACCTCAAATGAACAAAAAGAAAACATACATCCATGAGGGTAAAAAAAATCTTCTGAAAACCCAAGTATATTGTATATTTCTTAGCTGATAGTTGGAGGGAAAATGAAAGAAGAGGACAAAAGTTGACTATGGTAACCACAGTTTCTGCCCCCAAAAAAAAACTTAATAGATATCTTTCATGAAGATTATAAAACATAAAAGTCAAAGATTATGTTCAAAGATGAACTGTTTCTAAAAGTCTAAAATTACTTTTTGATTATTTATCATCATATGAATGCAGCTCAACTTTTAGAGCAGTAACAATACCTCTGATAGTAACTCTGGCATTCTGGTAGAAACTATAGTTACCATGGTAAAAAAAAAAAAATACTGTAAGGTGGAGCAATAACAGTGTTATAAAAAAAAAAACATCTGTATCATCTACATTGTACAGTACAAATGTTACGTGTCTGTTGAAATGATCTGTGATTTCTATTGTCTCCGGTTGGCCTGAGAGATGTGGTAGAAGGGATGGATTACCATGGTGATGAGGTATGTTGTTGCCCTCCAAGGTGGAGTGTCTTGGGCCTAGTGGCGGAGCAGGAGCTTGCATTAGCAGACCTCTCCCAGTATGGCTCGCTGTGGAGAAACGTGGAAAAGCTCTTAACAGCCGTAATGCACCAGACATCAGCACCCAGAATGACCCAGAATTCACATAAATTATGAACAACTTTGATGTGTCAAACATTTTAAAAAACAATTGCATACATTTGATAAACTGATCAATAATAAGATAAACTGACTAAGATAACAGACAGACAGACAGATAAAGTATGAGAGGTATGTGAGACAGAAGATATAAAAATTAGAAAATTCTTGAATTCCAAAAAAAAAAAAAAAAATGGTAGTATGAGCCATGTGCAAATGAAACTCATTAGTAATGGATTTTCTTTTGATATTTATGACGTTAGTAACTAGTATGAGAATTATTTACACCACAAAGCATATTATGTTAATTTTGAAAGACAAAAAAACAGCGTATAAGCTTACATATTGATAATTGTGTTGCAATACGCACTTTACCTCTGCCTTATTGAATCACTGCCAGCCTCTAGAATGTTTATTGACTGACGTTAAACATGTATTTTTCAAAACAGTAGTTTAACATTAACAAATTTTCCGGGTTATTGATTCGGGGCAATACGATTGGCTCGTCTCCGGCGTGATGCGCTACAGATAACGGGTGGCGTTCTAATTGCTCGGCATAAACGGTCTCGTTCGCGCATTTATCTGCAGCACTCAAACGCTAAAGAGCTTTTATTTGTTAAGGGCTCTTCATGATCCCTGTTAAATACCGGAGGTTGTTGCAGGATGAATGGGGAGGAATTGAAAGGAGAGGTTTTAGCGGTAAAGGATTGATATCAGACGGGGTGAACGCGGGCGAGTCCCTCTCTCTATCTCCTCTAGATTGATGCCTTGCAATTTACAAACTTCTGCAGGCCACAATTCATTTAGCACAATAAATTCCCTGCAGGTATGGAGAGTGTCGCCATTCTACCACCAACTGAATGAAAACACCTACACACGCAACGCTCCAATACACACAAACACACACACTCACCTACACATAAAGCACTGTGTCTCCACGGCCCAATGTAGGCCCATTTTGATTTTGTTTCATGGCCGTAAAAGGCACTGTATATTGCAGACAGGAGCGGAAGATTTGGTCCATTTTTCAAAGCAGACTATATTACCCCTACACCACGCATTCTCTTTAAAAAAAGACCTTTTTTCCCCACATGTTGGGAAAACTAATCCCCATCTGGTGCATTGTACTCTATAAAATGCTCCAACGTGGCCTTTCCATGATTTCCAGGGAATCGGCGATATGATTGAAAATGTGTCAGTTTTGTAAGCAGGCCTGCTCCGGGTGCACGTACAAAACAGCACCGCTGACCCTGACACCTTTCTGATCGCGTCAGACTTCATGTGGACGCTAAATCCTGGTCCTATGAGACTCCTTGACAATCCTACAAGCTGGAGAGAGATATGAACGTGTGCTGTATATGTTCTACTGCTGCTTAATTGTTTTCCCATAATTATTAGTTTCTTGATTTCAATGGCATTTTAGGAGATGGCCCTATTGGTAAGATTTGGGAAAGAAACTCTAGATATAATGGAATGCTAATTGTGTGAAACTGTAATTCAGCGAGAAGCTATTTATACACACTTAGAAGACCAATAATTGCATGCACCCAAATCCAGTCTGGGACAGTCTGGTTAGTATGCTAGTTAACAGAAAAATCAGCAAAAATGTTTTGGACATTTTTAGTTTCAGTTATATAATATGACCTTACATATACATATTTTAAAGTCATATTTAGATAAATAATAATAAAATAAAGTAATTTTAACCAGCCTGAAGACTTCAGCCCCGATATACTGCAAGCAAAATGGATGAACGTACTGATGTGGCATCATTTCGGAAAAAATCAGGCCAAAACTATGTTACGGAAAAATTTGCTCTGGCGGCTAAACACCTTCAAACTACGACCAAACATCAAACTACTTTTTACCCCTAAGCAAAGAGCTTAAAAATTTGCCCTGAATATATCGGGGCCTTAATTCACACTCTCAACAAATACAGTGTAAATTGAAATATAGCAGTAATAAAAGTTTAAATATTAGATTAAAAGCTTAAACATGTAATGTTGCCTAGGCAACTAACTGAAGTAAATTAAGCTTAAGTACTAAAATTACTAAAGCTGCCCAAGTGTAGGCTATTCTGCATCTCTTATAGCATCTCTATCACGATTACATGATATTGCAGAGTTGTGTCGTCACACTGTAAAAAGAATTGGGGTTAACTATTAAGTAAATTACCTGGTTGCCTTACATTTTTAAGTTAATTGAAATTAAAAATTTGAGTTAGTACAATGAAGGCAACTGGTTTAATCAACAGAAAATCAAAATATTATGTTATCTGAACCACATTAATTATTGAAGCTGATTTTGACAAATATGTTGCGATAACAAATGATGAAAATAATTTGTTTAATAAATTTAAATACTCAGACTAGTATTTGTTGTTGCTGTGAAAAGGAAATGGAAAATATTTTGAAAAAAATTGTCATTTCATGATTTTTAATAGAAATTCAGATTTCCTGTAGATGCTAAATCCTTGACACTCCTACAGGCTGGAGAGAGAAGAACATTTGCACAATATGTTCTCCTTCTGGTTTGGCCCAGACGCTCATAAAGTCAACAGCACAAGCGATGTAATACAGGCCTCAGAGTGTTGAAGATCTGCTCTGTGGGTGTGCAGAAGCATCTGAGGATTATTATCCAACAGGATGGAACCATGTCAGAACAGAGTTGCCTGTGCCAAAGGGCTGACAGACAGAGAAAGTGAGGTTGGTGAAGACAACGAGTAGAGCAGAGATGAGGAGATGTATTGAGGGAAAGGATATCCGTCTCCGGTTTCCCGGCAGCATTCACATCATTGTTTTACTAAAAAAATACACGCATACACACAGAAGACCAGTATGGAGGAACTGTAGGCCCGTGCTGTATCACAGAGACCTTCAATCCTCACAAAATGTGTAAGGAGTGTGTCAATCAAACACAGGAACAGTGCACACACCTGTCATAACCCCGCAAAATAACACCTTATTTTCCCTCAGCTGCATAAACGGAAGAATCCGTAGAGACTAAGAAGAGACAGAAGGCAGAATATGATGAAAAATCAAACCCCTTTCCTGGGAGAAAAAATGAAATACAGAGAACTCTAGACACGTCCTATATGGAAAATGCTGAAAATATACTTCAGGATGAGCAAAAAGGTAAGGGCATTTTGGTAGTAAAACAGCCGCTACGAACAAAAAACATCACTATAGATTTCGTACTATAACCAATGCTGGTCTGAGATACAGTTCATATGGACTGAAGCACAGTTTGCAACTGGCATGAAATCAATCTGATCTAAACTGTAGAAGTCATAGTTTTGGTCTCTTGATCAAATATCCTTTAAACGCCTTCTATGGTGAAAATCAAATTTTTAATGTTGTTCCTACTGTGTTTCCTACCATCACAATCATGTAACCAATCCAGTGAATGTGAAGGCTTTTTTCCACTGACTTATGATGTTCAAAGCGTTTCTAAGGATGCTGATTTTTGGAAGGTAGCTGTCTGACTCTGGGGTGTCGAATGGGAACATGGTTTGTGTAACATTAGCAACACATTAGCCGTTTGATAACGTAGTCAAGCCAAAGGCTAATCATATCAATTACCATTAAGTGTCTGACGTTGTAGAGAGCGATACACAAAATGCATTTGATCCAATTTGATTCAAACATCTGGTTCAAACATATATGGCGGAATTAAACCAGTATGTCCACTTGCCATTGTGCAGCGATTACTATACAGTAAAGTTGACCGAGTGGATCAGGTAGTCCGAGCTGGTGTGATTGAGTGGAGGCTGGGACTAATTTGCATATTCATAGATCCACGTATACTAAATAAAGCAAAGCTTTAGAGCTAAATTCAAGCTATTTTAAGGCATGAAAAAATTCACAGGAAAAAACTATTTAAATATGCCATTTTAATTACCAAAGAGGAGTTTTAAGGGATAAAATTATTGACTGCAATGACTAGGCATTAAGGCAACTCACAACTAAAACATTTTTTTTGTTTTTCTGTTTGAAGCTCTGATAGAGTTTATATAATAAAACGGGTCTAAATATAAAAATGTACATATATCATCTGTAGAAGTCTCAGGACCAAAAAATGTTTATCTGATCATTGGTCAGGTGGTACAATTCAGAGCTCAAGTCAAAGTTGCTTACGTTCATTATTATTGTAATTGTTATGTGGTTTGAGACATGAGGTAATTTAACGCAGTCTCTCGACGCTTTGCAGACTCTGCTCTGGCTGTGAGCGTTGATGTGTTTTGGAGGAGGAGTATCTTTGAAGATCACTCTGAAGGAAGGGGGTGATCTTATGCTTTCAAAGCTAGCTTGCTATTGCTAGTCACTCTGAAATTGTCAATGCTACCTTTAAGTTGAAATGCTACAATTATTACAACTGAAATAAAAGTAAATTAAAGCTATATAGAAAGTAAAAAATTAAAAGATAAAAAAACCTAATTCACAATATTAATAAATATTATAATAGCATATACATAATGCTAAAATGATGCTGCAAAACACTAATCAGTTGATTTTGGAATTATGTATGCTGTAGCTATAATGATAAACACTACTGCCTGAATTCACAGTACACTCATTCTCAAGTGTGACAGCAGCTTAAGACCCAACGAGTCCCATCAATGGTGTCAAGATGGACAAGCTTGCTAAGAATTGTCCTGCTTGTTTGAAAACACACATCTCAGACTTCTACGGCCCTCTGGCATGTTTATTAGGCTGCAATATTGACTGCTGAATTGGGCGTAGGGGCCGCCCCGTGTGATTTACGGGGGCTTTTATCGATGTCATCTGCTGGAGTGGGGTGAGTGACATTTACAGGTAAATTCTCCCATGCAAGAGTCCATTACAATAACACACAACCCATCCACGGTCCCCCTGGTTCCCCCGTGCACGTGCTGACCACAACCGAGCTACCATCACAGAGACAATAAATCTAGCACACAGGGGCCAATGGTTCTGACCGCAGAGTTAACCTTACGTTCATGGAGAAAAGGGCCAGATTAGTCAGTCTGGACAAGATGGACATAAAACTGGCACAAAGCGAAAACTGTAGAAAAGACAAGTTGTTTTCAAACTTAGGTGTCTAAATGGTTATACATAAATGGCTAAAAAAAAAAAAAAACATGATATAATGAAGACTGTAATTTATGCTATTTTAGGGGTTGCAAATTTTGTTTTGGAGGTCTCCTACAAAAGGTTTATATGCACCCATGATCAAAAATATTGCAGCATTTTCTGGCCATTACCATATCCAAATTTCAGCTCCGGAGGCTTCCTCGCCACTTGTAAACACAAGTGATATAAACAGTAACTATACCGTCGGTTTACAGTATCAATATGAGCCCGAGTGCTCATCCTTTAGAAGTGCATGAAAAGAGTATATGCTTTTGAAGTGCAGAAAAGGTCTTCTCATCATGTCAACAACACAAACCAGACATTTCCAGACCTTGGCTACAATTAAAGTGTTCGAAGGCAAAGTAAATGTTGTTCACAGCCAATAAACCTACGAAGGTTCGTGCAAGAAAACTGGAATTACTAATGACTTGTTTCAGGGAGTACTGAATCTGTTTTTTTTTCTTCTTTTGGGAGACGATAACTGTGTTGTGTGTCCTAATGTTGGGAGACATTTATCCTGCAAACTTTGCAGACCTTTTACATTCAAAAACTACATTCACACTACATGGAAGGTAATATCTGAAAAAGTATAAAAAAGGCACTTTAAGGGCTGTTATATATAAATATAAATAATATAAATATAAAGTTCATTAGCCTTAAAACAGTCTGCTTGCCATTGCAGGGGGTAAAACACAGACAAGAAGGACCAAATGGAAGTTTAACAGGAACAACATCCGTAAATCCAGTTTGAGCTGTCGCTAAGAGAAAAGCCCCATACGATCAGACAGGCTACAAGAAGACACTGTCATCCATTTTTACTAACATACATGATGAAGAAAGGTGTTTCGTGTGTCTGAGTTTTTGTAAGAAAGTGGGGGGGACAGACACCTGACTCACATGTGTGTGAGAGAGAGAGAGAAAGACAGCATCACTGTTCAAGTGCTGCTACGCAAATAAATTATTAAGACCCGTCTGCTGCACCACATCAAACCAGCAGAGAGACTGAGATATTCACTGCGGTACAGGGACAAGAGTGCCGTCATATCTGTTGAGCGCACACACATATACAATTCATGCTTAGAAATACAGAGACAAACAGTCATTCCGCTTGTTCCAGAACAGTTCGCCCAGAAATGAATTCTGACTTTATTTACTCCTCCTTATGTTTTTCTAAACCCACAATGACTTACAAGGTGTTTTAGCTCTATTTCATACAATGAAACTATGCTCCATAAAGGACAAAAAATAAAGAAAAAAGCAGTCCATAAGTCTGTGCACTATATAAAATTTAAGTCGTTTTATATATATATATAAATTACAATAAAGAAGTTTTTTTTGTTTTTTTTACCTGTGAACCTTGTTTCCTACTGAACCATTTAACAGTTGTCGATTTTTAAAAATCATAATATTTTCCTTGAGAGCCTTGAAATTCTGTCTGAATATGATGAAAGAAAAAGACTGTAGAGTGCACAATTATATAGACAATAAATAGAAGACAATAAATAGCATTGTTTTTGTTGGTTGCACACTAATCCACAAACTAAATGACTCTTATGAGAATAGTTAATGAAATCGTTAAGGAAACAGAACTGTTACACAGAATCAAAACCACCTTATTCAGCTCCTCAAGTGACAATCCCATTTAATTCTCCTTAATGAGCAGAACCGATGCAATCTGCAGATAATTCTGCACTAATTTTAGGGGGAAACCTCTGCAAAATGGATTCAAATGTGGTAAACTGTGTTAAACCGAGCTAAAAGTAGCAACAAATGCACAAACAAGGTCAAAACATATTACAAACTTGCATGTGTAGAACTTGTGAATGACGGCATTCAGATTCTGTTCAAATCAGTGGGCGCAGATTCCGTGTGGGCCGGCTAATGAATAACAACCTCGAGAGTCTTTCTTCTAAAATTTTATTTCTTGGAAAAATATTTGTATAATAGTCCCATATTTTCCCAGCTAATGCCAAGAATAAGTCATTATGAGCCCATTGATAACTGCTGCTCTATAAGTCTGTGTTCCCCGTAACCCCGGGCCTCAAAGCTGCGGTCGGCCCCGCGCCAACACTCCGCTAAAGAGAGCTTGAGCTTTCAGCGGGCGGAATCAAATCCCAGCCAGTGTTTCAGTTCACATTAGGTGAATGACACTCACGCATATGCTTTGCTGAAAGTGCCAGAGGAGAAATCTGAATGATTCAGACCGAGCGTGTGTGTGTGTGTGTGTGTGTGTGTGAAGAGAGTCTCACAGCTCCTCACAGTGTGGGTGTGTGCTGAGAGCACCGTACCCTCGGCAGGCATCTAGATTGACTCGCTCCTGTAGGCTATAACGGGTAACATCTCTGATGTCATGAACTTGAGTGAGACACTAATGATGCCAATTTATTCACAACTACAGCTCTTACTTTATCATTCCACACTTGTTCCTTAAGGCCAACTGCGGTTTCCAGCGCAAGCGGAGTTGGGAGGATGTAAACCGTGCTGCACAGGAAGTCCAACTACATCCATTTGGTGGGACAGAGCACTTAAATAAACAACCTAATCTGTGATGAATTGAATTGAAAATTAACTCACTTTTCAAAGTCAACATGAAATCCATTTTGCATTCATAATATGGTGTTTTCCCAAGTGAAAACCATTTCCCAAATGTTCCTTCATCTGAAGATACATCATTGCTAAATTTAAGTCATTATTCACTTATAATTTCCCCATTCAGAAAGCTGTTAAACACTACCACCATCCAACCTGAGAACTTGATCAGTCTGATCCACACAAACCGTTCAGATTCAGTGATTAAAAAAAGAAAAAAATCTAAATAACTTGTTGTTTATGAATAGGACATGTTTATGTTTATTCAGATGTAAGAATTTTCAGTGACTAATATATATACAGTTGTGTTCAAAAGTACATAAATCTTGCAGAATCTTCAAAAAGTTTATTATTTTAACAAAATATGCGGGATCATAAATCATGCATGTTATTTTTTATTATTATTTAGTACTGTCCTGAGTAAGCTGTTTCGCATAACAGATATTTACTTATAGTTTAAGGCGAAATATTGGCTGAATTTATAAAAATGACCCCGTTTAAAGTTTACAGTGCATGCACTTGATTCTTAATGCTGTGTCACTACATGGATGATCCACAGCTGTTCATGAATCCCTTGTTTGTCTGAACAGTTAAACTGCTCAATGTTCTTCAGAAAAAAAAACAGGTCCTGCAAATTCTTTGTTTTCCAGCATATTTGCATATTTGAACCCTTTCCAGCAGTGGCTGTATGGTTTTGAGATCCATCTTTTCAAACTTAACACAACTGAGGGACTCAAACACAAATATTAAAAAGGGTGAACACATTCACTGATGCTTCAAAAAGAAAATGCGATGCTTTAAGAGCAAGGGAGTGAAAACTTTTGAAAAGGATGATGACGTGTATAATTTTTTTTTCATTATGTTTAAAGATCATGTTTTTATTTAGTACTGCCCTTCCGAAGCTACAGAAGATACATACATGTTTCCCAGAAGACAAAATATGTACAATTTACCTGAGCTTTAAATTCAAAATTCAAAAAAGTTTTCACCCCCTGGCTATCCTTCTGAAGCATCAGTAGCTATGTTTCCATCCACCTATTTTATGCGCATTTTATGATATCGCATTAAAAAAACGCGGGACGGAAATGCCAAAATGCACATAAATTCTAAAAATGTGCATAAAAAAACAGAGTCAGATAAACTTTTTATCCGATAAGAAAGCGTGCATAAACTATGATGGAAACACAGAATAAATTCCTTGATTCACATTAAAAAAAGATTTGTGACGCTGAGATGGGACAGCATAACAGCATATCTGAAATGCTGTTGTGGTTGTTCTGAAATGCCTGAGAAAAGTCTGGTGTCAAAATGGTTCAGTATAATTACCTCCCTGTCTTCGTAGGAATCCACCTACGAAAGCAAGATAAATGTATTGCCTTTCGTCCGCACGCTCTGAGGTGCAAGTAATTTATTATTTACAAAATTATTATATATAGTGGCTTCTCCTAATGCAGTAACAATCTTAGTGATATTTAGCAGCAGTTTATCAGGAAGTGATGATTTTGTTCTCTTCGACTTACTGGATGGAAATGTTTTTTCGCAAGTGTTTTATGCGATATTGCAATTCTGTACATTAGTTAAATTTGCAGCTTTGGATGGAAATATAGCTAGTGAATATTTTCACCAATCAGCATATCAGAATGATTTCTGAAGGATCATGTGACACTGAAGACTGAAGTAATGATGCTGAAAATTCAGCCTTATACCATCACAGGAATAAATCACAATTTAAAATAAATTACAATAGAAAATAATTATTTTAAATTGTCAAAATAGCTCTATTTTATTGTATTATAAAATAAAATAAATGAGGCCTTGGTGTTTTTTTTTTTAATCTTCCCTACTCCAAACTTCTGAACGGCAATCCACCTTTTGTTTTCACAGAAGAGTGTTCCACGTAAACAGAGTCTGATTTCATGTTGACTTTAAAGGAGAACTCTGTTTTGCAAATGAGTTCTGATGAAACACTTTGTAGGAAGGCTGATATGATCGAATCAAGAAAAAAAAACATCTCATGGCAAGATTCATTTGTGTTCTTTTTAAGTTTTTGGAGGCGGGGGGAACGGGAGGTTGTGAAGAGAGGAGGAGGATAAAAGGAAGGAACGAAATGATGGATAGAGCAGAGCGGGTGGCTGTGATTCACTGTTTTGTCACCTGCAGTGGGACTGACCTTCATCTCTCCCCAATCAGCCTATTTACTCAGCATCAACGCCTCTCTTTCACTGGAGTGGCTCAAATTATCAGTGCCATTATTCAAAAAAGACAGCAGCGTGGCGATGCGACGAGATAGCTCTCAAACCCAACTCTATGAGCTCCGAGAGGGCCACGGCTAACAAAGCCAAAAAAAAAAAAAAACACAGCCCTCAGGAAGACGGCGTTTGATTCGCCGCAACTTCGTGAGCAACGGAGCTTAGCGTTTAATTAATTAAACTTAAAGCGCTGACTCTGCATGCGATTGGTCACGGCTCTTCCTTTTTGTCTGTTTTATAGCTTTTTGCACACCGACGTCATGTTTCAGGAGGTTTTTGCTCCAACGGGGGCTTTAGCAAATCTGACACAAAATAAAAGAGTGAAGTACAACCCGTAGCACATCCTACAGGCTTCTGGAAGTGTTCGGGTCATGGGCAGCACTGTTCAATTAAGCCTGCGGCTATTTGTGTGTGTACAGTAGCGCTCTCTCCTAACATTCTCCATTATGTCTACAGTCCTCGCTGTCATATTTGATTTGCTGCGCGATGAAATGGGGGGAGTGCATCAGAGAGACTGTCAGTCACCACAGGAGAGAACGAGAACGATAGAGAGAGAGAGAGAGAGAGAGAGATAGTGGCAGAGAAAGAGAGTGCTTGAAAGGAACTGCAAGAGAGCAATGAAGATCTGCGCAGAGGGAGTCCACATACGCTTTTGTCTTTGAAATAACTTCCAAACGGCTGGCCGCCGCAGTCGCCGGCATTGTGTTACCCCACCGCGGCATCTGCATTCTATTAATAAGAGCAAAAGAATCGCAATTACACTCTATTACTTCAGAAAAGAAGCGAAAGTAATTGATAGACTGGAACTCGGCCAAATGGCTGCTGTACCAATTAGAGGATCATCTTCTACGGCTTTGTGCGAATATTTGAGGGCAAACATCTCACGCCATTTGCATGAGGTGTCATTTTGCTGCCAATGATTACAGAGTAGTGAAAGTCTTTGCCCACATAAAGTAAAACATCTGGGAATGTTTTTCCATATATTACATATGTATTTATGCATTACTGTGTTTATGCATGTCAATCCAGGAGAGATGGTTTCACCTGGAAATATCTGAGGCAAGCCAGTCAAAACCACTCCTTCATTCATATTTATGCATATACTGTGTGTTTTCCCCCCAAAAGCGATACGGTGTTATCACACTCAAAAATCATATTTCCCCGATAGGTAGGATGCTTATTAGAGGAGAGGACGCCTCACAAGGTTTAAATGACAAGCTAACAAGCTTGAACAAGTCACGGTTGTTGTTGAAGCATTCTGCGAGATGTTACAAAAGAGAACAGCGAACCATCACATGTACATAACACCCACAACTACAAATTTTCAACAAGTGGACACAGGTACATTTAACAGAAAACTTTAAAATAAAACTTATTATGTATACAGAAGGGATGCAGTGATACCCTCATTTTACGGTTCGATACATATCACTAAACTGAACGATCCAATATTACTGCGATACTTGAAGACATAAGGAAAATGTTAACAAAAAATTAACTGTTAATTAAAATGCTAAATTTGGAATTACATTGGGGGTGGAAATGAAAAGGCTTGGACTTGGTGGACAACATATTCCTGATTCTGAAGCTGAAAATACAGAATTATTTTAGACGAACACACTTGCACTCAGTCATTCACTAGATATATTTAAAATAATGTAGGCCACTTTTTACTGGTAACACATTTAAGATATTTGGCATTATCAGGACCCACAAATATTCCCTCATTGCATTATTATTCACTACATTTAACATTAGCCTGTATATAATAGTTCAATGTAATACTGACGCTTGAATTATTGAACTGCGTAAAAAATTTTATTCACAATTTAAAGCAGTTTTTAATGCTTTTAATGCAACAATTTGGTAATGCTAAAGAGAGCCATTTATTTTATTGGGCTGCATGACATATGGGACACTATTTTGTTTTCAGCTAATTTTAGCAAGTTATTCACATATCCTAAAAAGTTTAAATTCATTTGAATAAAAAGTCTTAAAGTGTTAAGATAAAATTGAATTATTAATTTAAATTGCCTATTGGTAATTGTGATTGTTTCCATTTCATCTAAAGCAAGGACTAGAAAAATATCTTTTAGTGCCAAACAATGCAATTTCTTTTTGTCTCATTTTGACTTCTTGCAGACAGTCAAATTCATTCGACCCCTTAATTTGACCATTCTGATGAAGTGAAGATGAAACTCCATCAGATAAACAATCCAGACTGTATAAAGCTCTGAGACATTAAGCATCTCATCAGTTAACCTATTTGTGTTGGCAAATGCCCTGCAAAACAAAAAGTGCTGACGCTAAATAATTGAGGTTTTACATGCATTTTCTTCTACATTCATTTCAGATAATGCTAGATCTGGCTCAGCAGAATACAACCAGCCTGAAGCTCTACAGCAGGTCTAGCTGCTCATTCAGTTGACAACGCTTTCAAGAAACCTGCCACCAGTAATTCATCCAGGGTCGACCGTTTCCACCCGCTTCTTCTGCAGAGCTAGTAGACTCATTCTTCAAAATATGCTAAGCCACAAAGTCTGAAATTCCACCTTAATTGTGGATTACGGTGTGGGAAAAGGAAGCAGAGAGGATTTAGATGGAAAGAGAGAGAAGACAGTGTGAAGCCCTGGGCAGGAACGCATGCAAACATGGTGGATCCACGAAGCTGACAGCTGCTTTGATAATATACAATATTTTGTTGGCTCGCTGCAAAACAAGACGCTGGATCATGCAAAAACAAAACTCACCTGACATCCGTACTTAATCTGCTAATGCCTGATAGACTTTCATCACACACACACACACTCTTTGAAACCTCATTTCCTCACAATTATGTAACTCCCTCACACAGTTACGCACAAACACACACCCTTTGGGCTATTAACAAAACCTCTGCATGTTTGATCTTTGACACCTCAAATCATGTTTTAACCGCTAAACGGCACAGCTGCAATCAATTAGCGGCTGCGCGCTACCTCCAGCTGATAGCGAGGAAAAGCTCCTGTGCTTGGCAGGCGCTGCTCTCCCTCTGGTGCGGGGTGGAGCGGGGCTCTAATGGGACCCAGCCGCCACACTCGCGCCTTCTCACAAGACTTCTGCTGCGTATTTGCAGCGCACATGAGGAGGAGAACGATCCAGCCCCAGAGTAACACGGTGCTGACATCGTGACGGGGAGGTTGGTGCGATTCTGACAGCCGTCCCGGAGAGACTGCGGCAAAGGGAGAGTCGGACGATTAAACGTCTTAACTCAGACAACAGGGCCCGATTGCTAACGGAACCTCAGATATTATCTCTGTGAACTTCAGCAATAGACAAGAGGAGGACAAGAGGTCTGGTTTGTTGGACAAGAAAGACATTGTATGCAGGAATGCAAACGCAGGGGTGAATGCTTGACCAGCATGTGCAGTACTGTAAAAAAAACTCTAGGGGACCTTCAAGTAAATTTCAAATGCGTGTGGATTTAACCTCCTATAGGCTTTATGCCGAATGTGACATGAACAAACAGCAAAAACTGGAACGTGTTAATGGCATTACGAACTGACAGTGATATCTATGGACTTTAATCAGCTAACCTAGCTAGTTATTTTTTCTATTGTTGTTTGTTTATTGGATTTACATTTGTAAATGTGAGTGAGAAGAAAAAAAAAATTTTTAGATATCAATCTGCATATGCTATGGACACTGATTATGCTCATCCTTGCTCGCTCCTTTGAAGGTATATTGAGTAAAACGGCTCTACATTTAACAAAGATCTAAATCGAGGTAAAAACAATGCCAATTTTAATTCAAGTTTTAATGGAAGTAAAATTAAAATAAACTGAAATTCAAAAAAGCAAACTTTGTCAATACAGACTTTGAATTTTGTTTTACAAAGCCTTTTTTAAAAGTTCTGAAAAAAAAGTTTATAAAGCCTGGCATTACTGACAGAATGAAAGATAGAATAATATAGAATGAACGATAGATAGATAGGACGATCTAATGAACAAATTATAGATAGAGCAAAGGATAGATAGAATGATCAAACAAACAAACGATAGATAGAACGATAGAATGATCAAACAAACAAACGATAGATAGAACGATAGAATGATCAAACAAACAAACGATAGATAGAACGATAGAATGATCAAACAAACAAACGATAGATAGAACGATTGAATGAACAAACAAACGATAGATAGATAGATAGATAGATAGATAGGTAGGTAGGTAGGTAGGTAGAGATAGATAGATAGATAGATAGATAGATAGATAGATAGATAGATAGATAGATAGATAGATAGATAGATAGATAGATAGATAGATAGATAGATAGATATGAGCAAAAGACAGAACAATAGATAGAACAATAGCTATAATGAACAATAGATAGATAGATAGACAGAACGATAGATAGAACGAAGGAAGTAAGGAAGGAAGGAAGGAAGGAAGGAAGGAAGGAAAGAACGAATGAACGAACGACCGATAGATAGACAGATAGAGAGAACAAACGAACAAAAGATAGATTCGATAGATCGATAGATTTGATAGATCGATCCGATAGATACTGTAGAAGAAGAAAGCATCAGAGGACACCGTACACTACATAGTTCCACTACTGCATGTCACATACTCAAGGCAACACAAGCTGTTGATAAAGAAGTACTACAGGAATCAGCAGGAAGGCGTCCGCTCAGATATGAAAGCTTTACAGCAGGGTTTAACTCCTCTAACTACATGCTGCAGTCAGAATGATCTCTACATGGCTGTGCTTTTTTATTATGAGAGTTAATGAGCAGTGGCGTAAAGCCTGAAGAGAGATCTTGGGGGCGGAGACACAGCGAGAATCCAGCGCTATCCTACCATCTCACTAGGGAGCCCCCTGATCCTCAACCCGGCCTGCACCACAGGATCCATCTTACAACACAACTACTGCTGCATTCATCCACACAATCACCCTAGAGTCACGTCAGGACTGATCGCCCATTGTTTAACCCTCTGTAGATGGAGTAATTATAGAACACTGGTGCAGCCTGAAAACACCAGAGAAAACACTTCCGAGCTGGTACCCAAAAAGGCTGTATGTTCAAATCATGAGTGTGCACACAAACTAAACAGTACAGGTAACAATCACCATGAAAACCAAGCATAAGTCTCTTTGGATAAAATTTAAGTGCATACATTTTATATTTGTATAAGACCAAATGACCTGATGAGATCAGTTACATTTTAGAAAAAGAGTGCACTATTCTAACAGATTTCAACTAGTGTTACAAAACATTAGCTGTAATGTCTCATTTGGGGCACACATGTAATATTCTTCACTACAAGTTCAAACTACCAAATAACTAATCTTTGAGTTGTCATGATGCAATCAACAGGACTAGAGTGAATAGAAATGAATGTCACTGCAGAGGAAGTCTTGACTTTTTTTGGACAGCTCTGCTCAAAAAGAAAAGGAATTGTCCTATGAAAGAACTAACACTCTCAAAGGGGTCATATATAACATCCACAAAGTGCACAATGAATCAAAATTAAACCAAAATCGTGATATGGCTTAGCAAGATTACCAAATCACAAAAACTGCGATATAAATAATTTAATTCAATAGTATATATGCACTGCGTGTTTCAGAGTGAAGTGTGGCACTCTGCTTTTACATGCGAGCAGCTTGCTATCCACCTGTTTCTAGCATCTCAGTATATGCTGCGTCACACAAAATACATCTGCTCTGAGTTTGGGCTGCTTTAAAGGGTTAGTTCACCCAAAAATAAAAATCATGTCATTAATTATTCACCCTCATGTCGTTCCAAACCCGTAAGACTTTTGTTCATTTTCAGAACACAAACGAGAACTTTTTGATGAAATCTGAGAGCTTTTTGTCCCACCACAGATAGCCTATGCAACTACCACTTTGAGGCTTCAAAAAGTTCATAAAGGGTTCGTAAAACTAATCCATATGCATTGACCCTTCGTAAACAGTTTGATTGACAGGCGATCTAACCAATCATAACCCCAAATCGCCATTTTATTTTAAACATTGATCAGCGAACATAAACAGAAGCTCAACCTAATCAGCTTGACGCGAGAGGACAAACCTCTTAACACACGTAACACACAAGACGTGTATTAAGAGTAACACACGAGAATGAACGTCATTGGTTCTCGCACGTCATGCAAACATGCTCGAGCTTCCGTTTAACATAACCAATGTGTGCGTTTATAAATGTAGTGGTCTCTGGAGAGACAGAAAGCTCAGATTTCGTCAAAAAGATCTTAATTTGTGCTCTGAAGATAAACAAAAGTCTTATGGGTTTGGAAAGACATGAGGGTGAGTAAATGATGACAGAATTTTCATTTTTGGGTGAACTAACCATTTTGGGAATGCAATGTGCCAACCATTTTCACATACTTGCTTATGAACAAAAGAGAAGCTTTAAGGGATTTTCAGTCAAAATTATTATTATATTCATAATATTTATTTTTTATCTTAAAGTCTTCTTATATTTTTCTTAAATAGTTTGTTTTTCTTATTTCTTAGTGATACATATGATATAGTAATATGAGTAATATATAATGAATAGATTGTTCATTTCATATCACAGTGATACTCTTAACAGGCTCAACACTATAACTCAAGTGAAATGCGTGCATTTGGATGGATGTTAGTGCGATATCTCATGCAGGATACAACAGCTCTCTGCTTTCTTGTATGAAGACATACACTCTACTAATTCATATTTATAGCATGGAAAGAGAAGCCCCTGTCATCATACAGTCAGACAACTCAAGGATTGTCTGCCACACCAAAACAAAGAGCAGGCAATTCGGCCTCGAAATGACAGGAAGGCCATGTGGGCACCTACCGCAATATTCTACATTTTTATTGATTCGCTGCCGACTTCACTGTGAGTTTGTCTCATTCACTCGGTCTGAAAGTTAGCTTCTCTCCTCTGCCTGTGCAAAATGAACTATTTAACCTCTTCACAAAGCAGTCTATGCTTTTCTTTACCTTTCTTTAAAGGTTTTCACCCTCTTTCTTTCTTTAATTTAGTGAATATTTTTAATGCGTTTTTTAAATAAAGTCAAACTTAATATTCATCCAGTGCTTATCACTGTTTCTTTGCAAAGCAGGCCATAAATATTAATGAGGAGTTTCGCGTGGACCTGAAAGAGTCGGCTACGCATCGTCTTTCTCTGTTAAGAAAGGGGGGTTTATCACAAATAAAAACCCCTGGGTAATTTTTCACAGAAATAATTGCCCTGCATGTGGTAAATGGTGTTATTTTCTGGTATTTAAAACTTTGGCAGGGCTCCCCATGTAATGATTTGCTGGCTGCGGAAAGCACTGGCATGTAGACAGAGTGAGCCGGCCCGAGCATGCGTCAGAGTGGGAACCGCTAAACTAACTGTGGCCGTTCGGCTGGAAGGGTTCTGGAAAAGAAACGAAAAAAAAAACATGAAAGCTGGTGGCTAGAGCCATCTCGCAGAAACGGAAGAGAGGTAGCAGACATCAAGACACGTCCAACTCTGAATTACAGCATACTCTCGTTTATAGGAGACCAGCATTTCTTGTTTGACAAAATAAAATGTGGATGCAAAAGAGGAGATGCTAAACAAGCAGTTGAGGGAGTCAAAGCTAATATTCACAAGGACAATATGTGTTAACACCACCTAATTCAAGACCAAATCGAGGTCAAGACCAGTGTGTGTCGAGACCAAGACAAAACCAAGACTTTGAGGGGTTGAAACCAAAACAAGACAAGACCAAGACTTTGAGGGGTTGAGACCAAGACAAGACCAAGACTGAGGGGTTGAGACCAAAACAAGACAAGACCAAGACTTTGTGGGGTTGAGACCAAGACAAGACAAGTCGAGACAGAGTCAAGACAAGACTAGTGCTCATCAAATTCATCTGAAAGACCCACATTTACTGACTGAGAAATGTCTTATTTTTAATCAGTAATTACAATTAGAATACTAAGCCACTATATAGAGCTGTTACCAATCAATTGAAAACACCAACAACAAAATTCACCTTCAAATGGTCTTAAGACCGGTCTCAAGACCAAGACTGGTCTCGAGTACCACAACACTACTTATTATGAATGATCAATGCATGTTATTCCTAAAAAAAAAAAAAAAAAATTCTTCATAATCTGAGATATTCATAAAGTTGAAATGTGATTTGAATTGGACACAGCCCACAGGAAAGTAAATTAGAATTTAAAATCGGAATGACAGTTATTAAAAGAAAAACAACACAGATAATGCATTCTGGGAAATGAAATGTATAAACTATCCAAATAAATAAACTATATAATAAACTATCTAATCTAATCTAATCTAATCTATCTATTGTATCTATCTATTTTATCTATCCATTCTATCAATCTAATTCATCCATCCATTCATCCATCCATCTATCGTTATTGTTCTCTGTCTGTCTGTCTTCCAACTTTAAGCCCTTCAACTAATTTTTTCATTTTTCTACAACTTGGAAGCAAGGCTTTTTTTTTTTTTTTTTTGCCGACATTCAAGGTTTAACAACTGAATTGGAATTTAAAAGGCATCCTCAATTCAATTCAAAGAATGGTGTACTAGAACCTGCAACCCTACTTTTTACAATCCAATCAATTCCAGATCGATAAAATACTTTTTCTTGTTGCAAATCCTGTTTCACCCAGAAATACATCGCATTACAGAAGTCCAAACTGTCTTAAATGCCATTCTTTGGTCATTTAGATGTTCACAGCAAAAGACAAGCTATTTCTTCCAGTGAACTAGCATTGGTGCAACAGGAAGTGTGGATGAAGAGGAAGGTACAAGAACAGATGAGTGCAGAGCCTTTCACTCAGGTGGCCAGACTGATGCCAAGACGAGACTCATTACAACATTTGTCAGCAGTGCCGTTCTTGTTTGGATGGCGTACAAAACACGCAGCCCAAATCACACGTAGGAGCTCGGCTTGGCTGAAGGCCCTGATGAACATCAGGCACTCTGAGAGACAGAGAAAGAGAAAGAGAGAGAGGAAGAGAGACGCCCGATGACCTTCAGTGAATGTCACTGTAAAACGAAGAGGAAATTAATACAGGAGAACGCAGAGCCACAGAAGCTGGTGGAAAGTCTGAGGACCGGTCCGCACGGCTAATGACGGCCACGCTCGGGTCCTGAGCTTCTCTTTCATCATGCGCCGCTCGAATTAAAGCAAATGTGATTCTAATCGCAATTAGTCTGCAAGTATTAAAATTTCGCCCTGTCCGTCCTCCAATCTACACATTCGGTCAAACCGCCAATTTGCTCTTGATTGAAGATCGCGATCTCGAGTCACGGCGAAGCACTTATGTTGGGCAAACACTGATTCAGCCACAAACCACCCCAAACTCTGGAAATCAGATGATTAGAGCGTGTTGGCTCCGAGGGGTCTCTCGGTGGAGCTTTATCTTGCTGACCCTGCTGATTTTCATTAAAGATATCAGTAAAATTGTTGTTTTGAAATGAAAAGTCCAAGTGCTTGGCACACAGTTCTAGTTTAATTTCCTGTTGTTTTGGAAGCTTCCAGGGAAAACAAGAGTGTTGACGGGTGAGACAGGCTCCTGTTATCAGGTGACACAGGACGCTGGGAGGAAAGTGGCGAGTGCACTTCTAAAAGTGCCTGAAACTACAGCATTTCCAGTACACTGTGGTATTATCACTAAACCATTTTTTATGCTGCGTGTATATTCCCAAATGCTAGTTTATGGAAGCTGAAGAAAAAGTGAGGAGGTGATTTTTAGACACAGCAACTGCTGGCTATGCAACAAAATTTTGCTTTATGCAAATGAGCAGCAATGGCCAACAGTGATACTGCAGTCAAGTGGGGACACCTGTTAGTAATCAACAGTACAGCAACTTGGCCACATTTCTGTCAGTGTAAACAACCCTATATTTCTGTCTCATGATAAACAAAAGGAATTTGGTGCACAAATTAAGAGAAATATTCAACACAAACTTGTAAACATCATATAAACGCAACTAACATGGCAAAATAAAATAAAATAAAATAAAATAAAATAGTTTTTTCCTCATACAATGAATGCCAGTAAGGTCCAAAAATTATTTTCATTCTAGGGAAAAAAAACAAAACTTTTTTTTTAAATTTCTTTTAAATATTTTTAAATTAATTTTACTTTTTAAATATCTTCTTTTATGTACCAAATTTATGTTTTTAATTGTACACTGCTATATATGCATTTTGTACTGAACGCTCTCCAAAAACAGTCTGGACAGGAAGCTAAGCTAAACTTCAAAATCACAAAGAAACCTGCAGTGTATTCAACAATACACCCTTGTAATTTTTTACACCGTACAATCACCTCTTAGACATCTCATCTCTCTTGTTCTTACATCCTCGTATGAGACCTAAGTAAATTAAACTTGAAGGAATCCGAAGGCATCCATTGATAATGACAGGCAAATTGTACTCTGACCAGGAAATGGACACATGCATTCAACTGTCTGCGGCCTCGTATACGAGAAGAAAATTTCAGCGTGCAGTAATGTACATACTAATTAGCGGAGAGGCAGCGGAATCCTGGCTAGCATGTTAAATCTGCTACATGACAGAATAATTTGACTCCTTAAAAGGATTATGCAAATTAGCGCTCATCACAGCATAGGAAGACTGAAAAAAGGTGACAGATAATTTATACATAATACACCTTCCCTGGATATCTGCAGGCAACGCACCTGGGCAATAGGCGCTTCCATCGACAGCAAACCTTAAAAGCATGTTTACCTGTCATTTTATTGAATCAAAAAATGGTGCTTAATACTCTATAAATATGTCGTCGCTCAAAAATTTCTCTTAACATTTCAGTATAAGCAATAAAATAAAAACATTTTCTCAGGTGAAAAATCTGAAAAAGTCAACATCTTTATTTAATCCCACTGAGGCCTCTACGAAACATTTGAGCAAGTAAAGAGATGTCAATTGTGATACGTAAAGAAAATATGGAGTAAAACGAGATTCTTCTGTAATTCTATATAAGATCACAGGACCAATTGTGCAGAGCTGAGCCATTTCATGGTCCAGGGTGAAGAATCCACATGCTGTCTGATGTTTCACAGCCTTACAGAACCACGTCAGCACCCATTAAAGAGCTCTGTTCTTCCTTCTGACATACATTACCTCAAATTTTAACATACTCATCAAGATTTATATAATTTGTTACAAGTAAGTCAAATCTATACAAAGAAACTGCAAGTTATGGTTAGAGGCAGGGTAGTAAATTGTTCCATTTTTGCAGGTAATCTAAATGCAAACTAGAAGCAACTTATCATGAGAATGGATTTCCCACCATCTGGTCAAATAACAGGGGATTTGTCTAGTGGCAAGCAAAGAATAGAATGATGGGAGAAAGATTAGCAAGCAAGTCCTACAGTTGGCTAAAATGTATTTTGTGCAAACAAGAACAGATGACGCCTTAACAATTACACCTGTCAAAAACTCCAGAAAGCAATCCATCTCTCGGCAGCTCGTCTGAAAGCGGGGTACTTCATAGCAAAATGATTTTTTTAAACAATTGTCGGCAAACATTTTGATACATGACAAGCTGGGAAGTCGCATTTTACTTTCATGCGTAACCAAATGCAACCTGGGCTCTGCCACTCAGTGATAAGTACGACAAATGCAAAGCACCCGTAAGGGGATGATGTGTATGCGTGTGTGTGTGTGTTTTTTTTTTTTTTTTTTGCTAACAAAGCATGCAGTTTACTCGCCTTGGATGTATTTTCAGGATCAAAGCCAAAGAGCTTTGCTGTCGCCTCTGTTACCAATGGCCTTTTGGCCTGTGAAAGACTTCCTTTATGTGAGATTTCGACCGCTACCGGTTACAATCAAAGAGCGACTGTTAACTATTCATTTTGTCCATCTCTGTTGAGAAAGAGATCTACTTTTCACAATGTTATGTTGGCAACTAAAACTATAAAGAATTCCATGAAGTGACATTGATTTGTGGTACTCTCTCAGTGCAGGCTCACGCCTTTGAGGGTTTTGAACCATATTGATATAGATACAACAAGGTAATAAAAATTACACACACACACACACATATACATAAATATGTGCATATATATATATATATATATATATATATATATATATATATACATTTATCTTGTTTAACATTTTCATTTTGTCATCATTTGATAAATCCAGCAAAGTAAACCATCAGATTGAAAGGTGATTCTCAAATAATTTTCTGCAAGCTTTTTTTCCAGGTTAATTTAGTTGTCTTTCCAAAAAAAGCACACTTGAAGACTCCAAAAGAACACCAAATAACCAAAGGAGGACCCAAGGAAAAAAGAAAACATAACAAAAATGTTTCTTTTTCTTCAGAATTCATAGTGTATAATATCTATACAGTGCAACAACAAAGAGCTTGTTCACATTTTAGAAAAGTCAAGTTGCCATACCGAACAAGACCACAAAAAAAACGAACCGAACATGCAAAAAAAAAAAAAAAAACCCTAACATACTGCCTTGACCTGACTGCATATACTACAGTACACGGATACATTCAGAATTACTAAACACAGCAACATACACATACATACTTTACTAGTGAGATGCTGGTTTGCTTTATCAATCTTGCATATCATGTGTCCATACAGTGGTGTTTTGGCGTTCCGAGGGCTCACGCTCCTCAGAAACAAATCACAGAATATGACAGAGCTTGTGTTTAAAGGCGCTTCACACACTGAAAACACAATGCAAGTCCCAATTCTTCCTGCCATCTGTGATGTAATCAGCTTGGTTTTCTTTACATTAGTGCTGTTTTGGACTGATTGTTTGAATGAAGTTTACTTGATCATTGGATTTAAAACTTTCCCAGAGTTTTGCGACTTAAATGATCTGATAGGAAACAAAGAAGCACAATCGGGTTAAAGGGTTAGAATAGAAATTTACGACTACCATGGTAACAGGTACTTGCGCCATTGTAGATGCTCAGTGTGATAATCTCTCAACTCCCGACACAAAACTGGTGCCGGGGAAAAAAAAAGCCAGTCGGCCCTGCCAGAAACCTTTAAACAAGTAAACATAATTACTTTCTACTCCATGCTTTGGGTTTCAGCCACATTTGCACATTGTCTTAGCTCTGTTAGAAGGCTAGAGGACAGGGGAAATTGATTTGCTGTATGAAGGTGAATAAAGACAGAATGTCATGTTAGCTGATGGATATATATCTTGAGGCTCAGTGTACATATCTGCAAAATAAATGAGCAGGTTTTTTGGTGTGAAGTTCTGGAGAAATGCCAGTGGTGGGCTGGAAAAACGCAGCACTGCATCTGGAAGGGAAAACATTGATGTGTTTCTATTTCTGAGCCAAAAGCAGCGTGGAAAATGTTTTATAAAATCTGTTATGAAACATCCATCATTAATTTAGAGCGGGAAGACTCAGGCGTTCTAATGATGCCTAATGAGCGAGTCGTACTTTAACCTGCAGGATTATGACCTTTGACCTTTCAGTTTGCTTCCACACTTTAAAAGTGTTATACGTATGTGTGAAGAAGAAAAAATAAAACTGCAGCTACACAAGAAAAATCTCCCATTGATTCATTCAAGGAACTATCTGGTAATTATGCCTATTTAACTCTAATGTTGTTGAGCCTACAGCAGCTCTTAGAGGATGTCATTTACTGCAGTGCCCTGTCATCATTTGGATATGGGTGAATCAGTGATGAGAATTAAAGATGTTTTATCTTTATTTAGCTCATATAGTAATTTACTATATTTGTCTTTGTTTTTAAATAATTTCCTCCCATTTCTGTCAGAAGAATAAGCAGGCTTCAAAATGAAAACTCACCAAGTCTCAAATATGAATAATAAAACCTAGTCTAGCCTATAGTGGTCTTCAGTTATTTTGACCAAATGATTATGCAATTTGATTTTTGATTTTCTTTACTTCTTCTGTATGATATGACCGACGGCACTTCTTAGACATGAATCAAAAATCATGACTATGATTTGAAAATGTTAAATGGTCCAATAAAAAGTCACAAGGCACAATTCTACTCTTCGAAATGAATGGAAAAAAATATAGAGATTTTTTTTTTGGAAATGAAAAAAAAAAAAAAATACAGAACAAATATTGAACATTGATTTTATTCCTGTACAAATGACAACGTTGTCAAAACGATCTTTAGGGTGCGTTCACACTTGTAGTTCGGTTCACACTGGCATTTTTAACGGCAAACCTAAAGTTACCGAACCAAAGGCGTAGGGATAAGGTCACAACCTGATTGGTCGGCTTTCATGACGTATATTTCGTGATGGAGCTTGCTTACCGAACATTCAAAACAATGCTGTGTGCTGGATTAAACGTGAGACCCACCGGTCTCGGTCCGCTTGTTTGGTGCGCACCAGGGTTCGGATGGCAGCATTCACATATGTTCAAACGAACCGCACTAACTGAGCAATCGCACCAGGGTTCGTTTTAATCGAACCAAACATAACAAGTGTGAACGCACCCTTATTCTCACTGATGCATGAAAGATTACTAAAAACCTTGTTCTATGCGTGCCAGTAGTTGACGGAGGTCAGTTTGTAAAGAAACACTACATGTCTATAGTCAGAATCACGCTCAAAACTAATATTTTTCAGATTGAATGCTCACAGAATAAATTAAAAGGCGAGACTTCCTTTCCAACAACCATGATACTGAGTGTTACAGTTTCTCCAATTCGTTTTCGAGTAGTTCGACTCCTTATACTGTGTCTGAGATGGCTTCTTCTCTGACTAACATCTATTGCTGAACTGACCAAACGAACGCCAAGGTTAATATAGTGGAAAATAAGGACATTACCCCTTTAAGAAGAGCCGCTATCATGCAGTCGTGCCCTTCAGAATTTTACAGCTGGCATCTCAGGGCCTGCTCCATTTCATCTACAAGCTGTATATATAACAACCCATTTGCCGATGTGCATTCGTAGCGGATGGAGCATTGGGCCGGAGCCAGCCAGGCCTGTCAGAAGTGCTTATTTACAGGGGCAAGAGCTCAAGAGCGGAGCTCACACAATGATCAATAATGAAAGGAATTCGTCCTTTCATGTAATGCATGATTATAACCAAAGCCAAGGTGAACAGCTCACTCAAAGTAAGAGCAGAGGCACCTTTTCCACGTCAGTGCAGGCTTGTTTTATTCACAGGTCCCGCTGTTCAAACCAATTGCGGTCTGACGGGAGAGCGGCAATCAGGGTCAGAGCGCAGGTCAGGGGGAAAGATATAGTGTATCGATTTCTCCACGGGAGCGGAACCGGGGCGCGCCGGAGCTCCGTGCGGCAGGGGGCGGGGTGGAGAAGTCGGCGGCTCGGCCTTCATTTCAATCAAAAACGGAGGGGTCAGGGGTCAAGCCTGTTCCACTCCCCATCATGATGAATTGGGCTGCGGCGGGTTCAAGTGGGTGACCCGCGGCTGCAGAGCTCGGAGTACGGGACATAAGAACATAGATTACACCAGAGGTAAACATGTCACCCGCTACCATTAAATCAAGAAAAAAATAATCATACCAAACGTTGCTTTCTGCTGTTTCCTTCCAAGAACTAATGGCAATAAAAGGGTCTTTAACGCTTCTAAACAATATCACAAGGCGCCAAAGCCTTTAACTAGACAGAAATGCTCTTTTGATTTAATACTTTTTCCCCGTAGAACCACAAAATCAGCACAATAACTGTTGTAAATAAGATGTCACGTTTACAGTATATGGATTTCACTTCTAAATCCAAATTTCTTTCTTGTGACAATGACACATACATGTCCGTCTATAATCATTCTAAAATTGTTACACTTTATTTTGATAGTCCACTATAGATATTCTAGAAACTATAAGTAATTTTGCAACTACGTGTGAAGTAACTCTTATCTGAGTATTAGTACACTGTTAGGTTAGGGTTAGGGCTAGTAGAATAGATTGATAAGTATTTGCAAAGTTAATTATATTAAGTAGAATGTCTGTTGGGGAACATCAAAATAAAGTGTTAGCAGATATTAAGCAGACAGCTTACTAATACTCTAATGACTGCTAGTTGACATGTAGTAGCAAAGTTACTCTTAGTTAATAGAATGTCTAAAGTGCACTATCGAAATAAAATGTTACCTAAAATTATAATATTCTACACCTCAGTTATTGCAACCGTGAGCTTATTAGTAAACAGGAAATGCTGTTCATTTTGAATGTGTTGTGGGTTTTATTTATATTTTTAAAATTGCATGCAAAGTGTGAAAATAATCAGACAAAATGTTAATATTAGTGCATCCCTAACATGTAATGATTTAATATGTACGTACAGAATACCAGCTTTACACGAGTTAAAAAAAATCTAGATGTGTCAATCAGGCTTTGTTAAACTATTTATGTCCTTTCCTCAGAACATAGTTTAAGGCTAGAAACACACTTTACACAAGTACTCAAAAGTAGAAACAAAGGCTTAGTTAGCACACTGCAACCAAGCAGTCTTCTTTAAATTGCACTGACGCATTTCAGGACGCAGCAGCATGTGAAATTGAAGTTCTGTAGCTAGAAGCATCTGTGCTCGCTTACTTGCGTAGTGTATGTTTCAGGTCTAAGGCTTTACACGTTGTTGGCTTATTAAGCATAATCAGTGTGACACTGTGCATGTAAACACACTCACTGCTATTTCACACTGAAGTATTGTCAATAGTCGCATAAATACCTGTAACCATGGTCGATATCTTCAGCTAATGGCGTATTACAAGATCTCATCAAGGAGGGAAGGTGGTCTTATCATATTGCTGTTGTTCTCGGTCCACGCTAGCTATTAAAAGATGACAGCGTTATTGTGGATGACACCATACACCTGAAATGAGGCTCACACAGTTCTCTAATCTCACCTCAGATGTGTTTTACAGTATTATGAAATGTTTGCGGGAAATTACACAGTGGACTGAACTTATGATTCAGATGACAAATGCCAACAGTTTGAAAGTCTTCCCCATCAGCTGCTCGAGAGAGATGTTTGCATTGCCTGCCCGCAATTACCCAGCATGCAATATTCAGTCAGGAGTCCCGCAGACCCTGACAGATTATGCAGCGGTGTGTGGGATCCAGCATCTCACTGAGTGGGTGAATGAGGTCTGACTTCACATTTTTATTTGTTCTCTGTGCTTTAACCTCATTTACAGTAAGAGAAGGAGGTCAGGGGCCATATTACACCATATCAACATATGCTTGATATCATATGCAGCGGCGCTAGTCTATTTCTGTAAGACTGCTGCGCTGCTTGATACTGGCTACACTGAGCAATGAGTCCTACTGGTTTTATTTCTTCACAATTCAACTGTCCAATAAATATCTGAACATTAAAACTACAGTATATTGTATTAAAGACAACACAATATCAAATTGGTCTTGGTTTGAGACCTTGTCGTTTTGTTTTCGTTTATGCGGCAGTTGTCCATGAGGGGCTGCAACTTTACTTTCACTTTTTTGTTTTGTAATTAAAAAAATTCATGTTTGCCGGGTTCCCTTCTCCTTCATTCCTGAACTACGAACTTTGTTACAGCTGGTTATGTTCTTCCAATGAAACCCAAATTACCATTGAACTTACATGATAGTCATTTGCAAAGGATTTTAAAAATCATTCTTATGACATTTTCCTTCAAAAAAAGAGCTTATTATATCCCCTATACAAATGTCAAAGACCTTTCCATGACCTTTCAGATTTTTATTAATTTTAATGCCTTCAAATTTCCCTGATATTACCAGTTTTTCCACAACGATGACCAAAATGTTTGCTTACATAATTTTTCATGAACAAAATAAAAACATACTTTTATTTTCAGTTGACTTACACAAGGAGGCACAGGCATAATACTATTAACCAATATTATCATAAATTATAAAGCAATCTTTCCTGCATTAAAAACAGATAAATGGAGAGTGGCATTAATATAATATAATTTAATATTTAATTAATATTTAATTTAAATTAATTTAAAATACTATATTTAATATTTAACTTGACACGGCATCGTAAAACAATAAAAATGCTCACTGCATGAGAAGCTGATGCATATTTACATAGATCGACCATAAAAAATAATAATGTCTCACCTTTCCTGCTAAATATTCTGTTTTACACAGAAAAACATAATACCACCTCAAGGAAATGTGCTGTGAATGCAATTTCATGTTGTTTTCAAGCACTGAAGTGAACTGGTACAGCACTGCCCTGTTATTTTCTGTAAAACATTTCAAAAATTCACCATTTGATGTTTGGGAATAAATCGCATTTGTGTTGCTTGCTAAACTAAACGGCTTCCTCCATGAGCGCACACACTGGGGGCAGATGTTGCGGATGAGAGATAAATGAGTTTGATGGTGTTTAGAGAAAGAGGAGGAGGAAAAAATTGGGAAAGAGGGGGAGGAAAGAGAGGGAGCAAACAAGTGCGCTCGGCAAGGACGGGTCGGCAACGGCCCAACGTTAAGCTAGAGAACAGTCTTCAAGCAACAACAGAAAGAACAAGAAACAGCCCAGCTAGCGGAACCAGCCTCGACTACTTGAAAAGAAGAGAAACTCATTCAGTACTGGCACTGTTCTCACAACACACAATTGGCAGTGACGGTAAAGATGGCTTAAAGAGAGGCACAAAGGGAATGAACCACCGCACAGAAGGTTTAAATGCTCTACTTTGGGCAAACACTAATTAAAAGGGCCATATTCAACACTTTTCACTTAAGTACACTTATTTAGTCAAGGTTTCATGCACCGAAAGCAGTTGTAATTTAGATTTACATGAGAATTTTCCACCCTCTCTATGACCCTTTGAATTGCAACTTTAAGACTTCTACTGTTTATGTAAATAACCTCATTATAATTGGCTAACTTCAGCAAATATCATGCTATACATCAATATATGCACACAAGATGTGAACGTTAAAATGCATCTTTACACAACAATTATTGCAAATGATCCGTCTTAAGTTAAAATTGAATATAGTGGTTTACACGTATATGTACAATACGTGTACAAATATTAATTCATGTTAAATATTTCATTTTATTAAGAATTTATTGAAAATTGTATTGCGAGCGTTACTCGTCTACATATTATATCACACACTTCACTTTCAAAAGCACAATGAAAATAGTGCTTTCTATGATATATATTTTCTTACTTTAGCATTATTTACACTACAAGCATGAACTAACAGAAAGGCTATTATGCAAGAAGCACAACTTTCTCTCCTCTCATGCACAGGAAGCTTCTCTCCCTGAAGTCTCACTGGGTGGAATGAGAGATGTTTCGACCTGTCAGCCAATCAGCTGATGGCCTCATACAAGTGTTTTTCTGTTGCTAGTCTCAGTGCCTAAGGGCTTTTGAACACTCTTCACCAAGAAGAATCCCACAAAGTAGAATCCAATAAAAACCTGACAACTGACTGAAAGCTATATGCAAAGGGGCACATTAGCTATATGAAAACTACAGTAGAGGTGAAAAATACTCTTTAAGCTACATCACCTTCTTTATTCCTTTCCTCGGCTCTGAGCCCGGAGTGCAAATGTACTGTACAAAATCCCAACTCTACCCAGTAGATTCACTTTACTCAAAGGCAATCATGGGGTCGGCCTCTTTGAGTGAATCAAGCACTCCATTCGCAGGTACTTTGCAGTCTGTCAGGAAGCTCCACCGCAGGGACTCTGGTGAGAACCCAGGCCCGAGGCCTCGATTTCAGCATTAGCTGAAGCCGCACAGAGGCCAGGGCTAGCCGTGCTGATCCGAGGGGGAGGGGGGGATGGTCTTTTGGAGCCAGACGGAGAGGTCGGACACGCTCCATCTCCCTGCCACTCAAACAGGCCGGACATCTGCGCTAGCTGGCCTGTACTTCAGGGAGCAGCACGGCTCTTCTGGTTGCAAATCTACTGACTGCAGGGCCTGTGTGTGTGTACATGGACAAGTGTGTGTGAATGTCTGAGGACCTCTCTGTGGAAATGAAATCAGTTACAGCTTAAAGACAACATGAGACAGCTTTCACAATGCATTTTACTTGCTTAATGTGAAGCATTTTCAAGAAAAAATATGGCGGACAGGACTTGATTTCATGCATTTACATGCACATGTAGATACATGAGGGGTTCCAAAAGGGGGTTTACACAGCGATGCAATTTAAGAGCCATTTTTGGTTCCTTTTAGAGAACAGTTTTTCACAGAATCATTTTTTCTTAGAAAGAAGAACATTTTAATAATCTAAAGAACCTTTCCATTTGAGCTATGGAAAAGTTCTATGGATGTTAAAGGTTCTTCATGGAATCCAATAAACAACCTTTATGTTTAAGAGTGCGGTAGGCAGTGATACAGTAAGTATTCTGTATCAATCCACTTGAACACCTTAGCAGCAGTGAAAATCACTGTGGTTTCGACTTTTGTACAGGTGTGTAACATTCACTTTATGTTCTTCTTAAAAAAAAAAAAAGTTTAATATTCTTTTGCACACACCAGCAGATTTGGTAATGTCAGCAGAAAAGAAAAGCTGTTTCAAAGAAGAAGTCATTACTTTTTGATGAAAGATTATGAAAACAAACAATGCGAGTCAATTTCATGTTGTCTTTAAGAACCGTAATCAAGAATATGTCTCTGCAAAGTTAGCACGCTCCAAAAACGGTGCAGTCAATTTAGAAAGCTGCCATTTGATGCGCTACCAGCGAGCGTTTCTTCAGCAAACACGCGCCGCAGAAGCCCAAAAGACTTTTAAGAAAACTTTCATTTTGCTCTTTACTTTGTTATTCATCTCTTTTTAACATTTTATCCTACTCCCTAGAAACAAACTCCTCACGTTCTCATGGAGCACTTCAGTAAAGCGGCGCGCAAACGCTCCCGTGTTTCCATATCTGAATACATTAGAGCGGGTGATTGTCAGGTGGTGCTGCTGGATTCCTCCCTATGGTCCCGCACAGCTCTGAGAGAAGAGAAGGAAAGCTCGCACTATTGTTAACCTCTTATCAGGCAGTTGCTAACACTCTAAATTGTTTCCCCCTCAGCAGAGGTTTGGCAAGAACGCCTTTCTCTTCCCCTCCATCACTCCCTCCATCTGTCTGCATGCCGAATTCCCTCCGAGTTAAACAGGTTGCGGGAACGAGTCCCTGAATGGTGCCTTATATAATTAATCAAACTCTCCGAGAGGATATCGATGCGATTCACATCTAAAATTCTCCAGGCAAAGTTTTGCCTGAAAGCAGGAACACAACAGAGTGAGAGAGAGAGAGAGATGAGAGATGGTGCTGCAGCATTTCGAGAAATCTGACATCATGTCTCCACTGGATGGATACAGTGCAACTAGTGTTGGTTCTCATTCAGAACTGATTAATTTTTTTTTTTTTAAATACTGGAACTGAAAGATTTTCAAGACACCATTAATAGTTCTTGTAATATTGTGATGTATTTGTATGACTCGTGACTACTGAACGAATGATTGTTTTTTGGTTCTTTTTAGTAAATCAGTCAAAAAGATTCAAAAGTTCAATGACTCATTCAACTAATCTTTTTCTAAAAATGTTTAGTTATAACTAGCTCTGGACCAATAATACTGCAGGGCATTGTAAGCATTATGTCTCTATTGTGTCAGCTTAAAATGAATCAACCAACAGCCGCTTTAATGCACAATTTGCTTCCAAATATTTTATTAAATTTTTAGTAAAAAATATTTAATATTATATGCATATGTATATACAAAGGTAATATGTAATATACATGCAAATATCAATTGTTAAAAAGGATAGTTCAACCAAAAATGAAAAATCTTTCATCATTTACTCACCCTCAAGTAGTTCCAATGAACCTACAGTAGAGAATGAACCTCATTGGTTACACAGAACGTTTGAGCTTCTGGAAGAGGTTTGTTCTTGTGTGTCATTCAGGTTCAGTTGAGCTTCCGCTTATGTTCGCTGATCAATGTTTACATGTGAGTAAAAGCCTGAATTAAATCTTTATGATAAAAGCGATTGAATCTCTTCAGAAACTTTGGACAAAACTGCTCGATTCAAATGGATTATTTTTCGAAGAGTCAAAGTGTCAGTTGCAAAGGCAGTCAATGGAGAGACAGATCTTCAAAGATCTTCATTTGTGTTCTGTAGATGAACGAAAGTCTTACGGGTTCAGAACGACACACGGGTGAGTAATAATTAATGACAGAATTTTCATTTTGGGGTGAACTAACTCTTTAAAGCATCATACTTTTGCCATTTTATCAGTCATCATCCATACCGCTCCTCTATCTATTGGTATTGCCATTGAAAAACCCATCTCTACTTGACCACTAGTAACTTTTCTAACACAACCTAGCAACCCATTTAGTAAACATTCTGTGGTGTACACTTTCAGTGTAGACGGCCTCAAGCTGGTCACTTGCAGTGTAGACACAGCGTGAGCCATCTCACATCACTGCGTTCACGATACTCTGATTGGCAAGTTCACCACTGGTTTCCTGCTCACAAACTATGAACTTCCTGTATACAGAATATTTGGTGTGTGTACTTTTTTTTTCCATTATGTTCTCTCACTCTGTCTCTCCCTAGTTCTGTCAGTTGGTGCTGTTTTGACAAAACACGACTAATGAAACTGTAAGCATCCCTCTGGTACTGCTCCTCCTTTCTGGGATAGCAAATTAATTTTTCCTCTGTACTGATTAAAAATTTACCTACCACATAGAGCGGAGCAACAGCAGAATATGTTAATCTCCTCAAATTTCTCCACTTATCTCCATATCAAATGTTCTAGAGATGTACATTTCACACGTAAAGCTGCTGTGCTGAGATGAGAAATTTTACAGTCGCAAATACCAGCATCTTTTAGACTCCCGTGTATATCAAAGAGCAACATTTATATCTGACAGAGCGCCGGATGGCCTTGTACTGCCGAATCAGATGAGGGAAAAAATAAAAATCAAACAGAAGGAGTTTATCCCATCCACACACACATGTCCAGGACAGAGAGGGGTCTCTTGTTGTTTGGCAGCACTGACATTTGTAGAATGAAGCGCAGAGGACACGTTTCTTTAGCACATGTGCTGTCGTTCCCGCAGAGCCGCTATCTCTGGTTCTAAAGAGTGAGACTGAGCTCACCGCAGCGCTGATACTGCAACAAAACACAACCGCTCGAGAGCCCGTTTTATACAAGGAACGACAAACGCTTTTAAAAAAACAACTTTATCCCTCTGAAGATGTGCTTAACATTTAACACTTCAACAATCTGCATTAGCTCATTGGACAGCGTTTGATGCATACAAATAACCACAGAAAAATTATTTTAACCCTCTTTGTTTCATTTAAAAAAGCCAAAAATCACGATATAGAATTCGTTTATAGACACTTATAGTGGAAGAATGATGCCAGTATCCTGAGGGGTTAAAGACCTAAAAGTAAAGTTCATATTTTTGTTATAGCACTTTCATTAATCCTTAAAATGTGTGTTATTTGTGTTATAAAGTTGGCATGTTTGCAGTGGGACATCTGTATCTGTGGGTGTTCAAGCACATCAGGTGAGGCATGTTGTCAGGTTAAGAAGTAGTGGACTGCTTTTGTTTAGACTGTTTCTGGCTGTTTTTCATCATCAGATAGCATATGCAGACAATAGGAAGACATTTACATTCTTTTGTTGATTCTAGATAACGGTCGGGCAAAATAACTGCTTAGCTTGATGTATAAAGGAAGTTAGGTCAACTACCTTTGTGGTATCTTTGTCGTCATGACAACAAGGATGAAAGCTATTCTACAGCACTAGTCATATACTAACATGTCAAGTAAACTGCCTTACTGTAACAGAAATGTTAGCATTTATTAAAATAGCCACATTTTTCAGAATTTCCCGTGGTAATCGATGCAACAAATGCTTAACTTGACTGAATCCAGAAAATTCCTGCAAAGAAAACTCAAGAAACAGCATGGAAACATGAAACAGAACATAAAGAATATCGATAAGATATTCATATGAACTGCAATGTGATTCCATTGAGAAAAATGTGCTATATTACTGATTATTTTTCTCTGCCTGTAATTAATTAGATAATTTACAGGGACATTTCAAGTAAACTGAGTTCATTTTAATTTCCTGACTTTAAAATCTTCTGCAAAAGAATGAAGATTTCTTCTCACAAACTACATTTTTTACCAGAAATCTCATAAAATACCACCGCAAATCTAGTTAGCAGTAATGATCATCCAAACCATGATATTGGTCTCAATTCTTTTACTGGATTGTAAAAACTGGGCCTTTGTATATAAAAAATTCCAATAAAAACCCTACATTACTTAAAATAAAAAAAGACTTGTGACATTTATACCAGCATGTGGTGCGATTATGAGAGTAATGCAAGTGCAAAACCTTTATAATGGTTTCAAAAATTATTCCGACAGCTTTTCTACACAGCTAAAAGATCCAAGATCTTATTAAAGTACTTCTGAAATTAAATTATGAAACAATGCTTTTTATAGAGGCGAGAAAAAACACACGACTTCAATCACCTTCCTTTTTAAATCTTGTGGCACTGCACTAATTAATTCTATTGAAATGAGTCTAATTAAATTGGCCTAATAAGAGGCAGCTGACTGCCATCTCTGAGCACAGACACAAAGCTTGTAATAGTCAGGTTATCTCCACCGTCCACAGCCGCTCCGACAACGCTAAGCCTTGTAAATACAGGCCCCTCTTACACGGGCACCAATATCTCCGGCACTAGGGGAGACGAGAAAATTCCCACAGCCTCTCTCTGTGTGTGCGCATGTAAAAAGACAAGCTTTTTTTTCAGGTGTACAAGAAGACGGGGAGATTTTCTTTCTCTGAGAACATATTGTTCATTTTGTTTAATTGATGGGGAAAAATAAATTTCAAGTCCCTCTTTTAGCACCTTGGTTTTCAAAGAGGGGCCCAATTAAGGGTCCTCAGACAAAAGGAGATTTGGAGTGGAAGAGCTCTTCTCTTCCTCCGCGAACACTTTCCCATGACAGAGCGGGAATGCCTTCGCTCTGGAGTCACAGAGGAGCAGTGTGCAGGATGCTGTTAGAACGGAGAGGGAGAGAAACGCAATCCTTTGTTCTGCTATAGCAGGATCCCGCTCCGCCGTCGCAGTTTAAACGCTCATCTTTCACGGCTGCTTCAGTACTGAGAGCAATGTCTAACCCAGATGCTTAAAAATTCATACGGAGCTGTGTGTGATTGACTAAACTCACACATTAAACACACTAAATGACAATGAGCCTGAGAATTTACTTGTTTCCGAATCAAATCCTAACATTTCTGTCAACAGATGATGGCTAAATATTTATTGAATGTCCTTACACTAATGTGACTGAATCAAGTGTCAGTTCAGCATGTTCATTGTTAAGTTTCATTGACAGATTTCTGGGGTAAAAGTCATGAAAAATTACCGTGAAATTTTATTTGCGTAATTGTTGTACGTGTAACAACAGCATATCCTATCATAAGACTGGCAATGTTGTCGATTTGTTTACATTTCCTTATAAAACTGCTACAGATTACAGATGCTAGACTAAATATTTATCTAACAACATTACGCCAATAAAACTTGGGAACTGAAACTAAACAATATGCATGCTAACCCGACATTTGATGAATCTGCATACATTTAGGGTCAAAATGTAAAAGAATAACATTAGCACATATTAAATGACACCAAAAATCCTTCTGGCCTGTCAAAAGTGTGCAAAATTGATGTTCCAGCATGTTTCAAATGACACTTGTTCTGGATTCCAACATTCCACTGCAAAATATTTTGCTAGTCTCGTAAATCACTTAATTTGCACGATTCTATGCAATTGTTTGCTAGTAACGTAAATCAGAATAAACAAGCTCATTGTTTAGAAACGTTTTGACACCTGGTTAAAGCGCCCATCGCTGATCAAAACACACACACGTCGTCCAGTCTACATCCATCATGCCGTTCATCTGAAATGCCGCAGAGCTTTGAAATGTGATTTACTGGATGTGGGATTAACTCCAGCAAAGCAAATATTTGAATGAAACAAATGGCTTAGACAACTGAAAGACATGTGCTTTGAATCATGTTTGAATTATGATAAATTAGATTTCAGCTCCAATAAAATCTTAGGAAGGAGAGCGTGAGCGATGTGACTCGGGTGGAAAATCACATTTGGGGACGTGTCGGCCATCGTGTGAGGTTTTCCCGCCCCGTACGCGCTCGGTCACTTCAACTAAGTGGATCCTGACCGACTACAGGACAGACATGATTAAACCTGCCATGTTACTTTTAACATTTTCCTACAAACAAACACTGTTGCCTTGTGTGCTTACATGATGTAAGTGTGCTGAACAGCTGACCGACCACAACCAAAGAAGGTTGGAAAAATGTTGCTACTGAATACACGACTCTAAAGCAAACGCTCAAACCGTTACGGAGCTGGACTTGTGCTCGGAGAGAAAATCTCATAACACTGTTCCAGTGTATTTCAAGTTTGTAATACAGTCCATAAATACCTTCCTTTCCTCTGCGTTCCAGAACAGACTGGAAGAGAGAGAGAGAGAGAGAGAGAGAGAGAGAGAGAGAGAGAGACAGAGAGAGACAGAGACAGAAAGAGAAAGAGAGAGCGTCCTAAACTGAGCTATTGAATTCCTTTAGTCTGAATGAATTGTGAGCCAGCAACTTTAAGAAATTACTACAAGCTCAAGTAGTCCAGAGGTATTTACCGAAGAATTCCCCAAATAAACTCAATAAATGGAAGCTAAATGGAAATAATTTTGCTTAGAGATCAAATTCTGAGAAAAAAAAAAAAAAAGTGAAATTACAGAAACATATGGGAAGCATTTCCTTACGGGAAGGTTTCCAGAATGATCACGCAAACTGAAAAGTACATTGACGCCAAATATAAACCACAAAAATAGAGTTTGGCTAGTTTCATAAACAATAAAAAAGAGTAACTTTTTCAAACTCTGGCAACGAGCCTCCCAAGAGGGTTGAAATGTCTCACAAGAGATGAGAAGAGCGTTTGTGTTGAAATGAAAAATGGAAATGCGCACTGCCTACTTGGTGGAGAATGCGGGCTGAAATCAGCCCCTTTTGTCTCTGAATTATCTGAAAAGAGACCAGCTAACTCAAGGCCTCCGAAAACCCATTTTCCACCGCTGCCCCCCTCTGAAAATCAGCTCTTTCTGCCAGAGCTGGTGACCCATTAAGTATATTGTGTACATATGCAAAAGGGAGGCAGGCAGGTGTCCGGAGAAACACTGGAGCTATGTCACAGTCTCCGATGGGAGAGGGAGAGGAAGAGGAGATCGGCATGATGGCGGAGGAGGAACGGATATCGGGAAGGAGGGGGAGGGTCGGTCAGAGCAATGTCCTCTAGCCGGCACCCTAATGCAGTTCCCTCTGAAACATCCGCCTGATGGACGAGTCTCCTCACTCCTGCTTTCTAATCAATTTATTTAGCGGCTAAGATAAATATCCTGCGCTGAGGTCGGGGATTAGAGAGCCCTTGTTTGTGCTGTCTGTAAATGCGTCGTTACGGCGAGAAAGGCAGAGAGGGGGCTGTTACCTTAGAGCGGCACGTCTGTTTCTCTGTCCATCCGAGCGGCCGGGAGTGAAGTCCCAGCTTATGTTTATTTATTCAGCTGATGTCAATACTTTACACAGTCACTCAGGAAGGAACATCCAGGCCCGTGCTTGGCAGAGACGTGCACAGAGGAAATCTGCTTGTCATTGCTGCCGTTTCACGTCGCTAACAAATGCATCGCCACACAAGTCAACCACAGGGGAGGACACACGTTACCCCTTCATAGACACGCATTACGGACAGACTGAGTAAGTCGTGTGAATCACTCTCTTTGCTCCTGATGGGTCTAGAATAGTGTTTCCCAACCTTTTAGTCTTATGTGCCCCTGCAGCCCTATAAGTAAGGCTCTAGCACTTCTTCATTGACACCAAAACTCAAATGTGCTCCTCACATTATACTAGATTTCCTTAGAAAGGAACTGAATGTGATGACATTCACGACAAAAATAAATAAATAAATTAAATAATTGCAATAATTGTACATTTTTGAGAGGTCTAATATATTTTATCTTAAGCTTCTTTTTCATAAATTTAAAAAAAGCAAAACCGAGTACCGTTTGGAACCACATACCCCTGGTTGGGAAACACTCATCTGTTGAAACCCGTTGACAACTGCGATTGAATAAGAAAAAATGCTGAAAAGACTTGTGCGTTTTTTTATATTAAAATGCATCATTTTTGCTATGGTTATACCTGTCGTTTACACTACTCCAGTGTTTTCGCTACTTGAAAATGGAGATTTTCGAAAGCGCTGCCCGTTTTAGTTTGAAAATGCGTAAACAGACAAAATGGAGACTTTTCAAAATGATTGCATGGCTGTCCCCTTTCGCTCTGCGTATCCTTGTTGACCGTGTAAGAAATAACATGGAGACTAAAATACCCAGTGTGCATTAATGGTCATGTGACATGCATTTTCATTCATGTAAATGGAAATCATTTCTGAAATGCTGTGGAAACGCCAGTGTAACACACTAGTGTTAACAGAGACTGACCAAGCTAGTTAGGCCTTATTGGAACACCTGAGAAACAAAATCCAAACCACAATATATTTTATGAAGCAACCAGGGCACTTAAAAGTAACTGTGCATTCAAATTACACAGTACACTCCATTGGTTTCATTCATTGGTTCATTGGTCACTGGAATTAGCAATACTTGGAAAGTTGAGTTAAAAATTCACAGAAGATTATGGAGCTTCCAGGCACCTCTGGCAAACTATCTATGAGATGCCCTGATCTGCATACTACTGATCGCATGTAAATTGGGATGCTATTGCTATCATAGCCTCAAATGTAGCACACAAGAAAATAGAAATGCTATCGCTGGTGGAGTGCTTTAATAGTCGATAAAAACAATGTCACCATGTCTTCCTCCCCCAGCTCTGAGGTGAGTCATTTGCCGTGCGGTTGAGATTCTCCCCAGCTGAGAACTGGAGAGTCTTCAACTGTCGGTTTGATTGCACTAGCCTCGGGCATTAGGTTCAATCCAGCATGTCGCACCTCAGTAGTCTCACACAGACAGCTGAAATCTGGCTCAATTTACCTCAGGGATTTGTTAACTTTCACATACATTTAGCTGTGCAGTTGGCCAGCTCAAATTGATAAACCTGCTGCTCTTACTGTGGTGATTTCTAAGATGCCAGGAACCTTCACCAAACCCAGCGCACCAGCTGACATGCACTTGTGCTGTGTTCTCCAGCAGTGAATTAGAGAGATGTTTCCTTTTTTTATGAAACTTGCTGCAATAGAGTTTAGTCTCTGCTTCAGACAGACAGTTAACAGACCATTTGATGCATATTGTACACAAAACTGAAAAGAGCTTTTGTAAAAAATAGCAAGCTCCCATCTAATTGACTGTTTTGTTTTTGGCAATGACTGTTCATGACATTGAATATTTGATGTATACTAGAAAACATCTGTTTAAGACAGTCAGTAGGTAAACAAGGTACTATAAAATTATATTACCTCTAATTTCATCCAAATTTTTATTCAGTAACAATATGTATTTTTTATAATAAATTAATTGAAATTGTAATTCAAAAAATATATAACATTTATCGCAATATTAAAAATATATTTATTTTACATAAATTAAAATTTTAATTATATTTTATTAAACACTAAATTAATGATTATATAAAATATATAATTTACATTTTCATTTATATATAATATAATCTTTAGTATTGTAATAAATGTTATATTTTATTATAAATTAAAATTACAATTCATAAAAACACATATACATATATATATATATATATATATATATACATATATATATATACATATATATATATATATATATATATATACACACACACACATATTTTTACCATTACACTGTATGTACAGTCATACCACCCAGGCATACTGTGGCTAGACACAGTACATGTTGGTCAGACGGCTGTTTCCTGTCTAAGCGGCGGTTCTTGGCCAGAATCACCTGCTATGAGGATCAGACTTTGAGTAAGACAACCACCAGCTTCACCAGAACACTGTCATTCCTTACTAAATGTTGTTTTTTTGAAAATAAATACAAAAAGAGAGGGGGGGAAAAAGAAGAAAAAGTACAGAACCACTCTAAAACCCAAGAGAGGCACTGGAAAAAAAGAGTTATTTAAATGTAAATAAACAGGAATTTTATCTGCACCTTCTTCTTAAAGTTTGCTGCTTTATCTTCCAACTCCTCTGGCTTTCCTCTGCAGTCGCTCGGTTTATTACAGAACCTCCAGCGCAGGTCAGACCGAACAGAACATGAGCCACATCCTGGACCTGCCTGCTGGAATTAATGTGGCCGGGAAGCAGGCTTTGCTATCGGCTTGAGACCATTACCACATGTCATTTGTCATTTTCTATGATACCACAATGCGCTAACATTTAATTTTCTGCTGCACTTTATCAGTGGCCAAGTTCTCTCCCTCTACGCTCCATTGTCTTTGACCTATATACATATAGCCGGGCCAGATGGAGAGGAGAGCATCCATCGTTCGGCCTCTGAATCTGACAGGAATCAGAAATGCTGACAGCTTCCCCTCCAATCTGGATCACATGGGTCTGTGAACAGTGGGAAGAAACTGCTCAAGATCCTTCGTAAGAGCTATAGAAATAAAATAGGTTATAAAGTTGATATGTGTGTCTCTTTGCTGCCTTAAACCGAATACTTTTGGATAATCCAATCAATTTTATATATATATTATATTTGTAATCGGAAATTATATTATATATATATAATATATATAATCATATAATATATATATATATATATATATATATATATATATATATATATAATAATTATATATATATATATAATCATATATAATAATTATATATGATATGTGATATCATGTTAATATTATGAAAGTGTGCTATTATTTAGCAATGCACCAAAAACATTTTGATCACTAGCCGATAATTCTTAAAATAATGGCTGATAACTGATAGCAAAAGCAAATATTATAAAAATTATTAAAAAAAAAAAAAAAACAGAAATCACAGAGTGAAATTGCATACTTCCGCAAATGTACAAGGGTCTGATTTGATTATTTTCCAATGTAATTCTAAACTTGATTCACACAAACTAAAGGATAAAATTATTAATAATAAATGCCATCTGGTCATTTAGTATTTGTTTTTTCAAGATAACAAATCAGTACAGTATAATCAGTATAATATCAGTACTTGTCATAATTTCCTTCTTGTTGCATTTTCTTCTAAACTCATGTTTAAATTTGTGCATGTTAAAAGAGAAATGTAAGCGTGGAGGAGCACTGGATGTGTGGGTTTTTCATTGGCTGTCCTTGTTCAGTCTAATGCAGCATGAAAGAAAAGCAGAGAAAGACAAGACGCACATTACTTAGATAAAACACGGGCCGGGGCAACATGAAAGACCTGCTGCAGACACCATATTTCAATGAGACGTCCGTCCTAAGCTAAAATAATAAATACAAATGGATCGGCTGCAGGAAGATGAGAGGTCAGAGTGGTTTGAAGAAGAAAGAAGGATTTAGGGAAAGACAGACGACATAAAGCAGTGAGCATGAAGTAGATGACAGACAGACGGAAAAGGTAGAGACAGGCCAGAGACAGGATGAGCCGAGATGAGACTCAGCGGGTGAAAACAGGGATCGATTGTGTGACATCACCGATGAACTGCTTTGATTGGATCAATTCATTCTGTTGCTGATGTGTAGAACAGATTACAGTGGTGAGACGGAGAAGATATCGCAGGCGTTTCAAGTGGAGAACAAGAGCTGTGGCGCATTTATCCATGACAATGAGATTGCAGTTATGAAGGTTAGGAGGAAGTGACATCATCAGTTGCAAATACTGATGAAAATGTGTGGGTTTTCATACACGCATTGTTATAGACTTATTTCAACATGAGATTCAGCGCTCAGTAGTCTACAGTAGGGCTGCACGATTTATCGCACGATATGAAAAATAACATTGAATTTGAACGCGATTATCTCTTAGTGCGATTATTTTTTTTTTACGCGCAGCTTCTCAATGAAGTATGCCTCCAAATGCTAATCCATCCGAAAGCACTGTGAGTTTGAGTCGCTCATAACGTACATTTGAAAAAACAACATGTGTCAAACATCACTTTTCCAGACATGAGAAGTATTTAACAACACCTTAAAATACAACATTTAATCACGTTTTTACTCCAAACTCCATTCGTAACGACAGTTGACCATCCTTCTGTGAGATGATGTGGCTTCTTACATAGAATAATGCAGTCGTGTGTTTATTAGTCATGTTTAATTAATCAAAGCATTTCTGTTTATTCAGCGATATGACGCTTTATCTTCTTCTGCTGCAAGGCATATTTTGAGTTTCCGTGCAACAGCGCCCTCTGGCTTTCAGATGGAGAAGCATTTACTACTGATCACACAGACGTACAGATCTGACAGGCTGCGCATTAAATAATCGCAGCTATTGCCAAATCGTGTGCGATTTAATCACGATAAATCATGCAGCCCTAGTCTACAGACATCCCATAATTCCCTGAAAGTTGTTGCCATTTGACAGATTTTCATAGGGAGATTGGCTCTGCTCAGAAAAACAAATTCTAGGCTGCCAGTCCACCATATATCATAAAGAGGGGTAGTGTGGTTAAAACTCAGCTCCTGAAAAAAAATAATTAGACTCCACAAAGGCCCGAAAACCCACCCCAAGGTCTTTGGCGTCACTTTTCAGTCATGCACATGCGTCATTAACACGAGCAGTGAGCAGCAAACCCTCAGAGAACTGCTCTAAATCTCCAGGCCTTTGGTCCACCGAAACTCTTCTCTTTTTGAGTGAACTAAAACAAGAGCTCAGAAAATGTGTTAAAGTAAAGTTTTCCATTATGGCTGACAACTGATTCCAAAATTAAAAAAAAAAAAAAAAAAAAAAGGTAATATTATAAATCAAAAATAGCATTCATATGCTTAAAGTGAAAACTCTTCAAAATTGAGTAAAAACAAAATACTATTAAACTATCATTTAGACTATTAAATATGCTACTTTTAAAACGTGTCATAGGAAAAGAGCAAATGGGAAGAAAAAAATCTACTCTGGTAATATCCCACCATACTGTACAAATATGTCAAATTACACTGATGGATAAATATGGCATAGATATGGTGATCAATTTATTTTGCATCCCAAATAATAATACGTTGGGATGCAATATTATTTGTACTCGTACATACTATAATTCAAAAAACATGAATGTTCTGACCTTAAAAGACAGGGCCAGACCAGACGGAAGCAAAGCATAAGTAAAGTTTACCTGAAACACTTCAGCTGAATGTAAAGCCTCCTGTGCTGTGATGCTGAAATACATCAGCTCATGGGCACTAGCAACCAGCCAAGGCTTGAAATCTTCTGTCTCTATTTCTCGTGCCCTCTGCTCTCAGCCCTCCCTCTCTACATTCAAGTCGTCTCTTTTTCTCTCAAAGACCTCTTGCTGTGGTCGTATCCAAGCCCTCAGCTTGCGTTCCATCCCCTCTTTCATGTGTCTGCTCACTGCAGGTCTATTTCATGTCACGGCCACGTAATTACCGATTTGTTTGGGGAGAGGAGGGATGGATGGATGGATTTCATTTAAAAAAAGACAGGATTAAAACGAGATGTAAACATTAAAATTAGAGGGAGGGGGAAAAAAGGAGAGATTTTTCTCTTTTTTTCCCCTGAATCAATATCATTGCTTTGACAGCACACTGAGTTAGTGTGAATTGAATGTGTCTGAACTGATCGCTAAAGCTTTGAGAGCGAGCCAGTCGGGGACAGACCTCAGAGAGAACAACACTTAACGCTTTCAGCCACCGCCAAATGAGAGAAACACCCAGAAAGAGAGCATAAAAGAGAGCGAACATGCCAGAAAAGGAGGGAAATGGACTTCTAACGCCAATAGATGCTGATGAAATGGCCACATGTAAAAGGACTTCCACTCTGCCACACAATGCTGCATTAAATGACGGTCAGGAAACGTCCACTGATTGTACAGTCCAACTGTGACCGCCTCGATTTTCAGTGGTCTAGGTTACAGGAAGTGTTTCCCATTCATTTTCTCCACAGGGATTTTTTAAAAATCTTCAATAAAGAGTTCAAAGCCACAAATCAAAATATGCACAGAGATGAATCGCAACATTAGAAACTTTGATTTGAAGCAAAATTAAAGTACATGAAAACAAGAAACACACATACAAGACTGTAAAATTCAAATGTTTTATGAGGGAATCAACTACTCATACTATAAAGATTTGCAAATGACACAATGTAAAAAAAATATGGGTTTATAAAATGAATGTCTTTGGCTTAGTCTTCAGTCTTCAAATATGCTGATTTGCTGCTCAAGAAACATTTCTTATTATCACTTACACTGCTTAATATTAGTGACATTTTTTTCAGGTATCTGTGAGCATTTCAACACACAATGAAAAGTAGGAAAGTACAACAAAACCAACAATAAATAAGCATAAGGTATAAATCACAAATCTTTATGGGATTGGCCAGTCACTGCTGAGCTCTTTAGCAGAAATGTCCGTTTCCACGGTAACAGTGTTTTCTCTGGATATCGGATACTGTAGTTCTTCCCTGGAAATTTGGATATTAAACATTGAAATCACATTGACTTGTGGCTTATATAGAAGCAAACACAAACATTTAACAACATCTGAGCTCAAGGTACAAGGCTAGTTTTACTTCCAGAACCCGACTGTTACACTCTATACAGCCGGGAAAGAGCCTGTGGCTTCGTCCCATGTGACAAGCCACACCCAAAGGTCCCGATGAAGGTAGAGGAGCCGTTTTATTTTCTATCTCTCCTCTCATCACCCACATTCATCTTGTTCAGACAACTTGCTCCAATCCATAAAACAGGCATTAATATGAAGCTATCATCCGGCTAAGAATTTTCATTTTAACTGACAAGGTGCCCCATTCATCACTGGTGGCGTCTCTATGTGCTCTCTGACTGCTGGAGAGAGATACAGGGAAGCAAGCGGTTCAGACGCTGCCCAGAGCCGGAGAACAAAAATGCAGCTAAGCCTCTTCAGCCGCGAACTACAGAGAACAGACGTCTCGGACCCGCTGTGGCCTTCACAATACCTGCAAAGAGCATTCATGTGTGGGAACACTGTTGGCTTTTCCAGTAAAAACAAAAAGACACCGTCTGAAATGCAACATCTGAGAATGTCAAAGGAGACAAATTCTAAAATTTTTACACTTTTGTATTTTTCTCCCTCAAGCTCACTTAGACAAGGTTTCTTACACCATCAACAGTTATAAATTTACAATTATGACCTCAAAACACTTTTAACCATAAGGCCAACGAATAGTCTGAAGTCTGCATCACATAACCAGCTCCCATATGTGTGGCTTTTCTGACATAGTAAACTTGCTCAGTAGCCCTGCACTTTCAGGTACGAGTCTTGTGAAACACGAGGCTCGATAAAAGAGCTCAAAGTCTTGTAGAAGCAGCTAAAATGGCACGGTTGCTTCAGTTGTGTTTTTATCTCTCTTTGATTTTGTTAACACTATCGATTGGGTTTAGTGTAGGTGGTACGTTTTAGCGCCACTCACCGGACATTTCAATTTGAAAGTGACGTAAATCGTGCAAGATGCAACATAATATCATTTTTTAGAGAAATGTTGCGACAGGGACTTTTTTCCAATGATCCTAGATTGCATCCAGTGCATATCCAGAATATACATCAAAATTTTAAGAGAAAATAACTGTACTTTCCTAAAAGCAATTGGAGAGACTTTTATCTGCTTTAAATTGAAATGCATCCAGTCTATTGTGTTTGCAATTTTGGATCAGTATTTTCACTGTTTTCTGAGCAAACATCCTGGTTTTGGGGATGCACTTTTATCCAAAGAAAATTATATTGTATTCAAGGTACACATTTTCTCTTGCTTTCCCTGGGAATCAAACCATTGAAAAAAAATTGTATGTGGAGGTAAATGTGTGTTGAAACCCTGACAGAAGTTATGTGAAAGATGAATCAATGAACGGTCCAGCTGCACTAGGGAGGGAGTACAGTATGGCAGCATAATACATCAAACCATTTCAAATGAGCAAGGAATATCCTGTTTTCTGTGATACATCCCGTTTAAAGACTTAATAAGGAATTCCCACAAAGACGTCTTTGGAGCGCTCGCAGAGCAAAGCCATTGCGGTGTTGTCGCCACTTCTGTACCTTTGAGGATACGAGCGATTTTCCTTCAACGGAGTGGGACGTAATTCCAACAGACAGCCTCTTTCCGCACACCAAATGTGGAAGTGAAAGGCCATTACTGTATTTGTCAGAGAACTCATTAACAGATTCACATCAGAGGGAAGGACAATATATGCACGCGTAAGGGTTAAACCGAGACAAAGCGAGACGGAGGAAGACAAAATGCTGTAAGTGTCTGGAAACGGTCTCAGCAGAACATTAGCACGAGCAGAAGGCCATAGGGGAGAGAGAAGATCCATTTTAATGAGCATCACAACTTAACAAAAATGTTCTCTGTTTCCATTCCTGACAATTTTGCCAATTTCATAGTAAACAAGCATAGAGAAATACTCTCTGACAGCATCGCCTTGATATGGTAAACAGTCTGGCTTTGAAGTGAAGCATCAGATTATACATTGCTGAAGTGAGATTTTTAAGATTATTCTTGTTATATCTAATGATGCAGCTCATGGAAAAATAAATACACTGACATTTGCAGCATGAAAAATAATTTACAACGCATCAGAGACAGAGAAAGCTAAATGTTTTCCCCTCGCTTGGCAAAATGACTGGGGTACGGTTGGGGTATGATATTGCTAAAATATTTATGATGGATACCGGGCGCGCATGCCAGTGGAATCGCAGGACTTCCTGTGGAATGTGTCTGGGCACATACTGTTTGCCAGCCTTCACAATAACCCACCCCCCTCTCTCCGTTCACACTCATCCAGAAACCCTCCCGCACACAGCAGATGCTGCGTTCATCTGCTGCGCTACACAGTAACTGTCCAAATATTGACACACAGCTCCGTCCCCCACTGATTTCTTTTAACCCTTCACCATTTGCTCGTGACGCATCTATCTGTGCTCTGAAACTGCGGCAGTCAGATAAACTACTCAAACTGTTTCAGTTCAGAATAATAAATGAATTCAAGAAAAATTCAATTAAACAAATACTTATAAAACTATATCAAATCAGCTGATACAAAAAAACTGTGAATAATTTGAAACGCAAAGGGTTTTTTGTCAAACAGATGCTACTTGTATATATGTAGAAGTATTTAAGATAAAGTAGCAACACATAATGAAATACAGTCATTTGTTGCAGGAATGCTTGACTACTAAGCAGACTTCACTAAAAGTGTAGAATCCGGCTGCCTTAAAAATGCCTTGCAAACGCATGGAGGCAGTCTAAGTCGTTGTCGCAATAAAAAAAAAAAAAAAACGCTTGTACACAACTGACATCCTGCACATGCAAGTTCAACACCCGCTCCTCACAGACAGCCAGCTAATACGAGTTTATTACTTTTTTGAGGCACCGCAGTGATTCGGAGAGGCCCGTGTGTTTTTAAGAGCGCTCTGTGGGGATTTCTCAGACGGGTTTGAGTGGGCACTGAAGGGGTAAATCAAGACTGCTGGGCAAGACACACATCTGACGGCGGAGAGAGAGTTCAGAGGAAGACGCTCAGCACACACACTGAGCCAGAGGCTCCCTCAGTCCTGGCCTGAAGCACACTTTCCATCCTCTCTCACTCAATCGCTCAAAGACTTAGTCGGACCACAGGGTGAGCAAGTCCAACATTTACACCATCTTAACTGCCAATACAGCAGTGTCTATCATCTTCACATTATGTTATTTGAAGCTCAAGGTGTCTGTTTTTTTAAATGAACTCCATCCACTCGATCCAAAATTTTAAAATAAGATATTCTAAAATATTAAAATCAAATTAAAAACTTTAAAATATTAGCACTGACACTAAGACTTTATATTATATTATATTATATTATTAATTTGCATTATAACATATTATAATCCTTACTTGGCAACAATTTCTTTTCAAATTTATATGATTGTATAAATTAGTTAAGATTAAGCATTAAAAGAATAGTTTACAAAGACGGAAACAAATTGTGTCATCGTTCAAGGGTTAGTTCACCTAAAAAAAAATCTGTCATCATTTACTCACCCCTCATGTTGTTCCAAACTCGTAAGGCTTTCATTCATCTTCGGAACACAAATAAAGATATTTTTATTATAATCTGAGGGATTTCTGTCCCTCCATTAACAGCCTAAACAACTACCACTTTGATGCTTCAAAAGGTTTATAAAGAGATCATAAAACTAATCCATAGGAATTGAGCGGTTTAGTCCAAGTTATCTAAAGAGACAAAATCACTTTATATGATGAATAGATAGGCTTTTATTCACATATAAACATTGATCAGCAAATATAAACAGAAGCTCAACCGTACTTGACGCACAAGAACAAACCTCATTGGTTCTTGAGGAAGCTCAAACGTGCTGCGTAACACATGAGAATGAACCTCATTGGTTCTTGCAGGAGCTCAAATTAAATATTTCCATTTTTGGGGTGAACTAACCCTTTAAAATACAGGGCAGAAGTTGTATGGACTATTGTATGGAGAGCAATGCACACTTTTTACATTCTTAACATCTCCTCCTGGTTCACAGAAGAACCTCATAGAGGTTTGGACCAACATGAGGGCGAGTAAACCATGATATAATTTAATTTTTTTCTGCGAATTATACTTTTTTAACACATGCATGTTTCTACATGGTAATATTTGAGATATTAAAAATCCAATATATTCTTTTGCAAAAATTTGCAGATTCCAGTAATCAGATCCCTGTGACAACACAGAAACAAGGGAGAAATCGAAACGGGACTGAGATCATGACCTGAGCAGATCCAGATTCCCCACGTTCATCCCCACCCCTCCGCAGACCTGACCGCGAAACTCCAACCTTTCAATTATCCACATTTTTAACCACTGAGACTTCTGTATTTTAGTGTTTTAGTTTTTGTCTCTTAGATAAAGGCAGAAGAGCACTGCATAGGACAGAGGAAGTTGAACTGTAATTTCTGTGGAGAGAGACAGAGAGGGAATACATCTAATTGGCACCATCATAAGATGACGATAACAAAGGGAAAGATCAGCTTTAACGATCAGAAGCTCTATAAAGCTGTAAAATGCTTTGCTGATAACAACGACACTTCAGCATCATCAACACTGTCAGGATAGCATGCTAGGCTAGGCTAGGTGACATTTCTCCTAGTCAAGCACAGGAAACAGTTGTAAAACATTTTCCAACTACAAATATTTTTAGCTCATTTTACAAATGAGAATCTTTATAAAATGTTCTGTTCTATAAAATATAAAACTGTAAATATGTAAAACAATGTCCTTTAGCCACTGAAATGTGCTCATGTGAACAATTGTACCTATACAAACAGGGGGGGGAACATGTTACTTATAGCTTAACTGAATAAATATCACAAAATTGAATTTGGTTTTGTGGTCTTTATATAACTACTGTGGTTTAACTCCACAGGAAGAGATCCGCTTACTTGGGAGGGTCACAGAGGATTTACAATAAACTAAGATCAACAACTCTAAATATATACCCCAAACAAATAAACCGTCCAAGACGGTGGATTGTTTTCCTTCACCATGTGACCAGGTTTATCGTCTGGTATTATAGCAGATATAAGCGTTTAGTGCAGGATTTCAGTCCGGGAATACAGACTGATAGACTTCCAGTCTTCCATAAAATTCTGCATCTCAGCATTTTCAAATCGGGTTAATGCTTACATAGCAATAATGCTTTTTTTTTTCCCTTTCCCTCTCTCTTTTTCCCGAAAGTCTTTAGAATGTATTTAAATGAGAGATTTAGTTAATGAGTTTGGGCAAAGTCTGGAACAGTCTTTTAAGAATTATCATTCTCATTAATTTTCAGAATTACCCACTGTGTTGTGATAGCTGTCATGGACTTTAGAGTTCAATTAACTAAATACTGAGAACGTATATATAATATACATGCACGTGTGTCTGTGCGCAAGCCGTATGCACGCAGGACCCATACCCAAGCGCGCATAAGTATGCATGTACACGTTTGTGTGTGTGATTTGTTTTATTACAAATTTCTGCAGTTTACCATTTCATTCTGGGTTTATACAATAAATATGCAAGTAAACAATTCCAAGAAAGCAATCCCTGATCCAAGCAAGCAAAGATCTTTTACTTAAGTCTGCATCACAATGCAGCAAGCATCTGCTTTTTTTGTGCAGTTGTGCTCAAATCCAGACTCTCCGGTAAGAACTGGAGATTACCAACAGCAAAACCATAACACAACAAAAGTTGAAGGGCACAGAATGCAGGTGGAATAAATCAAGCCCTTTCAAGGACAGGCACATCAAAGTGCGTTTCTTGGCGCCTCATTCTTTGACTTTTGCACCAAAGTAATTACTATATGAGTAAACATTCGTTTTGTTTTCTATCATTTCATCCTGAGGAGCGCCCACATCAGAGACATAAGTGTTTCATTACGCCTTTATCTGTCCACAGCTCTTGTGAAGCAGGAACAATTAACCCTGCCTTCAACGTGATTGATATAGGCTTTGCTTTCAATTTGTTCCACTACACAGATCATGAAATTCGCAATGTGCCCATCCTTATTGACCTAGACTTTCAAACACAGAGGGCTACAATGAGATGAAAAGAATTAGAAAGAAGAGAGCTGCGCAGCCATGAAATAACATGGGGAAGAGAGAAAAAAAATGGATGTGACCTCACAAAACCTCAACTATTTCAAGTACACTTTCTGGAAAGTTGTTTTCTGTTCCATCGAAAGCTATCCTATACGTTTCTGCTCTCTGAGTACTGTCTGAAAGGCGGAGGAGAGCTCTCAAGATGTCGGCATACGCAGTTATGTCGTAAACACAGCTCGCTTGTTCATGAGCAAAATTGAATTTCTATCGCTCTTGCCAAAACCAATCTTTCAAATGTGAACCCCTGAGCTTAGTTTGTAAATCATTAAGAGGCAATGAAAATGCTTGTTTATAAGTATACAGCTGCTTAAATAAAACAGACGCAAAATACTCAGGGTTTTCAAGTGATTCATGTTAATTGAGAGTTAATTCTAAACTAATCCCATACAGTGTAGATAGAAAGACGGTTGATGGATGGGTAGACAGAACCATAGATGTTTACAGTTGTCAAGCAACTATAAAGTAGTATGTACAGTTACAAACATGCATTACACAACATTTTCAAATGCAGCTCATCCAATCAAAAAATAGACTCTGAACTATCCATCTGATAGTTTGCTCCCCTTTAAAATGTAGGTAAATACGTGTCAATCCAAAATATTCTACAATTCATTTTAAGACTTTTTTTTAAAGTCACGAAAGCACTGAGAGTTAGAGAACCATAGAACGACAGAACGTTAGATGGAATGATAGATAAAACAGAATGATAGACAGAACAACTGAACAATGAAAAGAATAAAAGAACACAAGAACGATGAATAAAATGACAGAACCATAGATACAATGACTGAATGATAGACAGAACGATAGATGATAGACAGAATGACAGATAGATAGAACAACAGAATGATGAATAGAACGACAGACGTTAGAACGATATTTAGAACGACAGAAGGTTGAATAGAACGACAGAATGTTAGAACGATAGATAGAATGACAGAACGATAGTATGACAGAATGATAGATGGAACGACAGAATGATGTAGATCTAAATTTAGAACTTCTTTATATTAAATAAAAACTATTTTCTATATTTAAAATTAGATTAGAGTATTTTTCCACAAACTGATATTAGTCTAACTCTAAGCTGTTAACAGTTGTCAACCAAATAAAACATAGTATGTATAGTCACAAACTTATTGCATTTATCAACGCTTTCAACTGCAGCTCATCCGATCAGAAATTAGGCTCTGAACTATCCATCTGATCATCTCATGCGTCACTCAAAAACGCTCCGGAATTACTTTTAAGACTTCTTTAAAGTCATGAAAGCTCTGAGAGTTAGTGTGTGTTTACTTTAGCTGATGGCTATTGTGCTGTACAGTATCAATAAGCAATTTGACCTTTTCCCACAGTCTGCTGCTGGAAAGGGCTTCATTTGTCAGGACTGTGAGCTAATTTTAGCCTTTCTCTGAAGAAAGACCTACTGTTACTCCATTACACGGCACACGGACAGATATATTATCAATTCAAAAAGTTGGCCTTTGGTACGTCAATGCACAGGAAGTGGCAGGAGACACAGAAGTGGCTGACACAGCGTCCTGCGGTGCTGCTTTAGATGAGTGTACCCGGTGATAAGCCTGGGAAAACGGCGGCACAAAAGCAGTCAGTAAATCCCTGCAAAGGGGGCTTCTTTAGGTGACGACATGCGTAAGGAATGCTATAGAGAAAATACCTCACCGTGCTGTGGCTCCTTTGTGAGACGAGGTGATGGGGGCTTACCTCCATTTACAGTCAAATCACAGCTATGACATTCACTTATTAAAGTGACAGGTGGGCTACCGAGCATATGTGCCACAAAATGTATTTATCTGGGGTGTACAGCGAGTAATACGGTGAGGTTCGGGGGCGGTCCGTGCTGAGTTATGCGGGCTGTGTTTTCTAGCGGTTCTTCTGCCTAACTGGAATAATCGATTGTAATTTTACACGCAAAACTCTGGATCACTTACGAGGGCCGTGCAGGTGTGGATGATCAAATCACTGCTGGATGAGAAGGAAAAATGAGAAACAATGTTATTACTACTATTAAATAGCATTCAAAACACATTTAACTTCTGTAATGTGATGTATTACAGAATTTTCAGCTGGAAATAATTATAATTTTCTATTACTTCCACACAGGTAATAAGGAACTATCATATTTTAGCCAAGTCAGTTTTATTTGTACAGCACTTTTCACAATACTGTACATGTTTCAAAGCAGCTTCAAAAGAAAATCACGATGCAAATGCTTGCAACTTCTTAAAGGCACAGTGTGTAAGTTTTGGCGCTAGAGGTCACTTATTCAAAACAATAACAAAGGCGTAGCTTGATGATGCTGTAAATGAATGTGGAATCATGGGAGTTGTCGTTTTTCCCTCAACAGCCGATGGATCATGTTCATGGATGAACTAATGTATTAAAGTTTTATTAACGTTACTGTGGTATGAAGCAGGGAGGAGCCAAGAGCCAGGGACATTTTTTTGCTTATGGTTATTTTTTATAGTTGCATTTAAAGTCCACCGACTTACATATTGTGCCTTTAACCATTTGACGCGTACGATCACACCGGTGTGATCAGTCTTGGCTGGTCCCTGGAGCGTATGATCACACCGGTGTGATTAGAACGTTTAGTGCATCATGTGATCAACTGCCAAATTTACACGTTCTTGCGTGCGTTGGCTGGCGCTAAGCCAGTGACAAATGCACTCAGCGCTGTCAATATATCACAAATATGCAGGGTTTTCAAACACATAATAGTTTATTTTAGGTTTCAGACATTTAAATGCACATAAGTACTAACAAAACACTATATTTAGAGTTTGGAAAATATATACTGATCTATGGAAGCGGCAATAAAAATCCTTCCCACAATAATTGACGACACGTTTTATTCATATCAGATACACATTGTCTAGGTAACTTTAAAGTTTAATCTATTCTTGTCTCAGTTCACCGGCTCACTTACTTTCATGTATTTCGGGAGAAGTGGACGAATTCACGTGTTGTAAATCCAACAGATGCAATTCTCTGTATTGCGAGGCAAACTAACATGGCGGCGCCCATTGCTTGTATAGCTCAGCTAATGCGATCATTATAAAATTGTTTAAACAGCAAAACATACCCACTTGCACATATTTGAAAATATCATATATTTCAAGCTATAGCTAACAAATTTGTGAATATTTTGAATAAAAAAGGAAAAATGAAATAAAAGCAGATCATCAGTCATACAGCGCTATTGTGGCTAAGGTCGCCTTGAAAAACTCACGCTGGGGGCTAATCCAGAATATTTTAAACTTACATGTGAAAGGGATAAAATCTTCATACCTTGCATTTAACAGATTTACACTTAGTAGTATATAGTGCTTTATGTGAGTATACTGTACGAATGCGAGTAACGTTAAACATATCACTGGGTGATAATATAGTTTATTTTTGTGATGATATAAACAATCCAGCAGTTGATATTTGCAATAGGAGTAGTTTTCAGGAAAAAACAAGGGTAGCCTAACTGTATTTGAGTGGTAATAAATTTAGCTAATGAAAAAATACTTCTCGCATCCAAATGTAACAAGTTTTCAATGTAGAGAAAAGTGGAAACATCTTCAAATCAAAATGATAAAGTCATTGTTCAATGTGAACAAATATATGCAAAGCCAAACCCAAATCCATGTACGCAATATACTTAAATCCATTTTCTTTGCCAATGCACATATAGGAGGATTACACATGTATTCTGGAAGCGCTGTAGAGTTTGTTCGGGCTCAGAAGTGCTGCTGGAACACTAGAGGGGGCGAGTAAAGGGCAACACTTGCTGCTAGCATTAGATGATCGCGGCACTGCCAAACCAAAGAAGCAGATGGGAGTCAGCGGGCAGAACATCTGTCTTTAGAGCCAGATACTAAATGAAGGTCTTAAAACCACTGTGGACATTAAACGTGTAGAAGGGGAGCAAGGGTTTTACCGCAGCCACAAACCATACCAAAACCTGTGACATTCAGAAGCAACACTTTTGCCGCCTAGAGCACGATCATCTCTGATCTCCTCTCTCTGGCATAAAAAGGGGAGTATGTACTGCCTACAGTCCTTTGAAATATAAAGGCCTTCGATATCTGTATTAATGTGTGGAGAAGTCAGCAATCAGCACAGAGTTACCGGGGCCAGTTGTCACAATTTTACGTTCAGTTACAATGATTTTGTGTGCTGGTTTAAAACATTAATGAATGCCTGTAAGACATTCATTCATTTTTGGAAAACAAATAAATATCTTTTTAATGAAATCTGAGAGCTTTATGTCCCTCCATTGACAGCCACTACCGTTTTCAAATCCCAGAAAGATAGTAAAGACATCATTAAAGCAATCCATGTGACTCCACTGGCTTAACCGCAAGTCAAAGCGAGGCAAATGCATTGTTTGCACAAAAAAAAACATAATTTACCACTTTATTTACAAAATATTAATCTCCAATGTACATTCATTAGAGCACCATGTCGCATGAGTGTGGTACTGAAATTTTAAAAATGCAACGAAACCAGCGCTGTTGAGCATATTCTTAAACATCTCTGATTGGTCATTGTGTTAACGCACTCAAAAGTCTATGATTGGCTACAATGATCAATGCTTCAAAAACATGTTGTAAATAGACGTCGTTGACGCTCTTCACCGAGCGCTTACACAGAAACACACAGGAGTGTTTAAAAGCAGGCTGATAGACGTCTGCTTTCAAACAAGACTCGTGCGCGTTCACTAGAGCACTATGATGCATATGTGTCGAGTTAAAATGAGAGCAGACTCACGCGACAACAAGGAACAGGTATGCGCGTGTACACGAAAGCACCATGATGCATGCGTGTTGTGTTGACATGAGAGCGGACGTTGTTACATGTGTTTGAGATTAATATTTGTTTAAAAAAAAGTGGCGAATAATGTTTTTTTCTTCTGGGGCTTGAAAGTGGTAGTTGCATAAGCTGTCAATGGAGGGACAGAACTCAGCACTCAGATTTCATCAAAAATATCTTCATTTGTGTTCTGAAGAGGAACGAAAGCTTTAAGGGTTTGGAACGACATGAGGGTGAGGAATTAATGACAGAATTTTCATTTTTGGGTGAACTATCCCTTTAAGAAAGCAAGTAAACATGAAACCGAACTGACATACATCAAGTCACGGCAAGTTGTTATAATTATAATTACTGATTGAATTTACCTGAAAAGCTTGTAATTGGTCATTTAATTACAGGTTCAAATGTAACAACGTACCCCATAGAGTGCAACTGTGGAGCACATTGACACAAAAGATTAATTTTCCTGGACAAAAATGTACTGTAGTAAAAAGTATAACCTCGTCTCCACTATTAAAATTTCTAAAGAAGACTTTCAAAAGAGCAGTCTTTTGCAAATAATACTAAAGATAACCATCTTTACAGCATAATTTGAATAAATAATCAAAATACACAATAATCCTGAGCAGAAACATACATATAAACAAAGGCAAAAAAAGGGCATTTAGTGTTTCAGTGAAACATGACTGATCCATCAACTGATTCATTGATACGTCCATAAAGGACACGGGCCCATGCAAAAAACCTCAGCTCAGATGTAGAGATGTATACATCACAAAGGCTCTCACGCCATGAGCCGTGCAGTAATGCATCGAGAGACTGCGCGATTACCTTTGTGGGATGCATCTTCTTTATGTCTGTGTCTCTGCTCTGACCTTCACAATAACAGAGACGAGTGGCGGCTGGCGAGAGCCGCGGTAATCACCGCACAACACGCCGAGCACCAGCCACAGATGGGGGCTGGAAATCCCTCTTAATTGTGATAAATACACATCAGAATTGCTTATTTGCCTCCATTCCATGCCGTGTTCGACGCTGGAATTGGTGCATCCTTTTGTGTGATGGTATAGCTCAGCTTGGGCTGTCTGCCTCTCCAGCATTCAGAGAATATCACCGCTTTGTTTCGTCCATAAACATAATCTCACACTTGGAGATTTTGAAATAAAAAAAATAATCACAAACGCAGCGCACTGACACTCCTAAGCGTTTAGTGAGACGCTGCTATTCGTAATTTCACATCAAAGGATTATTATAATGAACAGCTACATGTCGGAATATGATTTCAATAACAAGCCGATTTTTCATTTACGTGCTTAGTTGACATGAAATACTCTCAAGAAGTCGACGTGCTACACTCTAGCATTTTGCTAATGTTCTCATAATCATTATGCATGCACCTCTTATGAGCTCAAAATAATTTAGAAATTACCGTAGGACCGTTTTAAATAAAAACTAAAGATATACGCTTTCCCTTATATATTCATTCACGTGTTTAACATTAAATGGAAGGGGTATGCATCGCATACAGTGTCTTTTTACTGGACCTGTTGATACAGAACCCATTAGAGAGACCATACTTTATAATGCAACACCAAATAAACCCCAAACATTTCACAGTGCCACAGCTCCGGTCTCAATCTATGGATCCACTGCTGCACCGTAGGAGAGGAAATGGAACAATTTAGCACTTTTGTTTGCTCACAGTGAGGGAGGGAGGCATTGCTTTCTTCAACACAAAGCCAACTTTGTGTTTAGTGTTGTGTATAAATTCACGCCAACCAATCTCTCTCGCTCTCTGTGAATTCTCGTCCAACTCCTTCGGAGTTGCTTCGCCCAAGAGCACAATCCCTCCCTTCCCAACACTTACTACAGCAGAAAACCGGCGCTAGTAAACAGCACTGCATTAAAAAATAAACTCCCAAACCTTCCATGAGAATTTCAGCCTCACTGTTATTCGGTTCAACTCTCAAGTGGAGCCACATAACGACTCACAGAGTGCAATTTAGCCCTTCAGAATGCCGGTCGGAAACAGGTGATAAAGGAAGCACTCATGCACTGGCTATGAAGTTTCCCCTCCCTCAAAATTAATTCCATCTTCAAGATTCCTATCTCTGTGATATGCTCGGAATGGCACACAAATACGCTCCCGCCAGAAAGATTACTGCAGACCGACTTAGCATAAACATCTCCTCCTGTTATGACTGGCAGGGGGTGGAATATAATTCTAATGTCGTGGCCTATTTAGACGTAGGTGCATTAGCGTAATCTGCGCGTTCCGAGCGGGAATCATAAAATAATCGAGCTCGATGAGAGTTTCGTCAAGCTTGCTAATGACAACCATTCGTAGTCCGGTCAGGCACACAATCTTGTGGAGTTGCACACTACAGTATATGAAACGGGCCGTGTTTACATTGTAAAATGTCACTGGCTCTACGGCTGATATTTTGTACACACACTGCAGGTGAATTATTGCATACAATTTAACATTAGTTCAACAAGCTGTACGCTGCACGCAGTCACACGGAGTACTGCGTGGATCAGTGATGCCTAATTGAATCCTCCTAAGAGCTAAACAGAGAAAATATAGCTAAAACAGGCCCACCTATAGCTCATACGAGTAAGATCTAGCGACGTTCTATAGCATAACAACACAAAACCTGACATCCACTTGTCATCTAATCACCAAAGAATACTGCATATGCAATTAAAAGTTTCCCGAGAGCAGCTTATCATGAAAGTAATTTCATAACTGCAGATTTATTTAGTGCAACATCTGTCATCTAATAGTATAAGGCTGATGAATATGCAATACTTGCAATAAAACGACAGCCACCTGACTAGTCTATATAAAATGTAGTGATATTAAACATTCCAGATCTATACAGAGCAACCGATTCTTACATTATATTCAATACTGCAGATGATGACATAAATACGCACTCAATTCATCTAGTTTCTGATGACATTTACAATCCATAATACGGTCCTCAAGCCGCCACTTAACGCTTTATGCACATATCACACTTTTATATCTATAGATCAAGTAATTTCACAATTTAGTGCACCACATGTTATCTAAGCACATACAATATTGAAACAAAAAAGCAAATAAGTAACATTTAATCCACAATATCACAATTTTAGATCTATAAATCATGACAGCAACTACAGATGGATTTTAGTGGCATTTCTTTCATTATAAAGCATTTCTGAAATCATGCATTACTTCCTCAAACATCCACGTTATGCTCACAGCGAAATAGTCGTGCATCACAATTTCTGATCTGTAGATCTGACGAATGAATTTAGTGCACCACCTGTCATTAAGACACAAAGACATCTCAACTACTCAAGAAATAAAGCAATAAAACATCACCCTTTAACACACACCTTGCTGTGGTTATCAAAATGTCAAATCTATAGATCAAACTAATTGTGATAACAATAGTGCAACTGTCATGTAAGTGTAAAACACAGATCCAATGAAAAGCATTTCAGCTCCTCAATTCTAACATCATTTAACATACACTTGTGATCAACTTAGACTGTGATTTTCAAAGTGCAGATTTAGTGCTCATATTTCAATCCCAAGCAATAGTTTCTGACCTAATAGAGGACTCAAATCCACATTCATCTACATTGAAACTTCCTCAAACAGCAGCCTGATGCACACTACTTCACAGCAGCAGACAGTGTGTTTTACTCAGATTGGCCTAATGCCGAGAAAACAAACAGAGCGGATACAACGCTGCAACATGGTCGTTTTCGAATGTTCACAAATTTCCCGCGAAACCTGCCAGCAGCGCGACACACGCTGAACACATTCAACGGTCATGTCCTCTGTCCACCAAAACACACACACACACACACACAGCATAAACACACACACGCTCGCTGCTTCTGTCAGCGTGTATACCTGTTACCCAACCCCTCACACACACACACACACTCCTGCGGAAAGGGCAAAGTTTCCCATCTCAGTCCAAAATGCCCGTCAGCGCGCGCGTTTCCACAGACACACAACAAATCGAGCGTTTACCGTTCTCTTCTGGAAGGGTCTTGCTGAATGCTGGGCTTGGTGGGCGCCATCTTCCTGCAATTATTAATTACACTTTTTTCCTCCAGATTTCACGCGACGAGCAGCTGACAGCGGAACCGGGAGCATTTAAGCAAAGCCATCGGTGGTACCGGAGCGCTCGTGCCCGTGTCTCCGTGCGTTAAGACGCGTTCAGACGGGAGCGAGACCAGCCGACGCTGAGATCCAAAGGCATGCCAATAAAGTGAGAGGAAACCCGGGGACGCTCGTGCGATCCGGCGGCTGTCCTCGCGGGGTAAACGAGAGCAGGATTCAGTGCACGAGACGGGCATTCACATCACGACGTGCCCCTCGAACACAGCCGCTTCTTCCCTGCGTGTTTGTCCGCATTTTCCTGCTTTTTCCTGCTTCTCTCTTGCTCTCATCTCCCTCTCCTGCCGGCGCAACAACGCCACTCAGTTGTAGTTGGAAATAGTTTGAGTTTATTGGGAATATACAGGTTGTTTCTGATGCATCGACGAAAGGATTTGTGGAAGCGTCGTCTATATGAAACCTGCATGCTGACGTTTGCACTCATATTTTCTATAAACATGTGGAATGATATGATTGACAGCTGTCAAAATCAACTCAAGTTGAGGTTTAAATGAATCTGAGACAAAAATATTTTGAAACCGATATTTTGTCAAAGCACTAAGAGTGAAAAAAATAAAACTATTTATTTATTTATTTATTTATTTTAATTAAGGATATTATATCTTACGCCATGACCTGTCAGACAAAATGTTCATGGTTAAAGTATTTTTGCACTAATTCAGTATATGATTTTATTATCAGTTAATCCATCTCGACATAAATAAAGGCCTGTTTCCTGATGTGCATAAGAAGCTGTGACCTGTCAAGGTCACGAGCTGACAGCCACCCCATTTAATGTCCTGTTCATTGTGTTGTGCTCTAAATAGACTGTTTAATTGAACGTGACAGTGTATGTAAGCATGTGTGCACGTGATCAGCTGATTCTGCTCATATACTAACAGTCAGAACATTCACATCCATTAAGACAGTCTATAACCTGGCATTAGTAGATGATGAAAATTATTGGGTATATTTGTGTAAAAAAAAAATGAATAGCAAAATCCATATTAAGCCTGGTCAAACTGACATCATTTATATTTGTATAAATCAAAACTACACACCATGTGGTTTAGAGATGTTTTCTTGGCTTTGGTGAGTGAAGTTTTGCAACAAATTCTTTGAAAATATATTAGAGCTCTTTTGTAATCTATTTAAAGCTCAGATGGATATGAGAATTATATCACTTGAAATCACTGTAAATTAATCATTTGAGATCATTTGTTGTGCAGTGAGTTCGAAATAGTTGACAATGCCACTTTTGTAACGATCAAAGTTACCTTGAATATTTAAAATGATGAAAAAAATGCTTATTTGCATGATAAATGTGTGTGACAAACATTAAACGTTTAAAAATCATATTAAGACGTTTCTTTACATCTGTCTGTTTCGGAATTTTACACACAGTAAAACTTTGCGGTCTTTGTATCATGTGTTTCGCGTTTGATAAATGAAGCAAAACCTGAATCCCAGTGAGATTGAGATGTTGGGAATGGAAGTTTATACCTTAAGGAACCTCCAGGGAAATCCAGAATTGCTTTATATATAAACGGTGCGCGTGAATGGACGCGACAAACATGACATGAATAGTATGAATGTCACCTAAATGTGAAGTAAAAGAAGAAGAAAATAAAAGATGTTTTGCGTTTAGCCGGCATACCTTTGTTGGTAAGACGTCAAGCCTTGGACGTTTTGCGGATTCCCGTTAGTAGCTCCCGGGACTCTGGACGCAGCCGGCATCCCTCCACCGGCTCCCGCACCTGCAGCCGCCGCCGCCGTCACCTGAACACTGAAATCCGGGAAGATCCTGATCATCCCCGAGCGCGCACCGCGATGCTGCACTAACCGAGTGTGTGTGGATCAACCTTCCCTCCGGTCCGACAAATCACAGCAGCACAATCCCATTAGTGATGGAAACAAGCTCATCAGCCATTCTACGTCTTGTTTTCTGCTTTCAGAGGAGAGAACCGCTGCGTTTACGGGGTTGGTGTGATGATGATGATGATGATGGTGCTCGAAGACTGCCGCCTCTCTGCGCGTCCTGTGCGCCTTTACGCGTAAAAGTTTTAAGCGCTCCAAGCATATGTTCTAAAGGTGAACTTCCTTAAAACCTCATTATTTAACCATGTCCTCCACTGTTCTAACTGTCTCTATGACTGTTTGTGAGCCATAACCAGTTTTACAAATAAGTAGGGTCCGTTGACAGTTTAGGAAACTTACCACAAAGTGTCACACTAACTCCTAAAGTCTTAAATCAGAGAATCCTGATATTATTTCAACGTTAAAACGCATATGCCTTTTAGTTTTAGTGGTTAAATATACAGCTACAGGCTTTAAAAAGCCATAACAGAAATGAAAGCGCACGTGCAACACTTCCCTTCAAGTGTAAAGGAATGTGCGCGTGCAAATAAACGAGCGCGGAACTTTTGATCAGTCCAGTGTGTCCTTAAAAATCTCTACAGATTAAGATCAGAGAGAGCTGTCCATTCCCAGAGTGGTTTAGGAAACAGATCTAAGTATGTGCGCGAGGAAAGTCCAGTGCATGATGTGATCTGCTCGCCTCCTACTGTTGTGATGATGATGTGCTACTGCTTTCAGTTTCAGAGAGAAGGAGTGATCAGCTTCTTCTTCTGGTGCTGATGCTGCAGAGGTCAGGTGCTGTCAGTGCTGCTGCCAGGATCAATGTCTAAAGCTGATGGGATATTTGCTGTGTGCATGCTCCTCATGTGTTGTGTTGTGTTGCCTTGCTGTGTGTGGCAATGCCATCCCTGTAGCGCGTGCGAGAAGATGAACTCAGCCGCTCGTGCAGCTGATTAACGGCGCGCGCCGCCGCCGCGCAGCCAATGGGACGCTCGCACGGGAGCGCGCAGCGGTTTACCGCAGCAGTTAACCCTTTATGAGCCGAATGATGAGGATCAGAAGATTCCCAGCTGACATATGATGCAATAAGGTCAGTCACACTCGGTTGACTTATAATAAAACTCTATAGAATTCAAAAAGCATTATTGGGAAAAGTAAAAGCTAAACAATGAAATTATTTAAGCCATACATGGATGGATAGGAGCACAGTTTGGCATTTCTCAAAAAGAAGTTCTTCATATTGACTTTTTACATCCACTAAAAGAACTGTTGAGCAAAAATGGCTTAGAGCCAAAGTTCATTTATTTAGTTATAAAAATGATACAGCCATTTAATTTGATATTTTGTATTTATTGCAAGAACATTAATACATTTTTAAATGTCACATATAATATATATATACAATAAAAGGGTTTGAGTTGTGCGGTTTGCACATATTTATAGCTGTTTTGGTAAGTATAGTTGAAATAATTAAAGGGATAGTTCACTTAAAAATTAAAATTTTGTCATCATTTACACACCATTTGAGTTCCTCCGAACCTGTGTAAATTTCTTTGTTCTGCTGAACACAAAGGAAGATATTTGGAAGAATATCTCAAGCAGATCTCACCCACCATTTGACTACTATAGTAGAGAAAAAATACTATGGTATTCAATGGGGGGGATCTGCTTGGTTACAAACATTCTTCCAAATATTTTCCTTTGTGTTCAACAGAACAAAGAAATCAAGGGTGAGTAAATGATGACAAAATTTTAATTTTTGAGTGAACTATCCCTTTAAATTACACTTTACATGCCTATTGGTTTTAGAAACTTTTTTTTAGATCTTACAATACATTTATGTAATTCCGTATAGTTTCTTGTGGTATGATATTAGACAGAAGATTTAGTTTCAGCATGGTGACTGAATGGAATGGGTTTTCAGAAAGAATTTTAAGCTATAATTTTGCAGCATGTATCTTGCAGAATAGAGGAGAAAGATGGTTTGGTTTACAAACAAATGGAGAAAAGTTTGCTCATGGAAAATCACTCTCTCTGTGCAAACAAAATGATGTTGACTGAGTTTTGAGTGTCTTCTATTCAATTTCATGTTCAGCGAAGAGAATTAAGCACTATACACAAGAGCAGATGCAAGTACAGATGAAAAAAATGAAATTAAGACTCAGAGAAAGGCAAAATGTTCTCCACTGATTTAATTGTGCGACGGTGGGCGAGTGTTGTTTGTAAGTTGCTCCTCATTGACTCCTCTGTTCTTGAACTGTCATTGTTGTGAAAGTGATTGAGTGTTAACCAATAAAATATTCCAAAATGCAAATATTGAGCTGCGTCCACATCAACACTCATGAATCTTCTACTGTAGTTCACTTGTCCTTTGATAAACCAAAGGCGGCTATCTGTTCACGCTGTATGAGTATAGCTTTATGGCATTTTTTATCAAACATTTGCAGCTTATTAATAATCTCAGTGTGGACATCCACCAACCTTTGAAATCAGCAGGAAGTCCTTGAAACTAAACCATCGGATATCTATGAGTTACAGCAGATTTGTAATTGTCAGTGAGCATATTTACATGTGATGCATTAGTACAGAATGTCAAGTGAGACGATATGACACAGAGGAAAGGTTCTCAGCTGCTTCATTGTTTCTTCTTAAAAACTCTTACAAAAAAATAAGTTCATTTTATTAAGTAAACTTAGGTAAAGTTCAAGTATATTTTTAAGTATACTAATATCAATGTACTAATATACTTGTACTACTTTTTTTAATAGTATTTGGGACTAAATTGGATACCTTTAATTGGTATACTTTATATTCTTAATGTAAGAGCAGCAAACTTTGAATTCACAACTAGTTTTTCATTTGTACTTCAATTATTATAGTGAACTTATATACTGATAGTTTCCAAGTTAAATCCTTGTAGAACATATTTTATTTAAAAAAAAAGTACACTTTGAAGTATTTTCTCAGTAAACTACTTTAGTAATTTTATACTACAAGTACGCTAAGTATGCTCCATTTTCTTTAAGTGAACATAACATCGTATTTATAGTTTACTTTATATATTATTTTTGCATTTTAATTATATTAGTATGTCCTATTTAGCTATTATTTTTTATACTTGAAATATACCTTTACCTGAACTTCCACGCCAGCATTTTTTAATAGGCTACTCAATCAAAAAAAGAGTAAAAACAACTACGTCAAGTAGGAAATTTAATTATATTATAAGTATATCTTGATCAAAAGATTGAGTACAAATATAGGCCAAATATACTTAGATTTTTCTGTCAGTATGCAAGTCAATTAAACTTAAAGGTGCAATATGTAGTTTTTCGTCTGCTAGAGGTCACCAATTCCTTGATGATGCCAAGTTTGAGCGAGGAATCTTGGGACATGTGGTCTTCACCTCACAGCCGGTGGAAAAGTTCATCATCATGTTCATGGATGCGATTATTAACATTACTGTAGTATGAAGCAGAGCAGAGCAAGTGAGCTGAACGAGGCGCTGGAGCGATTGTTAATGAGAGACGAACACAACACACGCCTCACGAGCAGCGAGACTTTTATTATGCCACAGTCGCCGGCGCCTCTTCCGTTTTGTTTCCAGTCACGAGTATGAGGCAACGCAGCTCTGTTTATCATATTAGACACATTCGAGTGTGTTGAAAATGAAGTTATAATATTACTCTGTGCATTTGCTCGGCGGCAGCTGTGAGACACTTGTTGGACACTGCAGTAATATAGATCGATATTAGAATATCATATTAAATGCTGGATGGGCAGTGTTGATAAATGGCATGCAATTAATTTTAAAACATGTATGATGGAGAAAATTCTGTATTACTGTTACTAAAAATAAAGCTGCATCTGATTATGCTATGTTAGCTAACATTACTCGCAAAAAATCAAGAAAATTTGATTCAAACAATAAGACTAAACGCCTTGAGCTATATAACAATTATATTAAAAATTAAAACAATTAAAAATTAGTTTTCTATCAAAACAGATGTTCCCTTGTCTAATAAAACATGTAATATATTAAAGCGTCTTTGCTGTTTCCATAGTTAGGGACAGGCGACTCACTCACACGTCCCGGATCCTTGGTTAAAATAGCAATTTTCTCACGATTTGCAAATAGTTGGAAACATTTGGGATATAGCAAGTACTCAACTGAACAAAATATATAACACTGGCCTAGTGGTTTTTTTTGATATTTTACTGCAAAAATCTTACATATTGCAGCTTTTTCAAAATTTTTATTTTAAAAGAAATATACTAATAGCCAGTGTTGGGAAAGTTACTTTTAAAAGTAATGCATTACAATATTACCTAAAAAAAGTACTTAATTGCATTTCTTAGTTACATTTTAATGAAGAGTAATGTGCATTACAATATTACCTAAAAAAAGTACTTAATTGCATTTCTTAGTTACATTTTAATGAAGAGTAATGTGTTACATGTGTTACATTACTTTTGCGTTACTTTTCCTCACCTGGCCCTGGATTGCTTGTTTGTATCTTAATAACATCAATATATGCACAAATGAAATGAATGAGCCTCAGGCCGAAGGAAACACTTATTTATGCCTGTACAGTAGAGGGCGCAGCTTAATCCATTCTGGATTAAAGAAGAATAGGATACAGGTGTCACGTGTATGTCCTGTTTAGTTCAGTTCTGTCTTGTCGTTATGAGTTCTAGTTAATCACCTTGTTTCTATTAGTTAAGTCTTGCAGCTGTCCCTGTCTAATCATCTGTGTATTTAAGTCCCTGCCCATTTCCTGTTCAGTGTTTGCTGTTGTCTGTGCGTAGCACACTGTTACGGATGTTCTACCTGTGATCCTATGTTTTATAATAAATCAACCTTTGGACTTTCTACATCTTCGTCTTCTGTGAGACCCGTCGCGTTACAACAGGAGGAGGAGTATTTCTAGATATTCTAGCTATAATATTTCTTATTTCTAGATATGATCTAAAATAATTAGTATGGTTGAATTAGATCATTGAAGGTCAGCAGCAAAGACATTGTTTAATAAAGTGAGAATATGCTACAAAATGTATATTTGTGTAATTTAATATAGTTCCTCAAAATTCAGAGATTGCATTTCACTCTTTTATTCATTTTGAGGAATACTGAATGTTTTTGTGTAAGTGAGATGAGCAAATGCACGTTCACATTTAGTCTAGAACTACAATAACCATCATGTTCACACAGCGCACACAACACCTCTGGGATTTATTTCTCTCAACAGGGACAGGAGAGCTGTCAGTCAATAAATGTGAAAAAGTAACTTTTTGTATCCATCTAGTAAGTAAATTTTGTTGTAAATTGAAAAAGTAATGCGTTACTTTTTGTTACTTGAAAAAGTAATCTGATTACATAACTCAAGTTATTCCAAACACTGCTAATAGCACACCGGAATAATCTTTTTTTTTGTAAGGGAACCCTATAAAAGAAATCAAAACCAGACAATTGTTGAAATACAGAAATAGCACATTTTGAGATCTTCTTTGAGATCTCTTCTGAAACTCAAGAGGAAATTTCTATTTTATTTTATTTTTTTTCTTCAGGAGAAACATCGGAGCTATTAAAGAGATCTCAAAAGAGATCTGTGATTTTCTTGCCTGCAGGAATGAACGTGGCGCACACACACCGCAGGTGCCCATAATCTCTCTGTTGTGTACAGTTTTAAAGAGAGAACGTTTTATTCTCTGTCTCCTTTGAAATGAAAAATACTCCCTCGGATTATCAGTGGACATGATTAAATAGCAATAAAGATGCACTCAGTGCTTCACCTGGGACAGTAAATGGAAAAGCTCTCTAATAAAACAGCCTTAACAAACAAGACAGCGGAGGGGCTTCTCTTCAGGGCTGCTTCTCAGTGATGGAATCAAATAGATTGCACTGGAAGCTTTAAACCGACACTGCAGCTCCTAATACAATTAGATTAACGCTGTCTTCTGTTTACTTCCCTGGGTATTTGCAGTGGTCTGTATTGCATTTATTTGTCTACAGTCCTCTGCTAAACTACATGAGACAGATCCGGGGCAGCGTGAGCCTCCCACATCACAGCGCTACGCGGGTGGTGCGCGTTCTCTTGAGGAAGGCTTTGGCAATCGATATTATATTCCACTGCCAGGAACACAGATTGTTGTTAAAAGACATGCAAGATTATAAAACAAGTACACTTATAATGAAGAAACGCAAAATTGTAATATCTACACACAACCCCAGTAGTTATTTTCTGTGATTGACATGCCATAGTTTTAGTTTTTCATACTGGTCTATTATTATTGAAATCATGGTAGCACTTTATTTTACAGTCCTGTTCCCCGTGTACATACTATGTAGTTAAAGTAATTGCTGTAACTGGGTAATAACTAGGCACTAACCCTGAACCTACCAATAAACCTTCTATTTCAAGTACTTTCGACAGTAAGTACACGTAAGGGTACATACTGTAAAATAAAGTGCAACAAAAATCATCTATTTTAGATAATCCTGCCTCTAAACAGTGAGTGTATACAAAACAAACTGTGATTAGACACTTTGCACGTCAGTCGGACAAACATTTCCTGTCTACAGACCGGAGGATCTTGATCAAAATAAGCAGCAAAGTGGACCAGATTAGGCAAAAGTCTATATGTGAGAATATCGGTTTGTTTAAATGAATAAATTGTTAGCCAACTGCGAGATTTGTATATGTACATTTCTGAAATGACATAATTTGGACAAAGTCACTTCTGACGAAAGATTACTCTAAATTGTAATATTGACATGCATTTTCTGTAAAGCTGCTTTGAAACAATATGTATTGTGAAAAGCGTAATGCAAATGACTTTGAATTGAACTGGAATCTGGATTTGGTCTCTATTTAATTGTTTGCTAGTTGTTGTCAGATAGATAGACAGATAAATAGACAATTTAGAATAATATGTTTACAATTAGTGACACTCACTGCTTTCAAAAACTGGACGTTTTCGTTTGAGGATTATTGGATTATGATTGGAATGGACGGAAGGACAGACGGACAGAGAGACAGACAGATCATCTGCTAACACAACAATTTAAAGACTGAATGCAACTTTAAATTGTAGAAATTGAAATATAACACAGTGTTGCTTCTTGCAGCATTTTTCATCCGTTCTGCTTTCTCTCATAAGACACAAGTGACAACAAACCCGCCCCATAAATCCATTTCCTGCAGACAATACTAGTGGCTGAGCTGACGTGAGCTTTCAACAGCTCATGATTTGCTCACTGAGCGTCAGTGGATTATTCTAGAAGCCAGCGGTGGGCTTCCCTCTCAGAGACGGGGACTCAGTCAATGCCATTCTTCTCCAAACCACATGTTGACAAGTCAGCTTAATGTGAAGCAGGATAAACTGTGATTGGGACCGTCGGTCCCGCTGTTTGTCCAAACTCTCTCCATCTGACGCAAAAGAGAAATCTCTCTCCTGCTGGCTGAACAAACGGCGGCCGGGCCTCAAACTCGTCCACCTCTTTCCTCCCGGTTCCCGAATATCATCCTCTCCTGCGACTCCTGCGATAACAATCAGCACAAGGTCCGTGTTAAATGAAGTCAAGGGTATTTGCGGTTGTATGACTGGTTGCCAGTGGTTTGAGCTTATCGGGACGTGGCGTGTTAAACACTCTACACGGTGAAATGAATGTGCTCTATTATGTGATAATTCTGTCAATCATGAGGTCATCAGCACAGCTCTTATCACAAGAGGATAATTGGAGTTGTAACTGTGAATTACATTTTTTCTCTCCCTTCTTAAATGAAAGATAACAATGGTGAATATGACTGTTTCTTTCTTAGAGGTGATTACTGATGCTGCCTCTTAATTAAAGTACCTTTGATTAACTATTTTAATGTGCCAAGAACATAACTTGAAATCTTTTTAAAAAAAAAAATTGCATTGGAAATTGTGAAATTTCTAAAACAACCTTGCTGACATTGACCGTTCGCAATGACCCGCCCCCTTTAGTTACTGTTGCTTTGTCCGACAAGCCACACATCATGTTCTCATGGAGTGAAAAATACATCGCAGAGCAAAGAGGACACTGAAAACGCTTCGACAGACAAGACAGAGCAGGTTACTTTTGATATGAAGCAAAGTTTCAAATTGCAAATATTGTAATTTTTTAAAGAAGCTTGAACATTAAATAGCGTATAGTGGCTCTTCAGATCGCTGTAGCTCCTCAGTTCAAGCGATCATCTCTTCATACTAGTTCATTTATAGCATCAAATAAACATGAATGGACTTCAGAAGGAATGTTGTTTTAAGCGCAGAAAGACGAGAGTACACACAAATTTTCAAGTTCAAGTTCAGCAACATTAATCTACCAACTCTACTGACTGCTTTGTCGGACAAAATGGCGGATTCAGGGTTATGATTGGTCAGATCGCCTGTCAATCAAACTGCCGGCAAAGGGTCAACAGAGCTCCGGAGGTTGACGTCACGCAATCTAAACTTTTTGAGATTTTGGCAGATCATCAGGAGAGCGCTAGAGTGGCTGTAGCAATTTTATCGATAGTGTAATTAGATAGATAGAACAATAATTTAAAACCAGACTGTTTAGACCTTACAAACCTTACTATTTCAACATGGTGGACAGCTGCTGTGAGCCAAGATGCCAGAACAGGCGGAGGAAAGCAAAGGGGAAATTATTTTATTGTATTCCTAAAAATCCCGATGGACGACTGAACTGGTTCACTGCAAAAAAACAAGCTAACCAACACAAGAACACAACAGATGGCTGTATTCTTATTAATTTTGTCTTTTATCTCAGTATTCCTATATGTTTAATTACCCTAAAATGACATGAAAGAGTTTAAAATGTGTTAAATAACTGGGCAGATATGGGCTATATAGGAATTTTCACACTTTTCCATAAAAATGTAAAAAAAAAAGATTATTTAAATGGCCAACTAATGACACCTCATTTGGATATTTTCATGTTGAAAACATTTGGGATTAAAGGGGTTCATGATATCTGCTGTACTCACAGTGATAAAGCTTTGCTGGCCACCTACAAACAAGGCCAGCTAGGGTCGATTACGTTACCTAACAAGCTCACTGACCCTTCCAATGATGACGAAACAGGTTTTAGTTGGAAGACTACAGTTTAATATTCATCACAAAATTAGATCGCCTCCATTTGTACCCCTCCAGACCTTTGTTGGCTTTTAAAGAGTGTCCGGGACGAGGGAAAAGTTGATGAGGTGAGTTAGTTGTTGATATCAGGATACTGCTGGTCAGAAAGCTATCCGTTCCTTTTATTGATACACATTAAAACCACCCAGGAGGCATTATAGGGATCTGTACAGGTCTAAGTTTTTTAATTAAAGTGCGCAGTGAACTCTCTTTTCTTGAAACTCAAGCTGGTGCCATTCATTTCATATTTGGTCCCGGCTGTTTCTGCCTGCCAGCATGGAGGCGTTAACAGAATGGGTCATGTGACCTCCAGAGCTCTATTGAAGGTTCAGAGTTCAAAATCTATCGGCAACATATGTGACAAATAATAATTCCAAAAAGGAAAAAATCATGTCTAAAACAATGCATATAATAGGAGGATATGGAAAATATTCTGAATTTCAAAGGGTTTAAAATGCCTTTTTGAGGTGGAAAGTTCATTTCAACTTTGCTTTGTAAATAGTATACTTTAACACATATTCAGTGCAGTGTCTTGGCCCATTGACAAGGGAACAACTGCTTGGATACATTTATGGTGGACAGAAAACTAATCATTGTTATATAGCTCAACACATTTAGTCTTAACAGCAATTCTGCATTCTCTCCGTCATACAATAGGGTACAGCGGGGCTAAATGCGCCTTTGATTTTATTTTCCTCTAAACCACTAGCTGGCACAAAAACTTGCCACAGCACATCCGCTTCTCAGTATGCATGTGCAAATTTGTCTGATTTAGTTTGATCTACCTCATGGAAGAATATGTAAAAGTATGATATTTGGGGTAAAAAGCGCAACTTGCTTCATCAATGTTCAACACAAACAATGTATTTCTGCAATCAAACTCTTTGAGAGTATAAAAGCAGATTTTTACTTAAGGTGTGCCTTTAGCCCCACTGGAAAACTTGGGCATACAGTATGTTTAAAAATTAACATTACAAGTTGTGTTCATGCTATATGAATTTGATTGTTTTTGTATCATAATTAGTAACTGCCCAGGAATAAATCACCCCCAAAATAAAAGTCATTTAGTCATGTCACTCGAAACCCTTATGACTTTCTCCTGTGGAGCACAAGACATTCAGTACAATGTTCACACTCTAAAAAGGACGAAAAGCATTATAAAGTATTTTAAAAGCAGTCCATTCACATATTCAAACTGACAAGTGAAGACGTGACACAGCAGGTTTGAATGCCAAACACCTCCCGGTTCACACAGAATGTGTTTTTCTGTTAAAAACACAAACCATAGGTCAGTGAAACAGAAAAAAGCGCATTGTCTAAAGACATGTTTTAAATTTATTTCAATTCTTTTAACGTCGCTCTTTTAGAATGCCATGTCATGAAACATGAAACAGTTAAAGATGTCCGTCTAGCACGTTTTTCCATTAAAAAACAATGGAAAAGTAGTGCATTAGAATGGAAAAACTCATTCTGTGTGAACGACCCCTTAATTCTCATATGTCTTACAGGTTTGGAACAATGTGAGGGAGAGTAAACCATTTTTATTTTACGTGAACTGTCCCTATAACGTATGATGATTAGATTTCATAGTTTCATTTAATATATTTCCAAGCGTTATTCATCATGGGTTGTGCTGTGATATGGTCTGCTGTATGTGTGTATGTTGTCATTATATGTGGGTGGATGCAAATGCAACAGAAATGTAATACTTCCTGAACTTGTCAGAGATGAATTCTGTTGGACTCTTCCTCCACAACACTGATGGATGAAGCAGATTTCATTAAAAAGCAAAGGTTAAAAGTCACAGCAACAACGTCTCTTACACTTCTCCAAACCTGTAATTAAGTTTGAAAGATTGCCTGAGTGTTTGTGGAAGAGAATCACAGATCAAGAGAGAATGAGCAATGAACTTGTGCGAGAAATTACACACAAAGGGAGGGGAAATCAGCGTGGGAATGATTGATTGGAAGGGCCAAAGGAAAATGACATCATGGATTTTGTTTATTCTCGATGGTAAGCGGCACGTGGCCTTTTAGCCCGTCGTGTGATTTCGCATCGGATTGTTTTCTAATATGCTTTGATGACACGTCTGAAATCCAATTACTCACCCCACAAATAACATGAACAAACTCAGCACATTGTGGAGTGTTTTAATGGGGGCGGAACCTGTGTCATCCGCCGATTCTCACACCCTCTCCAAACCTGTTACTGCTGCTGACTGTGATATATCATGATCCCCAAAACCTGTGATATATCACAAACCCCACCTGGGCCGAATTCAACCGATAATATAGTGCTCTTTGAAATCAGTATTTGTGTCCTGATCAGTCTCTTGTAATGCCATGAATGTCATAGCGTCTTCTACGTTAATGAACCTGTTTATTATGTACGCCTGAAGTAAGACTCATTAAAAATAAAGGCTCAAAATATTGGTATTTTTAAATCATTTGTAGCGATATGAAAACAAGTGCAAAAATAGTGCTTTTGTAGTCTATGTATCGATCTGTCGTATATCTATCAATGTATGTCTGTCTGTCGTCTATCTATCTATCTATTGTCTGTCTGTCGTTTATCTATCTGTCTATCGTCTTTCTATCTATCTATCTAGCTGTCTATCTATCTATCTATCTATCTATCGTCTGTCTGTCTATCTATCTTTCTGTCGTTTATCTATCTGTCTTGTCTGTCTGTCTATCTATCTATACTTATCTAGCTGTCTATTGTCTATCTATCTATCTATCGCCTGTCTGTCTGTCTATCTATCTATACTTATCTAGCTGTCTATCTGTCTATTGTCTATCTATCTATCTATCGCCTGTCTGTCTGTCTATCTATCTATACTTATCTAGTTGTCTATCTGTCTATTGTCTATCCATCTATCTATCGCCTGTCTGTCTGTCTGTCTGTCTATCTATCTATCTATCGTTTGTCTGTCTATCTATCTATCTGTCGTATATATCTATTGATCGATATGTCTGTCTATCTGTCTGTCGTTTGTCTATGTCTTGTCTGTCTGTCTGTCTATCTATACTTATCTAGCTGTCTGTCTATTGTCTATCTATCTATACTTATCTAGCTGTCTATCTATCTATCTGTCTGTCTGTCTATCTATCTATATTTATCTAGTTGTCTATGTCTATTGTCTATCCATCTATCTATCGCCTGTCTGTCTGTCTGTCTATCTATCTATCTGTCGCATATATCTATCGATCGATATACGTCTGTCTATCTGTCTGTCGTTTATCTATGTCTTGTCTGTCTGTCTATCTATCTATACTTATCTAGCTGTCTGTCTATTGTCTATCTATCTAGCTATCGTTTGTCTATCTATCTCTCTATGTATCTATCTGTCGTATATATCTTTCGATCTATACATCGTCTGTCTATTGAGCTATTGTATATTTATCTATTGCCTGTCTGTCTGTCTATCATCTATCCATCTAGCTGTATATCTATCTATCTATCTATCTATCTATCTATCTATCTATCATCTGTCTGTCTATCTGTCTATTGTCTGATTATCTATCTATTGTCTATCTGTCTATTTATTGTCTGTCTATCTTACAGTGCAATTTACTTTCTCATACAATTGATACTGCTTTTAGCTTTGATAAGATCACCTGTAGTCAATGTAAATGTGTTTCACTCTTCTGTTCCGAGACTTACAATAAATAAATAAGGAAAAGAAGGTCATTTCATTCACTATAAATGCTTCTTGGCAGCACAGATCGGACTAGCTTCGTCTCGGCTTGAGCTGGACAGCGCTGATGCTTTTTCACACTGCCTTTCAAAGCCCTATCATTACTTTGAAACATAAAAGCTAGTGATGTATAGACATCCTGTCAAGATATAGAACTCTGTGTTATAGTGACATGCCACATTTAATATCGTGTCTTCACATCAAACCTTCCATACACCGTTGAGCCCACGTCCCAGAGCCTCCGATGACACGCGTGCTTGTTTGCATTGACATATGCTTTAAAAAAAAATACAAAATGGTCAAAGGAGACAGAAGATAATCGGCTGAATTTAAATGTGTGAAATTTTACATCAGTACAGGTTGCATGTGGAAAATACGCTTCATGCAGCTGTGATCAAAAGAGAGGAATTGTTAAAAACAAAGTTTTGTCCACTAAACTAAAAAGGCATTTCTGACATTTGAAGGTTGTTCTCCAGTTCTTTTATCCCACTTAAACTCATGTGGAAAAAATCACCCGCAACTTGTCTTCTTTGTCACATAATGTCATATAATCAACAGCGATCTTTTCAACAAAGAGACTTCAACTTATTAATTTTTCCATCTATGCCTGGGCAAAGCCTCCAAATCAACATTCTGACTGGCTGTAATTGCAAAGCCACCATGGTTCGATACACATGACCTTTACTACCTTTAAAGCCATTTCCATTTCATACAAAAATGTCCTGTTAATTGCAAAAGGGGGAATAATTTGTTCACCATGCAGTGTTTTGAAGACAGTGTAAGAATTCATTTCCATCCTAATTTATCAATGCCATCATCCAATGCCAAAAACCATATTTGAAATATTTACGTGACTTTCCCGCTCAAATGTAAAATGAATCCATAGCATTCGCCATGTACGAACACAGGGAATCTTTATTGTGAGAATGTGAGATTAAAGAGGTCAGTCAGTTTTATAATGTCTGGTTTTCATGGCATATGTGCATTTTCTTTTTGTTATTGCAAATGTGTATTTGATGGAGGGTCAGTATATTCCTTTTTCATGTTTGCTCCTTTCAAAAATATATGAATGCAAACATAAAAGATCAGAGAAATGGGATTAATTGTCATGAAAATGTGTTGATTTTGGGGTGAAACGGGTTTGGTGAGATACAGTAAACATACTGTACTCCGTTTCATAAGGAACCAGAAAGCGTTCCTTTCTCGTCTTCCATGAGTCTTTCATTCCCACCGACTGATTTTGTTCCGGTGCAAGCGCGCTCTCATCATCAACAAACACGCAATCCTGCAGGAGCCGATGGGCGATTATGGCAGAGAGCTTATCATCAGGCCGTGGCGGCGCAATCAGGAGAGCGCTTGATTGGCTGTCGAAGAGTTCCAGAGGTTCCGATGGCACTGTATATCTGAATCTCTGAGGGCCCATCACGTAATCTTCAGAGTCATCAGGACTTCCTGTAAACAGCATATTAGCCACAAAAATAACCGGCTGACGTATGCGTGAATGCTCAGACTCGACCTGTTATCTACAGTATGTGCAATGTTAAAAAGAATTTGAGATTTTATTTTATTTAAAGAAATCAATACTTTTATTCAGCCAGGACACATTAAATTGATCGAAAGAGACAGGAAAGAAACCTATACTGTTTCAAAAGATTTCTATTTCAAAGAAATGCTGTTCTTTTTAATATTTAGTGTTCATCCTGAAAAAAATTAAGTTGCACAGCGGTTTTCAACCTTGTTAATAATAAGAGCAGCACATCAGTATATCAGAATATTTCTGAAGGATCATGTGACACTGAAGACTGGAGTAATGATGCTGAAAATTCAGCTTTGCATCACAGAGATAAATCACATTATAATAATATTCAAATAGAAAACAGTCCTTTTAAATTGTAATAATATTTCACGATGTTACTGTATTTTTAATCAAATAAAGGCAGCCTTGGTGAGACTTCTCTCAAAAACATTACAAAATCTCACCGACCCCAAATTTTGTATAATGTATAATTGAGTGTTCAGGACAGCAGTATTTGTCATAAATGTCAGGTTGTCACATTTATAGTGGGGCAAGCCATCACATGTGAAATATTCTAATTTTATGCTGTTTATTAATTAATTATAATTTCTGAGCCAATATTGTTTGGTTTTATATGTTACCTTGAATTTTAGTTTTATGAATTTTGCCTTAAGTTTTATTAGCAATATTAAATATGAATTTTGCTAAATACAATAATGAAAATTGCTAGGATAAAATACATTTTAAATGCATAGATGTTGCAGAAGATTTTTGTTTTAACACGATATAGTATTTCTTAATTCAAAATAGGCTTCCTTCTCAAATCGGTCTCAATAAACAGCAGGCTCACATTGTGACAACTTGCCCCGATATAGAAGCAAAGATGTGTTCATTGAACTGTATATGTTTTGCTGGGCAATAACAGTAAAAATCTTTAGTTTATATTTTAATCTGATTTCAGAAATATTCCCTGCAGCAAAAAGTGCGACATCTAGTCCCGGTCTCATTAATTCTGTGTGAAAAGAATGCCGTGTGTGATAAATTCATTAAATGACGTTTATTTATGGAAGTTTTCTTGTACATAGTTCACCATGCAGTCTAACAGTAGCTATTTATCCACGTCACGTAACACAAACAGTAACACGAACATGAAGTAATATGACATCATTATACACCAGGGTTTGAACGTACGGTTCACATATTTACAGATGCCCATTCGTCATTATCAGCCTTGCCACACGTCTGCTTTCTCACCGATCACAGGACGCACAATGAGGTGAAGCAGTGTTTAACAAAATGTAGTAACTGCAAGGCACAAAATGTTTATACATTTCTTTGTTTTTCAGGGAGTAAAAAAAAAAAAATGGAATCGCATCAAACTGCCAAAGATCACATGCCACACAACATCACACAACCGTCGTGTTGCATAGAAACTGTGGCGCTACGTCACTCGGCTAGAGAAGAACGTGAAGCCTGTTTGGCAACCTCCACATGAGGGATCTTAGAATGTGGAGAGCATGACGTCACGTCTCATTCGAGGCTGATTAGGACCACATTACTGATTCATGGGGCGACCCTCAAGTAACATGCCTCAATGCTTAGGCACGAAATACTTAGATGTCGCTATAGCTGGCTGATCGGTCTAGTATGATCAGGAATAAGATAGAAGTGGCTTGCGTGTACTCTATCGTGTTGAAGTGTTAGACAGGGTCGAGATGGTAGAAGACTGGTGAGGTAGCTCAGTCCACGGTGGAGCTCAGAGTGATGGTCAGCAAGGGGGCAAAGGTCACGGGTAAATAGCAAAGCAGCCAGGAGGAAGAGGATGAGGGTGCTGGGGATGAAGGACTTAGAGCTCTAAAGTGCCAGACTAATGGCCCATGCACTAACATCCAGTTAGGTGTCTGTTCCAGACCCCCACATCACCATCCAGAGGTGGTGTTTAAAACCTCAGAGAGCCTTCACTAGCTCAGTCAGGGTTTACACACAGGCGTGGCTAGACTTCCAGAGAGTCTCTATAAGAAAAGACACAAAGATTCACACGGTTAGAAAACGCTATCACTGCTAACTCACAGATCTTACATCCAGACACAGATTCGCAGGCGGTTTGGGTGTAATTCATTTCTAAGTAATTAACTACTGTAATTTAATTACTTTCCCCTTGAAAAACTAAAGTCTGAATTTTTCTGTAATTTAGTTACTTATATTTGAATTAAATACTGAATAGACAATAGAACAATTCTATATAAAATGGTAGTTTTGTATGTTTCTAATGTGACTTTCTTCTTTTCAATACTTTGGTCAGTTCAAGAACGGTTATGCAATTTTATATTATTTATTTTTCTTAAAAGAGTATTTTAAAAGATTAAAAGAGCAGTTACATGTCTATCCTTGTATTGTTTAACTGTTCGAAGTTGATATGGGATTTAAAACATTTTTAGCAATGCAATACTTCAGAGACTTTTAGTACGGTAACCAAATTACAATGTTCAAGATGTAAGTAGTTGCTAGTAATTAGTTTTTAGAGTAAATTACCCAACACTGCTCACAGCATACTTTAAAAAAAATCTTATAAAAATATGTGCATATTGTTTTATATATAATATAGTAATTTATAGTATAGTATAATATATATGGTATATAGTAATTTACATACTTTCAATTTAGATAGATAGATAGATAGATAGATAGATAGATAGATAGAAAGATAGATAGATAGATAGATGTTATATGTACAATAAAGCATTGTATTTGATTAGTATGCTTGTTTGTTTGGTCCATGTCTTCTCTGTCATGTGACACTGCAGTACATTTAACTGTAGTGTGAACTGAACCCACAATGACTGCAGGGCTGACATGATAGTGTCTGTAGAGACAGATAGTTGGTTCTCTCTGCTGTCCCTAAAGCCTCAGGCGTTTGCTGAAATGTGTCTGACCCACCAACAACTAAAAATCTTCAAGACGACCTTCTCTGTGTCATATAACCATTGTCATTTCATCATCTATGTTTGTGGTGGTTACATACCAAAACTCTCATTTTCTTAGAAATATTTGCTAAGTGTTAGATAGCCGCAGGGCTGTGCATCATTCAAAACTGCCTTTAAAATGTCCTAAAATATAAATTAAATTGAGGTAGTTAACATGCAGAATTAGAATTTGAGGAAGGAGAATTGAAATTCAATTCAAAGTATGTATGTTCATGTTACATTGCTTGACTATATATATATATATATATATATATATATATATATGTATATATATATATATATATATATATATATATATATATATATATGGAATACAATAAATATAGTATTCCATTTCTTTTTACTGCAATTCAACATCGAAAGGCAGCCAATTCCTAAAAACAAAATTTTGCCCAACCCTGTACTAGCTCAGGATCGTGTGATTGTGTTTGCCATCAGTTAATTCCACCAGATTACAGTGTGTCTTATATTGTTGCAGTCAGGAGACTAAGAAAGCGGCTCTCTTTAAGTTTTCCATCAGCTGTTTATGCTTTTCATCAAGAGAAATGATTGCCGACCGACACACGTTCATTATTTCAACCCTGCGCTGATGAGGCCGCAACAGCGACAGAGAAAGAGACAGTAAGGGAGAAAGACAGAGAAAAATGGGAAGACAATTCAAAGCCTAACCCCATTGGATATATAGACCATGTTGCGTAATGAAAGCTTTTCAAACCAATTTACTGGTAAGGGAGTCATCATGTAGAAAGTACAGTGGCCTATAATTTAAACCATAATACCGCCAGTCCAGACCAGGCATTGCGTCATCGTGAAGTAAGCCCTTGGGTTCATATCAAGCAGAATTTCACAACCAACAACCAACGGAAAAACACAAAACAGACTCATTTCAAAACACGGCACTAATAAATCATGCTAGCGTGCAGTATGGAGTGCACTGGAAAATGGGGCTGTTTGCAATGTAACGCTTGACGTCGAAAAGCCCCTGTGGCTGTTTTTCAGCGGTGTGGTAGAAGTGGCCAGGAGGGAAAGGTTGTGTGTGTTGAAGCGAGTCCTATAGCACCTACCTTGACCTGAGGCCTGCTGCTGACTCTACTTCTTCCTGTAGATGAGCTATCTGTCTGCGGCCCGCTGATCTGAGCCCTGCAGCCCTCCGCAACACCACTGCTGCTCTCTGACCTTGCCAGCTGGAAGAGAGAAAAAAAGAGAAATGTTACAGTTTATTCCTTTTTTAAGAGTTCCTCTTTTGTGAAATGTGTTACTTTATTTCTTTACACTGAAGTTTTTAGAATTTCATTTCATTTAATGTAATTTAATTTATAGTACTCTTCATTTTTAACAGTGAAGCTTGTACATCTGTGCCAATAGAGTCACTAAACAAAACAGCAAAAATTCATTTGCATCATCTTGCTTTGGAAAATGTGTTTACACACAGATCAACCTAAAAATGTCTTGATTTGTTCTTATTTTACTTGTATGGCACCACTGACACTGTATGTATCTAACCTGCAAATGGTTTGACAATGAAATATATACCAATAAAGCACACTAAATTGAAATTAAAAACACAGGTCAACCTAAAAAGGCCTTAATTTGCTGAAAATGTTCTAAAAATAGTTGTCTTTGAATATTTAAATAAAATGATCACTCTTAATATTACTGTTTACTCCATTTGCATTGCTGTTATATTGCTTATTTGGCACTATTCACATTGTATGCGTCTAAGCTGCAACTTTGAGAGAAAAAAAGACAGTCTACAAATAGACAGAACAGAAATAAACAGACTGCGGTGGATAGGGTCGGGGACATTGAAAAGATTCTAATAGCTCTCTTTCTGTTTTCATATTAAACCACCCAGCTATTTTTATGAAATCAATATCTCCTTATGAGTAAAACATTGAAATTCAATTGATGACTTAAGTAAAATTAATTCTGTATTTTCAGTCTCAATGATTAGCTGGAAAGTAGGAACTTAATTTGCCTGATATAAGGTCAAACATAGGATTTGCAGACAGAGTTGGAACCAAGTAGGGAGAAGTTTGCATATGAAATAGAAAACTACTTAAAAAGAACACAAATAGATGCTAATTCAGTCATGAAATTAAGTAATGATCCTCGCCGCATTCTTGCTTATGAATCATAATATAATCTGACTGATTATGATTATTCTGTTCTGTAGACCTTAAAATTTTAAATCTACGCCTGCAAATCCTTCTTCCATTAGCACTTCAGGGGAAAAGCGCAGGGGAGGGGTGAGAAGGGGTGAGAGAATGAATAAAAATCCCCTCTTAAATATTTAGTCAATGAGATGAATTCAGCAGAAACGCACACCGCTCTCATTACAAGCAGATAGAGCACGGTGTAATGTCGAAACACACCTGTTTATGAGTCGACTTGGCTTCCTGTAGAGAGCGGCGCCCTTTGCCGACGTTCTTCTGTTTCATCAACTGTGAAGCAGGAGCCCTTTCATCGCTATCAGTCTTCCTTATCAGCGGACAGTTAATTTTGGGATTAATATAAAGGCTGCCATCCTCTTTTAAAGGATTTGTAGTGGAGCAAGAGACTCTTATCTTAGTCATTACAGGGGAAATATTGGATTCAAGCATTTTAGTATCTGCAAAACATTCAACAGTATCTATCGGGGTTTCACATGGTAAAGGATTAAGATAAGGCGCCTCATTATGGCACTCTGACTGGCTACCAGCTACACTTCCTTGAGAAACACCATGTGCTTTTTGGTATTCATCGCAACCCGATGAAGGTTCTGGGCTCAGGAGACTGAGGGGCTCTATTAGTTTGCCGGTGTGTCTCGTGGGCCGTTTGCTAATGGACATGCTATAACAGAGAGGAGGACCCAGGTACACTTCCTCTGTGCAGGCCTCAAAGAGCGGCTCTTCATCACGGATATCCGGCGTGCTAGAAAGGATTGGGGTGCTGCTCTTGTCCTCTGCACAGGTGCTGACCTCTCCGCAGTCGCTATCATGCGAGGACAGCGACAGATAGGAGTAGAAGTCGCCCTTCCGCAAATGAATAAGCCGATGGGAGTGCTCGAGGACCTTCTCTCTGATCTGAGATACAGACGTCGGGATACAAACCTCCGTCAGCTGCTCTTCCTGCATTTCTTTGGTCTTCAGGGCCACAGATGTCATGTCAATGATCTCCATCACGAAGTCATGGACGTTGTCACTCTTGGCCTCTTCAGACATGAAAGCAGGGTGACTGCAGCTATCTGAAGAGCTTTCTTGATGATTCTCATGGACGTCATTCAGAAAGGCAGCAAGCTGTTTCTGTCGGCTGTGAGCGTGTGCAGCTAACCCTGAGCACTCCTCTATGGGAGAGATGGTGGGGGAGAGACGGCGAGAATTGTGACATGGCAGCTCACCTTTTAACTGACCTTCCAGGGAGCTCAAGCTCTGTTCGCATGAGGACGGAGAAGTGGCGGTCAGCATATTACTTTTGATGTCGTTGACTGCATCCACCACATAAGAGCCTTTAAATGATTCCCCTTTCTTTGTTAGCAGACTTCCCTCTTCCCTCAGCAGCTCATCGTCTTCATCCTTCCCTTTGATGTGAGAGCTCTCGACATTGCCGTTTTCCATGTCATCCACGAAGCGGCTGATATAGCTTCTGGTGGCGTCCCGACGGTTGCCGTCCACCTCTCGTTGCTTGAGGCTTTCGTTTTTAGCATTAGAGTTGGTTTCCAAGAGTTTCAGTGCAGACTGGCTGAGAAATTGACGATCGTTAGTAGTCTTAACGGGTGACAGGATGTCTCTAGACAGGGTGCCACACTGCAGTTCATCCACTAGATCGGCCTCATTTTTCTCTCTGCTCTGAGATTTAGGCTTTATCCAGCTTTGAAACTCACCCTTTATATAATCCAACCCGAGAGCGAAAGAACCTTCAATGTATTCTTCCTCTGAGGTTACACTAGAGTCATCGTCTTTTATACCAAGCTCCTCTTCGGTGAGCGTCAGAGTGGAGCTGGAAAGAAGATCGCTGTCTTCCTCGTCATCAGTACAGGCTGAAGTGCAGGAAACGTTGACAACCATACTGATGCTCGCATCTGTCTCGTCGGTTTGTTGCTGGCTGCGGCAATGTTTGCGGAAGGATGCATTAGATTCAGCAGCATCACAGCGGTTCATTTGCACGGCTAGGTCCTCGGATGCCACAGACGAGTCCTCTGTGCAGCTCAGCTCTGTCATCGAGGCTGCCGAGCTCTCGTTAATGGAGGAGGGAGCGCCAGCTGAGCATGACCCACGCCACAGTGAGCTGCTTTGGAGCGTTACGTCAGAGACGCTACGTGTCATCTTCAGCGCAAGAGGGCTTTGGATGTTCTCGAGGCGTTTTAGAAGTTCTAGAGTTCTTCTGCTGAGTTCTCCCGTTGGCTCCACAGTCGATCCAATATCCCTCAGACTTTCCTTACTACCCACGTCATCTGTGCTCTTACATGGAGCAAGCCAACTTTCCAGGGAAGTGCTACGAGTTAGTGTCTCTTTGCTTGATGGAAATAACTCTCCTACTGCATAAAGTGAGTCAAGGGAAGACCCCTGAGAGAGCTGTGTGAACTCCTTTTGGAGCTTTCGTTGTGTAGTCACCCTCTCGTCATCTCTGCTCATATTAAGATTTTTGTCATTAGCCTCTTGGCTTTGTCCAAGGCCGTTGGCAAGGATATTCACTGACTCCTTGTGGTGTTTTTTCCTGCTTTCTCCACCATATTCTCTTTTCTTTTTCATGATATGCCATCTCTCGTCTCTCTTCCCAAAGGTAATGCTGTTACCATATTCTGCACACTTGTTGGCACGCTCCAAAACTCTGTCTATGTCTTCATCTGAGACTCTGTCTCCATTGAGTGAATCTTCTTTGGTAGGAGGGGTGAGAGTAACGCAAACTTTTGGATCATCACTCTGAAACAGCAGGCAAATCTCAGAGTTACCTGTGGTCTCTGTGTCCCCTTCACTAACTATCCCACTTTCGCTCTCCGATCTCTTGGCTGAATCCGATAGCAGCTCATGCTTCCCCTTCAACAGGTCTCCCAAGATATCAGGTAGGGATTCGGCTGAAGAGAAGGAGGAATCCATGCTCAGACTTTTCAACAGTGACGGTTGGACTTTGGATGAAGATGATTTGTGATTATATTGGGGTTGTTGGTAGAGTTCAACATTATGCAGACTGTACACATGATAAATACGGGAAGAAGAGGCATTCGACTCTGCTGTGCTCAAGGCTGCTCCACACGGTTTGTCATTTGGGCATGACTCAGTGAGATTGAAAGGTTCTTTTGGAGAATTAAGGTGTGATTTAGATTCAGGGTTTTGCTCATCTTCACAGTCCTGTGTCTCCAGATTGCAGATGGTCATGTCCATCTCGTCCCACTCCCAAGAGTCTTCCGTCAGCCCATGGAGGTCCATAAGCGAAGGCTCAATGAGGTTTCCAGGGACCTGTAGGAGGGGGATAAAAATGTCAGGGGCAAACAAATTCTCAATTGGACTTTAAATTAGATCAAATGCAAAGTTAATCTGGGACAAATACATTTTTGCTTAGATATGGGCATTCAGTGCAGGACATAATTACACAAATTGCTTTGCTTCTTGATCAAGCATGAAGAGTCTATTTATATGATCCTCTTTATCTCATTAATCTAATAAACTGGCAAATCTAACACTTGCTTTGTATGTCATATATCCCATAAAATGAATTTTTATTTGATTTCTGTTTATTCTCTTTCTGCTGATGAGGAAAATACTAATGCACGAGCTTGGATTGCTAGTGAATGATAAAAACCCTCAACTGTGAGAACAATCAATCAGACTAATCAAATAAAAATAATTTCAATAAGCTGCCTCAGCTAACATTTGTACCCCGATTGCAGCACATAACATTTTAATCAGATAGACTAATAATAACCTTTAGCTACGCCATTACAAAAGTCATTTAGCCATTTTGTAGAAACTTAAACAAGACGGTCCAGTATGACCTTAGAATTTTGTCTGAATGTCTCTGCTACTCTATTCAACTTGAGGGTAAAATCATGTAATAACTTGACTTGTAAATTAAAGCTCTTTTGAAACATTTTTTTTCCTTTTAACAGTTGCTCTTTCACTGGTTTACCACTCCCTTTAGAATAGTTAAAACTTAAGTTAAAAACCATTGTCTCTTTTGTTGACCTTCGAACAGAATTCTTGATATTCTATAAAAAAATCCTGATAAAAATGAAAGCATAACGATTGGATTTTTTTTCAGACAAGACTTGTTGTGAGCAAGGCCTCTAGAAGCATTCAACAGTCAGCTATTTCATCATCTCACAAAGTGTACTGTATTCACAAAAACAAACTCTCCCTATTATTTTTCTTTTCCTTTATTCTGCACCCGCAAAAAAAAGTGAAATTGCACTTCAGCCCCGCAAGGTCAAGCTGAGCGAGGGGCGGGTAATTTGTCTTCCCCCTGTAAGTGAGTGGACGTTCACAAACAGGTTGCTGGGCTTTTCTGTGTGAAGCACGCAGCCTCCCCAGAGCCCTGCTGCTGCCATGCAGGAATGCACAACATCTACATGACAAAAGGCGTAGTCTAGCCCTTGGCCCACTCCCCTGTTTAACACGCACTGTAACGGTCCCACACATACAATAAGAGACTAGTTAAGGGTTCCGTTTTCAGGATGGGAAGTCTTTTTATACTGCAGTGAACACGGTATGTGCACATGTTATGTGCTTTAAGAGACTACTTCCTCGCTTTCAGTGCTGGATAGGGACTCAAGATCAAGTTATTTCATTGCTACGGGTTACTCAATGTACATTAAGAACAGTCAGTTATTTCTGGCAGCATTTGTAATCGATTGCGTTCACAGTACAGTGAATATCTGGGGAGCACATCTAGCCACTGTCCCCTTACTCGGTGTATTCAAGAATAATATGTGGCCACTTTCCCTGCCTTATATATCATTCTTATTGCACTGTTACAGCAGTGCTGTACTCTATTACTGGTACTAGTGTATTTCTGCTTAACAAATTGTCTCGGGCAGTTTTCTTTAACCAGAGCAACATACAGTATAAAGAGATCTTCGAAGAGCCGATTCCAGTGTGTTGAATAAAATACATATCAGAATGTTGAATTATAATAATTGCATTGGGGACCAAAGGTAATAAGAACGAATTTTAACATCTCCTTATTGACAGTTGCTGAATTAAACATCTAACGTAGTAAGTTCACGTAACAGCAACATAGCGTACTACGGTTTATCATTGCATACTCTTCACATACTGAGATGAACTCACAAAACAGTTATGCCACTTTACGCTGGTATAGCACTGTGCCATGCGTATTTAAATTACACAAATTACTTAAAATTGCACCTTTTTATGTTACGCATAATGTTAAATAGGTAGTAAACAATTTTACATAATTTCTTTAGATGCTAAATAAGGCAAACGGAGCATACAGCTACTTTTTAAAAAATAATATAAAGTAAACAGAACATTGTATGCAGTGAACAGTACGCCAGTATGCCACTCCACCACAAACACAATTAAACCGCCCATCGCATGGATCTCAGACACCACTACCTAGGCATGGACCACCCTGTTTATATCCACAATACATGTGTTATCTTGTTGACTGTAGTGTAAAGCATATGTGACCTGGTCTCTGCCCAGCGAGCGTTTCAGTCTGGTCTGCCACTGAAGGACCTGCATGACGATGGCCTCCCAACGTCTCACCAGGTTGACCTGCAGCAGCTGTAGCGACTGGTGCTCTGCCTCTGAGCTCTGCTGTTCAGGCCCATCCAGCAGCCTCTGACAGAGCCTCAGCACGGAGGAAATGCCCTTCCGTCTGCCCCGCACCTCCATACACAGAGCCTGCAGAGACAGGAGCGGGACAGTCTTCTCAAACACTCATAGATTGTGTTAGTAAACAGGGTTAAACATCCCTGTCATCAGGTTCAGATGTTAATGCAAGAGAGTTTAACGAAAGAACAGGAAGCACAACACAACTCTAAAAGCTTAACTTTGAAACTGAGCTTGTTAAGCTACAAGCTATTGATAATTTAAAGAGGTTTAAACGACAGTCAAGGACGCCATTTGAAAAAGGTAGTTAGCTATACAAGAAGTCACAATGTGGCTAACCACACTGAAGCCACTGAAGGGAGCAACAGGCTTTAGTTGTACAAATATGAGATTATATAAATTAATTAAGAGTAATTATCTGGCATAAAAACTGATGTGAAAGCATGAATCCAAAATAATCAAATTGAAAACATTGAAATGACATAAATTCACACAAAAACAAATAAAAATGCAAAGAATACAAAGAAAGAGTACAAAAAGTATTCATTAAAAGCTGTATAAACAAACCTGAAAAAAAAAACCCAAAAATGAATTAAATTAATACAAAAGCATTGATAAACGTGGTACAAAAATACTTAAAAAAAATACTAATACTAATTGGCCACCCTTGAATTATAAGACAGAATAATGTAAATAACTCAATTTTGAAAAAAATGGTAGACAGAATAAATAAATAAATATATTAAACTACATAAATTCTGTGCAGGGAACATTTGATTCATTTGATAACTAAAAATGAATCAGTGAATTATTATTTGTAGCTGGTCCATTGACATGAAAGATTTTGATAAAACAAATCAGATTTGTTCGATGTTATGAGGCAGAAGTTACATTTTTAAAAGATTTAATGGTACTGAATATTTAAAAAGATGACAAAATGTTGCTCAGGGACTTCTGCACTCAAAAAGCTGCCACTGGGATGATACCCTTTAAAAAGCTTCTAAAATGTGCCACTTAGGTACTAATGTATACACTTTTGGTACGAATATGCACCTTTGAGGTAATAATAAGCACTCTTTAGGGACGGAGGTGTATCTTTTGAGGGAACCGCCACAGTGATAGCTTTTGTACCTTTTTTTCTGAGAGTGTGGGAATACTACGGAGTAATGATTCGTTTTTTAAAAATGAACTTTCCAAACAAACTGATTCAAATGAAATGAATCACTAAAAGGAATCAGTCTTCCCAAAGTTACTTGAGAAATGGAAAGATCCTTTCAAGAAAAGTGTTCACAGGTCTACAGTAGCGACGGTCTACTAAAAAGACTTTTAATGAACTATTCTCCAACATTTGCCATGACTACAACATGGGGTTTATTGCTAGTCATGCATGTGAATTCACTGCACCTCAGAACCACTCAGAGTTTTCGTGGCATGAATGAACATAGTGAATGAAGAGAGAGAGACAGATAGAATGACACTGAGAGAGAAAGAGAGACTCCCATGTGCTTGATGAGGTCTCCACAACAATTCAGCCTGTCAGGAGCATGTAAATCACATCTCCCTCTCCCTATAAACACGACAGAATTAAATATTTAAAGGCCAAAGCTGCACTCCCATGCTTCAGTGTCCAGCTATGACACTTGTTTAATGAAACCGCCAGAGCTTATAGACTCTCCAAAAGACGACCACGCCGGTGCAGACATCCCATGTGCACGTTTTGGAAGGGTTGCAAGCATTCTGATGGTCTCTCACCTGCACCAAAACCCCTTTTAAATATGCAGCAGCAGCTTTGCGAAGAGATGCTGCTACTCCATGTGTGGTATGGGACGAAAACATTCAGAGAACAATTTATGCAAATCCCGGCAGCTACGAAAAGCACCGCCTTACATTTTCTGTACATTTTTCAATAAATATTAAACACCATTACATTTCACCATTACATTTAAATTGGATTTTATTTTTCCTGGAGTGCTTCGCTCCTCTGTTTTAGCATATTTCCCTCTCCCGTGTCTTTTTAACAGGTAATGAGACTGTAAAATGCAATGGCAGTGTGCCGGAGAGGAGGCCGAGCAGCGAACATGCTGATAGAGTTATCATGCCCAAGAGTTGTAACTTTGACACATAGAAACGTGTGAGGTGATAAAAAACTGACAGTCAAATAGACACTTTTTTTTAATGGTGTATGGTGTCTGGGAGATGTAGTGCCCTGGATTCTTAAAGACATGTAAATATTTTATATTAAAAAAAGCTTGTCATTGTTTAACGTTTTCTCAGTCAAAGTTAGCAGCACACGACTTCTTCAGCCTCTAATATCAGATTTAGATACATGCCCACAAAACATGACACATTCTGCCCACAAAAAACAACAAACAAACAAACAAAACACAAAAACTAAATGAAATAACCAATTTTATTTGTCAACTACATTTTAGCAAGAATTCACCACACGTTAATAGTATAGAGTAAGAATTGTGTCTTATTCTCCAGTCAAAACGTCTAAAAAATTGTTAAAACAAGATCTTTACTTAAGAAGCAGCACTTCATAAGATAGTAAGACTTGTTTTCATAGATTGTCTCTTTAATATAAGTGTATTTTGTCTTAATGCACTGCGACACGTTTATTACTTTGGTAACACTTTTTTTATGGGGAACACATATTCACTATTAACTATGACTTTTGCCTCAATACACTCCTAATTTATTGCTTATTAATACTTAGTAAGGTAGTTGTAGCATTTAAGTTTAGGTATGGGGTCGGATTAAGGGATGTAGAATATGGTCATGCAGAATAAGGCATTAATATGTGCGTTATAAGTACTAATAAACAGCCAATATTCTAGTAATATGCAAGCTAATAAGTAACTAGTGCAAAAAGTGAGAATTGTTCCCCATACTAAAGTGATATCATTACTTTTACTTCTTTTACTTTACTGTATTACAAAATAAAAATCTGCTAGTGCAGTAAAACAAAATACAATGTTAAAAATACAATCTATGATGTCTCTACATCCTATACAGAAAATTTATATTGTTTTAAAGACTAGATATTTTTACTGAAAAAAACCCCAAAACATACCACCCACTAAAAACTCATTAAGAACTAATTTTTGGTTAACCAATTATCAGAAATCAGAATAAAAATGAGACAGAATTTTTAAGCACTATCCTAAACAAATCCTCGATTGCAATTTTCCTGTCGATTAACTGGCAAAATAACGAAAGTAGCGTATTCCACGGACGAGAATCCATGAAACCCATTATTAGCCCATTTTTAAAGCCTGTAGGAATCGATATATTAAAACCATTTAAAATCATAATATAGCATATTTTATTTTGAAATCACATGGGTTGCGATTCAGTTACGGTAAATATATATATATATATATGCGCTGTGGGTTTCAGGGTGAAGGGTGATGCTTCAGTTATATACACGTGTGTGTGAAGGTTTACCCTTCACGGTAATGCTGCACCCCACGAACACAGTCTCTGCATGTTTGTTTGGGTTCCCAAACAAACAAATAACGTGCATGTCTGACACTTTGTGTTTCATAGTGAAGAGTTGCACTGCTATCATCTCAGCAACTCCATCTTCTGCGTACGTTGTGAGTTTGGGTTGCTTCTAAAGTTCATCTGGGAATGCAACATCCGCAACAGTATTGTAATGTAAATTGTTTATAAACCTAAGCCAACACAGAGGAATAAATACATTAATATGTGAACCGTTGTTCATCATGATTTCAAAATAAAAGTTTAAACCCTCGCTCTGAGTTTGATGTTCTTGATCAAGAAATTACAGTGGTTGTAGCATTTCTATCGTAAAGAAGAGGCCAAATATTAAAGATTAAGTGGATATATTATTTTTATGTTGTTTGGCCAATATTAAACAAGGATTGATCAACGGGTCCAACAGGCTACCACTCAGTCCTTAACCTACTGTAACATCACCCTTCAGATATGTCAATAAAAAACAGATGACTATGTTCAATCGATACCATAGATTAAATAGCACAAAACGTGAGACTACATCACTGCATGTCGTGTGCGCCACACTGACATACAAAAACAATAGAAATATGACACCGTTTCTCGATTACTGGTTTTCATAAACTGGTTGAGCTTTATTGAAGAAAAGGAACAGTGCAGTATAGTGCGCCAATGTTTGCTAAAAAGCTTTTCCAAACACACGGTGCAGTGAGTAGGCTGTTTTTCCTCCAGTATATGAGTCCACACAATGTCTCCATTTCAGTCCCACAAACCAGCACTGAGAACTGAAACGCTGGCGGGGGGCCAGCGGGCCCTGGTGCCTCAGTCAGATATCAAAACACTGAAAGAGGTAGACCGAGAGAGACAAAACAGCATATTGTGAAAGAAAAATCACAAATGAAAAGTATCTCGATTGTTTCTCCTAGACTGCAATGAGACAAAATCAGACCCTAGTTTCAGAACAGATTTGAACAATGTCTCAAATCGTGCCAGTCCACATGAACGCAAACATTTCTCATTAAATTCTCTCAACAATGAACAATCTGAGCTGTTATACACATTAAAACATGTTAAAACTCTTAATCCTTAGTTTAAACCCTGCCTGGCAACTTTAAATAGCCAACAATTAGACTAATGAACTACATTAATTGCAGCATTACTGCAATTAACACAAACTAAAATTGAAACTAAATGAGAACATAATTTAAATAAACAATTACTAAACTAAAATATATGTTCAAAACTCATGACAAAAAATGAATATAATTAAAAAATAATTTGATTAATTACTATAAATAATCAATTATTAGTCATTTTAGTCTTTAACACATGATATAATATAAACTTTACACCAAACTACTTACATTAACTATAAAAATGTCTCCAGACAGCAATAACACTAGACTGAAGAGAAATTTAAATATTAACACACGAACTTTGGCAGCCAAAAAAGTAAAGCCTAATACTAAAATAAAAACCAAATAAACTGGAACTAAAAAATGCTAAACATACTAAAACTGACAATGACAAAACAACTGAATAGGCAAATAAAGATAAAATAAAACTATTAACAATTCAAAACTATGATAACCCAGACTACTATTAATAAAACGTAACTATTTATACTTTAAGGACGTTTAAGGATGTCCACTTCACATTGTGCTTCAGAAACGAGCAATAAAATGGTCTGTGTGGAGTATTTTGAGAAACAAAACATGTATAGCTACCCTTCAGTTGTCCATCCACTGTAAGAACAGACAAGATCATGGGCGGATCATCTATCAGGTACTTTTTAATAAAGCTATCAGAGGATCAGCCGTCTCACGACGTGCTTGGGCGCTAACACAATCTTCAGAACGGCGGTATGACTATTCTCTCTCGTCTCACTCCCCTGGCTGTTATCGTGTGGCTAAATCCATCTGGTGTACAGTATTAATCTACAGGTCTCTCGCTATCAGAGTCTGTAATCACACCTGAGGCGAAGAGCCGAGCCGTGAAGATGCATGTGTATTACACAGACCTCCCAAGAGTGTTCCTCCAAAAAACTGCTTATCTCTTTATTCAGCACAAAATGAGAACAGACCGTGCCTCCATCCAGACGAAGCCTAAAGCCTTTAAACTCCAATTCCCCATCTTTCCCTCCCACTTAATTTCATTAAAATCTAAGCCTTATGATATTCTGACTTTTTTTTCCGGTGTGCAGTGCGACTTAAGCGCGAGAAGAGTTTAAATGACGCGTGCAGCGGCTCTGACGTGCTTTCCGGAGGATTAAAAAAAAAAAAGCCAGACGACAGGCTCTGCTCTTTCGTTTCGGGGGTATTTGTTTCTCGTTTTCCGTCGGGAAAACGAGCACACACTTCATTTTGCTCTTTACAGCCGCTGCAATTTTAACATTTTCAATTAATCTCGGTGAGATTGAGTAGCGGAGCCCCAAATCCCCTACAGTGACGGCAAGGACACGGGAACGGAGCTCTGACAGTGACCCAGTGGATATTCAATCAATTACCATTAATTAGAAATCTCTGATTAATTCTATTTGTTGATTAAGTCAATTAAAACCACAAGCACTTGTTATCGCAAATGAGTATAATGAATTCATGTTGGCCATTTGTTCCCAGACACGTCCCTTCGGCTCCGGCCGGCTCGAGTTTCATCAACGGCTGTCAGTCGAGGCCTCGATCCCGACGCATTAATAGAGAGAAATAGTACCGCAGTGAGTGGATAGACAATAAAAGCAAACTTAACCAACCTTCAAGCAAGACAAAATTCGATGTCAGCAGACTGACGCTAGTCATATTATACAGGAAAAAAGATCATGATGAAGGGTCCTGTTTTGCATTCTGCTTGACGTGTTCGTTATTTCAAATACGTCTAAATTACCCGAGACCGAAATGCATTGGTTTGAGTCGGGCTGTCAGTGACCTTCCATAAAGCTTGTCATTAAAGGATGCTTATTTTTAATTATTTTTCCCTTTAAGACAAAAAAAAACTGACAGTGTTTTCAAAATGAGACTAATGTGTTACGAACGGCAGACGTCCTCTTTACCGCGCTAAAGCAAACAAATGGCAGCAAAGTGATAACACTGCCATCAATGGGGACATTTTCTCATTAGCGCCTGTAAATGAAAGCAAGCGGCATGGATGTATAATGAAAAATACGACTCTATGCATCTGTGTGTGTGCGTGCGGCCAGTCGATTGTGTGTGTAATGAACAGGCCTGTCACCTGTCTGCTCCCTATTACTCGTTGATGAGACACTAACTCTGCGTTTGGTGCTCTCGCGCGCCCGTCCCAGAACTGACTTAATGCGGTTAGCACTTGCCAAAGAACAGGAGTTCCTTATTCCTAATCATGGAGAAAGTATTGATATTATATCTGCGCCGTCACATTCAATCAGCCAGACGGGACCCGGAGGATAAGGCCCCAGGGCCCCACGCTGCGGCGAGCTGATCAAAGGTGCCGGGCAGACGTGGAGATGGACTCTGACTCGAATGCTGCCGCAGATATTCAGTCTGGCTTCCATTTAGTCTAATTCTCCTGTGAAATTCCTTTAATAGGAACGTGGTTTGGAGTTGGAGGTGTTTTTGAAAGGGCTCCCGCCGCTGCTCGACAGCGATCACTGAAAAAGACAATAATAGCTGAGACAAAGAAGAAGATCTAGTACGGTTATTAGTGGTGTTTCCACCATCGAGCATCACTATTACTATGGCTCAATCCTCAAGGTTAGTGACCCTAAAAGAGACATCAATATATAAACCCCACACAGTTTATGCTACAGACATGAATAATACATCAAATCGTGTGATTTTGTTTTTTTTAGATGTTTTTAGATAATTTTCTAAGCAATTAGACGATTTTCACCTCAATGTCACTAAGTTAACAACATAAACAACATCACTATATATATATATATATATATATATATATATATAAAACGAGATAACAAATCTGCAGGGATCTGCAACGATGTAATAAACACACACACACTATATATATATATGAAACGAGATAACAAATCTGCAGACTTCCAGCTCAGGATACAATGAATTCTGTAAGTAAAACGACTGTTAACTAATGACCAAAGTTGGCATGCGGATCCTGTCATCTCTCCTCTCCCTGACAGGAAATGTCCAACCCTCGGGTTTTAATATCATGAAGGCACACTATTAAAGGGAAGACAGTTATTAATGAAAGAAGTGAAATTGGCAGCCAACTACTCTGAACCGTCTGACCAGTGAAGGTTAAGACACAATAGAGTCTAATTTTAGACGACTCCACTCCCCCTAGCAAGTAAAGAACTTAATGCTTTTTATTCAGTGGAAGATAGACATTTTTATGATGACATTTTAAAGGGTGACCATACCTGTTACTCATAACGAAGTGTTTCACTATCTCTCCCTTTACACATATTTAAGCCTTTTACTGGCATCAGGACTCTACACTGAACAGACACTTTCCAGCAGCTCCAGCCGTGAGGCACTACATAAAGATTTTATTCTGAGAAACACAGACAGATCATAGATAAACTCTTGAACTCAAGCTGATGTTCAATTAAAATCCAATAATCTGGGATGAATGTATCAAAATCACTACATGAGTTTCGGGGCAATCTCAAACCCTAGTCCCTTTCCCGAAATAGTAAACAACTATCATCATGTACAAATATCATGTCAGTGTAACATTACAGCAGTCAGCCACAAAAAAGAAAAAATACTAGCAGGCCCTTAACTACAGTAAAATCGCTATCGCACAACCTTACTAGTTTAATAATACACTTCACTATAATATGATAAAAATACAGAGCCCCTAGAAGTGCTAACTATAAGTCCACAAAAACTTCAACATGTGCTCAAAAAACAGTTGCTGATACCATTTCATTTATGTATATCTACAGTAGTTTTCACATGAAAATGCATAAGTGCATGTTTTTGTAATTTTTAAAGTGTATTTAATTTAATATATTTTTTTTAATAATTTGGTATTATTATATGTAAAGATTATTAAATAAATAAATAAATCCATTAATAATATTAATATAATATATTATTAAATACATTTTATTATTATATATACATTTTATACACATTTTATTATTATTATTTAAAAAATAGATTTGTACATTTTCCAATCAATTCTCAAACTATAAAATCAAGTCTCTGCCTCCATTTTCACATTTAATATAGTTTTTATTCACAAAACTATGTGAGATTACAGAGGTGAAACAGGCTGCAAATGCCATTTCATGCTGCTTTTAAGTACAGCGCACTTTAAGTTTGGCTGCACTGTGGACAGAGACGAGAACGGTGCTGTTTCAGTGCTGCAATGAGGTGTAGAGAGGTGTAGATCTCAGCTCTCCCGCTGATGCCTTTCAAGTGCTCTGTGATCATGCAAAGTCACGCCAGTCAGCCAATTCACGCTTCAAAAGCAGATGAAAAAAAAATCAGATGCGTGTAATCATTCTCCTTTCTCATTCTTTCCATGTGGTCCAAATAAATCGCACTTACCAATATTTCAGATCATTGTATTACTATTTTCTCTGGACTTTCCCTGAGAAATAAATGTAAGCCTTTTTGGCTGCATATCATTTGATCAAAGGAGAAAGCGAGTCTTATTTCTCCCTCCTGATCATTTAGCCCTGTGTATATTTAAAGCTTTTCCTCACTTATGTTTGTCACTCAGCAGGTGGATGTAATCAGCTCCGCTACCTGTGTTTTGACACGTCTTGATTAATACTCCAAGCTGTTTCTCAGGATTTTAACTCGAATAATTATTTCATATAGATTTTCAGTCAGGGGATTTGATGTTTGCTTTTTGCCCTGTATTTATTAAAGAAGCACGGCTCACGCGAAGCAGGTTATTTTTAGAGAGCGTTTCTCTCCTGTGCAGTTTGACTAAGCAGTTTTATTTCCGTGTATATGCTAAACACCCAGACTACTTGACATGATGTCGTCATGTACTCTAGCCGCTGTGAAAAAGCAAAGTCTCAGCAACGCTCTAATGCTGGGTAATGAATAACTGTAGGTGTACAGATATCTGAATATGAATAATGAATAACTTAACTCAACCCTTAATAATTATATATATATATTCAATTCATGAATAGGCCACATTGAAATGTATTAAACAGTAAGTAAATTAGCCAATTTTGCTTAAATGAAGGGTTGCGAAAATGAATACACCCTTGATTAAATTCAACAGTATAATTTTATATAGTATGCGTACTACATAGTATTTCCTTTATAACTTTAAGTATACTTTATACTGCTCTGACCATTAAAAAAAAATTAACCAACTAATCACATTTTTCTGTTATTAATCTTGATTAATTAAACCCAGGGCTTGACATTAACTTTTATTGCTCATCATTGACTGTGGCTAGAAGTTTTCAAAAGTTACTAGCAACTCAGCATTTTCACTGACTACAATTTTGACATCGATACCATGGGGGAATATCTTCCATATAGATATTTTTAATATTCTCTCATAATTTGGCAGCAAAGAGCTGAAGCACAGATCCATTATACTGTTACACATGCGCTTTCTTTCTCAACCGTTAACATTCATTTAAAACATAACTAACAGTGTTTACGTGAATACTTGCCAAAAACGCATTATGATATTTGTTTGTGTGTATTTGACTGTTTAAGCGTAATGAGCAGTGAAAAATAACTTAATTTAGTACTGAGAGGCGGCTTTATGTGCGCGCGCTGAGTGCGAGCACAAAATCTGCGGGAATGAGTAAAATCACACCAATATTCAAGACCTGTAACACCAGCAATATTCATCTGGAGCAAATGAAACGAGTGAGTGAGGGGAGGCGGGTTTGTGTGCCAACTAACTGTCGGAGAGGTGAGAGCGAAAGTATCTATTCTGCGGAAAATGAGTATTGGAAACGTTTTTTCAATATCGATATATATAGTATCGATATGTATCGAAAAATCTATATTTTTGCACTTAGTTTATTATTTCAGGTAAAAAACTACAATTGAAAAATCATATTTTCACAATGAATCTCCAGATTAATGTAGAAACAACAAAAACACTGTATATTTTAAATATTTGTTAAATGGCATCTTTTTACGAAGTACTAGCCAGTATCACCAATATTGATGTTATTGATGAATTGGATTTTTTCTGTGAATGAAATGAGAAATTATAGCCTTTCAACATTACAGTACAATTAAAAGCCAAAATTTTCTAACATTTAATAGGCTTTGACATTTACACGGCTACATCAGAAAAGGGAAAAAACAGATGACGCCTTAATTGTGCTAAATTTTTAAAGCATTAATCAGAAAATATTAATCACAGAAATTATATTGGTCTATCACTGGACATAAAACATGTAAGCAAGGAAGTTGAGAGGCACTTGGCATCAGGATGTGAGACTGACCTACGTCAAATTATTGGCTTGAAATTTTTTATTCATCACCATATAAACGATGCATTGAAATTAGCCGTTTGCTGTTACCATTGTTTCAGTTGGTTCCTTCTATGATTTTGTTTTATAACTCAGCCATGCTGAGTTACAGGTTCAGTTTTCCTGGAGTAACCTGGTGTCAGGTGTCTTGCTGAAGGGCACAGAGGTGATGGATCACTCTTTGCACAGTTTTAATGTTAAATCTGTGGGTTACCACACCAATGGGCAATGTTTGGAAAACCTGTCTGAAAACAGTTATTTTTTAAATTCCATTTGGTGACGCTAGTGGAGCAGAAAAGGCAGCTATAAAGCCAGGCTACTCCAAAGCATCTGAACCTGTAGTAAAAGGACATGAAAAACCTGAAGTAAACTAGATGGAGCTCTTCATACTCACCTTGAAGTGCTGCAGCTGTTTGGTGGCTTGCGGGTCGTGTTGAGGGTCATCAGCATCCTGCGTGCTGCTCTCACAATGTTGTGCATCTGGTCTGAGATTCAGATTGAAGATGAAGAGCTCTGTTTCTCTCAGCCAGCCCTTTAACTCCTTTATCCGGCTCTCCAGCTGGGTCACCATCCTATTGGTGTCTGGAGACAGAAGTTCACGCTGACTCCGCTGGCCCACACTGGGCTCCACGTGCTTCGCCAGGGTTTTCTGATTGGACACAAACAGAGATGTCACACAAGAGTCCATAAACACATACAAGAAATAAACATGACAGGATAGCCAAATTTTAGAATAAGAAGAGTAATGTCCACACACTGAGTTTACAGCACCAAAAACATTTATTAATTTTAATGTGCAATGTTTCAACTGCCAGGTCTTCACCCGTCACAAAACCCTTGCAAAGATGTGACTCCTTAAAACCTAAAAAAAAAAACTGCTAATGGTAATAATAATAATAATAATAATAATATAAAAATCACACCCACAACATACAAATCACATAATTTATTACATTTTCCACTATCTTACTCATAGGCTGTAATTAAAAATCAGAATTAATAAAAACAGATGAAGAAATATATAGACAACTATAAGAAAGGCAGACTTCTCTTTTAACCCTGATGGTGACATAGTGTTCAAAGTATAGATACAAATATGATATTTTTTGAGGATAGCACAACTGATGATATTTTTCATTAGTAACATGGCATTACAATGATACATAAAAATATATAATACAAAACAAAATAAAAAAGTAAATACAATAAAAGAAAAGAAAACAAATTTAAATAAATAAATAATATAAAAATATAATAAAAACTAAATAACAAACAAAAAAAATAAATATTAAACAAAATAAAATAATAAAATAAAATAAAACAGGACTACAAAATAAAATAAAAAATAAGGTACTTTTTGTTTGTGGAGAGTGATTACAACTAGTTCCATTTTTGTTAAGTGTGTTTAGGAAACTATATTTTATTGCAAATATAATTTACTCACAGTTTCATTGACCATTTTATGACTTTAAGGTACATGATTTTACTACGGTCTTTCCACAAAGACCACATTTAAACTACGGTAACAGCGCAAATATTCATAAGTGTTGATCCACTCAACATACAAACACAAAGACAAAATGCATTCAGACATCAACAATTTAAATGTACCGAACTGCTTTATACGTGAAGAGTGATTAAGAAGTGAGATGTGGTGATGACTGCCGTATCCACTCTGCTGCTGTGTCCCTGAAGTGTCTGATAACAGGCTGTTTCATCTGATGAGCCTGAAGGGGTTAAAATCTCATTGCACAAAGTGGCATTTTAGAGCAACATTCAAATGTTTGTTGAATAGCAAACAATCAGCCGCAAAAAAAAACACACCAATGATTTTAGAAATAGGCTCCGCTGAACAATTTTCCCCGACTGACAGCAAGAAAAGCGAGAACCATGCTGAGCTGCAGTCTGCCTGTGCGTGCGTGTGTGTTTGTGTGTATTCCCACCTGCCTGGCAATCTCGGTTTTTAGAGACAGGTTGAACCTTGTATACTGAGATGGCAATTGCAAGCACAATACACACCATTATCCAATTAATACACACACTGGCTGCTGTAATTGTCTTTCCTTTATGTGTGCCGTGTATCAGGAAGCTGGAATGGAAACAGATGTGATTATGACGCAGCAATGAAGTGGCTATTTCAGCATGCGGCATCAATTAAGTTCTCAGGGTTTGGCCGCACACATCCGGTCTGCGTCTCCCTCCCATGATCGACCTTTAATAACACATCTGTGTTGCTCTCCTGTCAGCATAGTGTTAATGGCAAAGGAAATGGACGGCTCAACTCAGTGACAAGGGACATTTTAGCTTTAATGTGAAAATGGATTCTTCTGGCCGAAAACAAACGTTGAGGTTTTCTGCTGGGCTGACTGAGGCAAAATCGGATCTCATAGTGATTTTATGAGACATTGGTGGTCATAGAGTGTGAAAAAATGCTGTTTTAAAAATGAAATAACATACTCCGCTTCTGAAACTACTTTCCTTTTTGGCTGACATCACCAATCCCTCTTTACTCACCTGTCATAAATAGATACTTTTAACCACGAAATTGAACAAAATTGATACTAAGACTTTTACATTGTTACAAATAGATTTTCTTTTCAAATAAATGCTGTTCTTTTGAACTTTCTATTTATCAGAGAATCCTGAAAAAATGGTTTCCACAAACACATTAAGCAGCAAAAACGGCTTAATTTTCAAAATTAATAATAATAAGGAATGTTTCTTAAACAGGAAATCAGCATATTAGATGGATTTCTAAAGGATCATGTGACACTGAATGTAGTTGAAATATTACAATTTTCAATGTAGTTTTCATTGAAAAATTTTGATCAAATAACCCCAAATGTTAAAATGGTAGTGTACATTTTGTTTAAAGCCTGGGACACATCAAGCCGACGATCGCTGTTTTTACCATTTTAGACAACATTCTAATATGTATTAAGGGGTGAAAATGCTTTTTCATGCTTATTGAATTACTTTAGCAGATATTAAGAAACAAATGTAAAATCAGATTAATTCAGATTAAGAAATGTAGACATTCTAACACACATACACAAATGGAAATTTATGAGAAAAAAACAATTTGGATATAATTACCAATATTTACATATTAATGCCCATTCTAAATTCAGCAACTTTATCCACCCTAATGAATGAATATAAAAGTTACAAAAGCAGCCTTTAATTCTGCAGGTCACAGAGAGGATGGGACAGTTATTAAAAGTTCTATAAAAGTGTGGTATATTACCCATTTAATTCAATCAGCCCCAAAAAGTCCAGTTTCATGGACAGAGAAGAGAACCTCTCAACTGCCACTGTTTCTACCTCTCTCTTTCTCTCTCCTTTTATTTCCCTGTCCTTTCCCCTCATCTGAATACAGATGATTTGATGGGCATCAATGGAATCCAGATACAGCCATTGTTTTCTCTGAGTAACAAATGTCTCAGTGGGAGGTGAAGTCAATGCCCTTGGAGGGTCACACGGCAAAAAAACAGGAATTTATTGCCACTTTATTTTGTTCGGGAACAGTTTGCAATCATAAATTCTTCATAAGCAGAATACTTCAGAGAATGGTCTGTCTTCATAAATATATACGACAGGGGACATCAATTTCATTTAATTCACAATTTGTGTCAGCACAGCAGATGCCAATGGCTGACTTGATAGGCTTGTTTAATATGCAATTGAGACGGCATAATGCGCGGTGCAGGGAGCAGCGACGCTCAGATTGAACTCTCCGCACCGCTGACGGTTTATTCCTGTCGCACACTCCCTAACGAGACGCCACTCATCGCGAATACGCGACGCACACGCTCACGCCAGTCAGAAAGTTTGCCGTGGCCAAGCGGCAGTGAATATTCCTTTTCTGGATAATTTTAATTAACGCTTGATTGCGACAGGGAGGGAAGATGTGAGTTGTTTGACACTTTGAAACTCTCCAAAAAATTTCATGTTTCAGATCAAAGGCTGTTATGCTAATCTTGAGGAGCATTGCAGATGCACATCCACGTGGGTGTAGGTGTTTACTCTTTATTAGTTATGAGAAATTATTTAGCATTATACCACTGTGAAGAGCTTTGTAACTTCACCTTCATAGAAATAGACAAATTTGCAATTACCCTGTTGGAAAACGCTGCTAAAACTAGATTGAAGTGGTCGACCACTACAGGCTGGTAAAAGAGGCTCATCTAGCATGATGCTAACAATGTCATGGGTTTCATTCTGCGGGAACAAACAGACTGATAAAACATACATAAAAATATAAATATAAAAATATACTACAGTTTAAAAGTTTGAGGTAGATTTTTTTTTTTTTAATTTTTAGCAAAGTTTCTCTCTTATGCTCATTAAAGCTGCATTTATTTGATCCAAAATACAGTAAAAAAAAAAAATATTGTGAAATATTATTACAGCTTAAAATAACTCTTTTCTTTTTTAATTTATTTTAAAATATTATTTATTACTGTAATGGTAAAGCTGAATTTTCAGCGTCACTACTTCAGTCTTAAGTGTCACATGATCTTTCAAAATTCATTCTAATATGATTTGCTACTCAAGAAATGCTTCATACATGTTCACAATTCTTTGATGAATAGAAAATAACGGAATTTATTTTAAATAGAAATCTTTTAAACATTATACATTTTTTTACTGTCACTTTTGATTAATAAAAAAATCTATATCTTACTGAACCTATATCCAAGTAACTTTGGATAAGTGTATGATAATTGAGTTGCATTTTATCCAGCAAGAAAGTACAAGTAAACAACTTAAAAATAGAAGAAACGGTAACGTCGCTAAGCAGAAACATTGCAGAGAAATTTCTATCAATGTTCTAAAAAAGCCTTAGTAGTACAGGGTAACTTTGACATGTCAATTTTAAGCAAAAGAAGTGTTCAAACAAAAGTGTTTTAAATGTATTTACGCAGCAGTTTTATTCTGATAATGTCTTCCCAACTTTTTCTTGCATTCTCAGCTCCCGAACTTCCCTACTTACTCGCTTCCCTCTCATCTCAGCAGGGCGCTCTGGATCAAGGAGAGATCAGTCTCAAGGTGTGACACTCACCTGTGTCAGCGCAGCACTGACTTTGAGAGCCAACTGTTCAGGAAGCACTTTCTTTCCATAAAGGAACCCCTGACTGATGTGACGCTCTGTGTTTTTAACAGCTATTTCCTAAACACGACTCTAAAGTTTCGTAACTGCTTGGTTGCAGTTGAAACACATGTCATGTTCATACAGTAGAGACCAACCTCAAGTTGATCCCATTTGCTCCTAAGGGCCATCAGCCGCTGGTCAAAGTCAGCAGGAAGTTCAGTGCCGCTCCTCTTCAGAGATTCAGACCAGCCCAGAAGCTGTGTCTTCTTGGGAAGCCACATGGACATCTCCACACTGTTCCCCTGTAGAAACACATACAGCAGTCAGAGGGTGAGAGAAGCACACTTACCACTCAAAGAATGAGCTTTTGCGGTTTTATTGCAAACAGAACATGGGATGGATTTGTAGTGTTTGAATGGTTGATAAGCCTATTTATGCCAAATTAAAGCACATATTTTGTACACCACAGTTCAAAAGTTTGTGGTTAAGATTTTTAGGGCCTGAGCACCGATGGTGTGAGGAATTACTCTGTTTATTCTTCTTCTTTGAAATGAATCGCATTTTTGAGGGTCTAAACATGCTTGAAAACTCATGAAACTTCAGAAGTGGACTATGAACAATATTTCAACGAAGTGCCCCTTGTACTATGTTTCACGTAAAAGTATGAAATTCGGTAGATGCATGTAACAGCCAAATACCTACAAAAAAGTCTCTTGGAGCAAAATCTGCAACCCAACAGGAAGTCAGCCAATTTGAGTTTTCTTTGTAAAATTTGTGCAGTTTTTGCCATTTTCAGACATTGTACTTTAACAGACTCCTTGAAGAGCTTTAATCAAATCAACATCATATTTGGTCAATCTAATCTAAAGGCCTTTGTGAAGTAAAATTATGAAGATCTTGAGTTTTCCCTGAGGGGCATGGCTGTGGCGGCCTGACAAAGTTCGATGTTTTTCCATGAACAGGAAGTTGCCCCAAAACTTCACGTTTTCTTAGAGTCCTGGCCTGAAGACATTTACATAGCAATATTCAGTTACATTCATAGCGCCACCTGCGGGCAACAGGAAATTGTTTTACACTGTGATTAACTCCTCACAGAAATTTAACCAGATCAACATCATATTTGGCCAGTCTAATTGTAAGGCCTTATGATGTTAAATTGTGAAGATCTTAAGTTTTCGTTGAAGGTGGCCTGATGAAGTTTTATGTTTCGCCATGAAAAAGGAAGCTGTTGTAAATCATGCGTACAGTGTCTGACTTGCCCAAAACTTTACACTGTAAGTCACTCACAAAAAAAAAACATTTAAATATCCCATGAAGTACTAAACATGCTAGAAACACGTTCTAAAGTACTAATGTATGTGATTAACGCCACAAAACAGGAAGTTGTTGTAACTCAGGCATACCATCATCCGATCTGCCCCAAACTTCACATGTTTGATAACAGTCAGTTATAGTCAAAGCGCCACCTGCTGGCTGCAGGAAGTGTGGAACATCAAACTGACTTGTCATATTCCTCCTATATTTACGGCAATAAATGCATGTCGCCCACTATTCACTGTTTTCCTAAGGCCGCCGGGTGTGAGGGCCCTTTCATCGCTGCTCGTAGCTATAATTTTAAATGTTTTTGAAAGAAGTCTCTAATGCTCATCAAGGCTACATTTATTTGTTCACAAATACTGTAAAAACGGTAATATTGTAAATATTAAACATTAAGAAGCCCCGCACTTGACATGTCGGGAAAAGAATGTATCATGCCTACAATTTAACAATTTACTAAAACCAGAGAACGAATTCTTAATATGTGGGGATGAATTCAATTGAATTTACAGAACCCTGCATATGACATCAGGACAAATCAAAATCAGAATTTTTTTTTTACCTAAATCTCCTTTCTGCTCAATCCCTCATTTGTTTACACACAGACGTACAGATACTTATTTGTCACTTTGGGAGAATAGTGGTCATATGTGATAATGATTTCCTCTCTTCAGCTCATTTCTAATTGGCTAACTGACTGCGTTAGGTCACTCTCCAACACAGTTGAGCAGAATTGTGACATTTCTGTTTGAATGTTGGACTAACATACAGTAAAAGATGAAAGTGATGCTATTCGACACCTTATTTCAGTTAATTCCTCTCTTCCTCCCTCTCTCTCTCTGTCTCTCCCCCATTTCATTTTCTGCATCAATAGCTACTTGATTCTAGTTTTCGGTTGTCATTTATCATTATGGCGGATGCGCATTTAAATATTTAAATGTGCTGTTTTTCCCCCCTTTCCTCGCTGTCATCCGGCCAGCGTTCATTTTTCACTGTCGTTTGTTTTGATGGAGATGGTATCACACATCCTTTTAAATCATTCATCCCTTTCAGTTTTTAATAGTGCCCGCCAAACTAAAGACGCTCCGCTTTAAAGTAAAGGGGATTACACAATTTGTTTGTTGACAGCAAATATTGATTTTAAGTCCTTTCATTGGTTTAAAAAATGGCAGGTTATTGATGGAAAACGCAGACGGAAGGAAAGATAGCCTGAGTAATTAGAATGCCGGTGCGATGGGAAGTTGAAGCATCATGCTAACCTTAGCTACGTGCATGGATGACTTTTGGCCCTTAAGTCACTTTCCCCGTTGCAACCTAGATAGGGTGATTTACATACTTAACCTAAGGAGCTCGAGCTTGAAAACTTTATAGTCAACTGTGTAATTGACAGTAAGGAAAAAACATATTCCAGGGCCAAAGATGCCACCGAGGTGGAGGTGTGACAGAAATGCATGATCCTGGCATTGCTCTGTTATAACCTGATGAGTACGGCTAAAAAAAAAATTAAAGTTTGTTTTTAAAAACAGGTGCACAACAACACACTTTCAAACTCATCACAGTACATCACATTAGAAATAAACTACATTTTTCTGAAGCAAATCATACATCGTTTGGTACATATAAACACACATGCACAGAACTGTGCAAAAGGGCATGTTAGTATTTTCACACACACAAATTGGTTTTAAGCCAATTATTTAGATCTTTTGCTGAATTAGTGTGCAAACACTGCCACGAGAGTGAAGAGACACTAGAAGGGGCATGTCTAGTGTAAAATTGTGAACCTGAATCTTCTTTTCTTCCACTTCACAAGGGGTACACCCTGAACTCATAGTGATTCAGGCACTATTTTAGCGCTTCAGTTAAATACGATTGTTATTTTTAATTCTTATGTATGATATTTTTATTTCTAACGATGAACGAGAGTGGATATGCTCGGTTTACTTAGTTTTGTCGTGGCTACGACATATAAACTCGTGGGAATGTGGTAATATGTCGTGGCCAAAAGATCATTTTGTCGAGGTAACGACATCCAAAAGTCAAAATTATACCAAATATTCAAACCTTTTCTATATTAAACTAGTCTTATCAAATTTGTCTTGAGTCTGTTTCATCACCCCCCCACATGAACACATGAAAATCTATATATATAATTATCTAATCTAATTATACAGCTTGATTATACAAGGAGAGATGTGATTTATATATATATATAAAGCACATCTCTCTTTGTATAATCAAGCTGTATAATTAGATGCATCATTCCAGTCTGCATCACAAACGGTACAAGACAGCTAAAGCTGAAAACTTGGAGTTAGGTGTTTGTTCACATCACTACCCCAAAGTATGACATCAATGCAACATGTTAGGACACCCTTTGAGTTCACATGATGAAAACAGGCAGCTTTACTAACAGTCTTTAAATAGTAGAGCACTTTTAATAACCGCAATAGTGAGCAAAGATGGTCGCAAAATAGATGAAATTTCAACAAGCCCTTGTACATTTAATTTATTTCACATATTAATGAACGTGAGTCTGGAAATGTCAGCAAAAATGCAGTCACACATGAACACACTTAATGCGGTTTCGCAGATTCATCTTATCCATTAAATTAAAGTTTGTTCAGGCTCTGTAACTTGTTGAGACAACAGAAGTAAGACTCCATGAACTGAGGCGGCGATGGGGCGTATTCAAATCATTTTATGCTAACGTTCACACGTCAGAAGCCAGGCGGCAAAATGAGAATTCACAGGACACTCTCAGCCTCCCAACGGGCCCTCATTTTGATGACGGATTCTGCACTGTCCCTAAATCAAAAAGGAAGTAATAATATCTTTCTTTTGCCCTGAAATGAATCTGCAAAGGGTGAAAAAAAGTCCATTTTGGGCTTCTGCGATTATCCACCGAAGCTGCCGTATTAGATGTTTAGCACGAAGGAAAGGGAATCCATTTGAGAGAAAACTGAATATGCATCATCCACATGAAAACCTACACTAGGAGCTGATGAGTTACAAATTGACTCAGAGGTACAAAATATGGAATTTGATATGCTTTCGTGATACAGAGCTGAATGAAGCTGGGAAAACTGATAATTACTTAATCAGTTTGAGGCCTTTTCATCAAGCATCCTTGATGTCTGTAATTCGCTCTAGACGGCTGCTCGGGGAGGGAGGCGCAGAGGAAGCAGTCGAGAGGGGAGGAAGACCGCGCAGAAGAGGCCCATTGATGGAAACCCAGTGCAGCTGAGGGGCGCGAGCCAAACTCTCAAAGATGTGTGAGCGCCGGGCTTGAAAGACCAGGAAGTAAAAAGCTACATATTTACTTTAAAAGGAGGAGAAAACGCGCAGCCTCCATTTGGATGCGATTCCTTACTGTTCATGCAAAATAGACGCTGCTTTTCCTCCTTCGTGAAAAATCACTTTGCGCTGAAAAAAAAAGGGGGGGAGAAATCTGTTCAAACCGGCCGGGAACAAAAGTCCTTGAAACACTGTTAATTGTCACCATGGTGACTAGAAGAATAAGCCATTTTACAGCTGGTATAGAAGGCTCGTATTGAGTCAAGCGCTTTTATTTTTTTCCACCCGGCTCTCTTCTCTCTGGTTAAGAACAAGGTGGGCAGTCACTATGGGGTCAGCGAGGGACCCAGGAGAGTTTCCACCAGCCTTTCCAGACCTCAGCTGGCAGGAGGTTCCTTCAGGGAGGGACGGGGGACCAAATACACTTCACATTGTCAAAATGCATCGAGTGGCAACAAATTGCACAGACAATGCCATCGTTCATGACGACAAGAAAAGGTTGAGCAAAGGAAAAAAAATGTCAGTTACAAAACCGCATAGGCGTCGGCCCATGAGACTCTTTCTCGCTGACATAATAGCATACAATCTGCACAACAATATGGAGCATAAAACAACTCAGAATATTCCCTCTCCTCCCCTTCTAGCTAAAGATGATGCATTACACAAGTTTCTAAAGTAATAATGAGGGATTCAAAAGATCCAATGAACAAAGAAAAGCCTGGTCAGCCCAACTGATGCCGCATAAATGATAAGACACAGCAGCAAAGGCCTTTAGCCCTGAAGATTTAAATGTAATAAATCATCCTTCTATGTGCATGATTTATTGTTTATCTATTAAATGCTTCACACTTTTACATTACTTAAAATATATCATTCTTTTTCCATCGCTATAATGAGAATCTGTGGTTAACAATTCACCCAAAAATGAAATTTCTGTCATTAATTACTCACCCTCATGTTGTTCCACACCTGTAAGACCTTCTTTCATCTCCGTAACACAAGGGAAGATATTTTTGATGAAATCTGAGGGTATCTTAACCAGACATAGACAGCAACGTCAAAGCACCTTTTGAGGTCCAGAAAAGTAGTAAAAACATGGTTAAAATAGTCAACGTGACTAAAGTCGTTATTTTTGTTTTGTTTTTGCACACAAAAAGTATTTAACATTAAGGTTGAACCACTGTAGTCACGTTGACTATTTTATCTTTCTGGACCTCAAAAGGTGCAATGATTGGCAATTGCTGCCAATACCTGGTTCAGATACCATCAAATTTCATCAAAAATATCTTAATTTGTGTTCTGAAGATGAAGATCTTACAGGTGTGAAACGTCATGAGGGTGAGGAATTAATGACAGAAATTTCATTTTTGGGTGAACTAACCCTTTAAATATAAATGGAACAAAAAGGCTTCATTTACGTATTATTTATGTAAAGATATAATTTCTTATTTTTCTCTGTTTGGTTTTGGGGTAAAACATGTTTTAGACATTTGTTTTACATTCATTCTCAACTTTTGATTCATTGCATCAGACTGACCATCGCTGCTCATCTACCTCCGATCTGCTGGAAGTTCATGTTCTAGATGTGTTGTTCTTTTTCAGCCTCCCCTTCTGTCCCCTCACAAGGATTGGTAGTGACCCCCATAGGAAGCCCATGCCTAATGCCATTGAATGGTGAACAAAGGCACTATTTATCCAGGGCCCGGGGTCTGGAGCTCAGCTGTGAGTTCGGGGAGGAGGGGTTCTCATGGAAAGATACTCACACCACATCCCTCTCTACACTGAGCGTGGCATTTTTCTTCACTAGACAAACATAGGAAACAATGCAATCAGCCAAGAACTCAAGGCTTTAAGAGCCGAGAGAGGCCTAAGATCTGTTCAACTCTGCTCAGCCTGGCTGTAATCTAAAGTGATGGTGCCAGAATTCATAGAGCTACTGCTGCTCACAGCACAGGAAACTTACTGCTCAGAGGTGCCCTTTCAAAACTCCATGGACTAAAAGGGCAAGATCGCCCAAAAATCAAAGGCCTGTCATCATTTACTCACCCTCATGTTGTTCCAAACCCTTTCCAAAAGGAGACGTTTTGCAGAATGTCCGAACCACTGTTTTCCATACAATGAAAGCAGAAGAAGATTTTGACTGCCAAGACCCCAAAAAGACAAAATAAAAGCACCATAACAGTCCACATGACTTTATGCTATATTCCACATCTTCTAAAGCTAAATGATAGTTTTATGTTACAAACAGACGATTTAAGACTTTATTCACTGATAACTTTCCTCTGTTCCCCTAGGGTTTGTCATGGTGTTTTTTGTTCTTTTGAGTCTGGCAGTAAAATTACTGTCCACTTTAAATGTATGGAAAACAGTGTTAAGGAAAAAAACACTCATACATTAAGCAAAACAGCTCCTTTAATGTTGTTTCATGTAGGGAAAAAATTATATTGGTTTGGAAACAACATGGATGAGTAAATTATGACTTCCAAAAATTCAACAATATGGATGTAGGGATCTCTAGAAAACTAGGAAAATGTACATTCTGTCATAATTTTCTTACCCTCCTGTCCTTCCAAATCTGTATGACTTTCCATCTTCAGTGGATCAGTAAAAAGAATATTTTGAAGAATCGTTTTTATCTACACAATGAAGGCCAACTGAGGCAACAACACACCTCTTTCATTGAGAAAAAATATCTTTAAAAGAATACATTTTTCTGGATTTTCTCAAGTCTGTTTAATGTACACTTATATAAAGCTCTTCTTATAATAATTTATTGAACCCTTTCTTTAAAAAAAAATTTAGTGAATTTAACTATCTATAAACAGAAGTTAGTTAGAAAAGTGCCTAAATTCCTTGTAACCTCCTACCCCGCTTCATTGCCAGAGCTTTTAAAAGTAAATAGGTGTGAACGTGACAGATATTTTAACTCTGCAAGTAATTTTCCATGTAAATTAATGGCAGTTCAGCTCAATGAGAATAAATTTGCAACCTTTGAAAAAGAGAGGGAAAATTAAAATGTACAATGTCATTTAAAATTGGCAAAACTGGCTGAGAAAATTACATTTGAGGAGTTGAATCGCTTGCTTTCTTCTAGCTTATTCCATTTGCATTAACTGAAAATCATATTACACAGGCCACGCATTGTTAATTGGGGCCTATATTGCATTATCCCCATATAAATCAAATGACAAATATTAAAATGAATAGCAAATTCACTAATAGCGAATCATAAAACAATCTTTTTTAAGTATCTCTCATTAATAATTTAATTCCAATTATATCTGCAGAGCAGAATGAGCCTTTTCATTCTGGAGATTTTTTTTTGCGGGATTGGCCGTCTGCTTTTGACTGATGTTATAATAATGGAGATATATTTGGGTCCAAAGCAGGGACTGACTGAGAGGGTAAGAGAGAGATAGAGAGAGACAGAGACAGAGAACTTCAGCCCAACAGCCCATGAAAGAGTAAAGGCTGGCCCACGCTAAAATATTTAAAAATATTAGAGACCACAACCATGACGATAAAAAAATAACAGATTTAACAGTTAAACAGTCCCGACTGTGAACACGGGAAATCGTGGTCAAAGATGACTTTACAGTAAACAAACATGGCGGACGACGGGTAAGAAGAAATGGCAATAATGGTGTTTGGACTGCTTTTTACAGAAAATTCGCTGAAAAAGAATAAGATTTGGATGATGTTGCGTTATGCTTCTGTCTTCCGTCAGCTCACTTTGTGATTGGGTATTGTTTCGTTCCACGTGACAATCAGAGCGTGTGCACGTTTTCCTCAGGGTTCCCCCCACACAACAGGATTTCTGATCTATATTCAACATATTTGAGATCAGTGCGGTCTCAACGTTCATCTGAGCAGATTCAGTGACTCTTAACACACATCACACCACAGGACAATCTGATAAGATAATCTGTAGAACCATCAAGATAATCGTAACTAGGATTGTCAGAGGTGAGAATTGGGCCTAAAATTGGTGTGTGGTGGGTGCCTTAAGTTCATCACCACAATAAATGCTGCAGTTCTCCACTGTCAGACAGTCAGAAAGACAGAATTATACATTTAGCGCAGATTTTAATCTTTATTTTTAGTGATTAAAAGCATAAAGTGGTTGCTCTTTCAAAGCTCCAGAGACTTCATAAAAAAAATGTTTTTTTGAAAAAAACTCCATTATGTTTCAACTTCATCTTAGACAGAGAGAATTAAAAAGACAAATTAGACAACTGTTGAGATCTATTCTGAAACTCTAGAGGAGAAACACGCAAGATTACTGGGGTGATTTTCTCAGGACCGAGATCTATAAATCTATAAAAAAAACTTCCAAAAGCCATTTTGCTCTGCATTTCATTTTACTGCTGTCTAGGAGAAACAACTTAGACAAAAAGATCTCATTAGTGAAAAAATCTCAAAGACTTACAATGAAGGAGGGACCCAACAATATATAGAGACCAGACAATCAGAGACTTGGGCTAGTAGGCAACCACCAAGTATCTACCCAGAAACCCTTAGAAACAGCATGACAACGCCCTGGCGATGATCCAAAATACCATCTTTTAAACAAATTTTGCTTGGAAAAAGAATTTTTCTTTAAATGTATCATCTCAGATGATTCTCCTAAAAAAACAAAAAAAAACAAACAAAAAACAACTAGGAATAAATACTGACATAAAATTTGTCAATAGTTGACAGAGGAAGAGTCTTGAGTTTATTTAAGCTCATTATTTCCCAGGGAAAACAACTGATATATAAAGAACATTAGTGAAGAAAAGGGACTCAACCATATATAGAGATCAGAATATTACAGAGACTTGGGCTAACCAACAATTATCTACCCAGAAACCCTTAGAAACAGCATAACAACGCCCTGGCAATGACCCACAACACCAAAACATCTTGCCAGCGAATTTTGTATAGAAAAGCACCACTCACTTTTCTTCAGAGAATGCATCATCTCAACTGTTTCTAAAAAACTAGGGATAAATGCAGACACAAAATTAGTCAATAGCTGACAAATAGTAACCGTCTAGAACTCATTTAACCACATGACCACAAGTTCATTTAAGCTTTCTAGGAGAAACACAATACACAATCTGAGAAGATAACATTGCTCTCCAAATAAGCATTAGATGGAGTTACGGGGCTGTAGTCGTGGGAGCGAGGAGTTAAACTGCATGCGGCAGGCAGTATCAGGGTCCCGTCCCAAGCAGGAAGAGGGGTTTCAATTGAGCCGAATGAAAAGAAGCAGTTGGAGAATAGCAGCAATCATTTAATGCAGATGACCTCTGACAGACCCGCCGTGCCTGAGCCTGAGCGGGAATTTGCATGGGGTCTGGGCACAGAGGAACAATGTAGCCTAAATGCTAGACAATCTTTATTCTAATGAAGTGGGTGTCAAGGTCAATGTAAAAGCATTATGATGAATGGTACAGCGCAGGGCGCACACACACAGTCCTCTCGTTTTAATTGTGCAGAGTTCGACGCTCCATCCTCAAGGAAGTCCAGAGTTTAGCAGGGTGGCTTCTGGGAAGGGCTGAGAGAGGGGATCTGGTACATACACCCTCATGTGTGTGAATATAATATAATATAATTCTTAAGAGCTTCTCCAGGGGTCTGATCATACACAGCAAGTGATGTAGTAGAACATGTACAGCTGACCACAAAGACTTAACACCAAAAGTAAAACTAAACTCCTAAAAAATATAAGTTATGTGCGGTATAAACGCGTCCTTATCTGACATACTGGCGCTTGCCTGATAAAGGCTAACAGTTACATTTATTTTCAAATTATGCTGACCATAAATGTAATGTGAAATAATATAATATAATATTAATTTAATTATTAAAATGTATTTAAAATTTAAGTCAAATTGTTACAGAAATAATATTTTAAAAAATTCTGGGTAAATCCTAGACTTCACTATTTGTGCACCGTGAAATGCAGCGAAGAGGGGAGGAAAAAAAAGCATCGCGCAAAACATGAGGGCCAGATCAGGAGCTGTAATGATGGACGGAGTACACTCGTTTAATGCCCCATCTCTCCATTCCTCAGGGGACCGTACAACTGTTTCTCGAGACTCCCTCCAAACAGCAGGTGAGACAGGAATCCCCTAAGGCTTTCCACAACGCTGAAGCCAGGGAACATCACACACACACATGCCAAGACAGATTCTCTCAGAGCTTCACCACTGCAGATCACTGAGGCTCCAACACTCCTTCCTGACCTCTTTTGAGGGTGGTCTTGTACTCTCAATCTTGGGTCATCTGCCAGAGGTCAAGAGTTTGAGGTTTTCTTCCTGATAGCACACGTATCTCTATTCGTTATGTGTGTTCACGTGGACAGTTAACAGTTAAAATATTTGCTTTACTGCAGATGTTAGAATGATACTCAACAGATGTTTCTGCAACATTTAAGACTTAAATGGTATGTACTCTTTCTATTGTCTGTACACAAATAACATGCTTATAATAGAACACTATGAGTTAAAGATGGATCCTGCGACATATTAACACAGTACCATTCAAATGTTTGTGGTCATTTTTGAAAGAAGTCTCTTATGAGTATCAAGACTGCCTTTATTTTATCAAAAATATGCTACATTTTTAAATTGTTTTCTATTTTAAAGTGATTGTAAAGCTACATTTTCAGCATCATTACTCTAGTCTTCAGTGTCACATGATCCATCAGAAATTATTCTAATATGCTGATTTGCTTATCAAGAAACATGTATTATTGTCAGCAATGAAGAAAACAGTTGGTCTGCTTAATATTTTGGTAAAAAAGATGATACATTTTATTTTCGTGATTCTTTGTTGAATAGAAAGTTCAAAAGCACAGCATTTATTTGAAATAGAAATCGTTTGAAACATTATAAATAATCATTGCTAAATAAAAGTATTAATATCTTTAAACAAAAACTTTATATCTATATTCCACATTGAGATTGACTTGCACAAATTGTGTAATTCCAGTCAGATTGGAGCTTGCAAACAGAATGCTTTCAACATTTTGTCTTTTGGAGCTCAGAAGATGAACACAAGAAATGTACAAATCCTTCTGAGCATGTGCAATCGTCTTGCTCTTTTCTTGTATTCGTGTATTGTGTAAAACTCTCATATTTATGCATGTTTGTGTGTGCGCGTCCCTCTCGCCGAGTGCTCACTGAGGGAGAAAAACACACAAACCGAGCCAAGCCGCAGTAAGAGAAGAGGACATAAAGTGGAAACAGAGAGGGCTGTTTTTTTCTGAAGAGTTGTCCGTTGCTGTGGAGGTCCATCCAGCATCCTGGAGCGGCGCCAGTGAAACAACAGGGAAGAAAGACAACAACACCGCGCTCTGCCAGCCGTCCAGTACGGAGAACAACTCCGGCATTACATCACTGCATTAAAATGTCATTATTCCTCCTCCTATCGAAAGGGAACAGCCAAATGCACATAAAGACATACTTTAGTATATTCTCAAACACTGCATCATCGCATATGCTCGTGCTCGCTTACTCTCTCTCATCTCATTTCCCATAGTCTTAATGCCTCGGGACTATTTGCCCACAATTAGAGCACCTCCCCCTTCCTGCCCCTCTCTGCTTTCAACTCATATGAGTAAACTTTCCCAAAGCCCCACAGTGCGTTCTTCAAGGCAAAAATGCTAATACTGCTTTCCTACTGCCTAGCTACTGGAAAATGGTCTTCCAGAGAGCACCGATGAGTGCAAGTGTGTATCTGCATGTGTGTGTGTGAGTGTGTGTGTGTGACAGACATAAGGACATAAGCCACTGGCAGATTTCAGTGTGTTGCAAGAGAATTCCAGCCGGCAAACAGACACACATGGACACACAGACACATACATATAAATAGTGGAGAACTGGTTTGAAATAAAGCTGAAAACTCCCCAATCCCCATAAAAAAGGACCATGGTATTACCACAGTTTTATGGAGATGTAATACTAAGGTTTGCTGAATAGACAACTTTGCAACGTTGACTTAACTGAACTGAATTGAATAAACATGGAACAAAATCGGGCTGAATAATGACAATATGTAACTTTTGTAAGTTATGTAACAACTGTGTAATAATCCTTCCTCCAAAACATGTTGTTGTCTTACCCTGATTCACTAGTGTTTATATTTTAGACCTGTTGGGGTGGTTTTCGTGCATACATACGTCACTCGCCCGTGCGTGTCTCCTTATATCCATAAATAGAGAAAAGTTGCTCCGGCAACAAGTGAGAAACGATGACATGGAACAGCTAAATCTTGAACCTCTGAGGAATGACCCATTTTAATGTTGAATAGAGGAGAGTTTGCTGGCAAAAGGGTACTTGTAATAAAACAACAATCAAAACTGGCTTGGTTTTTCGGAGATGGGAGGAACTGAGGGATGTGAAATAAGCGATGCGAAAATGGCGATTTTATTACTCAGCAGGTGAGTGAGGTATTTTATTGAACAGATAAATTACCATATATAGCTCTCGAACAGAGATCCTTGTAAAACATTATCTATTGTGAAGGTTCATTTCATTACGGTTGTTGTAACACTGTGATGGAATTTATTCAAGGTGTCTATCAATGGGTAGAGCTACAGTAACGTCTTCAGCCAGTCAGCTTGAGCTCCTTTCCATCTAAACTGGTTATATCTCTTAAGCCCAGTAGTGAATGTTTTATGAGCAGTAGGATAATTTCTCTCTTTTTTTTCTCTTCAGCGAAAAAACCATTTTAATCCACACAGTCACAAAGACCAAAAGCACAACCAAAACAATGTTCTTCCACAAAATGCATGCAGTTTGGTTTTTTAACTGCTAGAGGGCCAAAAATTACAGTACCATGCACTTACTTTAAGTACCATGATAATACCATGTGTTTTTGGACAATCAATCATGGTAATATTAAGGTGAAATATATCATGATACTGAAAATCAGGCATAGGTTTTATATGTTAGTCCATGTTGCCATGTCTAGAAATACTACAGTCCCATAAAATGTTCTGATACTTTTTGATAACACATTTTTTATGTACCACAGTATTCTATAAATGTATTCTTTTAACCTGGAGTGGTATGTAAATTACATGCTTCATTAATAAAATAATGATTTAATACTATAAGTATATATCAAAGTACCAAGCTTTTACCATCTGATACTGCGTAGCACTGTAGCACAGTACATTTGACGTGGCATAATTTTTTAATTATAATGTCTGACCTCAGATCTACGCATAACAACTACTATTTATGAAAGCATTAAAATAATAATAATTATTTTCCATTGGTTTTGTTTTTCTTTTTCATATTGATTAAATAAATTCACAGTGTACAGACAATCAGAAGCAGAACTCATTATCTGAGCTGTATCATTTGAATCACATTGAGCTCGAGAACGAAAGAAAGACAGAAAACGAGGAGCTTTGCTTTGTTAATTAATCTCAGAACTAATTCCCAGCTGTGAATTTCACCCCGGCACACATGCTTGTAAATGATATGGCATATTTGTATTAGTGAATAATGCATGGGGTGCAACAGGACTCCATCCGAACTGCTGACAACAAAATATTCATCTCCTCGCACCATCTCAAGGGTCTGATCCCTCTCTCTCCAGAGCAGAACGGCCCAAAACTAATGCAGCATTTATTTAGGGAAACACTAACAAATGTGGCTATTTTCTGAGGGAAATTGACAAAGCACAATTTGAATATATTTTGAACACAAGAACACTTCTCCTCATCTATATACAGGAAATAAACTCAAGCAGGACCGTGTTCGAGAGTGTTTGTGAGTAAATGTGAGCATATGAGAGTGTGTGTGCATGTGTTTAATTTTCATAAACTTCTCTATTCTTAATAGGCTCTGGATGCTGTAGTGCCATCTAGTGGTGCGAGCATCTTAATGCATTGAGTTATTTAGAGGATTTGGGACTTATGTTCAGCCCAAAGTAGATTTAAGATGCCTCCCCTCTATCAGAGTTGCACATCTTTGGGACTCAAACATATATTTGACCAGCTGGTTGACTTCAAGCCTGCCAGTTCTCATACGAATGTTGGCAATAACATTCCTGTCTATCTGCTGCTCCTGCTCATTATTTTGAGGGGTTTTTTGTGTTCATAAAATGCAAAAGAAGGGCAGAGTAGACATAAACAGATGTGGTTTACTGTCTGCATGATATATTGCCAAACTCAGACAGATAAGGTGAGATTTATATACATAACCAGGAACATGGTGGACAGTGGTGGTTAAAGCATCAAAACTCTTCCATATAGTTGGATCAATTAACTGAATGTTAACTATGTGTGTGTCTGTGTGTGCACTTGTCTAAGTAATGAAGTTTTGGAGGGAGGACGAGAAAGCAGGTGTGTGTGTGGTCGTGTTGAATGAGTGTGTATCAATGGGGTGTCCTGCATTAGTGCTGTAATTAGTCTGCGTCCTGCAGAAAGAGCCACGGGCCCCAGCCGGCACCACCATAACAACTAACACACACGGAGACAACAAACCTGCTCATTTCAGCACACAAAACACCACACGCTCTCCCATAATTCCCTTCAAGCATGCCACATGAGGAAGCATCTGAGAAGAGACATTGAGAGACGCCGTAGGGGGACAACGCTAGCCTACATCACATGCCAGCCAGTCACAAAAGACAAAAAACCTGAATATTCATGGATATGTAATCCATCTGAGAGGAGTTTAAGGATGCAAGCTGGGAACAATGGACAGAGATCTCCACTGAGCCCCAAACTGACCTGAGTTAAAGAGACAGTTCACACAAAATTAAAAATCTATTCACCCTCATCTAAATTTCACTGATGTGTCACTCACAAAATGGACGCAAATGTTCCTTTGTTTCTGCTCGATACATTGGTTTTGGTATGTTTTACAAAATCTAAGATATGCTGTTGTATTCTGTTGTTGTTGTGGAATCACAGTTGATTCATCCATACTTTCACAAGCTGTCTGATGTGCCAGCTGTTAGTGGTTGTCTGCATTGGATAGCATGTTTGTTACGTTGGGGGCGGAGCAATGAAGGGAGGGGTTTGTTTGGGTGTCCATTTCAAATACCAACAGTATTTCTCAAAAATCTCTTACTGTACCGAAATTTACTAAATATTTTACAATCCACCATATTTCTCAAATCTAATTCACATTTCTACATATTTAAATTTGGTTGATTGGTTGCGCTACAATGTTGTTTGGCATCATTGACGACAATGAGGTTGTCCAAAAAAAATGAAAAAACATTGAATTTTAAAAGCACTGACTTAAAAATGGAGAATTTTAAATGGATTGGAAATGTATCAAGGTGTCCAAAAAATTATTAAGCAGCACAACTGTTTTAAACATTGATAATAAGAAGAAATGTTTCTTGAGCATCAAATCCTCATATTAAAACGATTTCTGAAGGTTCATGTCACACTGAAGACTGGAGAAATGGCTGCTAAACAATAGAAATAAACTACATATATATATATATATATATATATATATATATTTTTTTTTTTTTTTAAATAGAAATTTTAAATTGGAATAATATTTCACAATATTACTGGTTTAACTGTTTTATATGCTGTATTGGTGAACATTAAGAGACATCTTTCTGTATATCAATAAAACAAATTCTTAAATAAAATAAAATAATTCAAATGAAAATTAAAATACAAATATTTAAAAATATTAGAAATGTTTCAACAGTAAATTATAGCAACAGGAATTGAAAGAAAAAAGGGAGGGGGGGGGGGTAAATCTTCCCAGTGAAAACAGACTGGGAGATAGACATGAGTGAAGATCTGGGGTGAAAAGTGAGAGTTTCCAAGTGGAATAATTCATGGAATATTGTTCATTAAATTGGGTGACCACACTGCAAAGCTGCAGTGTCAAAAACTCAACACAAAGCATTTGGTAACTTCTTGTGATATCAATGTCATAATAATAATAATAAAAAAACAACCTTTACAATATTTACAGAAGGATACAAATACAGCAAAATGGAGAATTTACAACCCAATCATCAAAGTGACGAATGATGATTATTTGCTGCACAACCTCTGCTGCCCACCAGGTTTAAAAATGGGCACACTGAGAGTTTCAGTAAATTTTAAATTTCAGCCAAGACTTTTAAAGAATAATAGATCACTGGCTGCTCATAAGAGAGGCCGTGACATTAACCATTAGCTTTTAGATATCAGAAAAAAAAACACAAACATATACAGTACAGCCTACATATGAGGGGTCGAGAAACCTGAGACCTTGTAAAGGGTGAGAGCTGCAGGACCGGCACATTATTTATTACTCAACCCAGGTAAAGTCATGCTGGAGAAACTGGATCCTTCAGAGAGCTTGTGTAGTGTCTGTCCTCCTCTCTCTTTCCCTTTCTGTCCCTGTCTATATCCCCCTCACTTGCTGTCTCTCTGATGTGTCACTTCAGCTGTTCCTACACCTCCTGTCATCCCTCCATTTCTCCCTCTTTCTTTCTCCAGGTGTCTCTTCCTTCTCCTCTATCCCTCCTTTCAATTATTCATGGGGTGTGAGGACTGTATGGCTGTCTCTCCTGACAAACCGCATTTCCCTTTTCACAGGCATCGTGCGGCTCCGCATCGAGTCGTCTTGTTGCGCATAAATCTGGTCAGAATGAGTCGCTGTAATAGATATGGAGGAGGGAGCGACGGGCTTTATTCTAGCCTAATGTTGATTGCCAGGGAGGGAGGGGCGGTCAGGCAGACTCTGGGATGTGACAGCCACCACTGATCTCCCAACAGCTCTTTGACCAGGGGCAGAGCTTGATCTCAGAGTCTGCATCCAACAACTAGCAGGCTTGTTGCGTCTCTCCCCTGTGGAATGTCTCTCGCTTTTTTAATGCTCGTTCGCATCACGAGCAGCCATCTGGTGCATAGACATGCACACATGGGGCGAGAAGAAAGAAAGAAAGAAAGAAAAAAAGAAAGAAAGAAAGAAAGAAAGAAAGGAAAAATGAAACAAACAAAGCAAGAAGAGGAACGGAAAACAAAATGAAGCAAAAAAAAGAGGAAGGTAGGGAAAATAGGGTGAAAAAGATAAGAGGAAGGAATGAAGGAAAAACAGGATTAAAAGAAAAAGGAAGGAAGCAAAGAAAGAAGGAAGAAAATAGTGAAAGGTAAAATTGGGAAAAAGTGGAAGGAAGGAAGGAAGGAATGAAGGAAAATAGCAAAAACAAAAAATATCAAATGAAAGAATAAAAGGAAGGAAAGAGAAATAGTGAAAGGGAAAAAAGGATTAAAAAAGTGGAAGGAAGGAAGGAAATAGTGAAAGGGAAAATAGGATAAAAAGTGGAAGGAAAGAAGGAAGGAAGGAAGGAAATAGTAAATTATAAAATGAAAGAATAAAAGGAAGGAAGGAAATAGTGAAAGCGAAAATAGGATAGAAAAGTGGAAGGAAGAAAGCAAGGAAGGAAGGAAGGAAGGGAGGGAAAATAGCAAAGACAAAATTTATAAAATATAAGAATAAGATGAAGGAATAAAAAAGAGGAAGGAAAGGAAAATAGTGTGAAAAGATCGAAAAGAAAGGAGGGAAAATATGATAAAAAGAAGGAAGGAAGGAAGGACGGAAGGAAAGAAAGAAAGAAAGAAAGAAAGAAATGGTTAAAAGAAAAATAGGATAAAAAGTGGAAGGAAGGAAGGATGGTAACATTGAAGAAAAAAGAATATTTTGCAAAGAATGAGGGAAAAAAATAGATGAAGCAAGCCAGGAAAATGAGGGAGGAGAGTAAAGGAAGGGAAAAAAGAGCAGAAAGAAAGGAAAGAAAGAAGGAAGGAAAAATGGGACAGAAAAAGATAAGAGGAAGAAAGGAAGGGAAAATATAGGATGAAGAAAGAATAAAAGGAAAAGAAATGAAGGGAAAACAGTAAATAGTAAGAAATAAAACTAAATAAAATGAAGGAAAGAGAAATAAAAGAAGTAAAGAGATGAAAGAAAGATTGTAAAGTGTGAAAGAGAGACGGAGGAAGACAGCGAAAAAGAGTGCGCGCTTTAACACTAGGCCCTTTGTGTTGAGTCCCTGGCACCTACACACACACACACACACACACACACACACAGGGTTCATGATAAAGACTGTGCTCTCTCTCTCTCTGGCTGGATCTGAGAGCGATGGATATTGGATGAGAAGGTGTGAGGCGGGTGAGAGGAGATCACTGTGAGCTAGTGGAGCGTGTGCTGGGTCAGCCATCTCGGAGTTATCAATACACTGATAACTAAACATCAATGACGCCTCTCATCTCCGCCTAAACTCACACTCAAATATACTATCTGCCAGCATCTCACATCAGGCTTTCACTTCTCACACACTTTCCCAGCTTCAGCGCTTTCTCTCTCAAGCCTGTGATGAGCGCCCATGATTTTTTCCCCCTTACAATAAACAGTCGCTATTTTGCCTGCAAAAGCAGTGAAAAAGGTTGCATGCATTTTTTTAACCAATTAAAAATCCACTACTTTTCAAAAGTAAATATGTTTTCCAAAGAAATCTCATGAAATATTACAATTTAAAAGAACAAATTTCCTCCTTGAATGTATTTTAAAATCTAATTTATTCCTGTGATGCAAAGTTGAATTTTCAACATCATTACTCCAGTTTTCAGTGTCACATGATCCTTCAGAAATCATTCTAATGTGCTGAAATGTGCTTATAATTATCAATGTTGAAAACACATGATCTGCTTGCTATTTTTATGTATACTTTTGTAACATTACAAATGTCTTTTGAACACTAGTATATATTCACGCACATTGCAACAGTGTTTACAAACAGCACCCGCTGTCACGGAAGTATTAAATGACATTGAAAGCTTTTCAGATGGAGTCACTATCAGAGAGACTGAGAGGAGGGGGATTTATTTACCCTATAGAAAACATACTGGCCAACAACAGAAGCAAGACCACAGCAGCTGAAATGGAACAGTACAAGATAAACAAGCACAATGCAATCAAATTCAGCAAATGTCCATTAGTGATTACCTACATTAGCACATACTTACTGAAGCTACTGAGTGTGTATATAGTGCTTTGAGAAAATGCTGTATGTGTATGTCTGTGGGTAATGGTGCATGCAGGTGCGCCCAACAGTATCCGCACCATATTCAGCACATACCGTCAATGTGGGGGTCTTTGAAAATAGTCATAACAAGAGGAAATGGTGTTACATTTTTTGTGCTTAGCTGTGTTTTAAAACCTGTTGAGCTGCCTACCTAGTGCATTACCATTTTAGGGCATTACTATTCCAAAAAGCATAATGAACTTTTTTTTTTTAATGTTTTTAATATTAGAGTATCACATCATTAACTTAAAAGCATAGTCAGTTTTCAACAGTTCATGGTAATTTCAATACATTTTAGCATTTGATTGTGTTGTTATTGTTAATTAAATTAAAATCATTTTCATTAATTGAAATAAAGTTGAAATAAAATACAATAAAATATAAATATTAGATGAAAAAAGTCTTAGCCACTAACTGAAATAAGTTGTAACTGAAATAAGTACTAACAAAAAATAAAACTGAAATAAATATAAATTAAAGCTATATAAAACGACTAACACGCTAAAATTAAAATCAAAACTATAAAAATAAAAGCTCAAAATCTAATACTATAACAGTATATATGTAAATAGTTCTAAATAACATCATAATTTTTTTTCTTTTTCTTTTAAATTTTTTTTTTTCAGTACTGTGTCCAAGTACTGCAGCTCACTAGGTTTTGGAACAGTTTCTCGAGTGTGTGAGAGAGAAAATTAAAGAGAGAGAGACAAAGGAGAAAGAGGGAAAGTGAGAGAGGAGTGACGAGGGAGACACAAACACACACACACACACACACACACACAGGAGAAGGCGCTGTGATGTTGTGATTCCCATTAAATACCACCTGCTCCGGCTCTATAAAGCAGCAATGTGTCACACTCACACACAGTCTCTGTCGCTCCACCAACATACACACACACACACACACACACACACACAAACAGACGCCTGCTCTACTGCCTTCACACTTCTGACACAGAGCAACACGTCGACAAACATCTCTGCACTTTATCACAAAGGAACAACATAAATCAAGGAGAATTCCTGACCTTCCTAACAACAGAAATCCACCCGTGTTTGGATGAATCTCACAAAACCTGTCAAGAACATGTTCAGGTCATAATGAAATAAGAAAACAAAGAAAGGGATAAGAAATTTAATCGGTTAATTTTTAATAAAATAATTTCACAATGCAAATTATTTTCTATATGCAAAAACCCTTAAATAAATAAATATTATACTTAAAATATTTAATATTATATAACAAATAATAAAAATATGAATAAATAAAAACATATATCATTACATATTAAAAATATATTATTATTATTATATATTATATTACTTTATTATAAATAAATATTAACAAATAATATATATTATACATATTATATATGATCATATTCAAAAATATTATAAAACTATTATAATGAATTACACATTATAATATATATATATATATATATACATATATATATATTATAATGTGTAATTCATTATAATAATTTTATAATATATATATATATATATATATATATATATATATATATATATAAAATTTATTTATTTTCCTTTTTAAACCCAAATCTTCATGAGATTCACCCACTTATCCTTATGGAGTCTAAATTCTGCCTAAAAAACCACTAATCAGCTCTGTGGAGTCTTGAAGAAACGCTACATGAGCCATCAAAACACAATCAAGAGAAGAGTTTGGAATCCAACCAAAAAAAAATTAAGTTGCATTTTACATGTTCTGACTGATTCTACTGTTCTGAACAAACGGGTCATGCGGGAGGGGGGGAAAAAAACTTAATGATGCATCTGGGAAAAGAGAGATGATCAGATCTTTTGATTTCACGTGCATAAAGACAGATAACAATGCCTCATAATCCTCACCACTCAAAGGTAGAGCTTGAACGAACAAACCAGTAAGAAAGGAATACATCTGCAGGGCAGCATGCACAAGAGAACATGGAAGGCTTGGCTGAGCCGAGCTTTGATCAGCAAGCGCATTAGAGCGTGTTAGATTAGACTAAGATCTATTCAGCATGTCAGTGTGCGCTAAAGGTACACAGAACAAGCCATATACACAAACACACTGATGCTTCCAGCGCAGGAGCGGTTAACAAGCTAACGTCTGATTGATGCCTGACATGGAGCAAACAAAAGATGAGAAAGCACAGGTTAATTGGATGAAAGCGCTAAAAACACATCAGTGGTTGTTTTATGACAGGAAGAGACAACAATGGCAGCTATTTTGGACAAACTACAATTTTTAATACCAAGTAAGTGATCTGAGAGAAATGGTCAGTCGAGTTGCATTTTGAAGGTTATGTACAGATGTGAATACTGTTGTATCGTTTATTGCATACTGGACAGTATAGGGTCCAATGAATCGTTCATAGGTGTTTCGCTTGTATTTTGAAGTACGCATTGCATTCTGTTGCGTTTTAAGGTTGAAGGAAATATCCTAAACAGAAAATGTACTGGTGATTTCTGGCAGGGCATTATACGTTTGTCTATAGATTTTTTTCTTACAGTGTATACTATGATAATAATTATATTTATAGACATTAAAAAGTGTTTATGTATGTTAGCCTTATGCAAAATCATCTTAACTCTTAATGTAGCATTATGTATATATTTAGACTGCAGAAAGGTAAGATGCTTTGTATGATAATATTCAAAAATATTATAAAAATATTATTATAATAATCAAATATATATTTCTAAACAAATAATGAATCACGAAGGACATTTTACTAATCCCAGCTGATATTCAGTTCATTTATCAAACTGGAAATCGAAGCACATGTCAGGTGCATTGCATTATGGGATACAGTATTCTACGCAGTGTGCTCTGAATGTATAGTGCACATTTTGATAAATGTAGTAGGTTATATATGTTTTTCACATATACAGTTACAGGCATACAGCAAAAATAGTGTGCTAGCATGTTGAACGTTCTCCAAGACTAAGAAAGTGCAGAAAACAGGCTGATCTTTCCTCAGTTTCTTCTTACTGTAAGATATGACAAATGGCGGGGTCAGTGCGCCTGATGAGCGGGAAGATTAGTTCTGACCTTGAACATGACCTCTGCAGGTTTGGAGAGGAGAGGGGGGGGCGAGGAGGAACAGGAAGAGGGGGCCGCCGGCATGCCGTTATTTCTCTCGTCATTAGAGGCTGTTTCCAGTCTGATGCTGGTGGGGGCAGGGGGGTGGGGGGGTGTTATTAATTTCATTTCTTTATGATTCACAATCTGCTCTTTTGAAATATGCCATATGCTCAGAGCAATCGGAGGATGACAAGTGTCGGAATCAGTCCGGTAAAGAAAGCCTAAATGAGGCTGATTTACGGTCCCTGCCTCCCGGCGAGTCTGGCTTTCTGCCTCCCCCTTTTTTTTCTCCCTCTTATGATAAACTCCCCCAGCATGGGCAAACAGCAAGCCGCCCCGGCCCCGGCTCGGTCTACGCGTGTACCCCTCTCCCGATCAATCCCACATAGAGGCCTGATAACGCATCACAGGAGAACCCCACAAAAAAGCTGATAACAAACATGGAGGCCCAGTACATATTTATTAGGGCGGATGGGCATGCAATCAATACAGAGGAGCAAAATCAGTTTGTTTTAATCATGAACAAACATATTGACCTAACACAATACAGGCCACTTTATCTGGGACTAATAAAAATTCATGGACTGTAAACAGGGTGAGGTACTATCTCTGCTCTGCACTCTTTCTCTTTTCCTCTCTCGTTTCTCTGAAATGAACTTTTACTGAAATGTGTTAAAATGACAAAGCGAGTCTGGCTGTAGAACGTGTGACATGACGACAGAGATTGAAATGGAAGACAATCTAATCGCCGGCTCGCAGTATTGTAATATTCAGCCATGGTTTTGCTAAATTGGTTTAAGAGAATCAAAAGTCAAGGCTCATTTGAAATATTACTGATAAACCTATAATTTAACATTTTGCAATATATGCTCAGAGCTCAAGATAAGAAAGAAAAAATTAAAATTATACATGATTTAGCAGACAATTTCTTATTCAAAGTGACTAACAGTACGTTTAGCTACAGGGACAGGCTCCCTGGAGCAAACTGTGGGTTAACACGAATTTTTCAAGAAGAAGCAATTTGTCTGTCCACACTGAACGGCAAGCAATGGGAACAATTTTAGCCAATCAGATCATTTTTAATATACAGAGGACTATTTTTGGTCCAATGAGTTTTAATGGCACAAGCCTCTAAAAAATGAGTGAAAACCAGACATGCCACAACTGCTAGGACATGGGATCATAGGAACAATAAATATATTAAAACAACATAATAAAAAGAAATGTTTGAGCACCAAATAAGCATATTAGAATAATCATTCTGATCATGTGACACTGAAGACTGGAGTAACGGCTGCTGAAAATTCAGCTTTGCAACACAGGAATGACAATTTAAAATATATTCAAATATATAAGTTCCTTTCAATTATAATAGTATTTCACAATATTATGTTTTACTGTATTTTTGATCAAATAAATGCAGCACTGATGAGCATAAGAGAATTCTTTCAAAAACATTACAAATCTTAATTATTCCAAACTTGTTAACATTTTTGGACCTAGATATGCTTAGACATGGTGTACAAGTCTGGCCCAAAAACTCAATAGTGATAAGCTCATGAAATGTCACCTCAGGGGTTCAAACCTACAACCTTTGGGATAACAGACCAGATGTTTAACCACTGAGATGCCTCATCCCACTTTCCATTTCCCCCCAAATTAGAAATAGTTACACAAAATAAGTAATCATTTACTTACCTTCGTGTTGTCTCAATTCAATGACTTTCTTGTTTCCTGTTGTTCTCTTATTTGCTCAACATACTCTAATGTTCTTCATTTTGTGCAATGAGGCTCCAAAAAAAAACTACCATAAGTACTTCATACTTGATGCAACACATTCTGATGAATGAGGTTTTTCCTTAACTGTTCTGTTTCTGACATGGAGCAGTGAGAAGACTTTGCAATCTTCTGCAAAAACTACTTTAAATTTAAAGTACTTTAGTAAATAATAAAATGATCTATTCCTTAATTTAGTACCATTTCAAGACCAGTTTCATGTAGTGAATAGAACATACTATTTATATCGAGTCATCGAGTCAATTGGAATAAGCAACTTTAAAGCCAAAAGACCCGCTTACCTTATACAGGTGATGTTGCTGTTCCTCTGACATCATCAGGTCATGGCTGTCCGTCACTATAGATTCCATGTCCATCAGCCAATCCCAGAGCTCCTGGTACTCTGTCTCAAACTCTGATAGGCTGGATGAAAAGAAGAAATATGAGACGGGCAGAAAGAAGTTCACAGCTTCTCCAGCTCAGGTGATGTCTAGAGAGACAGTGTACGGACATACATTACTGGGTGAATATTTGACAAGCAGAGGCAATTACACTAGCCCGTTAGCGGGCGGTGCACCGAGGCGCAGTGCGTCGTGGGTATGTGAAGTGTGAAAAGAGTCGGGGAGCACAAGGGATCTTTAACCTGTGCTCTGAGTGACGGCTCGTGAGGCAAAGCGTCTTAATTAAACATGACTTCACCTCCCTCTCGCTCAACGCTGCCATCAGCTCAATAGTGAAGCGCATTAAATATTTTTTAACAGCACTAAGATGATTGTATGTGCATACATTTACACTACAGCCGCACACTCATTACAGAACATCACCACACATGCACGAACAAACATATTAGCGCCTGAGCTTTGCTTAGATTTGCGCCTCAGCAGGAGGCCCACATGTTTAGAAACATTAGTCGGAAAATTGTTTTGAATTTGCACAGCTTTTGAGCGCTTTGACAGTTATGTCAAACTAGCACCATTTTCCCCTCTCGCTTTTACAAGCGGTCCTGTTGTCCCTGAAGAAGAAAAACTATGAATGAGATTACACAAATAACGATCAAACAAGGGTCCAAGAGAAAAATCAACATTTCCGTTTTATTTCAATTCAGAGCAGACACAAAAGAAACAGGAAAGCGCTATCGAATGCTAGCACGTATGAAATTTCAACAAGGATAGTGCTGCAAATTAGCATTTCCAAGCAGGCGCTGATTAAACAAAAAGACATTGGGGAGTACGTGAAAATTTGAGCCGTGTTTGTACGCAAGACATTGATCAGAACAAAACGGCAAAGACAGCAAATTAGAAACAGTCAGACGTGTGCGGCGGAAGTGTGAAGACTCCCTCAGGCGCTGCGTTCTTCGACTGATATTAAAACCCAATATGCTGTTTGTGAGTTAAACAGCATCTTTCTGTGTTCTTGCATACCGTATTGTTTTTTGTACTCTTTTTTTCCCTCACTAACATAAATCTAAATGCTTGTAAAACAAGCTCTCGGGGCATCCAAACAACATTAACAACGAATAACGAAAAACAAGTAGGAGAAAAAATGCAAGATCCATTTAGCAAACGTGCATCATGGGATATTGTTCTGTCAGCATCATTTTCTCCTGCTCGCTTTGGTTTGTGAACAGAACAATTGTACATCCTTTCCTCTAAAACAGAAACTCCTTTGAAGATTAAAACCTGCACTTGGGTGAATCTCACAAAAACGGGTCACCTCATAATCAAAAGAAAAATAAAATATTTTATGTTAAAAAAATTAAGCTTAGTAACATTACTTTCATGATAATTAGTGGTGCAACAGATCGCTAAACTCACGGCTCAGATCACATTATGGTTTTTGAGTCATGGATCAGATCTAGCTTTTAATAATTAAACATTAATAAAGACAGTAATAAAATAAGAACAAATAAATTAATACAATGTAACAGTTCCAAATCAAGTAAGGTCTAACATTAGTATCCAGGTACAGAAATCTAATCATTAAATGTAAAATAAAATTATAGGTATTCGCTGTATAAATTAAATATAGATTAATCTTTGTTAAAGATGTGTTTTTTTGTTTGATTAACATTAATACATAGAGAGCAGATTTTTATAGGCTGCTGTCTCTTTAAGACCTAATGACCAGATCCAATACAATGATACACATCCGACTTCTTTCTCAGCTGTTTATGAGAATGCTTGCCGAGATGGGTATTTTAACAAAATTTCGTGTGCAAGTGTGTCCATTCAAGCACAAGGAGACGCGAAAGAGGAATCAATTCGGGGAACTTGAAACGCTCAGAAAACAGCGCGCGATCAAGTTCTCTTTCACCTCTTTTAACACTTGAATGTTTAAAATCTCTTGAATGTAAACTGTTAATAATAAACGTGCAAATGATAAACTGTCTGTCCATGTCACTCCATGATTCTGAACCGTGGTGTCTGGTCTGGACGGATCACGGATTAACTGTGATCCGTTGCACCCCTAATAATGATGCAGTTCTTGTAATGTTTCCAAACTTTTGACAGGCACATTAGCACTAATTACAAGGGTGAAAATTGTTCTTAATTGTCATGAAAATAATTCCACCATGCAAATATTTGGTAGCACTTTATTTTACAGCGTCATTGTTACACGTTACATGTAGTTACTGTATATAGTTAATTATTATTACTCAGTACTTAAATGTTTAATTACACTGTAACACGGACACCTTAAAATAAAGTGTAACCAGACATTTTTTATAATATAAATAAGCTTTACCTTCAAAGTAAGTACATATGAAGATACAATTTGATTCCAGCATTTTTCTCTTCTGAGTAAAAATGTTGAATCTTATATTCCCTCAAATATGTTCCCTTCCTCTAATATCCTTTCTTTTCACTAGCAATAAAAAGTAGCAAATCATAGTTCTCAGTTGCAATGCCAATTACAGGCTATTGGGTTTTAAAAAAGGCATGAGGATTTCAATACGTTCAAATTATTTATAAACTGACTTTATAAATTTAACTTATAGTGCTATTTCAAAAGGACATAAATAAGTAAAGAAAACTTCACGGTCTGTTTACAATGCCTTATTCCTTTTTTTTAGATTTTTTGAAACTTGTTTTGTGAGATTCATCCACCTGTTCTTCAGATCTTGCTCTGATCAGGACCTGCACATGGAGCAATTTTGTCGACACGCATTAGCCGTTAGCCACTTGAAACCGACTCCTCCGGGTCAGCGCAGCACTGACACTCCTGTGAGACAGAAATGGATACCTCTCCATCTTTCTTTCTTTTCAAATCCATTTAACGTCAACGTGCCCCCCACTCAGCACTGCCGCCACCTTTCTAAGAGGGGGGAGGTGGTCTAATTCATCACAGTTCACCCTGAGCCTCACAGGGAAAGGTTGGCCGGCTGTATTGACACCCCTCACATCTCATACGAAGTGACAGTTTTATAGAAAGAGCTCTTTAATTTATGGTGCTAATCCCTGGTGCCTAATGCGGGGACTTAACATCTCCTTTTCGCCGCTGTCTGTTGTGTTTCTCTTCTGGAGAGGGCTTTTGATTTCTGAATGGCAGGCGTCCCATTTCTATCAGGTGCGAGGGGATGTTGGGAGCCACGGCGGTGGGCGGTAGCCCTTGATGAGGCTGGCGAGCTGGAGAGAGGCACCAGAGGCCATCGAATTCGACAGCGCCTCCCTTAAGACATGTTTCCATGTAAAGGTAAGGGCCAAAGAGTCAAAACAATGAATCCTTGAGCAGGCAGCTCATCATTAAAATTCAAAGGATCATTATGGGTTTTTTACTGCAAAATAAATCATTACGACGAGAAGCTTAAAAGGATTAAAACGATGTTTGATTCAAAGCCAAGGCAAGGAGTCCGGTCCAGACTCTGCGGTTAACACTCAGGACTTTACTGGATCAGGGGAGAGAGAGAGGGGGCGGATAGAGAAGTAATGGACCTCCAAATAAAAGGATTAGTCATTTTAGGGAAAAAAAAAAAAAAAAAATATATATATATATATATATATATAAAGCAAGTCTGTAACCACAACCATTAAGTGTCATTAGAGAAAGGTTACAACAAATCCTTAAAATAAACCTAATCTACAGTATTGATAAAATGGAAAGATATTTGTAAAACAAAACAAAACAAAAAAAACACTCAAGGCAAAAAATGAAAAATGTACACCATAAAGTTATTGGTGTTCTAATGGAGCATCATAGTATTCATGGAAACTCTTAAGAGAAGGATTTGCAATGCTTTACACAAGAAAAACAGCATGCGTCAAACAAATACGGTTCCAAAGGGCATAGAAAACTTGGCTTAAAAAAAAAGAAATTAATAAAATTACTGATGAATATGTAATTAAAAATATTGCAAAACATACACAATAATTCCAATATATTAATCAAAAAGCTGATGAAAATAAAACTAATGCACTAACAACAACTTTGCAGGAAAAAAGTAAGAACGCGCAACTCACATTATGAATACGGCATTGCCACACAAACTCACCATACGTAATACAAAATCCTAAAAATTCTCAAATAATTTAATATTTGATAAATGCATAAATATTTATAAAAAATAAGAATATTCATAAATTTTGGTCTAATACAATTTTTTTTTATAGTTTTGCACATTTTTGTCAACTAGATGTTGTCATGAATTAAAGTGTAATTAATTATTGTTTAAAACAGACTAAAATGAATAAATATATAGGATGATGAAATTTAAAGGACATTTTCATCATCAAATGCTAAACTGCATCAAACTGCTCTCAAAAGAATTTAATAGGATGGAATAGTATAAATGTACATGCATAATTTAAAAAAAAAAAAAAAAGTTAAAGAATTTTTAATTGAAACCGCTCAGCATTTAATGAATTAATAATCAATTTCTCTCAATTCATATGCTTGAATTTATTTTTTCACTAAGCTAGTCATGCTGCATTCTGGGATCGCATTCTCCATGTAGATACATGTAATGCTGCTTTAGGAAATGACCAAAAATGTGTCATCTTAATCAAGCTGGTTGTTAGGTTTTGAGGAGTCACATTTCTCATCGTACCTGTTGGACTTGGACATCAGGGTGAAGTCGACACTTCTGCTGTTGGAGCAGTACTGCTGGCTTTTAAGTTTCACTCTCATCTGATCAAGAACATCTTTCTGCGCCTCCCTATAGCTCTGTTGGACCTCCACCTGCTGACACCAAAACAAACAGAGAGAAACAATAGATATAACTTCAACAACCTCTATGAAATGAATTACCTCAATGTCATTGATCCAACTTCAAGAACTATTAAAAAACAATAAACTATAAGAACTTGCTAAAGTATTAAACTAATTCAGACTTCTAGCATTTAGCTGAATCAATACAGCAGCAATAAAGAGAGATGCTTGAAACTGGCGTCCTTCCATTTCAGAAAGGAGTGTGTTCGTTTTCAGCAGTGATTAGGAAGCACTTGTACATGCTTTTCAAATCAGATGGAAAAAAATATGTATTTCTCCTCGGTGCTTGAGAAAATTGGCTACATTGGCTTGACGGAGATCAGTTATTGTGCAAAATACGAGGCGATGAATGAGCGAGCCAATAAAATCTCCAACAGACGGCTTTGATTTTTTGCTCATTTCTCAACACTTTATGAAGCGCGCCGGCTTCGCATTCTCCACCGAGCGCCTGACGCCTGCTCGGCAGATGCCTCTAGAAAGGTCAGACGATTCCATGAATGTAAACTGCTCCTCAATCAAAGCTACCCTTGATAATAAACAAGAAAATCAACAGAAAGATGTGTCGCTTTTTCATTCCATTTATTGGACGGGCATCAAACGCCGGGGCTCGGGCGTTTTGCTCATTTGGGAGGAATGAAATGAACCTAACTAGGAGCTCTAGAAAATTAGTGCCGCGAACGCGCCGACTTCTCCTCTCCCTCCTCGGAGGAATTTGCTTTCATTTGCCTTCATTTTTGATTCACTCGGCTGGCTCGCCGATGCCATGTCAGGATCCTAATTACTCAATCCCACCGGAGCGGCTTACACACACAATAATAACCGATGCCCACCTCCGACAAAAGCAATTTCTCCGAGCCACCTTGAGTCTAAGGACGGTTCGGCCCAGCACGCCACTTCGGTTTTGAGTCGAGGACATTGTGGTGATGGAGATTCGCCTCTCATGTGGCTTGCAGGGCCGGTTGTGGGTAAGATGCATTTGCATTGATCTTGCTCCCCCATTGCAAAACCGAACAGAATTACCCATCTGTATTAAAAACACAGAGCTGAAATGTATTAGAAATCTATAAATGCATACGTCTGAGTGGGTGGAAGATGCGGTTCCCATGGGTGAATATGAAAAACATCAATATCAAGCACATAAACCTACATTCATCAGCCATCCAGCACTTGAAGGAGAAATCGGGCTATTGATGAGTGTTTGTCTCCTTGTGCCATAATGTACGCAGAGCCTGTTCCCACAATGCAGTGCAATCAGTGTCTGAGATAAAGGCTAAGCTTTCATAATCGCAAGGCAGACAATGTCAACCAAAGAAAAACACATGTAAGCCTCGGACTTAAAAGCAAAGCGTCGCTTAATTAATTTTCCTATGGGCTGGAGTGCTCCACGTCGCCCACTGTGCTAACAGCCACTCTGGGCTTCCAATACGACCTCTGTACAAACACGTAGCCTCCCGCCGAAGTGGTAAATAACCCCCTCTGATCCTGCACACTATGGTTAGGCTGGATTTCCTGACGCCCTACCCCCATTCTGGCCCGTTTAAAGATATTCTTATTCAGATATGCAGACAGAAGGGATTTGCGTGTGAATCGCCCATATTCTTATTTCAAACAGAATCATTTAAAAACCTCTCGCGCTGTCTCTCTCTCTCTCTCTCTCTCTCTCTCGCTTTAAACTGCTAATATGGCAGGAATCAATATAAGTTCAATCATTTGATGAATGCTTACCTCCTTCCCTCAAGTGAAATCGAGACTAAGATGTCAGTAAAATCTGCTGAATCGAGCCATTTTGGGCTCTTTTGTTTACATGCTTGTGTCAGTTCAACGTCTTCTGGGACGCACCATGCGTTTCCACTGTCAATCATGAGCTGAAACTGTGGCCATCATCACTTCCTGTATCAGAACAGCCTAGGTGCAACTTACATTATCAATTTATGTATACAAACTAAACAGTTTGTAGTAGTTTTTAAGTAAATGTCAGAAAGATTATGTTGCTTTAAAGATCGGTAAGAGAGAATACTTTGTTTAAAGGATGCCTGACAAAGTATACGGTGAAAAAAACAAGTACCGAATGACACAAAAAAATAAATATACTCATAGTCTAGACCAGTGGTTCTTAACCTAGTTGGAGGTACTGAACCCCACCAGTTTCATATGCACATTCACCGAACCCTTCTTAATAGGAAAAAGCGGGGGCGTGTCATCACGAATCATATGAGTCGGGTTTGTGTCTTGACCTCCGCCGAACCCCTGAGACTGACTCACCGAACCCCTGGGGTTTGATCGAACCCAAGTAAAGAACCACTGGTCTAGACTAAAAGTTACAATACCTTTCAAAAGAAAGAAATTTGAGTATTAGGACACAATAAATTGACCAAAAGTGACCGCAAAAGATTATTTACAATTATTGAAAAGATTCTTGAAAAATAATAAAATATTAGTAAAATAATAAAACACTAAGCAGCACTACTGTTCTTTAACATTCATAATAATAAGAAATGTTTAATGTGACAATGAAGTGAGGACTGAAGTAATAGCTACCTAAAATTTAGCTTTGCAATCAAATAAATAAATTCAATTTTAAAATATATTCAAACTAATTTTAAATTGTAATAATAGTCACAATTTTACTGTTTTACTGTGTATTTGACCTAATGAATGCAGCCTTGTTGCGCATAAGTATTTTTTACAAAAACATTAACAAATCTTACAGACTTGATATTTTTTGAACAGTATTTCAGTATTTTGAGTGCTTGCTCATCTGAAACTTGCCACCACAATCCAAGAACGGTAAGTTGCCAAAGCGTTGCTAAGGCGTTGCCTGTGCGTTGTCACTGGGCAAAGTGCCCCTCTCTTTGATTATCATCCAATTGCTTATAATAATAATAATAATAACAATACCACACTCTACTGAACAAGATGCATGATATGAGGTGTCACGCATGTCTGTAACACAAACAGGACACTAAATATGAACAATCAAAAAATAGCCATAGCAAACACCACTAAAAATCCCTCAATTATTTAAACTGTATTGTACCAAAGAAAAATAATAATGAGAACAAAAAAACATCAATAATAGTAAAGTATTAAAGGCCCGTCAGGCAAAGCATGAACAAACCTGACTGATTTGCCTTTGTAAGCTAGACAGGACTGCTAAAAATCTGCAGATTGTGTTTAAAAAACATGCACTGGAGGAAAACAATCACAGACATGATCGTCCTTGAGCTTTGAGGCACATGTGTTTCACATCGAACAGGAGGGCGAAATTCATCGGGATCAAATATAATCCAAACAGAATTGAGTAACGCTCTTCTGTTGCTTCATTGCAAGGAAATAAAAGAGTGAGAGAGAGATGAGAAGACGAATCATGTGGCAGCAGGACAGAGTCTCATTGAAAGCAGCTGGAGAACGATATAAACTAACGAAGAGAAAAATGCAACTCTAGCGAGCAGTACAGACAGAAAAAAAAAACAGGTGAACTGCTAGACAGGGGTCGATGGATACCTCCTAAATTCTACATTTAAGCCATGTGACAAAACACAGGGGTCGCTCATTTCTTTATCGTCTGCTCTGAATGCGAGGAGCGTTGCGGCGAGATTGAAAACGGTGGGAAGTCTCCCGCCATCCCGGCCCCCCCAACGACTGGTGTTCAAAACAGCCAGAACATACATCGGCCTGTTTGAAATGTCTCCCATCAGGTTCGTCCTGATGTTCAGAGGCAACATCGGAGGTGAGCGGTGCACACGCAGGCATGCTCGGAAAATAAATTCAGCCGGGAGTTGTGTGGGGTCGAAGCTGCAGCTGTAAATGGCCGAGGGTTCAATCAAAGCAGCTCATAAATTTACAAAAACACCAGCAAAGCTTCACCTTCACAAACTCTACACGTGGCAGTGAAAGGCCGTCATATTGCGTAAAAAAAGAAAAAGACAACCAAATTCCCCAATTGTCATTTAAGAGGCTGTGTTTCATTTGAGTGTTTTCACTTTCACAAGCAGGAAAAAGAATGTGCTGCTATTCCTGACGACAAGATTTTTTTTTTTTTTTTTTTGCGTCTTACTCTGAAAAGTTACGACGGGAGATTATTTTAGAGGAGAGCGGGCCTCTGAGGAGCTGTAGAAGGCATGAAACTCATTTGGAAACTATTACTTTCAAATCACTAGTCATAAAGGCTGGATTTAATGTGTGGTGGGGTCTTCCAACATGAATCACACAACTTTATAGCTCAAAATAATGGCGATTATTACAGTGTTGTCAGACAGAAGTTGCTCTCGTTCATTCACGCTTATCTGTCTTTTGCAGCTAACCAGCTGCTGATACAACCGCATTCATTTGCAGTTGTTTGACTGCTTGGTCAAATAAATTTGATTATGCATGCAATAAAAAACACAGGGGGCCATATTTCTATGGCTATCTACACTGTCGCTGGAATAGATGCCACCGTAGGTGCAAGATAAATTGGTTGTGCTTTATCAAACGAGCACTTGGCAACATACAAAATGTGGTACATTATTCAATTAAGATTCTTGAAGTTATGCTCTTCTAGATGCAGGTAAATGCAAAGTACCTTAAAGGCAAGTTTGTTCACTCGGCGGCCATCTTAGTAACACTTGTGTGCAACTATAGAGCGTAACAGTCCAGTTCAGGAAGTACAATCCCATTCATTTTCTCCACTGAGAATCTGAGAGAAATTAAGGCTGTTAAATGATGGTATGTTTCTGTGGAAGTCACAAGCAAACAAAAAAAATTAAATAATAATAATAACAATAATCATCGTCATCATGTTTAAAATGGAAATGGGGTAAGTAGCAGTATAAGTGATTGCTCACTTCAATTAGCATTGCAAATTACATAACAAAAATGGTCTCCCCAAGTGCACATTATATTTTCTTTTAAAAAAAAAAAGTTTTTATATTTACACTATTGGTCAAAAGTTTTGAGTTGATAAGATTTTTTTTAATGATTTTAAAAACAGACTCTGATCTGCTCACCAAGGATGCATTTATTTGATCATAAATACAGTAAGAACACTAATACTGAGAAACATTATTACTATTATTATAACAGTTTTCTATTTTGATATATTTTAAAAATGTAATTTATTCCTGTGTGTCATTCTGGTGTTTGGTTTGTTCATGTTCTTGTTGGCTTGTCTTTTGTTTTGAAGTTTAGTCATAGTCATGATTCCCTGATCCTGTCACGAGTTCCTGCCATGTGGTTCTTTAGTTTATGTGTCATGTTCTAATTGGTTCATTGTCTCATGTGTCATGTTCTTATTGGTTCATTACCTTTATCATTCATTATCTTGTTATCTGTTCTCTTATTTCAGTGGTTCATGTTCATTACTTCCATCTTGTCATTGGTTGTTTTTGTCTTGTGTTTCTCCGTATCCATGTATTTAAGCCCTCGTGTTTGCCACATTTCCTGGTCATGTATTGTTTGTGTAACCTGCTGTTTGGTGAGTCAAGTCAAGTCTGTATTTGATTCACGTTAGTTTAAATAAAGCTGCACATGGGTTCTTCAAACTCGACTTCAGTGGGCTGACTGTCAGCATCAATACTCCAGTCTTCAGTGTCACATGATCCTTCAGAAATCATTATAATATGCTGATTTGCTGCTCAAGAAACATTTCTGATTATTATCAATGCTCTGCTGTTTAATATTTTTTGGAAAAAGTGATCAAAAAAAGAAAATGAATACATTTTTAATACTATAACAGTCTTTACTGTCAATTTAGATCAATTTAATACATCCTTGCTGAAAAATATTCATTTTTTTCAAAAAAAAAAATCATACTGATCCCAAACGGTAGTTGTTAATCAATGTATACTTTCACTATCATTTTTATTCGATTACGAAACTCACAGTGGTTCATGGTTTTTACCTGAATCTTCATATAGTACGATGGTTCAAATGTTGTGATTCATATCGGAGCTTGATGGTTTGGTTGAATGGCTTAGAATATTTTGACATGTTAATGGAAAAAACTAATTAGAAAAATACTTCACAGAGACAAGACAGCTGAAAAAGTGGGCGGTCACTGTAGTGCTCTATTTTCCAGTCATAAAAATACTTAATCTATTCAAATGGAGAGGAAAACATTCCAAAACAGTTTTTCAAGGTTATATTTTAATAACATTTTAAATCGGCATTAAAATAAATTTAGCTCAAATTACACTAAAACCAATTCCAAAACCTCAAACATAAAGCCAGCTGGCTCTTTTACCTAAAAGGCAGGACTTCCAATCTTATAGCCTCAATATTGAGCACTCCACTTTCACCCATTCATCTTTGTAAGAGTGGTCTGTCTCATTCTCTGTTCGCCCTTCTAGACATACCCATATCACAATGCCAGTGGTCAGTGTCGCTCATGCTGCTGAAAATGAATGATTTCTCATCGCAGTAAATCACTGTATGGGTACGTGTGAACGCCCCTGTATACTGTCTATGGTAAATGTCAAATTTCTTCTAATGCACCATAATTTTTTAAGACAGCATTTTAAATATCTATTTTAAAAAAGCCCTCACTCTAAATCTAATTGATGAGGTCAGAATAAATTTTTAATTGGTAATAAGGGATGACTTACATTTAGCTTAAAGCAAAACAACGCCTTTGACCTTGACATGAAAGTGTGCATTTGTCCCCACGGAACGCATCAGGCCTTTACCTGCATATGCTGCCATCTCTTTAAGAAATATCTTAGGCAGTTTGAAAGCTTTAGCTCCTGCAACATTTATCAGGGCGTGAAATTAGCAATTGCTAGGAGCCAAATTGCTGCTTCTTATTTAATGTTGTTGCTGAAAGGTGACATTTAATCGCTGATCCTTACTTCCATGAAGTCTAAGAACCCCGAGACACAAGCAGGAAAAGGTGCGGGGTCTGAAACAATGTTCACATTATGGATTAGTCAGGCAGGGGGTCGTATTGATCGGGTGATCATTTTCAATCTAATAGAGACCATCTTCGCTTTAATATGGTCTTGCTTTGCTTTAGCTTTCTCATGCATGCCAAACAATCACACCAGGTGTGTGTCAAGAATGTCAAAGTCGATGCGCCCATCGTGGAGGGGTGATGGGAAACATCTGGATCATTATACAAAAACGGATTTGTGTCCCTCTCATATACATGTGTGCTATTATTATAGGCATTTCACATCAACAAAATCCAATTTCTCATATTTGCCTGCTTCATGCTGTATTAGCAAAAGCAAATATGTAACATTAAAAATCAAAATGTGGAACTAGCTAGTAAACAACTGGCAAATAAAAATGTAAAATGGTCAACTTTGTTAACATCAAGCATAATTATAGGGATTCATAAAATATAAGTCAAAATTAAAAATGCAGGAAATTCTTTGCATTATGTAAAAAAATTTCAAACTAAGTGCCATTTATTTTAAAAGAAGCATATTACAATCAAACTTTTAAGAAAAACTGCTATACCAGTTCATTAAAACTCAAAATAAATGTGCATTTTTAAGTGTAACAAGTGTAATACTTGCAAACATAAAAGTATATTCATTTGTATTCACATTGCATTATTCACAGTTTAACACATTAATCTAATATAATATTTAAATTATTCTAAACATTTACTCAAAAAAAAAATCACTTTTTCCAAATCGAAAAATCAGCCGTTTCATTAAATGACCGGTTTAATAGATTGAGCATCACAGACAACACATGCTTACAAATATGACTATAATCGCAATATGCCAGTCCTCTCTGCAAATGCAGCTTTCAAATGAGAATAGAAGAGTTTGACTACTTCAGTGCAACCTGCTTCAAAAATCCCCTGACTTTAATTCTTCGCCGCTTTTCAACAAAGCGAGACGGCATGCATCAACCAGCTTAGATGAAGATATTTTGAAAACTGAGCCAAGCGCTTCGGGCAGGTGTTACATGAGAATCCATTAATATAGGTAATTAACATTAGCCACCATTTTAATTAACATGCAAACTAATTAGGAAATAATTAAGTAACATAAAAAAATCTGATCTTCATTTGAAATCGGAAGGAGATGGTATCGCGGCTACCTTGAAGAGGTTTCTTTTGAGGTTTGGGAAGCATAAATTAGTTTTTTTTTTGGAGGGGGGGGGGGGTCGAGATGAATGCAGGTTTTTTGTCAAACTGGATTGTGGTCAAATTAAACTATAAATGGCCAGCAGATCAGACTGATATCTAGAGGATAGGGTGAGCTCTACTAGCCACTCTGAGCTAAACAGACTGAACTCAAACACTGTGTCAGTGTATTAAAGCACAAAGACACATCAGTCGTCAGAGCCACTGCCTGCAGGCCTGCTTGTGTGTGTGTGTGTGTGTGTGTGTGTGTGTGTGTGTGTGTGTGAGTGAGTGAGTGTGAGTGTGTTTAAAGTGTGTGTGTGGGAGAGTTTAAAGCAGCACTATCCCCACTGAGATACCATATTCAGTCAAAAGCCTCATGTATTAGCAAGAACTAATCCATGTCTACAAAAGGGGATAATTATTATTCCTTGATTTAAGTATGTCATGTTCCTGGATCATCGTTCTTTGTTTTGTCCTAAAAAAAAACATCAACCAATATGAAACCTTGTAATAATAGAAGTAGAGGTATGGAATGGGTTGAAGTGGAATTATCACCAAGCACCAAGTTACTTGCCAGTTAGCTGGTAACTGATTTTAGGAATTTTTTCAAACAAAACAATCTACAGAATTAAAGATCACTCATATTATATATATATATATATATATATATATATATATATATATATATATATATATATATATATATATATAATATGTGCTGCATGTCAGCACATTTTCTAATTACTCAAAAATCAAACATAGTTCACCCCTGAATCTCGCTTCCATACTGGTTCCGCCCAGCCCTGTGTTTACTGTTTCCCTGCTGGCTCTGCCCAGCCCCGAATCTCCTGTGTCCCCACTGGTTCCACCCAGTTTGGAAGTTCCTGTAGAACTTCAAGAGTTCCCGCCTAGCCTCCTTCGCCCACCGCCTCTACCAAACCCATCCTGTTCACCAGTCCTTCCTTCACTGATCCCTGTCAGTCCCTCGGGCTCATTCCCAGTTGGTCCCCTGCAGTACAGTGGATTTGCCTTGGGTCTTCCAGTCCCCCGTGAGGATTTCCTGTCTCTGCCTCCAGCCACAGAGCCCTGAACTCCAACCCTGTCCTCTGACCCAAGGTGGGCTCCATCATCCCCTCCATCTCTGCCTTGGTCAGGCATCACCCTGGTTCCACCACAGGATTCCTGGCTTCTGGCTGCGCCTCTTCCTCCATCCCTTCAGCTACAACAGGCTCCACCTTTCCTCTGGTGCCGCCATGGTCTTCCGGGTCCTCGCCTCTACCTCGGTCCCAAGAGCCGTCAGCTCCAAGTTGGCGGTGTCACCCTGGCTCTGTGTCTCCTCTGCTCCGTATGGGTCTCCACCACGACTGGCTTCGTCACAGAATATCACATCCCTGGCCCCTCCTCCGAGGCCTCCGCCATGACTCCTCCCTCCTGCAACCACGCAGAACCATTGGACCATTGTGCTCGCTGTAGCCTGGGTCTCTGCATGGCTGCTCCTGGCCCTGGCTCTGGCTCCTCTCTCCTTCTGACTCCACCGTGGTCTACCGGGTGCCCGTCTCTGCCTTGGTCCCAAGAACCGTCAGCTGCACCTTGGCCCTCCAGACCTGTGGTGTCACCCTCCTCCATCTGGATCTCCACCATGACCGGCTTCATTGCAGAAGATGGCATCACTGGTCCCTCTTCCCAGGCCTCCACCATGACTCCTGCCTCCTGGGACCTGTCTTGGACCATCGTGCTGGCTGTGAGTCCCTGCATGGGTCCCTGCATGGCTGCTCCTGGCTCCTCCCTCCACTCCCTTATGGACTGTTTTACCTGCCCCTGACCATTTTTGTTCCTCTCCTCCATATCCCCTCCAGAGCCCCTGCACACCCTCCTCAGTTGGACCTTGTATGATGCGAAGACGCACCTTTCAAGAGGGGAGCGTACGGTCATGGTTATTCTCTGTTCTATGTGTTTTGGTTCTAGTTTCCCAGTGTTTCTGATTAATGATTCCATTCACCTGTTCTGTTCATTATCTCATTAGTCCTCCTTGTTATTTAAGCCAAGTGTTTCTTCAGGTCAAGTTTATATTTATAATCACAAAATCAGTTTGAATGTCCGCTGAGAAAAACGATCTTTGTCTTTGTCCTTTTAACATCAAGCTGTCATCACTCCCATAACAGCGCTAGTCAATGCATCTGACTCACTCATAAAGACAGACTTTACCGCCATCTCATGGGGTATAAATGTAACTTCCACTGAAGTCAAAATCACTAACAGACTCTCTCAATTCAAAAAAAATTATTTATTTATTTATATAAATTAATATTTAATGAACAATAATATTAATTAACAACAATAGCCATTATAACAGTATAAGAAGTCGTTTGATATACCCAAAATGAATACATATTGTTTAAACACATCTACAAAAAAGCTAGCGGCAAATTTCCGTAGGACTAGCCAAGATTAAGCTGTTCTCGGGAGATACATGAGCGCTGAACAGTCGCTGATGGCCTTGAGCTCGCATCTCCGAAAGCGTATAAATAATGCTCTATGTTTACATATAAATCGCATATAAAAACATGGTGCGTTTGCTCATCCGCCATGACATTCGTTGTGAGAATGCAGACAGCAGAGTGATTCAAACGGTGAAACGGTTACCATGCGACACTCTAAGAATATCGCATGGCTGGAAAGACCTCTCAGCCAATCAGATTCGAGAACCAGAAAGAACTGTTGTATATATTATATATTATATGTCCATGAACATTAAAGCAGGACAGGATAAGTTGATCCAGGACATGTTATGCTTAAGTTGCCTTCAAATGTCAACATAAACATCACCATACCCAGATATTAGACTTTGATCAGAATAGGATTGAGAATGTCTTAATACGTCTGTCTTCAGAATGTCCTTGGCAGACTGATTCTAATATTCACCAGGCATTTTCCAAGAACGGCATATGTGTAGGGGATTTGTTGTTGGAAGGGCTGTCACAAACAATAAAAGCCACAGAGCTAGGAAACGGAATCAGAAAACATCACATGAAGTAAGTGCTTTTAAATGCTCTTCTTGGCAATCACAGAAGGAAATTGATTTTAGTAATAAGACAAAGAAAGCAATTGCAGAAATCGATGCATAAAGCCAGAGCATAATGTACAGAGCCAAGTTTACTATTTCATTAACAGTAGGACAAAAACTCCAGAAAGCATTCGGTATGACAAATGCCCCACACCATTATATGCACATTTCAGGTAAGTGCTGCGGGCCAAGTTAAATTCCATTTCCCTGCCCCATTGTATCTCTATTTATTATTTGTTATATTTGTTCCAGATGGTGAAGGAAGGGCTGCTGAGAGACTATTGTTCCTCTGGCCCCAGAGAACTGGGTCTGAAATAAACTCCATCACACAAATCCCAGCGCCACCTCCACACGCTAAAAGCTTCTGCCTCCACACACACACACACACACACACACACACACACACACACACACACACACACACACACAAATAGTGACAGTCTGGATACTGAACTTCACACTTTAAAGTAACAGCTCAAAAGACATAAAACACGTTACATTTTAGTTTAGAAATAAAATATTATGCATTCCAGAAATAAAAGCATTCCATTGCCTGATTGCCCCTCAAACGATAATGAACAAGAAGACTCATTTGTTCAAGTCTTCGACTATCAACAGAGAGGATCATTTAACATGTTTTATAAATCTGCAAATATTCACTAAATGGGCTTTAGAATCATGTACTACAAATGTAGGAACTTTCAACCACATATGAACATTATAAATGTTTATTACTATTTACATGTACTGTGTACATCTGTTTGTGTGATGTGCCTGCATCGCTGCGAAAGTTTCCAAGTTGAAAGTCTGACTATAAAAAAAATCACTCAAACACTCAAATATTATTATTACTGTATATAAAATTATATTATTATCCAAAAATACCAAAGAGTTCTATTTCCCTATATATTTTATATTTGATATCTTATCTGAATTGTATCTGATTACATTATATGTAAAATGTTATTCTATCTGAATAAATATACTGAATATATTTGGATCACTGGCCAAACCACCAATATGCTATTAGAAAACTGATCCTAGACCTGCAGTTATAAGCAGCTTTTCCCTCTAACAGCAATCAGAAGCAGCAGGAGGCAGTGGTTTGAGTGAGAAAATTCTTTGCTAGTCTCAAATCCGTGGCCAAGAGAAGGCTAAGCCTTGCCAAGCCTTACACACACTCCGCCTATGATTATTTACCTTTGTTTATTGTTCTTATTCTATTTCCTGGTTATTTTATTTATAAATGGACTTTGTAATTTCCATGAAATTGTTGGCTGACAATAAATCACATTTAACTAATCTTAATTGTCAAATTATTTTTATCCCATGTATTGTAAAATGATGTTATTTGAGAGAAGGCATTAAGGTCCACCCTATTTCACCCAAGTCAACTCACTTTAAAATTTCTGGCCTCGAACTGATCTTTGTATATCGAGCTAAATTTCAATACACACATGCAAATTAAACTTAATATAAATGTAACATACTGTATATATAAAAATATATATATATATATTTTATGTGTATATGTACACACACACACACATATATACATATATACATATGTACCACTGAGAGACCCAGTATGCTCTGATCACTCATCATCTTTTGTGTTTTGTGTGCGTGTGGAGCAGAAGGTGCAAGTCAAGCAATAAGCAGATGGACAGAAAGGGGTTAATACAGCGAGGAGAATCTGAAGTTGAGCTCTGGCAGCTGCTAAACGGCTCTGACACCTCACCAGCGTTCTCATTCCAACCAGTAAGCCACCTTCAAAGTTGCTGTCAGGTAAATGACCTTGTATTTCATTAACTGATAATTAAATGGATTTATTCCACTAACGGTTTTAATTAAAATGCTAGAAATATTGATTACCCCTATCATCTCTTCTCCCCCCAGATGAAAAAAGGTTGGAGAACTGTTTATTTAGAGAGGGGAGAGAATTAAATTAGATTGAATCTCTGAGAGACTTAAATAAGGCTTCTTACTTTTACTGCTGTCCAAGCAGAAAAAAAGGGCCTTCACTTTTTTGATGTTTGATGCAATTATTTTGAAATCCATTTTTGCTTACCTAAATATTTAATTAAAACATAATTTCAAAATATAATTAAATCTTCAAGTTTAATACGAAAGGCAGAGTGTCTATCAAATATTGAAGGCTGCCAGTGAGCGCTGAGATGGTGCGTTGCACGCAAGGTAAAGCGAGCATAGTTACAAACGGCAGTAGTACGGAATGAGTTCTAGTTCATCTGGAGCGATGGGGCGGAACCGTGCTATTGTTCTAATGCATATTGGCTGTTGTCCCGAAGCCTCTGTCATCAGAGCTCAAAGATATTGCAGATACCGCCACTACAGGGTCTCCTCGGCTGCTGATGGACAAACTAATTACGCATGAAATCAAATATGATTTGTGGAAGAGGTTCATGAAAAAAAATGCAATCTTTATAACGGAGCTCTGACACCTCAAGTCCTTAGCTGTGTGCACTAATGCAGCACAAGGACGCTGGGACTTATCGGTAATAGGATCAAATCAAATGGGGCAAATGAAGAGTTTTGACATTTGAACAGAAAATATTTGACATGATCTACGATTTCTAAGGATGCAAGGAATAGTTCACTAAAAATGTTCCCTCCCCGTTGTGTTGTTCCAAACCAGAATGACTTCTGTGTAACAAAAAGAGAAGAGGCAAAAAGCACATTAAAAATCTCAAGGCTATATTCCAAGTCTTCTGAAGGAAATTTCCCTTACATTACAGTTCCCAAATATCACTCGTTTAATACTTTGCACAACAGAATGCAAAAAAAAAAGAATAGCACATCAAGATGCGTCTCACCAGGTTTGGCATCAATGGCAATCAATCACAAAGACCCACTCTAACTAATAACATCAAAACACTGTTGAATGGACTTATTTTATGGTGCTTTTTGTCCTTTTTTTGAAACTTGTCAAGATGAAAAATAAACAATCAGTACATTTTCCTGAACATCTCCTTTTGTGTTCCACAGAAAGAAAGAAAGAAGTCATATGAATTTGGAACAAGGTGACAGTTGAGGTAAACAATGCCAAAATGTCCATATTTCTATTTCCTAACATTTTAACGAGATTCAAATTAGTTTTCTAACATAACGCATCAAATCAGGAGTTCTCGTAAAATAAGAAAATAAGAAAATTAAATCAGTCAAGCTCACTTGTTTACTTCACGAATAGCATGCAAACGTTAACGCGTTGGGGGAAAATTAGCAGTAATCAAGGTATTTTGGGTAATTCTGAACAATTAAGTGCAATTTAAAGTCAACCATGTGATAGATAGAAAGTGTTTTTGTTAAAGAGAAAGTGTGGCTGATAAGTGGCGTTTAAGATTCAAGGTGGCTGCCTTACGCATAAACAGATGTAGAAAGCTGACAACAGAGGAAGAGAGGAAAGAAAGAGACTGTAAAAGGGTTACAAAAGACAGGGAAGTGACTGAGGAACCAGACAACTAGTGAGAGTGACATGAATGGCAATGGTTTGGAGTTGCTAACCCTGGAAAACCTACTACAAAACATAGAATACTTTGTATTTTTTACTGAATTTGTATTACAATACCCCATTTACTTTGTGAATGCAACATCACTCGCAGACTATATACTATTTCACAAACAATTTTTTTTTACAAATTAAAAAGTAAGCTGCAAATCCAATCAACAATTTGAGTGAGAAAAAATACAAATAATTATGCACTACAGTTTTGAATTAGAATGTTTTAAAATAAATTACTTTTATTCAGCAAGGATGCATTAAATTGATCAAAAGTGACAGTAAAGACATTTATTATGTTACAAAAGATTTGTATTTCAAATAAATGCGGTTTATTTTCGAACTTTCTATTTATTAAAGATCCCTGAAAAAAATATATCACAGTTTTCACAAACATATTAAGCAGCACGGTTTTCAACACTGGTAATAAGAAATGTGTCTTGGGCAGCAAATCAATATATGATGATTTCTGAAGGATCATGTGACACTGAAAATTTACAAGACTAAATTATATTTTAAAATTTTAAATGCATTTAGATAGAAAACAGTTATTTGTGTTTGAAGTATCCAGTCTGAATATGTATGCGTGTTTATGTGTAGACCCTCTTCAGGAAAACAAAAACAATCCAAGGCTAGCGGAGTGAGGGAACCCACAGTTTCATTTTCCCTCCTGCTGACTGTTTCTTCAAAAACCTGAGATTAAAAACCAAGAAATCACCTCACAGTCTCCCAGCACCCTGACTCACTATGCAAGTGCTCTCTCTATATCACACAGGCACATTGTCACATTTGATATGTGGTTATCAGCCTAGCTAGTGTTCGTACAACCTGCATGACAGAGCAATTAGAAAATTTGTCTGATTGGAAAGGCACACTACCAATATAAACATCATTATGCTTAAGGTTATAGAATGTATTTTTTATCATGATTCCTGATGTGGTTCTCATGAGGATGATACAAGTTTGACTTTGACATGCACTATTTCTTGACCACTAAAAAAAATATATAGTATTTATATATAGTCTTCTGCCAACTATCACTATCAGTAAAAAGTGAAATTAAAAATTAAAAACCCACTATGGTGTCCTAGCGATTCATTGCCCTATCACAGCTTATCAGCTATGTACTGAACTACACAGGGAAAAACCGGGAAAACTCAGCTCTGTAGGATCACAGAATTCCGACGCACATCAGCAGCGTAATTCCCGGGGGACGGCCTGCACTGCAGCACAGCTGAACATAAAAGTATGGAGAAGCTCGGATACAGAGGCCTTCACGAAGCCCTTCCTGGCGTTTACTTACATTTACGTCCAAGGACACTATCGCACAGAGTTACAATATCACAGCTGGAGCATAAATCAAAAGTAATCCCGCAGACAAGCTTCTCTGTGTTTGGAGAAAGACCAGCATTTGTAACTGCCACAATGCAGTAATGGATTTCATCGGTTTCGGAAAAGAAAGAGGAAACAACGGAATAGGATCCGACTTGGAAATGATAAGCGTGCATTTTTGATGAGTAAAAATGTACCAGTTATTATCTGTGAGGCAGTTTTATATAAACAAATCAAATGTGATGCACTTGGGTTTGTAAATGCTGGACCTTCAGTCATTGTTACTCTGAATTGTTTTCCACAATTTTGAGCATCACTTTAAAACTTCGGAAACTCTCTTCCATTTTGTTCATCACATCCAACACAATACAACAATTACTGTCCAGTTTCATCGAAAATATAACTAAGATGCAGCTTACAAACTTATGATATTGTAAATATACCACATACCCATAAAATACAAACTTCACCATGTGCAAATTATGTAATGCCTCACACATCATGAAATTGAACCGTTTATCCCACAATTCAATGCCTGTGACTTAACCTTATTTACAGTGTTATAAATAAGTGACCAACTTATTTTTAACTCTTTCTCTACTCTTTTCAAGAAACTACAGAAAATGTAGATCAACTTAATTTAAAAAAAAATAACTTTAAATTTTATATAAAAAAAATAACTTATTGAAAATGGCAAGTAGACGCCACTTGCTGAATTAAAAATACAGCAAAGTGAGTTCAAAGTAAAAAAAAAAAAACAGAGTACTTCAGATCATTTATTATACAAAAGTGTTTTATAAATCTAAAGCAATGCTCAAAATTGTTGCAAAACAATCCATAGAAATAATAGCAAAGTCTTTTGCACCCATGAGCCCAAACCTAAAGACTTTTGAAGCACTAAAATATGTGCTTGTGATATAAAAGTCTCTAATGAAATGATGAATAATGACAGTTTGTTGATGATAAACAATTCTGGTCAAAACAAAAAAGAGCTCAGGAAGTCTATTGCTTTATAGGAGTTTAAGTCTTAATGAAAATCCAAACCTTCTAAAAACTGTCATTTGCCCTTTGATACTTAAAATCTCAAGCATATACTAGCATATACAAACACTTTTCAATCAATCTGTCAGTCCGTTTCTCATGGGCAGCCTTAAACCAAGGCCACATGAGACCTGTGGTATGTCTCAGAAGGAAGCAGTTTGTTTCAGTCAGAAAGTGACACTCTTCACCTGTTGTCATAGATGAAGATTTATATCTGTCCCTTTTTGCCGCTTCACATTTGTCAATGGCACATTTTTGTTCTGACACAACCTCAACAGAAGCTACACTGCAAAAAAAGCCAGTTTTTAATCAATATTATGTCTTGTACTCCAGTAAAAGTATAAAAACATGCTTAAAACAAAAAATACAATATATGGTTTTGTACTTTAAATAGGCCATGTTATGCTCATTCACAAGTCTTGATGTTGTTGAGAATCTAGTAGAATAGGTTTTCATGCTAGAATATTAAACAAACAAAAAAACACCTTATTTTTCACATATTTTACATTGTTGCAGCACCTCTTTTCCCAGTCTTTCAGTAACGCTCTGTTTAGTTACGGTTTCTATGAAGCCCCTCCTTCTGAAAAGTGCAGTATGCTTTGATTGGTCGACTGGACCAGTGTTTTGTGATTGGTCAACTGCTTTGAGCATGTTTTGGAAATGTCACGCCCCTAACCGTAACTGTGAGTATCAATACACTATTAACGAAACCTTTGACATTTTTTTGCATATATCTTGGGCGGGAATATTTTTAAATTAGGAATATTGTTTGTGACGTTTTTGTTCCTGGAAGGCATTTCAGGGAGTTCAGAAACAGTGTTTACTGATATAGAGAATAACTCCTTTTGGAGTGACTTTGTGCTTAGTAACTTTGCAGACCTTTTTCAAGCTCAAACAGCGACATTACAAAAAAAGTTAAAAATGTAAAAAATAAATAAATAAAGGGTCCTTTTTAAAGTACCTAGAAACCAAATATGAACTGAAGAACCTTCAAACTATTAAAGGTAGGCAATGCTTACATACTTTGTTTTAGTGTTTGAAACTCTCCTCAATCTAAATATTAGATTATATTGGTCTAAATATTAAAAAATGTACATGTATCCTCTGTGGAAGTCTCAGAACCAAAAAATGTTCATCCAATTATTGCATTCAGTCCAAATGTAATGATAGGATGTCCTACCTGCCTGTTGATGTGTTTTGAAGGAGGCGAAGCTTTGAAAAGCACTCTGAAGCGAGGGGGGGATTTTATGTTTTCAAAGCTATTGCTAGTCTCTTCGAAATTGCCTACCCTACCTTTAAGTGGAAATGGAATTTGATAAGAAGGTTCTTTTCTGAAATGAAGAACCATTGAGGAACCTTTATTTTTAAGAGCATACACAGTCTAGTATGAGCACCAATCCTGATTCTGGGTAATATAACATTTTACAAGTCTGAGCATCTGTCACAGCCTGTTGTAAAAGCTGAGGGGAATCATTATGGCTCATCAATGCATCCAAATGCACAGAACAAAGCGCTTGTAGCAGTATGCTACAACTATAAAATATACATACAAATATCAAAGTAATGCCCATCCATTTTATGTCTTCTTCCTTTTTTCTTTCCCCATCACCGGAATATATTTCATGAGTGAGGCTTCCTGCCTTCACCTCATCTTCCTGTTTTCCTTCTCATGCATGTCACCGAGCTCGCATACCTTCAGTGCTTTGGCCAGATTTCAGGAGAAAGAGATCCAGAGGGCAGACATTAGAATTTTATATCACTTCAAGACAGGGGAGGGAGAGAGCAGAGAACATGAAGTTCTTCTGACAGTCATCGAGGACTCTGAGAAAATGATGGGATGTGTTTTTGTGCATCTCACCTGAGAGGCATGCTTAAATGTGCGCTCGTGATAAGGTAATTCCACCACACCATATTTCATTGCATGCCCGACAGGTTTATGTTTACCAGATCGGCCATAAGCATTACTGATTGAGACAAAGAGAAAGGCAGAACATGTCAAATAAAAAAGGATTTCAAATACATCTGTGAGAACTTTAAAAACACAAGAAAACATTTCCAAATGTTAAAATCGGTAAATCTTTCATGTCCAGCTTACATTTCATCCCAAAATCAAAATGTATTTCGAAATAAAAATAAAATTAAGCTTTTTCCCGCCTTTTTATTGTGGGGTGAAAATTGGCCTAAATATAAACAAAATAATATTTTGCATAAAATCACTTATATTGTATGTCCATTTTCATACCAAAATAAAAAAAAATATTTTGCATTAAGAAAATAATGTGTAAATATTTAAGATCATTTTCACCCCAAAAATCCTCAATTTAATTAAATTATATTTTGCATACAGAAAAAGATGTTTACACGTTTGAAAGTGAAAGTAACATGTGAAGGCCAAGTATTGTAACCCATACTCAGATTTTCCTCTGCATTTAACACATCCAGTAAGTACAAACACATTAGGAGTAGTGAGTAATGCACACACACACACACACACACACACACACACACACACCCGGAGCAGATGGCAGCCATTTTTTGCTGTGGCGCCCTGGAAGTGATTGGGGGTTAGGTGCCTTACTTCAAGGGCACCTCAGCCATTTCCTGTTGGTATAGAGAATCGAACCCCCAACCTTCTATTATATATTTTTTTCAGCCCAAAATTTAAAAAAAAAAGTCAAATATAAGTAATTATATTTTGCATAAACATATTTAGCACTATTTTCTCCCAAAATCAAAACAAAATAAATTATATTATATGAGCAATATCACACGAGTAGCCGTGCAATATGGCTGTCATAATCATCATAATCATAGCCTGCTTATATACAGCCATATCGCATGGCTACGCGTGTGTTCAACGGTTTGATGGCACGAGTGTGTAAATAAATAAGAAATAACAATGGTGTCTTTAAAACCCTCTTTTGAGCAGAACTTCTTCCTTTTGCCACGGATTCAAATCTCAAGTTGACAGTTTGACCAAAGCTCTATTACAAAAGCAGTGCTCTACAGGATGCATGTTAAATATAGCCTTAATATTAAATTATTAAATTTAACATAGCCCAATTCAATTTGCTCAGGAAAAAGTAAGAGATTAAAACCAAAGATTGCCTGTTTCATGTACTCAAAATGAATAATATCTCATGTTTAACCACTATAAGAACCAGCGGCAAATCCCTGAAGCACTGGCTGAGATGAAGATGTTCTCGGCGGGTACACGAGCTCTGAACGGCCACCTAGGACTTAGAGCTTGCATCTCCAAAAACGTCTAAGCAAATTGTAAAATAGGAACTATGATTAAATATGAGTATTGTATAAATTATAATTAATATAATATAATATAATATAATATATAAAACATTATTTTTGTGTAAAGAATACACCCAAATTTTTCTTAAGCAAATTAGAATTTCCTGTTTCTTTCTTACAGTTTTGGGATGAAATGTGGCCCGGACATGTACTTGACAGATCTTTTGAGATTCACCCCTATACGAAATAAGACATACGAATCAAATTTGTTTTCTGCAGAGCTGCAGGAAGCAAGCAGACGTTGGACTGCTTGTGGAGTTAGTTTATTCACATTTGTATCATTTTCAGTTGCTAATCCAGTATGCACTCTGCTCCACTGACTACAGTGTGTCTATAGCATTTCCAATATTAATAATACAGAGAGAGCGTTGATGCCTCTCAGATGCCTATCCGTCCTACCGAAGGCTTGTTAAATATTCATTGACAATTATTCCGCAGTGACTGAAGGCTAAGTGCTCGCTTCTGAGAGAGAGAGAGAGAGAGAGAGAGAGAGAGAGACAGAGATAGAGAGAGAGACAGAGAGAGAGAGAGACAGAGAGAGAGAGAGAGAGAACTGAGTATAAAGAGTCATGCAATTATTAATGTCCATTTTTCCAACATGTTCCTCGGTCGACGTCTGCGGATGAAAATCAAGCTCATTCCAGAAAAAGCAAGACTTTCAGTCCCATTGAGATCTGGCTATGAGCATTTAGCAAAATGTTCATGCAAAAATCTTAAAAATAAAGGTTCCCCAAAGAACCTTGCAGTTAAAAAAAATTTCTAAGTGTAAAAAAAATAAAAAATAATAATAATCTTAAGAACCTTCTTTTTTCACTTCAAAGAACCTTTTGTGTAATGGAAAGGTTCCATGGAGGTTAAACGTTCTTCATGGAACCATAGATAGATAGGTTCTAACAAAGAACCTTTATTTTTATGATATTAAAGGTTCTGAAGATTCTTTGGGACCTTTTTGGCATCACTGTGATAATCCCCTTTTGGAATTTTTTTTTTTAACAGTGTAGAATGAAACAAATCACATAAGAGCCACATCAAAATATCACCGCACATTTATCAGATCAGTCTTAATCTGGTTTCGATTGACAGAGCTGACTAAACATCTACAGTCATGCCGTCAAAACAGCCACAGACTGTGCAGGAAATGACAGCGTATACCATCCCTCTGCATTGTGTTTTCTTCAGAAAAAGCTCTCTGATTCCAATAATTACAGCCTAAAGTGATTCTTGTTGCTTTATTTTGCAAGCAAGTTGGGTAATCTTTGATCCGATTGCCAAGTGCAGAATGCAGAATACAAATGAAAAAATAATACAATCTGGTTTATATTCCAGACTTTCTCAGGCACGATATATAGCCAAAGGACAAGGGACAGAGGAAAAAAAAATGAATTAAGTCACACTAGAGGAGTGTTTCAGCATAGGCCGGGGGTTTACGACTTCATACAGTCTACGGCTGATTGGAAAAACCTCATGTCTCCATGCATCCTTCATAAAAAATTACAATATTCCAGTGCATCTCCCGGTGAACTCTGAAATTAGGACGACAGTAAAAAGACACAGGAAAGGATGGATACGGTAGGCAAAGGCAGTTATGAGGTGCACATTTCACATAGCCACTTATTCAAGTCATGCTAACAATATTCATTGCAAAACACGTTGCTCGTACATCTCATTTGGAAGAAAAAATTAATATGAATTAAACCTTGTCTGCATATTAATTCATATCATTTGTGTGATTAAATATTTGAAACTGTCTGCAAAAACTAGGCACTATTAATTTTTTCATAAAACATTCATTTCAATTGTCAAACTGCCGCTGGCAAAAGAAAAAAAAAACACTTAAAGAGGTATGTCAATTTTAAGTCACTTTATGAATAACAGCTCGAGTGCTTTTGCATGCTAATATAAGCAGAGAGACCAGGAATAAATGACTACCTATTTGGGTCCTTGATTATTTTTCATTTCTCATGTAGAACTTGATAAACTTTTTTTTTTTTTTTCAGAAGGGGTTGGATGAATATTAAGTCTTTCAAAATTAACAGAAGTTCTGTTAAACAAGCTCTCGTGAGTCTGGGATGGATTTGCAAACATGTTTCACAATTTCATTTTTATAGTTTTGCTGTTTGCTAAATGTACCTTCACTAGTTGCTCATCCTTAAGGATTAGTGACTTTGGAAGTCTCTTATGCTCACCAAAGCTTCTTTTATTTAATCAAAAACACAGCAAAACAATAACACTGTGAAATATATAATTACTATTTAAAATAAGTGTTTCTTTTTGAATATATTTTAAAAAGTAATTTATTATTGTGATGGTATAAGGCTGAATTTTCAGCATCATTCCTCCAGTATTCAGTGTCACATGATCCTTCAGAAATCATTCTAATATGCTGACATTTCTTATTATTAATGTTGAAAACAGTTATGCTGCTTAATATTTTGTGAAAATCGTGATACAAAGTTAAACTTATATAACATACAAAATTTGTTATGCATCTTACAAATTTAGACTTTTTGTTTTCATATAACAGGATGAACCATAAATACATCAAGAACGAAAATGAAAAGCAAGATTTCTTGACCCAAACTTCCCTTGCACCCTAAAAATCTCAATTTACAGCATGTCAAACTTATAACTCTATCACACTGCGGCTAAATATACATCAAACCTTAAGAAGTCCAATTTAAATTCCCAATTTCTTAACCAACGTCAAATTTGGAGTGAACTCCACTTTTAAAGTCTGCACTTATAACACAGAAGTGGCCGGGCCGCTCTCCTCCAAAACTTCAACTGCCACCTCCTGTAATTTCATTTTCACCAGCAATAACCCCGGGTCACTTTTTAAGCATGGTGACTTTGATATACCTAAGACTGCTCCATATGCATGGCTGGGTGGCGTAGTGTGGCATGGCTGCTTTTAACATATGCCAGCGAACAGAACCCAGGCCCTCCCTCTCCCCCTCCTCCTCAGTGTGCCGCGCTCAGCGCAGAGCAAGGGGTGAAATAACTGCCGCGGGGCAGACAAGCTGTCTCTAAGGAGTCTCCGATAAGAGTCCTGCCTGCCTTATACATACATACATATGACAGTGGAGGAATATGCCACAGAGAGCTGGCAGGGACTACACTCTGCCCGGCTGCTGTGAGAGGGATGGACGCAGATACGGACGCAAACTCTTCGGGCCATGGAGGAGGTCCCCAACAAGACGATAAACTGGTAAAGGGGATGTGGAAATTCTGACCCAAAAAAATATGAGTAAATGTTAGAGCTCGGTTGTTAACCCCAGGGCGATTTTTACAAGGTTAGTTATAGGATTAGACTGGCTAGTGAGAAATAACATGGTCTAATCAGGGGCAGGGACTTTCAGGGTGTTTTCACACTTGCTTCGTTTAAGGTGTCTGAGTGAGAGTTTTGCAAGACTCCAAATGAACTCAAACCCTTTTAAAGTAAACTGAACTTGGATCAACTCAAGAGTCTGCCACTTCACATTAAGTATGCATTTTGTATTATTAAAATACTGTACTACTCACAAAAAAATGTCCAAAATGGCTTACAGACCACCTGTAGTAAAAAAATTTAATGTTGTTGATTAATGCGTGAGGTGTTTTTAATGTGCTTTAAGAAAAAACTAAGCGCAAATTCTTCAGTCAACACCATTCCTGAGTACTTTCTCCTTAAAACTGCAGTGAACCAAAGACAGTCTCAAAAACACTGTTTGAAACTGCCTCTCTTTCATACCGTCACAAACTTGTAACCAATCCGGTTAAAGTGCAGGCGGGGCTTTTTCTACCATTATTTTGCTGATATTTAGAAGGTTGAGATGGTGGACGGAAACAGGGTTTGTGTAATATTAGACAGCTCCCTTTAAAAGCACTAAAAAGCAGTTACTCATCTCAGTTTGTGATCTCACAAAGTTCCGTTATAATCAATGAAGCTGTCTACACCGCACAATGAATCTCTTATTTATTTCACGTCTACACTTTGTTAATGAGAGGATTCGTGAGCGTACAGAACTCAGTACTGAAAAAAAACTCCTGCGTTTTAGATTCAGACTAAATTAAACACCCCTGATTGGCCACTGTGTTAAAGAGATCAACACAAATGTCTGTGATTGGCTACATTGCTCACCGCTGCAAAAGCACATAGTAAATAGAAACATTTGATGTTGTCAGAGCACAAACACAAATACGCACTGGAGTATTACAGTATCAACTGGGTGCCTGTATAATTCACCCTTCCTCCTCTTCGTCTGAATCAGTTTCTGGTTCAAACATACAGTATATGGCAGAATTAAAGCAATATTTCCGCTTGCCATTGTGTAGTATTTACTACAGTTGACCGAGTGGATCAAGTAGTCCAAGCTGGTGTAATTAAGCGGAGGCAGGAACTAATTTGCATATTCATGTTTTCATATACACTAAATAAAGCAAAGGTGTAGAGTTACATTCAAACTATTTCAAAGGAAGAATAGAATATTTTCACAGGAAAAAAACCTTTAAATATAATTTTGATTAACAAATATGAGTTTTAAAGGATAAAATCATTGACTTAAGGAGAACTCAATGCTTCATCAAAATGACAGGAATATAATACTGTATAAATTCTCTAATAAATCATTTTAGAAAAAAAAAAGTAAAAAGTCAAGTCAAACAGAAGCTAAAGCTAATATATATATATATATATATATATATATATATATATATATATATATATATATTACAAATTCAAAATACAACATTAGTATTTTCTTTTTAATAATTTATGGGTTTACAGCTCACATATTTGATTTCAAAATAAGAACGAGTCACTGCAATAAGCAGCGAATGGATGGAATCCCTTTCTATAGATTTCAGTAGATAAATCTCACCAAGAAAAGAACGAACATGTGTCACAGCCTGACATCGAATCAGAGAATTCCCGCAGCGAATATGATGGCAAAAATGAACTCTTCGCTGCACACACCTGGTCAACACATATCAAATATTACTCATGAATCCCTGCACATATGTAGGACATATGAAATCTGCCTGCCATCTATCCTATCCTCGTGTCTTGTGACATTTAGCCGATTTACACAAAGTCACATGTACCTCACTGCGGTATATGGTAGTGCAGATATTAAAGAATGTCTACGTCTAGCAGAGAAACTGGCGGATTTGGGCATGACAATTTTCTCTTCTAAGAAACATGTTATTGAGAGAGGATTGTTGGTGCTTCATGTTGTTAATGATTGCCTCTCTCCCCACTGTTGTCTATGTGATGTTCCCCCTACAGTTTAATTAGAGGCGAATAACTAAATTAGACAGGATTCCCTCAGGATTGCCATTTGACCAGCATCCAGCCATGTTAAAACTTTATGGTCTTGAGAAAATAATTCAGATGGCACAATGCAAGACGTGGGTGTGAACATATGTTTGCAGCTATAATAACAAACCGTTATGGCTGTCGAGAGAGATGTGGCCTGCTTTGTACACACCTTAATGGCATTCGAGGGACAGACTTAGTGTCTCGGTGAGGCGGTATATATTACTCCTCTGACGGCGCGCATTGCTCATTTGTGAGCAATTTTTTTAACCAAAGCAAATTAATGACAGCAAACGACACCTGTTGTGGTGAAGCATTAGGAATTAATAGCAAAGAGGGGGGCTTGTCATTGAAAAGAGCGCCTTGACAGCAGTTTCCAAATATTGTTTAGTCAGTGAAACAGGGATCTGAAAGTGATATGAATTCCCTGATCCTCCATTTAGATGAATCTATGGGCCATGTGGTGACCTGAGACAGGCTCTTTAAAGCATTTGTTTGAGTGTTTGACCTGCATGAAAGCACACAGTACCCTTCAGTAAAGTTAAACATAAACTTTAATGTCTGATGTAATTATATTATGGTAGTATAAGGCAAAAAATGAAGACCTATAAGTGTAAACTTTAGTTACATTAAAGATTAATTTTCACAGATTATTTTCAATAATGTCTATAAAGTTGATACATTTCATAGAAATTGTACTGATAAAAGACTACAGAAATGAAAAATACAAATTCACTACTATCTCCAGATTTGTATATATAAATCTTCAAATAAATTTTATAAATACATAATCAAAAAAATGCTCACAAAGCTACTCCAGTCTTCAGTGTCACATGTTCCTTCAGAAATCATTCTAATATGTTGATTTTCTGCTCAAGAAACATTTATTATTATTATAAATGTTGAAAACAGTTGTGCTGCTTAATATTTCGGTGTAAACCATGATATAAATATGTATTTCAGGTTTTATTTGAGATTATGTATAAATACATATACATATACATATATATAGGTATATATATAGGTATATATATATATATATATATATATATATATATATATATATATATATATATATATATATATATATACACAAACACACACTATTTAATGCATCTTTGCTGAATAAAACTATTAATTTCTTTTAAAAAAAGCCTTTTTTTTTACCACTTTTGAACAGTGGTATATGCAAAAATTCCATAAGTTAGACCATCAAATACACTTGTATTCATGCTGAAATCAACGCTAGTGATCAGACATAAGACACATATAGTTTAATCCAAGCTCAAGATCCCACATAGACCCATATTAACAACCCCTGCCCTCGACCTACAGGATCCGCCCTGATTCAGACACAGAGAGATTTGCGGCTCCTTGTGTGACCTTCCCACAATCCTCTGGCCTGTCTCTAATTAGGCAATGCATCCGATCATCATTAACAGCTCTCAGATAATGAATCACTCACCCCTCTCTCTCTTAATTCGCTGTAACCAAGCGGCTAATGGCTGTCAACGCTGACTGATCACACTGATTGTGGTGATTTCTAATTGCAACAAAACAATTTAAAAGCACCCCGATTATTTATGTTGGTGCCCACAAACTGGAAACAAGTAATGCCTAGTTCACATTAGGTATGTTCGGAATACCACCTACTGTTTTTGAAAGAAGGAAAGTAGCATGCAGAATATCATTTTTCTGTATGCATTGAATAAACTGCTAAATTTGCCAAAATGGACAGTATACAACCACAGCACAAGCATGGAATAACGTATCCCACAATGCAACGGGCTTAACTTGACCTTTCATTCCTAACATAACCAGTAAACAAGAGGCAATACCAGCTACAATTTTAACATCTTTCTTGACTCAAAAGGAGGCATTTGCACACAAAGTTAGATTAATAATGCAAAAAAAATGAACCTCAGAGGTTTTCGCACGTCAAGCAAACATGCTTGAGCTTCCATTTACCACAACTGATGTGTGTTAATGAATGTTTACGTGAATAAAAGCCTACATTCAATCTAAACCGCCCGATTCATATGGATTTGTTTTACGATCTCTTTTTATGAACTTTTTGAAGCAGCAAAGTGGTAGTTGCGTGGACTGTCAATGGGAGGACTGAAATCTCACAGATTTCATTAAAATATCTTCATTTGTATTTCAAAGATAAACAAAAGTCTTATGGGTTTGGAACGACATGAGGTTGAGTAAATGATGACAGAATTTTCATTTTTTGGTGAACTAACCCTTTTAACTTGTAGCCTTTCTGAAACTTTCCTTCATGTCAAGATTTTTTCGCATTATATGTGCAATACTCTGCAGTGTGCTATTCCTTTTTAAACACTGCCATAGATTATTTTGCATAATTAATCCACTTTTGTGTAAAATTTGTGTAAACATTTCAAAGAGTGAAAATAGATCTGTTTTTATTACTTCTGGTTGTCTGGGTATTTTATGCAAACTAATATCCTGCTGAAATAGTAAAAGTAGTATCTTCATATGCTATTCCGAACATAACCACGGACTGCCTGAGCAGCTAAAGGAGAAGGGAAAAGACAAGAAAGAAAACAAGAGAGAGAAATATTAGGCAACTGAGAGAGACCCTGGCGTTCCTGTTTTCTGCAGATGAAGCAGAAGAGATTACGGAGCAGCGGAGAAAGGGAGATTGCGCCCTGGTGATGCCGACGCTCCCAGGGGAAATCCAGCCGAGATCACGCTGTTCCTAAAGCTGCTGTTCTCGCACACGCCATGCAGAAACACAAACCCGCCAGGCCTCGCTCTCAGGGCCCGGCACACAAACACACCACCTAATTGGAGTGCAATTACCCAATCACAATTGACAATTAAACAATGAGAAATTGGTCTCCCAAATAACTAAGTCTGCAATTACACATTAAGTGTGAAGTATAAATTGAGTCTAGCACATTGCCTCTAAAGCATAATTGTGTGTGTGTTTGTGGGAGCTATCAAACGTCTCATGCTCATTTACGGACAGAAAATTCTCATTCGCATCACGCCTATGGCGTGTACCCTGCCCTGTTTCCTCCCTGAAAGGAATGTCTCACTGCAGAGCCTTTCCTCGAGCCGTTTCTTATGGAAATATGCGGCGCTCCACCGCAGCAGAGCTTGGCCCTGTTTGTTTATTTTGCTGATCGAGCAGAGCATGGCCGTGGGCTACCAGAAAGGAACTGAGCGCCACAGACAGATGGAACGACTCAGGCTCGGGATGCGGGGCTGTAACGGGCTTGACAGTGTCACGTTTGGCTGTACCTTGGGGCTGCCGTGATGACTGTGAGTTTCCCGCTCTTCCTCGTCCCTCTCACTGGACAGGATGTGGGTTTTGATGGCATCCAGCGTGCGCAGCATCCAGTTGTGCTGACGGCGGATCTGTCTCTGCAGCTCCTGCCACTGGTGGGATATCATATGGAGTATGTCCCGCAGCCCTGTGAGAACATATAAAGGGATACTGTAAAGGACATTGACACAGAACGGCATTTTGTGGTTTAAAAACGCAAGACGCAGGTCAGTGGAAAGAAAACAAAAAGCAAGGTCCATGGATGGTGTTAAACTTAGCAGCAAAATATACGAGACGCAAGCACAATGGTTAAATAAGTCTATCTAGGTATTCTCTGTGAACAGCCCCAATACTCAATCCACACGTTATAAATGCAATGGTGTAGTGGTTAAAGGTCATAAAAAGACTATGTTGAGTCCTGAAAAAGAGGTGATTGTCAACTTAACCAGAGGCAAAATTTTAATACATACATAAATCATATGAACATTTTTTACTACTTCATATTCACTTCATGTTGTGCCTTAACAAATAAGAATACTGGATATTAGATACGGATAAAATCATTGTAACACATGTCTTCTTGTCATTTACCATCCTACTAAATATAAACATACATACTGAACATATGTGCACACTACATTCAAAAGTTTGGGGTTGTTGTTGATGCCTTTTAAACTTACCAAGGCTACATTTATTTATTCAAAAAACAGCAAAACACTGTGAAATATTTTATTATTATTTAAAATAACTGTTTTCTATTTGAATATATTTAAAACTATTATTTATTCTTGAGATGCAAAGCTAATTTTTTAGACATTACTTCAGTCCTCAGTGTCACATGAAATATCTAATCATTCTAATATTCTGATTTGATGCTCAAGAAACATTTCTTATTATTTTCAATGTTGAAAACAGCTGTGTTGCTTAATATTCTTGTGAAAATCGAGATACATGACTCTTTGATGAATAGAAAGTTTATTTTAATATCTTACTGATCCAAAACTTTTGAACGGTTAACTTTTGGTAATCCAATATAACAATAAGCAAATATGATTTCACACAAAGTTGGGTTTCAAGATGAAAAAACTATTTATTTGTGAGATGATAACTAGACACTACTCAATGAAATACGTGCAACTTAAAGAGACAATGTAAATTTTAATGCACACAATTTCCATTTCAAATAGTAATATGCAGTAAACAATATGTACTGCACATTATGCAGTTTGCTAGTATACCATTCTGAATACAGCCACTGTTCCAGGCATATATGTGCACACCGCTAATGTCAGCCAATGGGCAGAACACCCACTTAAACCCTACAGTGAGATTTTCCTGCCGTCCAGCCGGCCCGTCCCACACATACACATCCCCCTACAGTTGTTTTTAATGAGCCTTTAATGTGCTGTGATTTAACCATTTATCACGACTCACCCTTAATGATCCAACAGACGCACTTCGCTTTCTTTCTTCCCTCTTAAACTCAAACACATCACTAATAATAATGCTCATGGCATTATCATAATCACCACCATCATCTAAATCATTAAAACCAACCTCTGGTAAAAAAATAAAATATTGAACAAGTTAAATGATAATATCTTCCTCTTTTCTAATCAACAGATGGGAAAAAACAAGGCATTTGATTTTCACGCCACTTGATGGTGGTGACCCGAGCCAGACCGCGAGTGTGTTTTTGCATCTGATGAGGACTTGAGCGTTCAGTTAATCCCTCAGTATTATGGGATGCTTCTATATTCAAAACCTATCATGTGTCCGCTGCGTCTCGACCAGCCACAATCAGCATCTCCGTCTGCAAATCCTATTTGTTCAAAGTAATTAAAAAGCATAAATTAAGATAAATACGGTCGAGGCGGAAGTCGGGCTTCTGGAGTGTGACCCCGCATTGTGCCTGGATCAGGCCTCTCGTCGCAGCCGACGGCGTTCTGTGATGAAAGCTGCGACTTGTACCTGTGGAGTGATGCCTGCCTGCTGAGTTGCTATGATACGAGAAAAGGTGGTCAAGGTGGGAAGTTGATAGGAGATTTGCTCCTAATCACAGAGCTAAAATTAAAGAGGAAAACAAGATTTTCTTGCTCTTTTGAAATGAGTATGTACTATGAGTGTCTACTAAATGAGTATCTATAATGAGAAGTAAAAACGTTTCTATTTTACATTCAAATTTTAAATTCAAACATTTTCATTAAGAATTATATTATCATCAGCATAACAGTTTAAGTGGAAAGTTACTAAAAAATTTACATTACTTTCATAAAAGTCTTTGGTTTGTCAACTTTTGATTTAATGACAGCAGACTTAAGTTGAAATCCAAAACCTGATGTTCTCCGTTATCTAACCATACATTCAAAAAGTCACATGATCAATGACAATAGTTTTTGAGCATTTGATTAGAGACATAGAAATAGAGCATCTGTTTTACATAAATTTTCTCAGGTTTTCTTTGGTTTTATTTGGTTAACTTTGGAATCCAACAATATTTTCAATGTGGTCTCAGAATCCTGTGTCACACTGTATGATGTCTTCAAATAACCCAAAATATGGAAAACGTGATCCAGGATATCTAACTTCCGTTTAAAAGTTTGGGGTCAGTAAGATTTTTTTTTTTTAAATAAAATAAAACAATCAATAATGCATTAAATTAATGTATATTGACAGTAAAGACATACAATGTGTAATGGAGTATTGACATCACAGGAATAAATTACCTTTTAAAATATATTAAAACAGTTATTTTAAATTGGAATATTTCACAATATCACTGTATTTTTGATTAAATAAATGCAGCCTTAGTGAACATAAGAGACTTCTCTAAAAAATCTTACCAACCCTAAACTTTTGAACGAGAATGTATTCAAACTTTAGAATACAGTCAAAATAAATGTAGAATATAATCTCTTTTACATTATAAGGTTTACTTGCTTTACTAAATACACATTTCTGGTCCTAAAGTGCACGTTATTCCAAAGGAGGGAAAAAAGTATAGAATGGCCCCTTTAAGAACATCCCTCCGGAAGGTTGGGTTATAGTAAAGGTGCGAGTGTGCATGTTTGTGTTTGTATACTTGGCAGAGAACTGTTGTCATGCTGTGGCACCACAGGACAGGACTGTCAGGGCATTATGAGGAACCGCTCCTGCCTCTGAGAACCATCTGCATATTTAATGGTAGCTGGCTTTACCCAGCGGAGAAGAGACATACCAGCAGGGAGGTCAGCTGAGTGGATTTGTGCATTTGCCGAGCACTCGGCGAGACTCTTCAGGTGAATAATCACAGATATTGTAGAGGAACGAGTGTCTGCAATGGCCTCTGACTCCTCAACCTGCTGTTCTTAATTCCCGCTCTCTTCATATACGACTTTGGAAGTGCTCGGCCGGCCACAGCACCTGCCTCTCCGCTTTATCCCAAAACTCAATTCAGCGGGCTGTGTGCCATTTGTAATGTATGTGAAAAGGCGTGCGCTCGGCGGTTCAGAAGCGGTTGCTTGAGGATTTATAAATTCTGAAGGTCACTATGTTAATACAAACATTAATAATAAATGTGTGGCTCGGCAGAACTGTACCTGATTTGTGGGAGGTGATGAGTTCCAGGAGCTGCCGACCCTCCTCCAGGAGACTGTCTTTCAGAGTGCTGTGACTGTCCACGTTGAGTTTGAAACTCTACACACACATGAACACAAAAACGACATGTCAGCGCAAGGGAAATTTTCATTTTTTTTTCTCCTCCTTCACACTTTCTGTCCTCTTCAGATTTTCCTCTTATCTTCCATTAGAACATCTTCTCACACAAATCCACACACAAAAAAATGTCATCACTCATCCAACAGGAGGATTTATGATTCAAAGGTTGCTCTTTCATTGCTCAAGAGAGTTAATGGGTGAATCTCCTATTTTGCCTTAAGAAAATTTTTTCATTGTTTTCATGACAATTAGGGGTATTTTTCCCATTTACACTCCTTAGCTATTAAAAGAGCAACCCATGAGCAATAAAGTATTCAATAAAATATTAATAAAAAAAATCAGGAATAAAAAACTGGACAGCTCTGACATGAAATAAGGAGCAAATCTGTTAGATATTTCTTTAAATCATTACAATATTTTGTTTTCACGGTAATAAAGTATACAGGGAATACATGAAAATGTATTTAAAAAAAATAACTAACAAGAAAAAGATAAAAGTCTTCATTAACATTCATTTTTGTCCCTACAGGATGCAATGGAATGCATGTGAAATCAGTTTTAATAAATATTTTATTGTTCACAGGTTACTCTTTCACAGCTCAGGAATCTAAATACATTTCTCATTTCATACATTTCTCATAAGATTCTCCTTCATTTTGGGGGGAAAAATAGAGACAGAAAAATCTAAAGGCAATAGTTCACATTTAGTAATAGCATTTATAAAGCTATTAAATGAATGTGGATAGTGACACAGAATATTTGATCGGGAAATAATTTGATAAGAAATATTTTGAGTCATTTTGAGGAGATCTCTTTAGAAACTGAGATACAGCAAACTTCTTGCAAAAGTCGCATTTTGCCCTCCAATTAATCCCAATGCAACTCAGGAGAAACAACTAAGATATTAAGGAGACCTCATTTAGGACGTTTCTTTCCAACAGGACTCAACGGGACACATGAAATCAGTTAACTCCTCGTCTGGTTTCATCCCTATGAAACAAACACTCATAAGTCACATTAAGTGCTTCAGCAAGAATGTATATAATCTCCTGCTGCGCTGTCGACACAACCTTTAAACACCCTTCACACACTCCTTGATCTCAAATGAACATTATTCATACATCCTCAGAGGAATGAAGCCCATCTCTCTGTATTTGTCCGAGTCTATCCCGCCATCCGTGTGCCGCTGAATTATTAACAAACGACAGCCGTCCCTCTAATTCATCATCCATGGCATAAACTAATATTCAAATGATGTTATAAAACTGAAGCCGTTTCTCCCACAGTCACGCCCTCTAGAAAATGACCTCAGGGCTGAGCAACAGCATTCCTGTCTCTCTATTTCTGTCTTAAACCCACAATACAGTGTGGCCCTCAGGATCCATCAGTCGGGTTTTCTCCAACTCTCAGTCATGTGTACGTTTCCCAACAGGCTGCCCATTTACTGTGATGTCTCCATTTCAACGATAACCTTTTTTTCTCTCTAAACCCCGACCAAACACTTTTTTCCGCCCTGCTCTCGCCCTCCATTGGGTGCGGCAATGGTTGGGAGAAAAAAAAAACTTTCATGTTGATTGGTTTTGATAATACCCAGCGCTCTCGAACGGAGGGCTCTCCAATTCCTAAGTATAATCAAAGAGTGGAGAGCATTATCCTGTGTCCGCGAGGAAAAAGGGGGTGGTGAGGGATGTGCTTTTGAAGATGTGCGAAGGGGCGACGGGTGGGAACGAGGGGGGCGGTGGGCCGTACTCCCACAGGGGGCCCGCGGTTGAGGCGCCTAGAGCCATCCTCACCTTCGATTCTCATCTCCTCAGATCTCCCTCTGCCCTGTTTCACGCCATTACCGACCGTTCTGATCTGACCAGCACCACAGAGGGCAGCGAGAGCCGCCAAGGCCCGTTTTCACCTTCAGCTGTCTGACGGCCTGTCTACCTGACAGAAAACCTGACAGAGCGATGCAACAACTTGAATACACGAGATCTGTTCCGTAAAGTGTATCCATTCCGTCCTGCTGTCACAAACGTTTGTTCATACATGCAGTCTAGCATACTACTCTTATGCTTAGGACAATTGTTTGTATGAATAGAATTGACTGACTACGTTTGTCAAAATGTGTAGTGTACAACCTGAGCATACTGTGCAGAATAATTTATGCCATTCAATATGTTCAACCTTGCAATTCCAGTTTGATAAATGAACCAGAGGCCAGTTTATTCTTAAGAATAAACTTTTTCTTAGCTGCTATTTTCTTATTTTCTAACTTAAGGATACACTACCGGCAAAAAGTTTGAAATAATTAAAAATTATACTTCTGAAGGAAGACTCTTATGCTCACTAAGGCTGCATTTATTTGATCAAAAATACAGTAAAATCTGTAATATTGTGAAATATTATCACAATGCAAAATAACAGTTCTCTATTTAAATATTTTAGAAAATGTAATTTAGAAGGCCTTTATTAACTCCCTGGAGCTGTGTGGAGTACGTTTATGATGGATGGATGCACTTTCTTGAGCTTCATACTCGTTGGTTCCATTCACTGCCATTATAAAGCTTAGACACGTCAGGATATTCATTAATATAACGGCGAATGTGTTCATCAAAAAGAAGAAAGTCGTATATACCTAGGATGGCTTGAGGGTAAATCTTGTAAATCTTGTGGCCATTTTCATTTTACAGTGAACTAATCCTTTAAGAATGTTCTTTTTAGCTTAAATTGTTCTAAAGAAAAAACTTGATATCTACTCTAAAAATGTACATCTTGCATTTTAGTGCCATTTTGTGCCATTTATTTGCAGACCAGGAAAATAATGATTTGTTACAATGGAAATGCAAGGTAAAAAAAGAGTCCACTGCATTGTGGGATACATTATGGGATACAGTATTTCATGGAGTGCGCTCTGGTTGTATACTGCACATTTCGGCAAATGTAAGCAGGTCCCCTGGGCATTCTGTGAATCCAGGAAATGCATACTATGAACAGTATACATACTAAATCCTGTAGTAATATTACAGTAGCATGCTATTTCACACATTGCCTTACAAATGTTGATCTTTGCATGTGAAAACAGTATGCAGTACATATGACATAATGTAAACCCTGTAAAGCCTGACATTTATTGAACCTTTAGACATTTTTTTGTTAAAAAAAAAACAACAAAAAAAGTGTTTTTGTTGAGTATCATATTGGACACGTCAGACTTTTATGTACAGTAGCTGCTGATATGTCTATGGCTAAAAAGGAAGATAAGAATTTTTCTATACTTCTGATAGTTTGTAATGTAAATCAATGAAGTCTTTCTAACAGTATAGAAATACCTATATAAAATGAATATTTTGAAGAGTTTGTTCAACTATATATAGTTGTCACTATCTCGCAATAATATGTAGGATGATATTTAAATGCTTAGTGTTATGTTCAAAGCTCTATAGTTTTTATTGAAGAGAAACACAAAATGCAATGCAATACGATGATGATTAACGATGTACAAATAAACGTTCCTCAAAAGCCTGATGCATCATATTTTAACATAATATTTCTAAAAAAAGATTATGTGTGGATAACCAAGTAATTCAAACACCAGTTAAAAATTTCTTAAAAAGTTCTAAAAATATGTGTTATAATATTCTGTGTATTTCACAGCAAAAAGACACGTGAACTATAACCTGAAGATGGGCGTTTTTTTACTACTGTAGGTAAAAAAATAAATAAATAAATAAAAAAAGAGTTAACTATCAATCAGACGACAGAAGGCATGTAGTAGATTGTGTACTACTGGGTTTTCACATGTTGATTATTTAGAGACCTTAAAAATTTGTGTATCAAATATGATGCAGCAGGTTTATAGGTTTAAGAAGGCAATAAACTAAGTAAACAGTCCGATTTTGAGAATAACATCTGAAAGTATTAATCATATTCAAGTAGACAAGCCCTAAGTTTAGTGACTTAGAAAGTACAGAAATGGCCGTCATACATATTAAACGGATAGTCTAGTGTCTGAGACCGTCTGAGGGTGAAGCGAGAGGGCCGAGAGTCTCTCTCTCAACTTTGTGCCATCAGAACGTGCGAGCGGGACGAGACGGGTGATGGATCAGCAAGTGAGGGAATTTATCACTCATGACAGACACGAGAGAAAGTGAGGAGAGCTTATTTATGACTTCGGATACAGGCTGAAATTGATATCCTTTACAGAGCTAAACGCCTTTAAAATGAGTAAACAAACTGAAGGCAAAAAAGGCAGAATAAACAGATATCCATCACTGATTTATGCTACAAAAAATGCTCTGGTAATAGGGTGTAATATCAATATTTGGTGCACACGGCAAGGACACTCTTATACTGTATTTGACGGCATAAAAAGCAAGCTGTAATAATCCCATCAGCTATAACTGAGACGATATCAATATCACATAATCTTATTAAGAGACTCTTTATATCAATTTGTGCAGCTCCAATTCAAGGTTCAGCATGAGCAATAATGCAACACACGTCATGTTTCATGAAACGAGGATGTACGAGAAGCAAAATATATTGTTGCAAACACCTCAACAACTGAAAGATAAAAAAAAATCCCGTCAAGTTTTAAGGTGTAAAAAAAATATTCTCACCTCCATTTCATCATCACCTTCACCTTGAAAACCTTGACTCAAAGAGAAAATCCAATGTGCTCATGAATGAAACCTCACAGTTAGAGAGCACAAAGCCCAAATCTGCATTTTAAGTTGATTCCTAAAGCAGGTGTGTGTTTTGTTTGCCATTACGGTACAAATTTGTGTTGCATCTTCAACCGTGAGGTGATACGTGCTTTGTTCTGCTAGCTCGACTTGTGATATATCTGCGTGTGTTTGTGTGCGAGCGGATAGACGGGACACAGTGCTGCTGCCCTGCTCTGAGCTGAACGCCCGGCTAGGATCAGACATGAGGGCAGACAGGTTATCGCTTACTTGACATCAATAGATGTGCCACAGCAACCAGTGGACCACAAACCTCCCCCTCTCCTAATCCCCAAATCAGAGAGCAAGAGAAAGAAAGGTGCTAGCCGAGGAGGTGTCTAGAGACAGATTGGGGTTTGTGGTGTGCGGGTTTGAAGGAATTTGCGAATTATGGGATGGGGTAGAATTATTCACCTGTTTTCTTTTTTTCTTTCAAAAAAAGAAAAGAGAAAGAGATTGCGGGGAAAGCGGGGGGAAAGAGAGAAAGCGGTGGGGGGATATTTTCTTGGCACACTTTAGTACCAATAAATGCCACAGCCTACCTGAGTATTGCAGCTGACCATGTCCATTACTTTATGACCACATTTTACCCCTTTTCTGATGACTACATCCAGCAGATAACACACCATGTCAGCTCAAATCATCTCAAACTGGTTTCTTGAACATGATAATGAGTTCACTATAGTCAAATGGCCTCCGCAGACACCAGATCTCAGTCCAATAGAGTACCTTTAGTATGTGAAATGGGAGATTCGCATCATGGATGTGCAGCTGACAAAATATGCAGCAACTGTGTGATGCTATCATGTCAATATGGGCCAAAACCTCTGAAGAATGTTTCCAGCACCTTGTTGAATCTATGCCATAAAGAATTAAGGCAGTTCAGAAGGCAAAAGGAGGTACTAGCAAGGTGTACCTAATAAATTTTTGTTATATAGTATAATATTCATAAATGTGTTCCATTTCAACATGCTTATTTAAGAGCAAAACAGAAAGAAGAAGAGTTTTTGAGGTTTTCCTAGTAAAATAAACAACTTAAACCCTAAGGTGGTTTACTAGCTGGTAGTTTGATGGATTTAAAAGGGTTTTGACCAATTGAGTCAGTGGGTCAGGATAGAAAACAAGCTAAAACCAGCTACTGTAAGACCAGTAAACTACCTTAGGCTAGTTCAGCAGTGTTGCCGTTCAACTTTTTTAGATGGAGAAAAACTATGAGGAACGCAAGGCCGAAGCTGCAGTTTTTAAAATGCTTAAACAGAAAAGTTACACAACACGAAAGTTTAAAGTAATTAATTAATTAGGTAGATCAGTGCATCAGTTTGTGGTCTGATTTCCTGGAAGTGAAAGACCACACATTTAAAAATGTCTACAAAATTTTTGTGTATTTTAGCACATAAATGACCTCTAAAATGACAAGGAATAATAGACATGGTGTAAAAGCCACAAAACCCCAATTAAGCTTTCAAAGGTTTTTCCAAGTGTTTCATTAAGCTTTTTAAACACTGTCCACTCAGTTCAAATCTATCTGAGGACGTCACCCAATTTAACTGTGTGGTTTATGTACTAACTGATGTATAAAGAATGTCTTTAATGTTTGTGTGCATGTTGGAAAGCAGGAGCACAACTCACTATCTGTGTGACTGGGGGCCCTTGTTTCGGCATCTCATTTGCCAATGGAGGCCGGTGTGTGTGTGTGTGTGTGTGTGTGTGTGTCGTTAATGTGATTCAGAGACCTGGATCCGCCACCCAGTGCAATCAATAGCGGTTTCATTTCACAATCTCTCAATGCCTTATAAAGAAAGCCCACTCCTTTTCTCTCTCTCTCTCCTTCTCTTCCTACCCTGCAACAGCCAACCTCCTCCTCACGGCTCTCCCGTGGGTACCGGAAAGATCCGTGCTCACAGACACACACATATATGCGCACGGACACAAACACACACGCGCTCCCCACCTGCCAGCTGGACTTAATGCCCAGACATTAAACCTGTGAGCACATCCTGAGAGCCCCAAACGCTGGATGAGAGACAGCAAGTGTGTGACCCCGCTCTCTAAATCAATAAAAATGGGTGAAGCTCCTCACTATAAAACACAATGTGATATTCTTCCTGCAGTACAGATGGGCTGCAGACAGACAGACAGATAAACAAACAGTGTTGCTGGTGCGCTTCTGATATGGGTTACCAAGGGTTTCGCATTGCCATTGGAAAGACAACTCTTAAATGAGATTTCTTTAATAGTTCTCCTATACAGCAATGAGATTTAACAGAGGACAAATAGAGAACTTTGCTCAAGTCTCTTGCTTCTCAGATATTTCTCCAGAAAAAAGTAATCACACATATCCTCTGAAGTGTCAGAGGAAAGCGAATAGTCGAAGACCAATACAAAGTCAACATGTCTAATATAATATAATATAATATAATATAATATAATATATGTTGAACTATACATATTTATTAGCACACGTACATTTGTAATTTACTTTTGTAATATAATAATAACAATTTTATTTTAATTAATTTACTTAAAATAATATAAAAGTTAGACACAAATACATTTATAATTTACTTTTGGTAATATAATAAAATACATATGTATATTCATAAAATATGATTTGTTCAATAAATTATATATTATTTATTTAAATTAATATAATATAATATTTTATAGAAATGTACACTAACTTAAAAAATATTTATCTAATTTATTATTGTAAAATTATAAATTTTAAGACCAAATTATATGAACTACTTTGAGGATCTACTTTCATTTTATAGCTCTATAATCTAACTGTATGATACTTACTCATTTGTGCCCATTTTTATTTCTCCTAAGGGATTTTTAGTATAAACATCTGACAAAATTGATACTTAAATTAAACATGACTGAAAGACATGAAGAAAGTATGAAAGAGCAACAGTGAGCAAAATATCAACATCTTATTATAAGATGAAAATTCAGTAGTAAAATAAAAAATAAACAGTGTGATAAATAGGGGAAAACATCTGACCATGTGCTCATTTGTTAACTTATGCGAGTCTTAACACAATGAAAGATATCGATGGTTAGACATTTACTCACAAGGTGAGTTTCTAGGTAGAGTTTGAGGCTGTCGATATCAGCTCTGGGTGGTGTCCAGTTGTCTGTGGTTTCAAGAGCGTCTCTCAACCAACATATGAACTCATCCAGTTTGCTGACAAAACCCTGCAAGAGCAAACACACAACACACAGGTACATCAACATGGTCAAACACAGCAAATGTGATTGTTTTGACATCAACAGTCTCGAAATATAAAAATCCAAACAAACATGTGTTACATCACATCACAACAAAAAGGACTTCAGAAAAAGAATCAAGTGTTTCGATAAAGTTTGATAAACTGATAAAAGTTTCAGAGTGAGGGTTTGCATTTGTCAAAAGCACACAATGCTTAAGGGAATGTCACACAGTAGCTGCCCTTCATGTGCCTCAATGGCTTTTTCAGTAAGAGCAGGTTCAATGTGCTCGGTGTGTAAATACTGCCATCTGCTGGACAAAAAATTATACAGACCCCAACAGATGATTCCTGCTTAACCAAATACTGCCATTAAAGGAACAGCTCACTCAAGAATCAAAACAGTCTCATCATTTTCTCACCCTAATCCCATATGACTTTTTCATCAATCAAATACAATTAAAAAAAATGCTTTACATATTGTCCAAACTGCTCTGTTCTACACAAAAGTCAAAGGACAAAAAAAACACAATATTAAAATCTATTTCTATATCTCAAGTCATCTGAAGTAATACAATAACATTGTATAAGGAACCAAAATTTAAGTTGTTATTCGATGATAATCTTCCTTCCACTTCTGCCACAGCTCTCAAATTTCATAAAACTTTAGAAGTCACATGGACTTAAGGGACACACCAAGGGACGTCTGACAATGTCGGGCCATTTTTGAGCATAGTCGGCCTAGTTTTTTTGGTGTGTTCCACACCGTTGGTTCTAGTCAGATGGCGTCTGAGATTTTTGGGCTGAATCACTCTGTAGAACTGACGTCAGGCCGATACAGATAGAAGGCTGTTATAATTTCACATCATCATTTCTGAGCATTTGAACGCACAAATATTTTCATAGTAACATAAGCCGACTGGAATGAAGAAAAAAAAGTGATCGCCGTGATTGATATTCAAAATAGTAAGCAAGCGCTGCTTTGTTTACAGTTTGTATATCTGCAGTCCTAGTTTTGGTTTCACTTTTTGAATGACAAAAATAGACTATTTATACTTGCCGATATAGACCGATATTTACTTACAGACAAGCGCATAACGCAGGTGCGAGTTGACAGTCGTCTTTAGTCCTTTTGGTATGTTCAAGCGCAGCAGACGCGAGGCGACAACACAGTCAGCTTTCGTCGGCCTGGTGTGTCCCGTGCTTAATGATATTTCTATGGTACCATTTTGTATTTTTGGTGCTCAACAGCTAATGTCCACATTTACTTTCACTGTATGGAAATGAGAAGCTTGGACATTCTTCCAGGGATCTGCATTTGGAAGAAAAAGTATGAAATGAAGTTGAGTAAATGATGACAATCTGCTCATTTTCGAGTGAACTTTTTCTGTGGTTAACCAGAGGGTGAACGACGAGGATCTGAGCACTAATTAGTGACAAATATGCTCGTCTTCTAATGTCATACACGCAAACAGATCAAATACCATTTCATAAAGTCTCTAATGAACCATCTGAATGTAATATGAGAAGATTTCGTCCTTTCTCCATGGCAGCTCCTCCTGCTCATTATCTAACATTGGCAAAAATCAAAGATATTGATACAAATGACCTCTCTGCAAAAGCTGCCTAAAAATCCCATAATTTATCGACTCGTTGGCCTTCGCCGGCAGTCAAGCTTTGATGTGGGTGAGATTGGCTGTTCTTTCGGAGCTAAATACTGGAGAGGAATCAGATCTGTGTGAAAACGCCATTTTAAAAGACAGAGTAAAAAGCCTGAACACTTCTAACAGTTTTTATTTGGTCTATATTGTTGAACAGTTTGATTGGACCTTTTTGGGGGTAGGCAGACTGTTTTGGTCAAGCTGGTTAAAGCTAGCAGACCACTTTTATGTTGAAAGAAAGCCCTCAAACTATTGCACATGTCTCCAGCTCTGCTGCAGTATGGTACATCATATAGACCAAAGGAATTCTGCGAGATTGTGGCAGTCGATGGAGATCAATAGATACTGCCGCTAAATTATTCCCCTGGCAGGGACAGCGTGCGATTCACTCTCATCTCGTGCACTGATAAAGCTCTCAGAGCAGATGAATATGTAGCCGCTGGTCACGGCATTAACTGAGCTTGTCACCAGACCTGTTTGTGAGTGTATTACAGAGGGAGGAAGAGAAAATGAGACACGACTCCATGCCCCAGAGAAAGAAAAAGAAAGAGACACACAGAGAAGAGAGAGAGAGATTCATATACAGTATGAACTGAACACTCTCAGAAACCAATCACTGCCTTTATCATCATATTCACGTTGTCTGTTTATATGCGTACAATAGGAATTGTTCACACAAAAATGAAAACTTGTTGATTATTTAATCACCCCGATTTCTAAACATGCATGCTGTTATTCTCCTTTCAAATGGAAAACAAAAGGAAATCTTTTGAGAACAATCACACTGCTCTTTTCCATGAACAAAAAATTAATAAAATAAAATAAAAACATTGCTTAGTTGTCATGAAAATAAATGTCACAACACAAAATAGGCTTAATTTTCTATATGCAAAAAAACCCCAATATATATGGTCCTATAGATTGTAATAATTTACATTATAAATACTGTATAATATTATAAAATATTTATACATAAATAAAATAGGAAATATTTAAATTATTCACTGCGCTCTGCAGTAGCTCCCAAATCAAATTTATAAATCTAAATTTCCATTGGAAAAAAGAAAAACAGCAGCAAACAGCAAGTTTCTTTCTTTCTATTCATTTGCAGAATATTAATATTCATATTATATATATATATATATATATATATATATATATATATATGTATGTAATTTTATGGCACTAAAAATGAAGATAAAGATAAAGATATGCAAAGAATGACAGAGTGGGGGAAGCAGAGGACGAGAAAGACAGAAACAGAGAAAGAGAGAGACAGAAAAAGACAAGGAGAAGGGGAAGACGGGTTGGTGGCGTCACACTTGACTAGGCCCCTGAGACGCCCCCAAGAAGAGGCTTCAGCTGCCAGCTGTCTGTTGCCATGAGAATGAAGTCATCTCCAGCGGCTGAATACTAATGTAATCAATCACCTCCTCCTGTGACACGCATCATCTCAGGTGGATGTGGCTGCCTACCTCCGCCCGGTCCAGTGAGCTTACTGCACACATACATACACACTCACACACTTCACACGTTTCACTGCAATGAAAGGAAGGATTACAGCTGAAAACTTTTGAGGGCATCCTTCCCTTCACTAGTCATTCAACTCCATCAGATCGGCATGATTGCCGTGGTTACTGTTCATAAGACATCATAAGAGTGTTATGAAGTAGATTTCAAAAGTGCTTCCTATGCTGTAGAGTCCAGGATTGATCTTCTTGGATGAAACAGAAGAATTTGCAGGTGATAAAATATGAATTAGTGAGAACCGAAAGAGTTCCAGTGGATAAAGTCATGGCTGTGGCCAAAATGTGCCTACATCAGAATGAATGCACAAATTATTGAGCACACAAAGTATAACATAATCTCCCGAAAAATACCACAGTTACTAATGCAAACACTGATAAATTAATATGACATTTCCTGCAAACAGTGCAAAAATCATTATATCATATTGCTTAATTTCATTCTTTGTTTTTTTGTTTTTGTTTGTTTGTGTGTTTTATTTATTTGTTTGTTTGTGTGTTTTATTTGTTTGTTTTTTGACAGTAGTTGATTATACCAAGTTGCCTTGGTTTACAGTAGAAAAACAGTAGAATTTTCTATTTTAATAAATTTAAAAATATAATTTATTCCTGTGATGCGAAGCTGAATTTTCAGCATCTTTACTCCAGTCTTCAGTGTCACATGAACCTTATGAATCATTCTAATAAGCTGATGATCTGCTCAAGAAACATTTCTTCTTATTATCAATGTTAAAACTTGTTTTTGCTGATTGTCAAAACAATGATACCATTCAAACATTTGTGGTAAGATTAAAAAAGAAAGAATTTAATAGGTTTATTCATAAAGGGTGCATTAAATTGATCAAAAGTGACAGTGAAGACATTTATAATGTTTTAAAATATTTATATTTAATAAATGCTTTCATAAATTTAATAAATGCAAATAAATGCTGTTCATTTCATTTTTTATTCATTAAAGAATCCTGAAAAAAGTATCACCATTTCCACAAAAATGTTAAGCAGCATAACGGTTTTCAACATCGATAATAATAACAAGAAATATTACCTCAAATCAGCATATTAGAACGATTTCTGAAGGATCATGTGACTGGAGTAATGATGCTGAAAATTCAGCTTTGCCATCACAGGAATAAATTACAGTTCAAAATATATTCAAACAGAAAACAGTTCTTTTAATTTGTAATAATATTTCACAATATTACCGTTTTTTACTGTATTTTTTATTAAATAAATGCATCCTTGGTTAGCAGAATAGACTTATTTCAAAAACATTAAAAAATTGTAATGTTTCCCAACTTTTGACAGGTACTGTAGGCTATTTCAATAGTTGCAAAAATTGGTTCGTGAAAACTGCATCTAAATTATCTTGTTAAATATACTTATTTTGATACACTCATAATTGACTCATTTCAAAACAGAGACTTATTTATTTTAATTTAGGTTTAGGTTAGGTTAAACCTGTGGTGTGTTTTTATATTTGACCGCCAGATGGCGACAGTACGCCACTATGTCTCTGAGGCAGTAAACAGTAGAACTAAACTCATGGCCAACAATCAGGAAACAAAAAAATGTGTTATGATTTAGATCTCACCAGCATTTTTGAAAGAACATAGATAAAAAATTACATTAATACAAGAAATGACAGCTTTTGTAAAAAAGATTAATGCAGCCCAATTGCTAAATAACAGTTGAGTTCGAAATACAATATCATCTTACTACTTACTGCAATACTACATATTGCCTAAAAGAATATATAAAATAATACTGATAATAAGTTAAACAGTGTGCATTATCCCATGATAAACATTTAAAAAGTAATTTGCCACATTGTCACATTTTTATGACCTCACTAGTTTGAGTAGTAATTCAGTTAGCATTATTGTTGACAGCCTGCTTGTTCCTTTGTTGATTTGGATAAAAGCATCTGCTAAATGAATAAATATAAAATGTAATATTTGAAATTTGCATATTTAATCCATGTATAATTATTTAAATAATGTCTTAGCCTTTGTGTGAACATGAACAACAAGTTGAACACATTACAATATGGGATACAGTGTTCCCTGCAGTAAGCTCTGGGTATTTCCATACACACAGAAATTTTGCATAGTGTGCAAAGTGTACATACTATATACTTCAGCAATAGTAAGAGTAGCATCCTAGTACATCTGATGAGTTTGGCTTTCCTCAAGCGCCAGGGTCCTTTATAAACGATTGCATGTTCTTAATTTTGTAGCTAATCATTTAATTACAGACTTGGGACTGAAGAGAGGTTGTCAAGGAGCGCAATCCTGTTAATTAAGCTTTGAATATTAGCAAAAGGCTGAGGTGGTTTGTTAGTTCATTACCCCTTTAGTTATCAGCTGTTTTTATTATCTGCTTAGTGTAGTGACACATATTAGCTGCTCCCTCTATGTGAATGAGGATTAAGGCATACAAATGACTTCCTTAATGGTTATATCCCTTTTAAATTAGATAGGAACTGTAGACCTATGATAAATGTAAGTTTAACCATTGAGAAGGTCAGCATTAACACTTAGTTGCTCATTTAGCTTTGTTGAGTGAATGGCTATCTACAGAATAGTTTACTAACACACTACACTTACTCTATTTCTGCAATATATAGCATGTGTTTTAGGATGACCTATATTTGCCAAAATTAGCAGTATACAAGGACAGTGGACATTGGACTGAATACCATAACGCAACCTGCAAATGTCTGGGGTGCTATTTGAAGAGGAAGTGACTACATTCACTCATCACATGACCTGACTGCAGAAAATCAAAATTAAGTAACGGTAACTGTAACTAAACTGCACTCATATGCAACATAGTGAGATCATTTGATAACAAATGTAGCATACTATAGTCTGAAATGTTTATCATGGAATAATGCATTTACAGTACATGCTGCACAATATCCAATACACTGTAAAATGAACAGTAAATAGCATACAGTATATAGCATTCAGTATAGACAGCACATTATACAGTGCAGTATATATGGAACAGTTTAAAGTATACACTGCATGGATTTGCGGCACAGTATATGCAGCATATACTCTAACAGTAAGTAGTAAGATAATATTATTTTTCGAACACAGCCCCTGGAAAGGTTAAGAATACTGTGCCAAAAAGCAGAAATCTCCTACCTCTATCTTCGCCCAGACATCGTGGTAGTTCTCTTGGTGCTGAATATCTGCTAGTAGTTGCTGTATCAAGGGTGTGCATTGGAACATAATCTTTGGTGCAATTGGCTGTCCAGTCGATGTGTTTCTTCCTTTGGACTCTGGTGTACTTCGCGCCCCTTCGTCCTCGGACAACAGGTCACTAATGCGCCCCGACTCTATGCTGTCATCAAGAGAAGGAGCCACGTCGCTCGAGGAAGTAGGTGAAAAGCGCCCGGCCCGGGAGGACTTTTTATAGGGGTGAAGCAAAAGAAGATCGGTGCTGCTCTCCCAATCAGGGTTGATCTCAGTGAGCTCCCAGTCATCAACGTCCTGGATGGACTCTTGCAGGCCTCTTTGTGGTAACGCCTGAGCAAGGCTTTCTAGCTTCATCGCCAACATCTCTGTTTTTTTCAGCTGCGCTGGAAGAGCGAGGAACTCATCTGAACCATACCAGTGTTCTTTGGGGCTGCCTGATGCATTGGAGATGCACAGAGCATTCTGGTTAACAATCCAGAGAGAACCTGCGGTGGGAGCTTGATCGTCTGGGCTGGAGGACGTTTCCCGTGGATCATGGTCTGACATGTCCTCCCCTGAAGATGGTGGTGGGCTGGAAGAGTCACTGTAGGCCTGCTTGGCTTTGGAGTGCATAGTCTTGAAGTTTGTCAAGTTCTTGTGTGTCTGGAATCCCTGCACGGCCTCAGAAGAGCGTCTCTCCAGAGGGACTTCATCAGGCACAGATGGCCTCTTGAGACCCATCTGCAAGTTCCTCCCATTCATAGCATGGAGACTCTCGTAGGATTGACTCCCATTGCCTGGATAAACTGCTTCCAGCTCCAGCCAGAACTTTGAGCGATCCGGTGTATCCAGAAGAGATGGTGTGCTTCTGCTCAAGTCAGCCTGGTACTGGAGAGGTGAAGACCTACTGCACCTTGTGTCTCTATCACCCTCCAGGTACATAGGCTTTTTAGGCAAAGGCTGTGTGGGAGACACGTCAATCTTAAAGCTGCCTTGAAGAGGGCGTTTGGAAAGGGCAAAGCTACTATCTCCCTGCATTGCTGAATCCGGTGCACTTTCTTCTTCGGTGGGACCACTGATTGTCTCTTGAGGTTCCTGGGTGGGAGTAACAGACTCTTCTGCAGGTGAAGATGACACCTGGTTCTGTCTAGAGGCTGCAATGTTGAGAAGATCCACACTCTGAAGTAGTTCTGGAAAGTCTTGCTCCAACTCAGGATAAAGGGAGCGTGGCCCTCGACCTTCTGAGTCTTCAATGGGACTGTAGTCACTCAGTTCATAAGCAGTGATGCCACAGTCCAGGGAGAAGTAGTCCTTACTGCATTTAATGGTCAGTTGGCCAGAGTCGTCCACTTCTGTCAAAGCATCCAGCCGAGCCTAAAGATGATCAAGAACACAAAAACAAACAGACTATTTGTTTGCAAACTCAAATTTAAAATGTAATAAAATCTATCCTGTGCTGAAATTGTTTGGGGTTAAGCAAGTGCACTTTGCTGCAAGTGTTTGCTAGGGTTGCATTGTCTAAAAGTCTTTGGTGAAGGGTATGGCATATGAGTTTTAGGAACACTCCCAACAAATCATTGCGTAACTAAGTTTCTGTCCTTGTGAATTAGTGAGGGATGTGCCCTTGGAAAGGGATGTACCCACTTTAGGTGGTTTAACTCAGATGATGCTTTGGAGATGTGTCTGACCTCATCGTGATCCTGGCTGAAGGCTTGCAGTATGTCAGTCTGGCGGGTGTAGTTGCCGTTGGAGTCCTGGAGGCCCTGGAGAAGCCTCTCTTTCAGAACCAACACGGATACTCGCAACTGGTGCCACAGGAGCTGCACGCTCCGGATGTCCACAATGATGTTCACAGAGTAGGACAGGAGCTTCAGGGAGAACTCTGTCTCCAACAGTGCATGGATTTGCTCAACATGATCAGATATGTCTTCACAGATGTCCTATCAGACAGACAAATGCACAGTCATCAGATAATATGATCTGCAATATTATACATTAAATTACACATTATATGATGGCACTGGAATCACACAGCTCCTTGGAAATACAAAACATCTGATTATATGGTTTTCCCAACTATCTCCTCTTGTGCTAAAAATGCTAATCAGCCATTTCCATCAGTAACCCAGAACACATTGGATATTGAAAACACATCCCTATAAAGAGTTTTTAGATGGAAGACATTGAAAGTTCAAACAAATATTTTATATGAATTACCGTTCTTGAGAAAGAGCAAAAAAGATGGGACATGAATCATCAGTACAATCATCAGGAATCCTCTAAGAGAAGATCACCGATGCAAAAATTAAATTACTCTGCATCATGCATACCAAATACCGTTATTTCACTAAAAGAAAGAGCTCAGATTTCTAGGCCTTAGTGCTGTATAAGCGTTTGATATTCTTTTGATAAAAGGAACTTCAGTCAAGTCAAGACTACTTGTCATGCACCTACCTTCTATCAGGCACAAGTAAAGCAACATCACCATGTGTTATGCGTCCATGTAAGAGGAAATGGGGGGATATTTGAGTCATTTTCACATGACATGTGAATAATACAGAGGAGATCTTAGAATATACCAGAGCACCACACTGCCCATGCAGCTTTCCCTGTAAATTACCTCTGATACAGTTCAAAAGTGAGGGGTTAGTAAAGTTTTTTTTTTTTTTACAACTGTTTCTAACATTGATTATAATAATAATTATTATTATTATAATAATATGTTTTGAACACTGAAGACTGGAGTAAAGACTGCAAAGCTGCCATCACAGGAATAAATTGCATTTTAAAATATATATATAAAAAATTTAATTGTTATAATATTTCACAATATTGCTGTTTGATCAAATAAAAGCAGCCTTGGTGATCATAAGAGCACAAAAAGTATTCTCGAAATTTCATAAAATTAAGCTTGAACCACTGTAGTCACATGGACTATTTTAATGACGCCTTTATTATCTTTTGGGCTTTGAAAGTGGAAACTGTATTGCTGTCTATTGAGGATCAGAAAGCTTTCGGATTTCATAAAAAATATCTTAACTTGCGTTGCTGAAGATGAACAAAGTTCATATGGGTTTGGAATCAAATGAGGTCGAGTAATTAATGACAGAAATTTAATTTTGTGCATGTGGTTCATCTGATGTGAAAGTCACAGCAGTGAGGAGCACATTTACAGCCGTGGGTCTAGGGGGCCTTTCTTCTACTGTCACTGTGGATCAAATCATAAATCAAGCAGCCACAGGGTGATATTAAAATACTAGTTTCAGATGTAAATAGTAACTAATTTCAGAAGATGAGATCACAAAACAGAGTAAGATTTAAACACACTACACAGCAGATGCACATTTACAGTGACCCCAAAAAGTACTTGGACACTTGATGATGCCTGAATGTGACAACGTTAGATACTATAACAATTGCATATTCCCTCCAGTAACGCAATGAGATTCAGATTTTTCAAGTGTACCTTAAGTGTCCAAATACTGTTTGGGTTCACTGTTGGATCATGTCACGTTCCCTTCCCCCAGCCTGTGTCAATCGGGAGGGTGGCTCAGCTGCTAGGAAACTTGGACAGTTGCCTCATCTCGTCCAAACTTAACACACTGTCATTTATAAAAACTTTTATTTCTGGAGGCAAAATAGGACTTGTTTCCAAGGATACAGTATATTCTAAAATTGAACTTCCTTTTTAAATATTTCACCACATTGATACCATTGTAACTGCATCCATAATAAAATAAACAAAAATAAAATAAAAAGATAAAATAAAATAAAGGTCTCAAAATGCAGTTGGACTCTTTTACACACTTTAATCACACTTAAAGAAAGATCTGAATTTCATTGCAATAAATAAAATACAGTGTGGTATTGTAGTTAATTATATTAACAATAAAGATATTCCACAATTTTTTGACATTTGCTGTTTTAATGAACTTTGTTCATTTTGAACAATATTTTTTGAAACATATCAAACTTCATTTTGTGAAATCTGACTTTGTGTTTGTGGTATATCTCTATAAAATAAAAGTTATTTTAATATTTTGTTATATAATTCAAGTACATTTATTTGTCCATACTATTTTATTTACTTGCCTGTGAAAGTGTTAGAACCTAAAAAGCACTGAAACAATCAAGACAAGGGTGAGAGAGAATATAGTTCATAGGAGCATTTATGGGGCACAGCAGATATGCCAAAACAACTGCAGCTCGTTGTCAACACAGCAACACCAGAGTTGCGGCCAGCAGCATCTTTGATATGGTCCCGTCCACTCCCTAAAAATAACACGGCACCACTGAATGTAGGTCAGACATGCCGGCAATATGTACTGTCCCACACACTACTGCCTTGCTGGCTCAAAAACAAACAGTAGAGTACAAGCGGACCATGTTACAGTCCACAGGACGCACACATATCATCATGACATCATTTGCTAAAGTCAAGATGAGGCGCAGAGAAATTGTTTAATAAACAGAAAAAAAGAATAATCACATCACATTATAAGAAGTGCATGAAAAAGAGCCAAATGACTAATTTATGAGATACTTATATGACTTATATAACTATTTTAGTTTTACCATTTCTGAGCTTAAAACATATCAGGGTTTATTCTGAACAGTATCTAGAATGTTTGACTCTTTATAATGAGAAGCTACTTGATTCAAATGAATCTAATTGATTCTCATTGGTCAACTGCGGCATTATAATGACTACAAAAATGTTTCATTGATCATTGTCTCAATTTCTTACATAGCTGTGCTGGTTTCATGTCTCACATATCACTCAGTGGTGTATGTTTCCCCTCACACAATACAATAAGTTAAGCTCAAATCAATTTTTTGTCAAAGTCACAGTCACAAAATAAACCATTCAGGATGGTACAAGACCCTGATCTCCTAGTCTACCATTCAAATGTTTGGGGTCAGTATGATTTTTTTTTTTTTTTTGCAAGGATGCATTAAATTGGTCAAAAGTGACAGTAAAGACATTTACTGTATTATATTACAAAAGATTTCTATTTCAAATCACTGCTGTACTTTTGAACTTTCTATTAATCTAAGAATACTGAAAAAAATGTATCACAATTTGCAAAAAAATTGAGCACCACAATTGTTTTCAACATTGATAATAAGAAAAAATGTTTCTTGAGCAGCAAATCAGCATATTAGCATTCAGCTTTGCCATCACAGGAATGAATTACATTTTAAAATGTAAAATATATACAATAAAATACAAATACATTTTGAAATATATAAAAATAGAAAACAGTTATTTTAAATTGTAGTATTTCCCAATGTTACTTTATTTTATATATAATGCAGCCTTGGCGAGCTAAGACTTCTTTCAAACGTTATAAAAAATCCTAGTAATCCCAAATGTTTAAACGCACATTTATCATATTAACATGGTACTCAAAAGTACTAAAAATATTATGGTACAAAAAACCTTGCTAGTACCATGGTACTTTTGGCCAGTGAAAGTGACAGAGAAAGGGTGCATATGGGGGCCACAGCTGCACTCTCAACACCATGTGACCTCTGATGACACAAGCACATTGACATGCATACAAACACTCCCACATTAATGAATTTTCTTTAAAAGCATCTTCCTTTTACAAATACAAAATAATGCATAAACATTTTCCTACAAAATATGCCAATCCAACTTAATTCTCATCTTTTTCCATTTAAAAATGTGCAATAAATCAACTTACAACCACACCAAACACAAAGTCAGCATACCTAATTATCCATAAAATAAAACACAGCAGCTCAACTTCACATCCTAACAATATTTCAAACAATCTCAGCAATGTCAACCTGTCAGAGACGTCCTGTTAGAAGTATACTTGAGCGTGTCAGTTGATCTGTCCTCTTACCTGCTCACTGGCTGAGGTAAAACACGATGAATGAAAGAGAATGAAGATTCGTTTAGTGTGCTCCGCGCGGCATACGGCGCTGATGTGTGTCAGATCTGATGTCAGATGTGACAGCTCTGAGTGCTTGTGCCGTCTGATATGTTGTCGTTCTCTCTCTGTATCTCTTCCTCACTCACTTTACTGGCCCGTTTCTTTCATTCTGTCTTTCTCTCTGGAGGAGGGGCTGTCTCACCACACCGAGGGGCTATTTTGGGAGTTGACCTATCCCTCCCTCCAGCAGCCCTCGTGCTGGTCTCACTTTGTCTGCCCCACCAGCACGGGCAGCTGCTGCGGAGGGAATTACACAGGCGTTTGAGGGGTAACTGGAGACGCTAAGGTCACATCACACACTGGGGCTTCCACATTAGCACTAACATCAATAAGACTAGTACACTAAATTGAACAGCACAATACAGCCTACATGTGAAAAGTGGCAAAATTTTGTTTTATTTATGGCTGTGTTGAGGATTTACATACGAAAATTTACTGTCACCTTTGGCTTGCTTAGTTAGAGACACTTAATATTCAGCAGTATTATTGATTTGGCTGCACTGACACTATCTGATGAGAACAAAACTTGAACTGAATTGAGCTGAATAATGAAACTATTGTCTTCTGCTTTATAATTGCATCAATTAATTTCAAAACTGAAGTTTGCAACATCGACAGCACTGTTATTGAACTGAATTGAATCAACATTGAACTGATTCAGTTAAATAATGACACTATTGTCTTCTGTACAGCTGCTTATAGCTGAATGAACTTTACACAGTTATTGAACTGAATCAACACTGAACTAAATTGAGGAATAATGGCACCATTATCTTGATACAATTGCTTTATAACAGAATTTGAATTTGTTTTATTTTCATAAAAGATTGCATCAACTTCATTAAAACAACTGTTTTAAATCCATTTCTATTGTTTAAAGAGCTGTCAGAAGTATGCTATTTGTATCGTTGTGTTTATCCCTGCTTGCCTGTGTGTCCAGCCCTTCATCCCATTGTACATATTATCCACCCTATCTGCCCTAAATAGTATTGAAAATTACTAATGTCACATACTATTTGGGATAGATATTATGCACATTGGGACACAAGCCAGGTTTTTAGTCTGTGTCAGTTTCATTCAGTTGTTCGTTAATTAGCTCATTAGTACAAAAGTGGTGTTGTAGAAAACACAAAACACAAAGTCCCAGGGAAGATTTCGCCCAGTTTGTGGAGTGGATGCTGGTCAATAACGGATCGACTTTCCCCATTGGTCCCACAGAGCCCACTCCACCTAACCCAGAGCCCAGTCAGCCTTCAACACACAAGACGGAGCGACAGCCGGATTCCACTGCAGACAAGGAGCCTGAGCCTGCCATGGATAACAAGCCAGCAAACCCAACTGAGCCGTACCCTGCCCTGGAGCCTGAGCACAATGTTGTGCCTGACTAGGTGCGTGAGTCTGCAACAACGCCCATCCCTGAGGGAGTTCTGGTGAAATTTGGGGGCATGGATGGAAGCCCCACCCACACTCAGAGTGCTGTGAGTGCCAAGCCTGGCTTCTGGGAATATAAAGGGCTTATTTGAGGAGATAATATACCCGTGTTTCTCCCTTCCCCAGCCCCATGTTGCCTGTGATCCTTGTGATCCCTCCCAGCCTCCATCTCCCACCTCCTCTACCATGTCCAGTTAATTCCTTAACCCTGCCACCGCTGGTTCCTGTCAGTACCTCGGCTCATCCTCAGTTGACTCCCTCCGTTGGTGTGGCTCTGCCTCAGGCCTTCCAGTCCCCAGCTCTGCTTTGGCGTGAGGATCCCCCGACTCCTCCAGGAACCGAGCCCAGGACTTCACCTCGGTCCTCCGACCCATCAGCTCTGCCTTGGCTCAATGCTACCTCAGCTCCACTGTGGCCCGCCGTGCCCCCAGCTCCACTAGACTCCCTCATCAACCCGTCTCTGCCTTGGTCAGACGTCACACCGGTTTCACCATGGGATTCGTGGTTGCCGGTTGCACCTCTGCCCTCCATCTCTTTGGCTCCTCCGGGCTCCGCCTTCCCTCCAGCTCCACTGTTGTCCTTGGTCGCACTGGCTCCACTGTGGCCTTTCCGTATCCCCACCTCTGCCTCGGTCCGATGAGCCGTCAGCTCCACCTTGGCCCTCCGGACCTGCAATGACACCCTGGCTCCGTATCTCCTTGGCTCCATCTAGGTCTCCACTGCGGCCAGCTTTCTCACAGGAGAAAGCATGCCTGGTTCCATCACCCAACACTCGACCATGGTTCATCCCACCTGTGACCCCACTCTGGAACATTGCACTGGCTGTGTTCTGGGTCATTATTTCATCGTGTCTGCTCCTAACTCCTCCCTCCATCTACTCTCCTATGGACTGTTTTGTTTCCCTATCCTTTTCCACGTCCCCCACCAGAGCCCCTGCCCTCCCTCCTTTGTTGGACCTTGAAAGGCTCGAGGATGTGCCTTTCCAGAGGGGGGCGTACTGTAAGTTGTGTTTTGTGTTTATCCCTGCTTGCCTGTGTGTCCTAGATTCTAGTTTCTCCAGTTTTTTTTCCCCTGGATGGGTAGTAGTTAAAAATCATGTTAAACAAAATATATTAAACAACCATGCATAAAAACAGGGAATGTGCAGAAATTGTACAGGCCTGCATAATAGAAATAATTAAAAAGAAAAAAAAAGTACAACATAAAAATGCTACAAAGTTTGAGGTCTTTTTTAAATGAACACTGACGTTTATCACACTGTACACTATTCTCTCTCTGTAGATGAGACTGCATTCTCTGGATTCTCCACATTACTAAAATGACATCACTCTAAATAAACGTCCACATAAAATGATCTGTTCTCAACGGAGTAAAAATACAGACGTGAGAAATGTGTGTGTGTGTGTGTGTGCACGCAAATCCCATCAGTGTGTCCTGACAGCTGATAAAATGCTATTATATGCTATTAGTGCAGATGCATGTGTGCTTTATTATTAGTTTTTGTGTGAGTGAGTGTCTGAATCCTTCTCATACTGTACATCTGATCTGTGGAATAAGGGTGTGTCTGCATTACTGGTGTGTTGCAGACATTGTTCTGTGGGCTGATCTCCTCGGGGAATGTGGACATCACAGCTGTGTGCTGATCAACTGCCAGTCTACTACACACAACTGCTACTGCAAAACCCATAAAACTACATCTGATCTATCTATCTATCTATCTATCTATCTATCTATCTATCTATCTATCTATCTATCTATCTATCAGTGACAGACATCCTCATTCGTTCTCTTGTCTAGCAGTGTCTGAAATATGGCATATTAAAGGGTGCTACATATAAACAATTTTTAATGTTTAAAAAAAAGTTAATAATATTTGTAAACTACATATACTAATCATCTAAACGGGTAAACTTAAATGCATAAACCTTGAATGTTTTGTTCAAGTTAAACAAGTTTGTAAATTGTCCATTGTATTTCAATTGATAAATTATTTAATAATTTATTTATAATACAGGTTTTATGCATGCAATTGACAAGAGAACAAATGGGTGTTAATAATTAAATTACTGAATTATGCTCTACTAGAGTTATTAACTAGAGTTAAACGCTACCATTCAGAACTCAGTACTTTCTTCATGTTTTTGAAAAAAGTATCTTATGTTCACTGATGCTGCATTTATTTCTAGGATTGTTTGAACAGAAAATCCACAACAGAACTATTCTGTAACATTATACAATTCTTTACTGCTTACTTTTGAGTAATAATTATTATTAAATTTATTGAGTCCAAATCTTCTCCACAAGATGGCGCTGTTTGATTGCAAGTCAGAGCCAATATGCAGTACATAAACACCATGCCACTCGTTGCTGAATAATTGGTGTTTTAAGAGGAAGAGACATACTGTATTGACTGAATGAAAAGATGTTTTCGTGATCTGTATTTGCCTAAAAGTCATATATTTAAAAGATTCTTCCGTTTCCGCCAGAAAGCTTATGATTATGTTGACGAGATATTTCCCAGCATTCATATTACATACTCAAAGCACCATTCCGAGAGATGTTCTGGAATCACTGCAATGTCACAGCTTCAGTATGAAGCTTACAGGAAGACTGAGTGTGAGTCACTGAGGCGCACTGGTGTAGGAGTATCAGTCCGTGCTGAGCTCTGTGGCCTCTCATGGAGAAACAGATGTGTGCTGCCCGGACTGACTCATTGTCTGCTGATACTGAGCACAAAGACTTCAGTCACCCCCTCAAAATAACACTGGATTCAGCAAGAAACACACACAGAATTCTTCACAACAACAAGGCATCAACAGAAAGAGATGTTTTAAACGGTCCACAAAAGAAGCGGAAAAGGGTACCAAACAAAGAAGTGCATGGAAAAATCAAATGTCATACTGGAAAAAAGAAGGTGCAAGACTCAATATAAAATCTATCAAACATCTTTAGCTGTATTAGATTACAAACTTGGCTTCTTCTCCTTCAAACATCAAGAACATGATGGTGAAAATTAAATCTAAGCTTTAGGCTTGTTCACAAATCTTAAAGGTTTGTACTTTTGATTAAAAATAAAAAAGTTTGCAGTCAATTATTAGCTGTCAACTAATTTTTTGATATTATACATTTATATATAATTAGCATTTATAATTATATATAATAACTTTTTATAATATATATATATATATATATATGTATAAAATTTCATATTTAATCTATTTATACTATTAATTATTAATAGAAGAAAAAAATTAATATAAATAAGACAAATCATTATATGTATAAATATTTAATATAATAATAAATATTATAATAATTTCACATATAATTATGCAATTATTACATAATTTAAAATTTATGTGTGCATATATGGGTCCAATTTTTCAATAAAAGTCTCTTTACAAAGCTTCATTTTATGATGAAAATCAAACTGCCTGAAACGATCAGGGATCGTGTGTCTTGTTTCAGAAATATCTTCAAAATGACAGCCAAAACTCAACATACTGGAAGATTTGGTTAACTTTACCATCCTTCCAGTGCCAATGTCATTGTACACGAAAAATATAGACATACAGTAACTATGAACTATGAAGGAAAATCTCTTCTTCAGAGACTCGCACACACATAAAATAGACTTCTTTTAAAAGCCACACACATGATTTATTAAGAGGAAAGGCAGCTTCTCAGACTGGCTGTAAAACCCTGTAACACCAGAGACTGCAGGGTGTTATTTAACAACAAACAGCAGCAGACAAATGGACAAATGTAATGATAGAGGAAAAGAAGGAAACCAGCAGGTCACGTTTCAGAGATGGTGACACACGTTCAGTTAAAGGAGAGATTTCTGTAGCACATTAATAATGCACATCTCGGCAGCCGGTTTCCTTTCACTTATTTAAAGGTAAAGTCTGTTGCTTTCTGAGATTAAAACACTTTCTTCCATCTCAGTTTCAAAACATGGCTCAGTTTTTTTGAATGGCTCTCATCTGTTTAAGCAGATCCACAGGCTGTCTGATTCTCCCTCATGAAAGGCATCGAGGGTAAACGTCTAATTAAAAACAGCTGAGCACGCTGTTCTGAAGATGAAATGAGAACACGGCTGAAAAACAGTGAGAGTTACTGAAACCTCATTCTTTCAAACAGTGTTATGTAATGGTTTCTTGATTCATCTGAAAGCTCTGCAGATGGATTCAGCTGTGAGAGTAACACTGAAACGCTCACTATAATCTCATCATCACGGTGTCAAACACTTGATGTTATGGAATGTTGTTTGGACCAGGGTTGCCAAACTACGGTTTCAGAGGTTTATGAAAGAAAATAATTAATAAACTCATAAGAATCTGTAAAATAATTCTAAAACAAAAATGATCAAAATCAAAGAAAACACTTACTAAAAAAGACATCTGCTTGTTATGTGACCATTAGAGAGGTTGGTAACTCCCCAATAACCAAAACTAGCAAGTACTGTATAATGAAAACATATAGGGTATAGAATTGATTAATTTATATACATCATAAGTGCTAATTTCCACAAAGATACCACAACAGATCATTTTGCTATGCTATGCTCTTAACAAAAAGAGTTTGAGTTGAGTAGAGAAATCTGATAAGATAAGACCTCTGGTGCGCTTAATGATTGATCCACATGCAAACTAATCTTGAACTCAAAGATCCATTATGGCCATTCTCCATTTAGGCCGATCCCTGCTTCTCCAGCCATCTAAGATGGACGGCTGCAGTGCTGTTAATGATCCAACTAAAAGACTGTATTTTGGGCATAAAGTATTTCATCTCTTATCAGATCTTGGTTCTTTGCTTAAGTGATGTGTTCATTTACATCGAAGGTTCATGCTCATTCTTAAAAATAATACTGAAGTCCTTACAGGCCATTTTTACTACTGTTCATACTTTTGAGTTGCAAGACAGCACCAATTATCTGGTGTGAAAAGAGGGAGACTGCAATATGATATAGGATACAGTAACATTCAAAGGTTTGAGGGTCAGTAATACATTTTTATACATTTAGTAATACAATACAATACTATGGAAGCCCATTTCCGCCACATAACTTTTAAAGTCATAATTATGAGATAAAAAGTCGAAATTATGACATACCAAATTGAAATTACAACATATGTCAAAATTATGAGATTAAAAAATTGAAATTATGACATAACTAAATCGAAATGATGACTTGCTGTTCATGGATCTGATGCGACCCGACACCACAGGATGAATTGTGAACACATTAAGGAGTATATTAAACATGGTTTTACTGATGATGAAATTCTTGCCTTATTAGCGGAACGGCATTGAATAGCTCTGACCACCTCATACAGCCACATCTATTTTGTTCTTTCTGTGCTAAAGCTTGTTCTTGCTTAAAATCCTTTCAAGAGTGCATTTGCTTAGAGCTATTAAAATGCCGTTCCACTAATAAGGCAAGAATTTCATCATTATAAAACCATGTTAAATATACTCCTTAATGTGTTCACAATTCATCCTGTCGTGTTGAGTCGTATCAGATCAATGAGCAGTAAGTCAAAATTTAGATATAGTTATGTCATATCTATCTCTTCTAGTATCTCCTCGATGCTGCAGTTGATTTATCAGAATCAAGTATTTAAAGCTGTTCTTCACAGCTGGCAAAATGGGCTTTCAATAAAACTTGGCTGCCTATGCAGTTGAAAGGCGAAAACCGTTTTGAAATCGGTGCCACCTCACTAGAAAAAACAGAGACAGTCTTCTCTTTTGCCAAATAGGTAGGAAAAAATACATTGGACATGTTGCTGTCAAAGACCACTCCGACCAGTCAAACCAGAGTCAAATGCTTTAGTAGGAAATACTTCTTGGCAAACTTTTAGCCATAATGGTGTTGACTTGTATTGATCCCGGGTGCAATAATTCAAAGAGTAAATATTTAACGGGAGTGAGTTACTTTCCTTTTCTAGTGAAGGATCCTGCGTATTGTAAGCAGTAGCTAAAGGCTGAAAAGAACTGTAAATATGGAGAGAATGCCACAAAGGAAAATCTGAAAAACCTCCGTTTCAAACTGGATGACTACAAATAGAGATTTATGCTAAATGAAGAGGAAAAAACTAAAAGAAACGGCTGTTCTGTGTTCCCAATTCCCCACAGCAAAATGAAAAGCCCTGGAGCTGTCAAAAGAATTTTGCTTTTGCTCACAAATAAACATGAATTTCTTGGTCCAAATAACACAGAAAAAGAGTAAACATTGTTCATTGACATGCACTAACCCACATTGTAACAATACGAAGTGAGTTGAAAATCAGTGAAGTTACAGTTTAAGCACTCTTACCTTAAGTTGTACCAGGTGCACATCCACGTGTCTATTGTTGCTGTCTAGCTGCACAGAATGTGTGAGATCTCTGACTCTCTCTGTCGTGGTCCTCAGCCAAGTCTCTATCTCTGGCAGGTGGAGAACCACCTTCCAGTCCGCCCCAGTGTGGAGAGGAGGAGGTTTTTGGTACCTGCGGTAGGGATCTTGTTTCTGGGTCGGCCCATCCCCGCTAACGCTGGGCCCACACAGGTCCGGATCATCGCGTTTATCGAGGCCGGGGTCCAGGGTGGGAGTTACAGAGGTTATCATAGGGGAGGAAGCCTCACAGGCCATCGGCGATACTGCAACATTCATGGCGAAACACGGCGTGATCCTGAGGACGGGGCCTTTTGGTTTAGCTGTTCAGAGAGACAAGAGGATGAGACAAAAAAACAAGTTGTAAGAGTGCAAAACACCCATTTATATTAAAAAAACTGCCAGATTTCTTTAAATATGGAACACCAGAGGTAATGTGGGTAAATCTAATGCTCGTCACTGTCATGGACGACAGCATGTAAATTGGCTCTCATGCACATGGCAAAGCATTAGAAAAGAATTATTTTCCATTTTAAAGGAAAAAAGCACTGCTACATGGATAAAAGCTCTAATCACAGACAAAACACACTGCACAGCTGGTTCAGAGAACATTTAAACCCCTACAGAATTCATACTTGAGCTAACGGGCATATATTCTGACATCTTCTAGTTTGTATATTCTCAGTGCAGAGAACATTTTATTTGACAAAGGATTAGTCATGAACAATTTCATCTAATTTCCTAGAGGAGAAAAGCTGTACATTTTAGCTGATATATACGTTCAAAAGTTGCATCTGTCGTTTAGAGTACACTAGCATAAACAGTAGTAGACTTCAAAGCAAAACTAAGTCACAAAACTCTAAATTACTGATGTCATTGGGAATAGAAATTCATGTCACAAAAATCCTTTAAGATGCTTTCAAGCACCATCATACCATATAATCCCGGATCAACTATTTTAAATCACGTACACTGAGGATTATGTGCATATTGCCATGTCAGCACAAAATGCTATTTTCATGGTAACATTATAAATACAATGATGAACAATAATCAAATTATTTAAACAGCATTTTTGATATTTGACAATGTAAAGGTGATCAATATTTATTTTTTTGTATAAAATGTTTAGTGTTTAATTGTATTTTATCTGTGTTTTACAGAGTTGTTTACAATTTTTGGTCGTATTGTTGTTGTTTTTTCTTGTTTTTCCTTAGTTTTTATGCTTAATAACATCTGGTAAAGGGATCATTTGAGTACATTTACATTCATGTATGTTGATTAATGTACACTGTCACTTTTTGAAATTTAAATAAACAAATACAATATTTGATTCTAGCCAAAGATTATTTGGGTCAATGACGTGATGGGTCATTTTTTTGTCCAAAGGCCTTAATAATAATAATAATAATAAACAAAGATATGACATCCAAAGTATGTACGGTAGAACAACTAGATCTCTTTTAATTATATTTTGCTACATGTAAAGGTAATTTAAAGATTTAAGTGTCAAAAGATCATTTGGTTTAACCAAAGGCCAACACAGCCATTTCATTTGTGATTAAAAACATTTTAAAATGTAATAAATGTATATATTTTTTATTCTGGCATGGTTTTATTATATTATACATCAACATAGTGCAAAATGGTATTACAATTACGTGTAGAAAATTATGTGTTATGAGAAAGAATTTCTGGGAAAATGAATTTCATTGATGTCATTCAGAGTTAATATAAAGGGACCATTTTGGATCAAGTCATGTTGTCAATATCACGTGACAGGATGTGACATCATTCAGATACCTGCAAAGGACCACATGGTCATGAAGCAAAGCAACTAACTCTCTCTTACCTATGTGACAAATTCATCTTTTCACTTGTTCATACGCATATCCCAAAACATCAGGTCATTCGGTACAACCGCTATAAAACATGGAAAATGTTGTAATATTTTAAAAACTTGAAAACCAAAAAAAATTGGATTAAACCGAATAACTTTTTTGGTGACAAATTTTGTTCAACTTGCGTTGGTCATTATGGAAATGATCCGGCTGTGTCATCAGTAGATCATGTACAGAACTTTCCACTACCACTGACACTTGCTCAAGAAATTACCCAGTTCTGGGATGAAACTCTAGAAGGCGCAGGCTGATAGGTCTTTAAATCATTTTGTAACGATCACATCATTATCTACATAGCACAGCCGATTGGTTGCTGTTATGTGGTTGCTGTTATCAGCGGCCAATGAGCTGCAGCTCAAAAAATACCGGTAGTGTTGCTGTTAGCGCACGTTGAGAAACCCTCCACCTTCCCCAGCTCCACCTGTATAGATCTGCTACCAGGGTTAATTCATACATGTTTACATGTGTAGGAGCAGCAGCATGTCTTACATGCTCACAACAATGTCTGTGAATGTATTGGCAGCAGCAGCGTAGCAGATCTATTCCGCAAAGACCAAATACATTAACATTGCCATATCCATTACCGTGCCAATCTCTATTACCATACCAATCTCTCAGAGATTTGTCATGACAGAACTACTGTAACATGGCCACTAAATGCTATGAACAATGCACAATGAGGTCATACACAGCATCAGTAGCTGAGGTCATTTCCAGCCTACACAAAGAAATCTGTGACAATAATGAAGATGATTCTAAACAGGCCGGTCATTAGGAAGCTGTCTCACCAGCATTAACCAGCACTGAATATCTAGGCCACTGCAACAGCGATGTCAACGATTGGAAATCAATATCTTCTTGATCGATCTAGTTCGTATGTCTGGTTATGCTGCTTCAGCACAGAGCGATTCCCAGTCCCACCAACAGCATCAGTCAGATGAATTATTCAGCTAATATGACTTCCTGGCATTTACAGCTCATCTGCATGTACTATTTGTTAAAACACAGATGAAGCCGTTCAAACTAATTCATGAGTTGACATTCAACATGAAAGGGCAGATAGAATCATTTCAGATATGTATGCAAACATATCAGTGACAATACGAGTTACAAAGACACACATCTGCATCAGGGGAATATACAAACAAGTGTTCACACAGGATCATAGAGGGCCTTACAGTTGATTAGCATTTCACATGCATGTACAATATATTCAAAATATGACATACACACACTGATTTGTAAGTATAATGGGATGACTCTTAAATGACATCAATGTTCGTCACCTTAAAATGGAATCCATGAAGAGACAAGATAATGTCCTACTGTAATGTATACCAAAATAAAGTTGAAGAAGGGCAGAATCTGTGTTATACATCATACCTTTATTGTGTATTTTAGGAGTTTTTTAAAGGGTGGAATGATGTCAGATGTGGTCATGAACATTATATGCTTCTATGATAGTTTATTCCAAATCTGTTAAGGATATAAGGAGAGAGAAAGTGAACACAATATATTTAGTTATTCCCCTCCAATAGCAGCTCACTACATTATCGAAATGTAAAGAAATAAAGAAACATCAAGCGCAAATTAAAGCAATGCAGAAGCACACAGATAAAACCATGAATTGATATTATTTGATATAAAGACACAAAATCATCTTGATCCACATGTGCCACTCTGTCTGCTTTATTTTCACACTGCAAAAGTGTCGTTGCAAATAAACAATAAAAAGCAGATGGAATAATACAAGGCAGAATGACCTTTTATGTGCTGCTGTATAAGAGCCAAAAGCTTTACTTAATTATACCAGGCACTCAATAAACCAGCCATCAGTTCTGCTGACTTCATAAAATCCCCTGAAACGAGCAGCAGCCTTTCTTAGAACTCAAAATGGGTCAAACTGCATCTTAGTAAATAGAGTTTCACACCACAATAGGAAATTATAATGAAGTACACAAATGCAGCTGCATCAGAGAAAATGGGTCACACTTTACATCACAGTAAACATTTAAGTGCTGAGTAGAACTAATGAACTACAAGCATTGCTCATAATTATATTTTTTTATTGTATGTTGTTTGTTATTTCATTTCTATTTCAATTAAAAATGTCACCACTACCTGATGGATATTACTAAAATTATTGTTTCCCTGAGAATTCACATGCATGCCTCTGACAGTTCTTGAAAATGTTTGGGAAACCTGTTTGAAAACGGACATTATTTTTGCAAATTAATGAAAACATACTAAGAGTGACACTTCAAAATTATATGAAGGAATTAGTTATCAATTTAAAGGTGGAGTAAGTAGATTTTCAAAAACACTTTGGAAGTTAGTCAGGCTGACACCAATAACGTATAATCAGCGTTAGGGGGTATATAAGTGTTACCAGATTGGAAATGTCCAAGTATTGTACCAGAAGCTCAAAATTATCGTATTTCAAAATTATCGTACATGGGTTTTTAGTATATGAACTAAATTAATAACCGATGATTTTTTACAACAGAATTAATCAATACTGAACTTACTTAAGCTGGACAATCACATTATTTTCTTCTAGAGCTGCTGAATAGCCACAACTATGTTCCCTCTATATCTGTAAAGGTTCTTTGACACAATATGCATTGTAAAAAGCGCTATATAACTAAAGGTGCTTGATGAGTCAAAAGTGCACAATACAGCTCTTTATCTAGACAAACAACTTTTTGACATGACCTGCAAATTACCACAATAGATAAACAACTAGGCGTACCTTATTGGGAAATAACTAACGTGACAGCGCCGCGGCAGGAACGTTAACTTGTGCTTATGAGAGAGTCATTCTCCACGATGACTGGCCAAGAAGACATAAAGTGAGATGAGATGAAAGACATGATGACACCACACGTTCACCTTCTCCTTACAATTATGATGTAGAGGATCCACAGCTAGATCAATGAATATAGAAGCCCTTACAGCGATTAAATTATTTATTACTATTAAATTATTGTATGTCTGGCAACACTGGGGTGTATAACGGTCGAGGAGACAGAACAAGTAATGTTAAGAGGGAGATTTGAAAAAAAAAAACTGTAGAAAGAGAGATGAGACAATACAAAAGAACTCAAAAGAATATCAATGGAATGAGGGGATATGACTGTGCAAGCGATTTAGGTGATTTAGGACTAACTGTTTGTATTTACTCTTGTGCACTGTACGTTAAATTTTTGTGCTTCCATGCCGTTCGTTCATCATCTGTGCTTTATTTTTCATGTAGCATTTTGTTGCGCATCAGCTGTGATAAACAGAGTGTGTAACAGAGGCCTGCTAATGAGAGTTGAGCAGGTAAACCACTGCACACTGATTCAACTCATCGACTAGCATGTGCAGTCATGTTAATCTTTTGAGCAAATCCAGCACTGAATTGACCCTCATTTGTAAAGCAGTCCGGCACAAAATGACCGCATGGCAACAACACTATACTATAACTCTTCCTCTTCTCTAAAGCAGCCCAACATGGCCTTGTCCGGTTTGTTGCATGTTCTCGGATGTTTTTATGCTCAAACAGCAAAATTTCACACTAACTAAAGTTTAAAAAACTGAAATCATAATCAAAGACCCCTTTAAATTCGTCTATTAATTGTCAATTTTAAAAAGTGGTTCATTTATTTCCATTTTTATGTCTCAATTATTAAATTGATAACTGATTCCTTTATTTAATTTTCTATATAAGTCTCACTCCAAGACCTCTATAAACATTACCATAAAAACGTTTTTGTTCTTTTGTTTTCTTGTACTAATAGCTGTGAGCTCTCTGGTAAACATTAAATATCACAAAATACTTACTGCCTAATATGAAATATAATTGTGTTATGATATTATAATAGGTTATAAAAACTACATTCAACCAAAATGTTCCAGCAATAACTCAACAAACATCAGAAGGTGACTGTGCACAATATTCTCAGCACAGTCTTTATGCAGTGTTTTAGTTCTGTATTTAGCATCAAAATGAGATTCTCTGTGAATATAGACGAGATGGCATCTCTCTGTATATTTCATGTTGGTTTGGATAAAGTGAACTAGAATCAATAGACGTGTAGAGCAGTACTGGGAGTGAATGATGGCAGTGTGGGTGAGTTCAGTCTCCGCATACTGCTGCTAGTAATCCCATAACACCCACATTAAACTCTCTAACTACATTTAAAACCTATTTCCAGGCAGGCTGTGATTCACTCTGACAGGCATCGTTTGAGTTATAGTGGGACCGTTTCCCCATGACACCCCATCTACAATGAGAGTGAGCAACGCAACGCAACGCAGTGCAACAGAACTACCCATATAAGATTAAATGGAGAGCAAAAACACTCATATAAAGAGCAAAAACAATTCACATAAAAATCTAAATTTCATTCCAATCCAAACCAAAATTAAATACTTTCTTCCAGCTTTTCTTTTTTCTTGAGATTGAGAATTGCGAATGATTAGTCACTTCTTTGTAACTATTTGTGAAATTTACTAGCAATTTCTGAGGGAAACTTGTTTCAAAGTGAAGCGTTTATTTCTCCCGAGGAATTTTGAGAGAGAAATCTGAGACAGAGTTACTTAAAACAAAACTGGAAACTCAATTATGTCTCGTGAGCTCTGTAAGAGAAACCTCCAATCAATAACATTTCCTCTGGGTAGATGGGTCCCACTACATAGCTATCTATACTATGCACTTGCAGAGCAGACAGCTTTGATGATTATAATGTGAGCAATCTAGTTCTGCTGTCTCACTTTGCAATGTCAAAGAGGAGAAAGGGAGAAAGTCCTCTGTAAATGTATACAGTTGAACATCTGATTGTATAAATACAGTGCAAAGCTTTGATCCAGACAGCAGGCCTGTGAAACTCTCTGCAGGTTGCATTCTTCTCTCTGGGGCTCTGTCCCAAATCCACTGAATTATTAATTGTATCCACAAGCAGATATGTTGCAGACATTTGCCTCCTTTCCTCACACCTTCAAGAAATAGAGCAAACTAAAGTGGAATAAAAAACACACAAGAAAACAGTTTACATTAAATTCTGATAGAATTACACAAGCTTCTTACATGCAATAAAGAATTAATACTCTGTCAAGGCTACATCATTTTAAAACTTAAATCTAAAGTGGTTGTCTTACATTTGCATAAAAATCAATTATAAAGAACCTTTATTATCCCTTTGCAAATCCATTATCAAGTTCTAAACTGGCTTTTTAAAGAACTACAGGAGTAGTTCTCCTGATCCGATTCAAGTTACAAGTATTTCAGTATAAAGAAACTATAACCTTTCTGAAGAAAATGTTAAGATGCTAGGCTGTTCTGATAGCCTAAGAGCCTATGCAGTGGTGAAGAAAACTGTAGGAAGAATGGTAGAGAAGTAAATGCTGCCAACTCATGGTTCATTACCCTTCACACACCTGCAGCAGTGTTCCTGGCAGAACATCTCCCCATCCATCTACTCTCCTCCCTTCTGCTCTCATCTGGATGAAAGCCTGCCTGTTTCCTCTGACCTTGACCTAAACCGGATGCTGAGTTCAGACGTGAGAGTGTATGCTCAGATTTTATGCTTTTAGCCAGTGCTTGAAGTGGGGAGGAAAAATTACTCTCGCTTTGACTGAGTGGTAAAGTACCAGCAAGTGGCAGTATGCAAGAAAAAGTGAAGGTACGCTAAAGATTAAAATATAGAAGTGGTCCTGTTTACCGGTGTGTACCGGCCCACTTCGAGCACTGCTTTTAGCAATAGAATTAATATGAATATATAAAGGCTAAAGAAGTCTAGCACTCAGAGAAGACACCATTAAAATAAAATAAAAAATATGTGAATTTAAAATGGAAATTTACTTTGGCCTATGCTGCTTCCTGTAAAACGCTGCATACATTATGCCTGCTCAGAGACAAAAGGAGATAGACAGGCTAGATGATAGATGATATAGATAGAATGACAGAATTATAGAACAACTGAAAGAATGATAGAATGTTCGATAGGACAGACTGAGTGATAGAATGACAGATAGAGATTAGAATTACAGAGTATTAGAATGATGGAATGACAGATAAAGCGACAGACTGAGTGATAAATGACAGATAGAAGACGGAAGACAGATCGAACAACAGTATATAGACAGAATGACAGATAGAAAGATAGAACGAAAGAAAGAATGATAGATAGATAGAACATTAGAATGATAGATAGAACTATAGACAGATAGATAGATAGGTAGATAGATAGACAGAAAGATAGAACAATAGATAGAATGACAGACAGAACGATAGATAGAATGATAGGTAGAACGATAGTTAAAACGATAGATAGAATGACCAAACGAGAGATAGAACGATAGATAGAATGATAGATAGAACGATAGAATGACCAAGCAATAAATAGAAGAATAGATAGAATGATAGGTAGAATGATAGTTAAAAGATAGATAGAACGATAGATAGATAGATAGAATGACCAAATGAGAGATAGATCGATAGATAGAACGAGATAGAACGATAAAACAATAGACAGATAGATAGATAGATAGAATGACCAAACGAGAGATAGAACGAGATAGAACGATAGACAGATGGATAGACAGAATGACCAAGCGATAGGTAGAACGATAGATGGATCACACATAATCACAGAACATAACATAATCACAGCTTTACACATCCAATGAAACAATGAGCTGTATGACGGCGTGTTAAATCAGAGATGACCGCATCTGTGAAGTATCAGATGAACTTCAATCATTCATGAAACTGAGGCAATGACCTCACAAACCGCATCATCCGCCATTTTAAAATATGGCAAATAGTTATATTAGTTCTGTACATTATTCAATGAATTCTAGCAAACACAGCTATAATGTATTAGACTATAAGGTTGAAGAGTTCAGAGTTTGAATTGCAAATATTTTTTTTTTAAATTTAGTATTACATATCAAAAAAACTTGACACTTTGATATTTAAAGGAGTGAGCTGGGACAATAAGCCCGCAGCATCTTAAGATAACAGGGGAAATCAGTCAAGACACATCTACATTTGTTCTGGGTTACACTGAATCAGATCCACTTTCTGAAAGGAGTTGAGAGCAATATCCTCTATGAGTCAGCAGAAACATGGATTTATTTATATTTTTAAGGGTCACAGAGAGACTGAGGCCAATATTTCAATACAACAGTATTATTTTCACTCTAGAATATAAATGTGTATCATGTTATTCAGTGCAGAAAAAGTGGCAAAAGTAGATTACAGGGTTAGTCCCAGTTCCAGTGGGTGGGACAGGTGTGTGTGTGTGGGGGGGGTGTGGGGGAAGGGTTCATGAACTCATGTTTAATGTGATAAATGTCATCATCTACTACAATACAATACAATATGGATACAATACAATACAATAACGAAAAGAGTCTCCACAGCGGCGGTAAGCAATTGATTGAAGCGCTCGTCTGTGTGAAGACTGTGCATGAGCGCCAAGAGAACACTGTTCCCTTCCACCACTGATAACAGCGTCAACGAACGCCCAGCAGATCACCCTGGAACAAACTTATGAAATTAAATTAATACTTTGCTAGTCAACTGAAGATGTTCCTTTTGTATTAGGTAAGTCCGTGCATGTTTCAAAAAGTGGTGGGGACAATATCGACCCTATCGACATGTCCAACCCACAAATTACGCATATGGTCAGTCTATTGGAGTAACTTGAGTGAAAGTAAAGTGTGTAATTTCTGCATTACTAAACTGAATAGCAAAAATTCTTTTTCAAGCAGGTTTCTCCAAACACTCCCATACCCTGCTTGGTCAGGCAAATAGACCAATTGAGTCAGTGTTGTGGAGTCGACTTATACTGTAGAAGCAGTTTTACGCTATATTTTGCATTCCACAAAGTAAATTTTCCATGGTTTTTCTATGTAAACATGTCCTACTCTCATGTCTTACACATAAACAAGCTAAAAGAATTTATTAAACACAAAATTTCGCTCATTCTAACTTAACACAGAAACAACTATTCTGCCCTACAAATGACAAATTATAACAACTATGCAATATCACAATTGAATATTTTATATGACAGTTTTAGCTCACTCACAAAGTTCCAACAAAACAATCTCAGACCTTTCTTTACCATAATGGTAATGTACTTATTGACCGACCGTTATGCTTTATATAACATCTGACATGATGTCAAAGCACAATGAGCTCTGCCATGGCCCTATTACTGACTGAATGTTTTTGGAAGCTCTGTTTAACTGTCCATCATCTCTTGGGGAGAGTTTTGACCTGCTTCCGATCAATACATTGCTAACCCTTAACCTCAATCAATGCGGTTAAAGGTTGAGGTCATTTATTGAGCAAGTTCATTACTACTGCTGCCATGGCAACCCAAGTCTCCTAAACCCCATGAAGGGAATACAGTCATTAATGTCCTTTACTGTCACAATCAACCCGTTTCAGCAAATATTTAACCTCACAAATATATATATGAAAATGTGTTTGCAAAATAAATTACATATAGACTAGATTGTAATATTTTTTAAAGAAAACACAACTTGCACTTGCCCCTGCCACTATGATTCTAGGGCAGTGATTTTTAGCCGTTGTGTTGCATTTATACTTTGCAATATATACTCTACTGTCTAGACGCTAGTGTATGAATTTTATAAGGTTATTTTGTCATCCAATATTGCAGTCAGATAGCCCCTCCCCCTCCGCTACAAAAGGAAAGCTGCGACAGCTAAGAGCATGAAATATCCAACATTCTACTCTTGCACTAGCGTGTAAACATTACTCACACCATTTGTACTAAAAATAGAATGGCGCATAAGTGTGCAAATTGGGATGCACCAAACCTTTTTGTCTCCAAGGCCCTTCATTGTCAAAGACAATATTTGAAGGCCAACCAAGAAATTTCTAGTACATGTGCTGTAGTGACAAAGCTCTTCATTTTCTACTTTTCTTACAGAAACTAGGGTTGGCAATATATAAAAATAATTCAACAAAATAATCATAAATAATCCACAATCCCAGTAAGTGAATGTTCTTCATACTTGATGCTTTAAATTACCAATGAATTTACATGGATGCTTACAAATCCCTAACCTGAAAGCAACAGCAATGCAACTAAGGGGTTTTACACAACTAAAAACAGAAACTTGCATTTTGAAAATATGCATTTTGGCCATTCATTTACACAACAAAAGGCGTTTTGGAGTCCTGAAAACGCAAAATTTGAAAATGGGTTTCAAAGTGCAAGTTTCTGAAAACGATACTATCTAGGGCTACACAACTGATCGCGATTAAATCGCACACGATTTGGCAAAGGCTACGATTATTTAATGCGCAGCTTGTCAGAGCTGTATGCCTCTGTGATCAGTACTTAATGCTTCTCCCTCTGAAAGCCAGAGGGCGCTCTTGTGCAGAAACTCCAAATATGCCCTGCAGCAGAAGATAACGCGTCATCATCGCTGTAGCTGAATAAACAGAAGATTGAAACGCTTTGAATAAACATGACTAATAAACACACGACTGTGCCACATAATCTCACAGAAGGCTGCTCGACTGTTGTTATGAAGTGAGTTTGGAGTAAAAACATGTTATTAAATGTTGTCTTTTGTTGGACAAGATCTTAAAAAATGCTTCTCATTTCTGGAAAGATGTTTGACGCGTGTTGCTTTTTCAAACATACATTATAAGCGATTCAAAACTCACAGTGCTTTCAGATGGATCAGCATTTGGAGCCATACTTCATTGACAAGCTGCGCATAAAAAAATAATTGCAGCCTTTGTGACTTCATAATCGCACTAAGAATCGCGTAATGTTATTTTTCGTATCGTGCGATAAATTGTGCAGCCTGGCATGATTAATGGTGCATTCAAGTCATATTGGAAAAATCATATTTACGAGTTGAACGCACATGAACGCCACCACAAAGTCGTAAATCCCAGTGGGAAGCTCGGGATTTTATTTAAGCACCGATCTTTGAGGGCATGTCAGTGAGAAACATGGCGGAATAACAAAATACAGTGACATTATCAGGCTTTTTTATTTAGAACAAAATAAACTAATTCTTCAAAACTAACAAACTAATAATTACTATTGTAATTTAAGAATATAAGATGTAACAAAGTTTACAGCAGCTTCATAAAATAATTAAAAACATGAAGCAGCAAAACACACCGGCACATATTCTTTGTTCTTCATTTTCTAGAAATAGATTTCAAAAATTTTGCTGTATTTTTGTGTAGTTAATGAAGAGAAGGTGCACCACCATCTTGCTCCGACAAAACTGACTTGAACGCACCGTGACTTGACACCGTAAACACAACTTCCCACCTGGAATTTACAAACTTCCCAGGAGGACTTGAACACACCATTATACAGCGGTTTTAGTAATTTTCGCAGATATGTGTGAACGGGGATCTTTTTGACAATGTTGTCATCTTTTCCATTTTTAATACGTCACTTTCATATACACACGCACCTAAAAATGCTTTAGCAAACGCTGACTGATAAGAGAATCAGCTAATGACTACTTAAAATACACATCAAAGAAAATTACAACTTTTGCTAACATCACAGCATTTTTGAGAGGTGATTCAGATTCACTATTATTGGAAATATTGATTAATCAACAATAAAGATTCAATATAGTATTCTATATTGAAATGTTCTATGAAACATCTAGATAGAAACATTTGACAACACTGACCAGGGTGATCAATTTTAATTTTTAAAGCATTATTAAGTATATTTCAAAGCTCGCTGAGAACCGACTGCTGCAACACCCTGGGTGGTGAAGTTAGATGACAGCTGCTCTCATTATGTTTGAATGATGACAGAAGTGTGTGGACACTTACAGAGACAGACTGACTACACTTTGTGTCCAAATGAGAAATTAATTGAGAAATGATATCACCATCAAAGAGCTGGAAAAAGGCAACCTTTATCACACCTGTTAAATGCAAACAAACCATGGTTAATGTCAGGCTAAACCTGTGTTTGGGTTCAGCACTTAAAAAGCTTATTTTACAGTTTTACTAAGTCAGGACGTTTTAACACACAGAATCTGCCAGGAAAGCATGCTACCCTGCGCAAAAGTCTGCAAAACTACACAACATTTTCAGCATGCTTATGCTAATTTCAGTCTGTTTGCACACACAACACACTGCTAAAAGCCTTAGAAATGTCTTCAGCTCTCAAGATCACAGATCTCACCCCAGTATTCTGGGTCATCTGGTCCCCGTCATAACAAGCTCAGAGAGCAGTTTTGTGTTCAGGGCTTGTGGTGCAACAAAAACTGACAGTTTCAGAGAACATTCTGGGTTTATATAACAGGGGTCAGTGCTGTGGAAAAGAGGGGTCTGCCACCCAACCCCTTCCTTCCATGTAGACACAGACAAGCGTCTAACCCTGCTTAAGCACAAATGCTCATCACCATAATAAAACAGGCCTCTCGGGAGAGGGAGGGGCGGATCACAGAGGAATCGCTTCCCAAAACCCAGAACGCTGGCTGAGAACAATTGCAACAGTGCATATACAGAACTGAAACACACAACTATCTTATGAGACAGTCTAGAAACTTCTAGACACACATAAACACACCGTGAGGACAAAATTAAAACAAAATTCAATACTTCAACAGAGTAAAATCCATTATCTAGTGAATTTCTAACATGAATTCTATAAATTGTTTACTCACTTAATAGTAATGTATTATTTTTCACCTACACCATCACATACACACAGTACATAAACTGGGAATATGTCTTATTATTTATATCATTGTTATTATTATATTCACAATTCATATTTTTAATCATTTCAGTCTAATGATTCAGTTAAAAAGTTTTAAACAAATAAAAATGATAACATTATATTAATAAGAAATATTACTAGCAGGTGAATTTGTGGTATATTAATGTCACACTGATACTTATGATGTCTTTTACCAAAAGAGCACAATATGCCCAATAAAAAAAAATTTAATTTAAATGATCCTAGATACCATGATCATAAGGTTTAGGAGTGCTACATTTCATCAAAGCAAAAAGAACAAATACTACAAAATTAACATTTCAGCTTTCAACTGTTATGCTGATAATATAGTTTAGAATGAAAAAGGGTGTGATAGCGCATTGTATGTGTACAGTATATATTGTTATGTATGCTGTACATAATATTAAATGATAATACTGATATACTGTAGCATGTTTACTGTACCCTTTGAAGAAAACCATCAAGTGAATCATGAATTCTAATTCTAAGCCTGTGGTGCAACACCACACCTTAGGACGCACACATGCGGCCTAATCAGGAAGGAAGCAAATCCATTCTAATATCTCAGAGCATCTGTCATGCAACACCACCCTTGCAGGGCGTGTGTTTGGGCCCAAGGTGACGAGGCAGCATCTAAAGGAGAGAGAGCCATGACCAAGCAATGGCACAGGCGTGCCCAACGGGCCACAAGCACCGAAAACTGCTCGTTAAATCCTGCGTTCCCTACCCTGCAACGTGCTTAACACAAACAAACATGCAGAGCTATTGAGCTGAAAACACTGGGCCATGCTTCCGTGTAAGGTGGGTGGAGAATACAAACTCACAAGCTCACATTCCCTACCAGAAATAGCAATACTGTAAATAGAGAGGATTGAAAAGGCTTCAATGTATGTTTGGCCCCCCTTGTGGATACTATTTGTGCATGCGTCAGGTCCTTCCTATACAGGCCACTTCAACAATGCTCTCCACCATGTCCCTTCAGCTAAAGTAAAACCTCTTCCTAGTATCGTATCTCCTCCATGTTCAAATCTACCCTGCTTTTAATAAAAAGAAGCATAAATGCAGCAGCTCGTAAGAGCAGAAGACAGAAGCCGGTACTCACCATAACACTATCTACTCCATTTTTCCATCCAGTGCGGTTGTGTGAGGGAGGTGCCTGCTATACGATCCACTGCAGGGCTGCCTGCCTCAAGCAGCCCTCGCTGGACGGATGCTGATGATGTAGCGCCTTTCAGGAGAGCAGCCCAGTTACCTTGGAAACTGAGAAGTGATGGAGTGGCCGTGCTGCATCGCCATTGGCTGGAGAGGGGTGGTGCTCCCGCTCTGGGGCCCCGGTGGGTGTGGCTACAGATGAGAGGAAGCAGAACTGTGAAAGCAGATGCACAACATCAGAGTGGTGTCCTTTTGCAGTGACACACACACACACACAGATGAATACACACTCATATTTAGTTTAGAAGAGCAAATATACACAATTAAATGTCTTAAAAATATACGACTATTTCCTTGAAAATATGATAAAACACTTCTTTCCTCTCATCCTTCTCAAAATATACTTTTTTTCTCTCTCCTTACAAAAAATACTGTTGCAATAAAATGCACACGGAACAGCACTTTACCAAATAAATAGTAAAACAATATTTTAATATATCTGTTTATATTGTTTCATATTTAAAATAGTATCAAGTTTATATGTTTAAAATTTTAACACTAATTCAAGATAAAATTAAATTCAAACATAAATAAGGGCAACACTTTACAATAAGGTTAATGTATTAACTAACATGAATTAAGCGAGCAATACATTTGCTAATCTTTTTTAACGTTAGTAAACATACAGCTCAGTTCATGTTTGTTCACATAATGTTAACAAATACAACTCTTGATTTTAATAATGTATTAGTAAATGTTGAAATTTGTTAACATTAACAAAGCTTAATAAATGTTGTAGAAGTGCAGTTCATTATTAGTTCATGTTAATTAATAAAGTTAACTAATGAAACTTATTGTAAAGGCTTCCCGAAACAAAGAATATTTTGTCATTTTTATTTACTGCTAATAACTGTTGATTAATTTTATTATTTTTTATATTATAAGCCATTTAAAGTTTATTTCGATTCGGACATGACCAACAGAGTGGATGTCTGAGAGAATAAATTGTTCCTTTTCATAAATAATCCGTATATTTTTATATTTAGGCCCACGCGTGCATTTAATGCTGACGTCACGTGCTCTCGGAGTTACCGTAAATACGAGTTTCCTCGGTAAAAAAAAAAAAAAAAAAAAAAAAAAAAAAAGAACGCTCTCGCATTTCGAAACTTGATTACGAGGAGTTCGTAATCACGATTTTAGAAGTAGGAATAATCAAATTTCCCATAGCAAATGAATGCAGCTTTACATCATAAACGGGGTTTAGCTCACTGACATCAGCCAATCACAACGACACTGAGGCACTGCCTCCTCTCGAGGGACTTGTCATTTGCATTTTGGCTTTCGCAACTTCGCATTTAAAACAACGCTTTAGAACATGTCGCAACGGGGAAAAATAATAACGCAAAAGAAGTCGTTATCCGATGAGAACGTCTTCCAGTCTGCTTTTGCTGTCTAATATCTTTCAAGGTCGAGTTTTGTGTTGGGAAATGCTGCTAGAAGTTTAACGACATTGACGCCAAACACCATTGGTTCTCGCGTATCACGTGACTGACGCGATTTTTTTCTGACTTAAGATTAATAATAATTCGGTCAATAATAATGACAAATTAAAACGTAAATAATCTTTAGTCTAAGGAAAATTTGGAGAGGAAATCATTTTTAATGTATAATTGTTACTAATTATGAAAATAATAGTGTAAATATCCTATAATATATAATGATATAATTATAAATATATACGACGTAAATATATATTTATATATCATATATAATAAGTAAACTTATAATTATACATTATAACACATCTATTTATATAGAATATATAATTATAATGCATCCAATTGCTTTTCTCCCTTTTGATCAAACGATCTTGTTGCAGTAGTTTATTGAAACCACTGGATGACGCCAAAGTTACGTTTTACTTCTGATGCAACACTAACTAAATAGTAACTAAATTCTTAATTGATGCATGATAATCATCTGGGGGGAATGTAGTTTCACTGACCATGACTAACCTAACCCTAACTAATGTGAGACTGAATGAAGAAAAGAAATATTGGACAGAAATAATCAGAAGATATTAAAAATGTAGGAATAATATTATAGTTTTTTTATTTTGGATTCTAAAGCTAACAGTCTTCATGAAGCGAATTCACTGATAATGACAAAAGCATCTACTAAATAAATTAGTAAATGGAACTAACAGTTCAGCTAAAACTGTGCACGTCATTTATTGTTTTAACATAAAAGAGCTACACACAGAACAATCTAACGGTCCCTGGAGTTATACAGTGAACTCTTTTATTTTTGTTTTCCCTGACAAGCTGCCCTTATGTCACTGCAGATGATGCTGCGGTAGATCTTTCTGAAACGATGACATCATCCCCCTGGTCTTGGCAGTGGAGCCGAACACACGAAACACACTCCATTTTGGCTCCAATCCAGAGTGAAACCTAATATTCCACCCCTGATATTCTCAGAGCCAACATGGCGGAGCGAGAGCTACAGTTTCCCGATTGTTATTGCTTATGAAGGAAGTATGCCGTGAAGCCCTTTAACGAAAGAAATGCGCCCTCATTGGTTTTAACGGTGTTTACGGAGCGAGAGCCAATCATATGTGCCCGCTGATCCAGGTGATATCCCTCCTACCAGTATCTCCGGAGTAGGTTTATTTTGGTTTACCCCCGCTCCTGTGCCGCCGCCATTAGAGCCAGTTTATATTACAACGGCAACAGATATGGGAATTGCGGTTTTTAAAATCCTCTAAAATCGGCTTTGATCCGAATATCGCGGTGGTGTTTGGGGTTTCAGAGGAAGGGAGAGAAATAACATGGGTGTTCGGCCGCGGAATCGCTCTGCTGTCGCGGTAGATTGTCGGTGCTGAGCTGGATTTGGACCCGATAGGATTGGGTTTCGGTTGGACAGACCTTCGGTTTGCATAAGGGCGAACTCGGGAACGGTAGTGTTTGCAAACTGAAGTGTTGAAGGGGGAAAACAGGTAAGGGCCTTTATTTCTGTGAGGAGGGGGGGAAATCACAGTAACAGTATATGCAACAGGGCAAATTTATGCATATTATTTTTTAGTTTTCTAATGCGCGCGTATAGTTTATAGAAATATGTATTTATGGTATGTTTATTTCTTTTTAAGGAAGTGAAAATGTCAATGGACAGTGGTACAGTCTGATTTGAAGTAGCTGTATGTGTTTACTCACAGTGCAGATACAAACACTGGAGCTCTTTTCTGGTGGTGTTATAGTTCGGGTAAAATCGACACCTTGGTGAGGAATTCCGAAGCGAGCCGAGAGTTTGTACTGGATACATTTGAACTTGATACATTATAGCGGCGGAAATGCTTCTCGCATTCCATTTTCATCGCCCGTTATAGAAAAACTCTCACCGTTATATCACAGGTTGCCTGTCGTGTAATAAGAGGTATGTTTCAAAACCTACTGACTATCTAGACAGCATTTTTCGCGGCTTCAGAATTGCGTCCAGCATTTTGACAGCTCTCTATCCAGTCTGACAGATTTCCCTTCAAAACATTGAACCTACAACCAGTAGACCTATCGCTGTGAACTTTTAAATGTTTGTTGTTTTTGACAAAAGGGCATAAAAAGTAGAGCTAAATGTAAGATAAAAGTGACAGTTACCATAGTTATTATACTTGTATGTAGTGAAACCATGTTTTTTATTGTCATGTGCCATGGTAATACCCTGGTATTCTTTGATTTACCATGTAAATTATGTGGTATATATATATATATATATGAATAATTCAGTACCATTACCGCCTTCATAATATCACTGTACCCTGTTACCACCATAGTACAAATTTGTCAGGGAAATCTAGGCCATCGTGGAAAAAAAAAAATGGTGTCTTTTTTTTTTTTTTTTTAAACAAATGTTAATAACCAAAATCTAGTCCAATAACCAAATGAGTGTAGGAATGTAGGTCAAAGGATGTGACCGTTTGCCCCAGTGAGCTGGATTCATCTCTGTCGTAGCCCACCTGTTTGGACTGTCAGGAATAATCCAGAGTCGTGAACAACTTTCCGCTCTAAAAAGCCTTTCAGAATAAATGTATTGTGCTCGTTTTTATCACAGCAGCAAATGAAGTGATTATGGTCGTTCACAATCAACATGTGTTTGAAAGGACCAAATAAAGAGATTTGTGTCTGTTACTATATAAAGAGACATGGAGAAAAGCACAGAATGTACATAGACTGTCACTTATGTCATCATGATTTATGCTGATCCCAATATTTATTTAGTCAGTCCTCTGCATCGTTTGTATCACTTTTAAATGTTGTCATCATTATTTGACTCAATTGCTTGGTATTGTTTTTAACTGTGAACAACTGAATTACAGTAAGACAACATGGGAAATCTAGGATTCATGTTTTTGACAAATTTATAACAAAGAAAGGCTAAATGTAAAAGTATCCTGCACTATTTCTAGGTCACTAATCAAATGTAAGCAAAATTGTGACATCGACCATGTAACTCCTTTGTACAAAAGGTTCATTGAAGCACAAGATGCTGTTGGAACATTCTCAAATCAGGTTGTTTTTTTCTAAACTTGTGGATTAAATCAAATTGTAGCGAAAGTGGACAAATCAAATTTATTCCTGCAATAACAAATCTGAATTTTTAGCATTATTCCAGTCTTCAGTGTCACATGATCCTTCAGAAATCATTCTAAGCTGATTTGCTTCTCAAGAAACATTTATTATTATTATTGTCAGTGTTGGAAACGGTTGTGCTGATTAATATTTTTGCTAAAATATAATTTTTTTGCAGCAGTGCAGAAGTATTCTCTGCCATTTTTGATCAATTTTGTGCGTCCTTGTTGAATAAAAGTATAATTATTGCTGATAATTGCTGCTGTGGTTGATCTCTGGTCTATTGGAGCCCACTGTATATCAAATCTTATTGTTGTCGATCAGCATATTTCCTTTCCCAGCAAGAACTAAACTTTGCCTGTCTGATTATTGCAGGAGAAACTGGAGTCGCTGTGACCGTGAGCGAGTGAAAGCAGGTGAAGAACGGAGGACCGGCGGGTGGGAGGGAGGGTGGGGGGGCTGGTGATCAGCTGTGGTGACCGGCGCGAGCGAGGATGACAGATTTTGGCTTGAAGTGGAGCTGCGAGTACTGCACCTACGAGAACTGGCCGTCCGCCATCAAATGCACCATGTGTCGGGCCCAAAGGCACAACGCGCCCATCATCACCGAGGAACCCTTCAAGAGCAGCTCCAGCCTGGACCCCCAGCTCTGCACCACCCAGGGGGGCTCCACTCTGCTCATCTGTCCCGACTCCAGCGCCCGACCTCGGGTACGGATCGCAGATGAGCTGCCCGAGACCAGCAGCAAATGGTCCTGCCACATGTGCACCTACCTGAACTGGCCTCGTGCCATCCGCTGCACGCAGTGCCTCAGTCAGAGGCAGCAGGGCTCAAAACAGGGTCCGCTCAGTCCGTCGGAAGCCCCCCAGACTTCGGAGTCTGGATCCAGACCCTCCCCGGTCACCTCGGACCCCTGTGAGGAGTATAACGACAGGAATCGGCTCAACATCCACACGCAGCGTTGGCCGTGCTCAGCTTGCACCTACGAGAACTGGCCAAGGAGTCTCAGGTGTGTGGTGTGCGACCACCCTAAACCCAGCAGTACGCCCGAGGCGCCCCAGCAAGATTCAGAGGCGGAGAGTGCCACGTCCCTGTCGATAGTAAACGAGCAGGAGCGGGATAACGTAAGGACAGCGGGGGGAGGTGGGGTGAGCGGGGGTCTCCGGGGCAGGCAGAGGAAACTCTCTCCCCCAGCTTGTAAAGGGCAAGCGGAGGTGAAGATCGAGCTGGCGTCGGGAGCGGTGGGCAGCGATAATGAGCAGGAGGCAGACTTTAAAAAACTCAAACAGATCCGGAACAGGATGCGGAGAAGCGACTGGCTCTTCCTGAATGCCTGCGCTGGTGAGAAATGAGCCCCATTAGTGCCAGATACAGTTTCCCCAAAATGTATTGAGCCACATTGCATTAGATGAGTGTCTGTATCTGCACTCAGATGCTGCAGGATGTTTTCTCTTCACTAACTTCTCTTTTCTTTGTCATTTTTGCTCAATATCTTTCAATCAGCTGGTGTTTTGATGATTTTTAGTGGATGTATAAAGTCAGTAGCACCTTAAAAAGTTATGGTAACACTTTACAATAAGATCTAATTTCTCAACATTAATGCATTAGCTGACATGAACTAACAAGGAGTAGTATATTTTTACTGCATTTATTAATCTGTTTAAAGGGTTAGTTCACCCAAAAATGAAATTTCTGTCATTAATTACTCACTCTTGTGTAGTTCCAAAGTCAATAAGATCTTTGGAACACAAATGAAGATATTTTGCCTGAAATCCAAGAGGGTTTATTTTTTTATCCCCCAATGTAATTACCATCATTTAAGGCCCTGAAAAGTGCTAAAGACAGCGTTAAAAATTTGATGTGAGTCAGATAGGTCTGGGATTTCATCAAAAATATCTTAATTTGTGTTCCAAAGATGAACGAAGGTCTTACGGTTTTAGAACAGCATGAGGGTGAGTAATTAATTTTAATTTTTGGGTGAACTAACCCTTTAATAAAAGCACGAGTGTCCATTATTCTTGTTAGTGCATTAATGTTAACAGATACTTTTGATTTTGAAAATTATTAAAATTAACATTAACTCAGGTTAATTGATGCTCTAGTCTAGAAGTATTGTTTATTGTTAGTTGATGTTAACTAATGTAGTTTACTAGTGTTGACAAATGAGATATAAAGTGTTACGGAATTGATGAAGTGTGACTTAAAAGGATAATTCTCCAAAAATGAAACTTCTGTCATCATTTAGGTTCATACAGGTTTTGAACAACTTGGGGGTGAGTAAATGATGACAGAAGTTTCATTTTCGACTGAACTATCCCTTTAACTGTGATGTGAAATGGAAATTAAAGTCTGAATCTTTTGATATCAGCTGGTATCAAACCTTTATTTCCATCACTAAGCCGGTGGGAGATGGTTTGTATGCACATAGTTTGATGCAGACTGACAGATTTTTTTCTCTCGTGGGCTCTGTTACTTTAGGAACACTTCTGTTAGCTATCTGCTCTCTTGCATTAGAGTATGAAATCATTGATCTATAAAGAAGCATAATTGTCTTCTGGGAAATTCCTATTGCTCCTATAGATCTGATGAGAATTGAATCTGAAATTCATACTGCAACATGAAAGTGGAAATCAACTCACTCATATTTAATGCACACTTTCATCAGGTGTAGTCGAGGGAGATCTGGCGGCTGTGGAGGCGTACAAGTCATCGGGCGGTGATATCGCACGTCAGCTGACTGCAGACGAGGTGCGGATTCTCAACCGCCCGTCTGCGTTTGATGCAGGTTTCACTCTGGTGCATCTGGCCATCCGTTTCCAAAGACAGGACATGCTTGCGGTGCTGCTCACAGAGGTCAGAGTTTTACATGTATAGGCTATGTGGGGGTCAAGGGAGGTCAGCTTACAATGTGATATTGTAAAATTGCTGATTGTTTGTTTGTGAATGAATTTCAGGTGTCTCAGCAGACGGCAAAGTGTATACCGGCTCTGGTGTGTCCAGAGTTGACAGAACAGATCCGCAGAGAGGTGGCAGCAGCACTTCACAGGCGTAAAGGAGAATTCCCCTGTTACTTCTTCACTGACCTTGTCACCTTCACATTACCAGCAGGTGATCACACACAATTTCTAAAGAAAGAGTTAACCTCCTGTCCTGGGATCTTAATCTCCTGCCTAAAAGTCTTAAGAGTATGTGATTTTAACAGTACTAATGTATTTTAAATATAGTCTCAAAGATGCATTAGTCCTGCTCAATAGTCAACAGCCTATTAAACGTCTACAAACACTCAAGTCTCTTTTAAGATCAAGTGTTCAAAAAGGGCATAAGTTAACCAATTTCTTTAAAAAGTTCTCTCAATATAGTGGATGAATGACTGAAGTCCTAATTTAGTCCTAAATTCAATCTGTTCGTCTTGTAAAATTATCATGTCTCTTCAGAAAATTTGGACTAAACCACTCAATTTATATGAATACGTTTTACGATCTTTATGAAATTTTTGAAGCATCAAAGTGGTAGTTGCATAGCTGTCTATGGAGGAACAGAAAGCTGTCAGATTTCATTAAAATGTCTTAATTTGTGTTCCGAAGATGAATGAAAGTCTTACAGGTTTGGAACGACATGAGGCTGCGTAATTAATGACAAGTTTCGTTTTTGGGTGAACTAACCCTTTAAGTACAGTAACCAATAACATTTACACCATTACTTGACAGGAAAACTTTTTAAAAGTGGAACAAAAATCCATTATATGGTATGTTAAATGTAACAGACAGTAGGGTTGTATCTGAAAAACATTTTTTTTTTCAAAGATATTGAAGACCTTCCTCCAAATGTTCAAGAAAAACTGTTCGATGAGGTCCTGGATCGAGATGTACAAAAAGGTGAAGTGACTTTTTTTTTAGCATATATTTTATACTTTAAATCAGAAAGTAATGGGCAGCACATTAATACTTTGAGTTTTACATGTGTTGCTCAAGTGAAAATCTAGATCAATGCTTCTCAACTATTTTTACTTCAGGACCATAGCTTGAAATTCAATGATTGTAAACTCTGCTCAGCACAATGTTGACCTTGTTTGTAAGTGAACCTGTATTTAAAGGATTACTTCACTTCAGAATTAAAATTTCCTGTTAATTTACTTACTCCCATGTCATCCAGGATGTTTATGTCTTTCTTTCTTCAGTCAAATTAAGGTTTCTTTAGGAAAACTTTCCAGGATTTTTCTCCATATCACTTCAACGGCAACCAACCGGTTGAAGGTCCAAATTGCAGATTCACTTCAGCTTCAAATGGTTCTACAGGATCCCAGCCAGGGAATAAGGGTCTTGTCTAGAGAAACGATCAGTCATTTTCTAAAAAAAAAAAAAAAAAAAAAAAAAAATGTACACTTTTTAACCACAAATACTGGTCTTGCACTGCTCTGCGATGCGCCAAGCATTACGTAATCACGTTTGAAAGGTCACGCATGACGTAGGCAGAAGTACCGTACAAAGACTAAGTCAACCGGCCTTTGAAGTTGGAGGAGAAAATTAGTTTTTCTTCCAACCGCGGTACTTTCGCCTACGTCACCCGTGACTTTTCCAAAATGATTATGTAATTGGTGGTACATCGCAGAGCTAGTCCAAGAAATGCATTTATGGTTAAAAAAAAATATTGTTTTTTATTTTTTTAGAAAATGGCCAATTGTTCCTCTAGATAAGACCCTTATTCCCTGGCTGGGATCCTGTAGAACCCTTTGAGGCTGAAGTGAAACTGCAATTTAGACCTTCAACCTGTTGGTAGCTGTTGAAGTCCACTATATGGAGAAAAGTCCTGGAAAGTTTTCCTCAAAAACTATCATTTCTTTTCAAAAGAAAGAAAGACACAAATGTCCTGGATAACATGGGGGTGAGTAAATTGTCAGGAATTTTAATTCTGAAGTGAACTAATCCTTTAATGTAGTTTGGGTCCTATGTTCTTTTACTGTGCATAATTTTGTTTATGTTTATTGAAGGTGTAAATCAAGCTGTCCAATTTGGCCTTTAATTTAACTAGCTTATACCAAGTTGTGTGTCAAGATATTGTAAAGTTTGGGTGCACAACTTTTGACATTAACATCAAAAGATATGGTTTAAGTTAGTTAAGATATAAGTTTTTTTGTTTTTGTTTTTTTACCTCGCCTTTTTATTAATCAGCCTATTTGTTGTCCTAATGATCTACAATTTATACGGTTAGTTAGATTTTATTATTTGTAGTTTAGTATTGTTCCAGATCAGAAAAAGACCTGCATCCTGTTTTTGGGTCACAACCCACCAGTTGAGAAGAAACTGATCTAGAAAATGCCTTAGCTGGTCTATTTCCGTTGCATCCCTGAAGACAGCAGGCAGCTAGCAGAAATCAAATTTATCACTGGATGTGCAAAGAAACAGGTTGAGAAACTGATTTATTCTGTGTTCAGAGCTGGAAGAGGAGTCCCCCATCATTAACTGGTCTCTGGAGCTGGGCACACGTCTGGACAGCCGGCTGTATGCTCTGTGGAACCGAACCGCAGGAGATTGCCTTCTGGATTCTGTGTTACAGGCCACTTGGGGAATTTACGACAAAGACTCTGTCCTGAGGAAAAGCCTCAACGATAGCTTACACGACTGCTCTCATTGGTAAGACAGGAAATTAGTAGGCTGGGTTCATGTTAAAGGTTCAGTAAACGTTTTCTGAGAAACACTGTTGGTATTTGAAATCAACCCAAACAAATACACCCCCTCCCTTCATTGCTCCTCCCTCAAAATGGATGTCTCTTTGTCATAGCTGAAGTGAAGCAAATTAAGGTTTCGTGAGAAATAAAGATGACTAACAAAAATAAACATACAGTACACAAACATATATACAAGGAAGAGTTTGTTGTTAGTCGCCAGCAGCACACCATCTCCAGACAAACATATCTTGGATCTGTGTGACATAGCAAAACCAGTGTTAAATCCTGTATGGAGCAGAAACAGCGCAACCTCAGAGTGCGTTTTCAGGCCTAAAGCTCTTGCCTGATCATATCCAGTAATATTCCTCTGACCTTTTCTCTTTTCACACTCTCCTCCTCCATCATGAGTGAATACGCCTCCTATTGGTGATTGGCTACAAGTGTGTTGTGCTGGTCAGTCCCATCCACTTTCAACAGCGTTTCTCAGAAATCGCTTACTGCACCTTTAACTACCCAGACCACCCTAGTAGTGTTTTCCATGGGCGGCATCATGCATATTTTCATCAGCAAATCTTGTCATTGTTGTAATCCTTGTTTAATTGCAATTGTACTTATTCAAATAGGTGTAATACAGATACACCGATATACACAGATATGTGTGTGTATTTTTTAGGTTCTATACGCGCTGGAAAGAGTGGGAATCCTGGTATTCCCAGAGCTTTGGTTTGCATTTCTCTCTGCGGGAGGAGCAGTGGCAGGAGGACTGGGCGTTTATACTATCATTAGCTAGTCAGGTAAGCAACCAGATTTACGGTGGCTGATAGATTCAGGGAAAACATTAATATTTCAACGCCTACTTAGATAACTGCAGTTGACTCATACAGAAACACGCACATACAGACCAAGAGGATGAGGGCTAGACAGATGTTTGAACATTATTTACAGCGTTGTTTCCATGCAGATTTTTGAACAGTTTCATTGTGCTTAGTCAACATTAAATCAAAACTCGCCCTATTCACTTCGGTAATACACATTTGTAGTCTTATTGTGAACGATTCAACAGTTCATGTTATTCTGAATGAACAGAAAGTTTTCTTCATAAGCTTTCATCAAGATGTAAGAACTCACTACAGCTCTAAACAGTTTTTGTTTTTGGCTACTTTAAATGGATCATTGAATATCCTTTATAACTGGGAAATATGTTACATATAGTTACAGCAAAACGGGTTGCAAATAGATAATAGGAATTTTGTATTTTAGTATTTGGGCTCATAAAAAAATATTTGATTATTTGTTTATTTAATTGAAGTTTAATGAGAAAGATTTTATATTTTTAATAGGTTTTGTCACCATTTCTGAATTATGATTAGGCAAAATATACACAACAAGCTTACATCATAACTTGAGGTTCTCGTTTAGTTGAAAACATTAAACAATGTGTGTTAAACAAAAAATATGCAGAACAAAAACATTTAAAGGTGCAGTAAGCAATTTTTGAAAGACGCTGTTGAAAAGTGGATCACACCAAGCACAAAAACACACTTGTAGCCAATCAGCAGTAAGGGGCATATACATTCATGATGGGGGAGGATGGAGAGCTCAGTGCATAAGACAGACATTAGCAGAACGACTATAGAAAGAAAGAGATGACAGAGAAAATACAAATGAGGTGAAGGCCAATATAACTTTAAAAAGAAGGGTTACGATCAAGCGAGAGGTAGGACGTGTGTTAATATCAGAGAAGCTTTCCAGCGCCGGAGAGATCTGAGCGGGAAGGCCTGAAAACGAACGCAGAGGTTGATTTATTTCTTCTCGATACGTGAGTAATGTTGGTTTTGTGTTTTAATAGAATTAAGATGTGCTGTCTTTTGCTTGAATATACTCAAGTGTCATCTTCGCTTGTTTGTTCATCTGCATTATTATTATTATTATAAGCCTGGAATGTCTAAACCTCCTCCACCACCCGTTTCAAGCATTGGCTCACAAAGTGTGTCTGAAAAGTGAGATAACATTCTCCTAATAAATGTTTTTTCTCTTGATTCCCCTTTTAGTGATCGCTATAACTCCTTAACCTTGTCACATTTGTAATTAGTTACTTGGATGATCGTGTTATGTAGGGAGCTGTTCATAAAAACGGTGTTTGTTTTTTGGGATGGAAGGGACTTTGTCATCAAAGGAGCAGAGGAGCTAAATGACAATTAGACATTTGACCTGAATTATCATAGTAACACAAATTGCTTTAACTTATCGATGATATCATACCCTCAGGCGGCAGGCACAGCAGATAGTCATTGCCTGTGTTGCATAGTGTGTACATGAATGAGGGGCAGAGGCATCAAGATAGGGGTGTGATCCTTTTGGGTTGGGGTGTGTTTGTTTTGATTTCAAATATTAACAGTGTTTTCCAGAAACGGCTTACTGCACCTTTTAAGCTCAATAAAGCAGACTGCTCCAATCATCGTAAAATATACAGGGTTGGACAATGAAACTGAAACACCTTGTTTTAGACCACAATAATTTACTAGTATGGTAGCGCCACCTTTTGCTGCCAATAAAGCATCAGTTCTTCTTGGGAAAGACCGATAAATGTCCTGCACAGTGGCCAGAGGGATTTTGAGCCATTCCTCTTCCAGAACAGTGGCCAGGTCACTATGTGATGCTGGTAGAGGAAAACGTTTTCTTACTCGCTCCTCCAAAATACTCCAAAGTGGCTCAAACGCGACTCTACAGGCCATGGGTGATGAACTTCTCTTTCATGTTCATCAAACCTTTCTGTCTCAAGTCTTGCTGTGTATTGTTCTATTATCATGCTGATACATGGCACCCCTTTCAGGGAACAATGTTTGAACCATTAGGTGTACATGGTCCTCCAGAATAGTTTGGTAGTCCTTGACTATGAAGCGCCCATCAAGAGTAGTAGGGAATGCCATGATATTGCATCCCAAAACTTCACTCTGGGCAGCAACAGTCCGGGTGTTAAGCCTCTTTGGGGCTTCTTGACTCTGTGGGAAAGTGAAGGTGGACTCATACATGTTTCACATTGTCAACAGCCCAAGATTTGCACTGTTGGCACCATTGAAACCAACATTTGCCATTGGCACATGTTACCTAAGGTGTGGCTATAGCAGCCCGACCATGAATATTGACTCTGAAGATCCCGACGAACAGTTTTGGTGGAAACAGGAGAGTCGAGGTGTACATTTAATTCTGAGTTGGGCACCTGTGGTTTTATGTTTTTTGGATACAATCTGGGTTAGTACCTGCACATCACTTTCCGTCAGCTTCCTCTTGCGTCCACAGTTAGATGTGGTTCGTCCTACGTGGTGGTATGCTGACATTATCCTGAATACTATAGCTCTTGATACACCACAAAGACTTGTTTTGCTGATGTCTTCGTCACAGATGAGTCAGCAAGACGTGCACCAACAATTTGTACTCTTTTGAACTCTGATAGGTCTCCCATTATGTTGTGTGGATTGCAGTATTTATGTACAGCTGTGCCATTGCCCTGCTAATTCAGCCTTCACAGTCTGCTCTTACTAATGGAATGTAAAATCAGTGAAGATTGGCCACTAGGCCACACATATATAGGCGTGAATCCTCCAACACCATATTGGCCAGTGTTTGTTTCATTGTCCAACCCCTGTATATACACGTTAGTCTGCATATATTTATCATGTTTATATTTGTTTCACATGTTCATGTTGAGAAAAACAAGAATATCTACATGCTTGCATGAAAGTGGCTCTTCAGTCTGATAACGATAAGGATGGCCACCAACACAGACATTGCAGGGACACAAAGATAACAATGTGTTAAGTGAAGTTTTGCTATCAGATAAGTTCTTTTCTCGGTACAGCTGCTCTGTCCTGTAGTTGTGAGTGCAGTGATGGACAGCTGTCCTTCCTCATTCAACTGGTCAGTAACGTTGGTGTTGGGTGTTTGGATTTCATATGATTTGTCATTGTGGTGGTGATATTACGATAGCTCAGTTTCACCCAACAGTGTTTGCACACAACATGTTGATTTTTTTTTAACAAAAGAAATTCTATTTTGTAAGATCACTTATTAAGGTCATTTTAATCAAAGTTAAAACTTCGCTACGCCTAGAGGAGACCATGACATTCTGTCATCACATACAATCTTGTTTACTCGCTCCACAGTGCCACCCAATGTATTTAGTATTAACTGTGAGTTTTTAGAAATGTGTTTAGGATTCATCATGGATTCACTACATTTACGGCCAGCAAAGCAACATGTAGTAAAATTCGAATAGTATTATTATTTTTCTAAAAATTATTACAAATATTTGACTATTTGTGCTCACCCCTAGTTGGAAACGGTGTTTCATGCTGAATTATTTTTTTCTTTTTTTTTTTTTTTGATAGAGGTTTCCCTAGAAAAGCAGAAAAACTGTTTTACCATTGTATTGTTGTTATACTCTTTCTCTGTCTCTCTGTATTCTTGTTTCTTCTGCCTGTAGCCGGGTGCGAGTTTAGAGCAGACGCATGTGTTTGTTTTGGCACACATCCTTCGGAGGCCCATCATAGTGTACGGTGTGAAATATTACAAGAGCTTCAGGGGAGAGACGCTGGGATACACACGCTTTCAGGGTGAGCTGCCTTTAAGCATGCTACACTAATGTGTAGATATTTTATATAGTTTGCTCAGTTTTCAATAGCTATTTCTCATTTCTTTGACCAATATAATGCCAATTTAAACTTTCTGGTTATCAAAGGATCAAAGGATAACCAGACTGAAAATAAAGTATGTTTTCTACAAAAGTATTCAGCAGCACAATTGTTTTCAACATTGATAATGATAAGAAATGTTTCCTAAGCAGCAAATCAGCATATTAGAATGATTTCTGAAGGATCATGTGACTGAAGTAATGATCCTGAAAAATCAGCTTTGATCACAGGAATAAATTACATTTTAAAATATATTCAGATACTGTAGAAAAACTTTTTTAAATTGTAATGTAACTTCACAATGTTACCGTTTTTACTGCATATTTGATATAAATTGCCGAAAATAAATTCAGCTTTTGTGAGACTTTTTTCAAAAACCTGAAAAATTAATATTAATAATTAAATTAACATTTTATATATATACTTTTATATTTTTTTATTATTATTTATAATGTTTTATAATAGTGACGTCAACATTAAATTTACTGCTTTAATGAAAGATTTTTAGTAGTATATGTAAGATTATATGTAAACAAGCTTGCGATTTGATTATTTTTCAATTCAATTTGTTTCAATTTCGATTAATTGGGGACTGTCAGGTACAGTACATGGCAAATTTTTGCAAGGAAAAAAAAATCCTAATGTGCAATCCGAAAAATATGTATACAACCTCAAATCAGTCATGCATCTAAAAAGTCTACAAATGGCTGAAATCTCATCTGAATAATTGACTTTTTGAGGTGAGGTTGAGCTGTTGTTTCAGTTATAAAGAGCCTGTCACTGTACATGTCATATTATCCTCAAATAGATCATTTTTTTTAATTATCCTCAAATAGATCATTTTAATTTTATCAGTGTTCACAGTAATGATTAGTGTAAGCACATTAGCATTATTCTGTGGGCTGTTTGACTGCGTCAACCAAAAATTGTGTGATCTATTATATCTTCAACTGACAGGCTGTTATTGCTATAATGACAAAAACTGCCAGCAGAAACAATCAACACACTGCTGAGTGTAGGTGTTTGGAGTCAGTTCTGTAATTACTGTTTGTTTTGGCTGTTGTCTTGTAGGTGTATACCTGCCTCTGTTATGGGAGCAAAGTTTCTGCTGGAAGAGCCCTATCGCCCTGGGGTACACGCGCGGACACTTTTCTGCTTTGGTTGCCATGGAAAACGATGGCTACGATAATCGAGGTGCTGGCGCTAACCTAAACACAGACGATGATGTCACTGTCACTTTCCTGCCATTGGTTGACAGCGAGCGAAAACTGTTGCACATCCACTTTCTGTCTGCACAAGAGGTGAGAACAGCTCTGCTGACATGAAAATGCTCTGTAGATCATGAATAATTAAGAGGTGTTAAAGGCACAATATGTAGGATTTTTATATTAAAACATCCAAAAACCTCTTGCGCAGTGTTCTATATTTCATTCAGTTGTGTACTTACATTATCCTAAATGTTTCCAAGAATTTGTAAATTCAGAGAAAATCACAATTTTAAACAGTGCCCCATCCCTGCCTTGTCATTTGTCGCCTGTTAATGACGTAATATCTGCGTTATTCCTGGTTTCCGCTTGTACTGCATAGTAACCATGACAACAGACACGGACAGCTGCGTAACGTCTAGCGGCACGCTGTTGTTGTTTCGTTCAAACATTTTGGAACACGGCAAGCAAACTAAAAGGTGAAATAAAATGAGGATCAATATCGGCGTGGTGTTCCTGAGATGCCGAGAGCTTTGCGACAAACTTTGACTTGACAGAGATGGCGCTCTTGCATGTTATTAGACAAGGTAAGCAAATGTAGGCTACATAAGATAAATCAATGCTATGTAGCTCAACACGACGAAATGTTAGTCTCATACAGCCAACAAACTAATACATAGAATAATATTACAACTTTCAACACACTCAAACACAGTTTAGTATGATAGTGAAACAGCGCTGCGTTACCTCAGTTTTAATTCGTCAAATAAACTGACCTGTATGAGTAGTATTTCAGCACTTATGAGTAGTACAGTGAAATGAAATGTCCTCAGAAAATTAGTCCTAACCCTATCCCCACCCCTAAACCTAACCTTACCCATAACTTATCTCTAAAATCAGAGGGAAATGATAGATGAATAACAGATGTAGACGTGCCTAAATTAGATATAAACTTTAACCTTGTCCCTCAAATCTGATTGGTTGACTGGAATGTTGTTCCAGGTTCAACAATGATTGTTTTGGCGCAGTTTGCTTGTTTTGACTCTCATTAGTAGGATGTTTCTGTACAGCATTATGGGTAATGTAGTTTTATATCACAAATTCTGTTTACGAAAACACGATTATTAAAAATAAGTTGTAAAAATGTGGGCAGATGACTTCAATGTTAATCAATACCATCGATCAATACCAACAACCTCATAGCTCACTGTTAATATCAGTTTCCCAATGGAAAAAATGAATGGCATTCTTACTTCCGGAACCTGACTGTTGCACACTTCCTTGGAGTCTGTTTAAAAGCTGGCATTGTGATTAGCATATATTCCATACATAAACATACTTTGACAAGCTCTCTGGTTACTGTGTGTCCGTCAGATGGGGACAGAGGAGCAGCAGGAGCGGATGTTGAGGCAGTGGATGGACTGCTGTGTTACAGAGGGCGGGGTTTTGGTGGCCATGCAAAAGAGCTCGAGGAGGCGGAACCACCCGCTTGTCACTCAAATGGTGGAGAAGTGGCTGGACGGTTACCGGCAGCTTGCCGCTTGTCCAACTCTTTCTGATGGGGAGGAAGAAGAGGAGGACGAAGACGAGTAAACAAACGAACAGTTGGCATCACTTGACACTACAACACAGCCCTCTTGCGTTCCCCACATACGGAAACACACAAACACACCTTTAGCCCCAACCGAGCGACAAACCCGAGGTTTCCTTTTCGGTTTTTGTCACTAATACGACAAATAATTTGGGTTTGTTGCAAAATAAAGGAATGCAATCATGATTGTATTTGTCTTTACAGAGTATGTTCTTTGCTTTTGTTTGTGTTTTGTTTTTAATTTGCCATTGCAATGCTTGTAGTGATTTAAGAAAAAAGAAGTGGAAGGAATAGGAAAGAAAATTGCAGCAATTTAAGCACTCTTTTTAAAATGGCTGGTTCTGTGTGTAATGGAACCGACGCAGATGTCTACTTCTATTTGTGTAGCGTGACTCTAGACTGAGATTACTAAAACATAATTCACTACACGTTTGAAAACGAGCGTTATCTATGAATCGCACGCACGACTGTCACGATTGCTTTTCTAAATAAAGCCGTCGGTTCTCCGTTCCTCACCCGATGATTACGAGGAGAACGCAAGTGGACATTTTAACTCGATTTCTAACAGATTTTCTGTATTTATCTGGATAATAGTTTGTGAGCCATAGAAATGAATGCTTTTCCACTCACATCTTGTCGTCCCATCTTTGAACTGCACTGCAAACGTGAACGCTGCGAGGAAAAAGAGGCATGTGTCAGTTTACTGTGTCCGTTGGATGAGATTTCATGCCCTTTTAACAAGGGAACATTATTTCAGCTCTTCTTTAAATGTGGTCCGTTCACTCTTTCAGTTGTGTATTCGTGTGTGTGACGTTTGTCTTTTGTGAAATGTCTGGCCACAGGTGTTCGCACGTTTTTCCAAACCTCCGTCATCACATTCAAAGATTTGATGTAGACCAAAGTGAACATTAAGAGAGATCTGTGGAGTGTTTTTGCAGTGCTAATATAACCGGTTAACTGGATTTGTTTTCCCGTTCTCATTTCATCACCTTGTGTATTTGTGTCCAGTCCTCACATCTTGCATCCTCATGTTTTATTTTCTTTTTTAAATTATGTGATAGTTCTGCTACACTATGGTATATTTGATATATAAGGTGGAGACCAAACTTGGTGATATTGAAGACCTAAGTGTTTTGAATGTCCAATTATGAAACTATTATAAAACTTTGAAACAAAACAAAAAGTCTGATTTCCTCCATACAAACCATATATGCTTAACTATGAGATAAATGCTCGTTTGCAGCTGCTTGTTTTTATTTAAAGATGTTGCAATAGCAAATTCATATATACTTGCTATTTAAAGTGTAATGTTTTGAAGTATTTTTTTACTTTGGCAGTGTGTGCAGTATACATTAATCCTGAAAGAGGTTATTTTGAAAAACTCTACATGTCAAACAATGTGGTGTTGAGTTGTTTAGCAGCATAGACCCTGCAAAAACAATGCATAGATGCTTCATTAAATAATCGTACACTTTGTACAGGGTTTCTACCACTTTTCACCAACGACTTTTTCAGTTGAAATGGATTTTCAGAAATTTTAACTGGGGAGGATTTCAATTTATATGTCAGGTACCAGTGAAATTTATAGATGTAAATTGTTATACTTTTATAGTGTACGAATATGTACTAAATGAACAAAAGATTAATTGGCACAATGGGGAAAAGCAATATCTAGAAAGTAAAATATTTTACAGCAGAGAAAACTAGAAAAGTGTGTATTCACTACAAAAATGTCAATGAACTTTTCATGATTTTCCCAGGTCTAAAAATCATAATTTTAAAGTTTTCTGATGGTTTTCCATGACTGTGGGAACCCTTTGTAATGTTGCAGAAATGGTTTTGTTTCAGTGTGTAAAGGTGTGGTCGCATTGGAGACATTTTTTTAATTGAATGGGTTTCTTGGAGGAAATGTAACATAGTGACATTGTTTACAAACTGTTTTATTGGTGTCTTTCTGTTGATGAAACACTGAGCGGTTACCAGAGACAGAATACATTTCAGTAAGTTGTACTGTATCTTACAACATACCTTCTAATGTTCATTAATTTTTATTTCAAACTAGTAGTAAAGAGAAAGAGGAAGAGGTTATAGCGAGACCTACAGTGTTGTCATGCCACATTAAACAGCGTCAAAACGGCAATTTGAATTGTTACAAAATTGGTAATTTGAAAGCACGGACTTTGTTTCAAATCAAAAGTAACAAAGCATCAATCTTTTTGTGATTATTGAATGGCAGGTGCTACATAATGTACAGTGGAATTTTGTTCATGCATCAACTGAAAACAGCATAGATGAAAAGATCTTGGTTGACTTGACTTTAATCACATACAGTAAATGTTGAACTCTGGGGTCGTTCAACCCCTGGTGTTCACAGGTATTAGCTTGTAAACGTCATCATTTCGGTCAATGATTGCAGTCCTCAAATTTATTTTTGGTTGCATCACTAGGAAACAGGTCTGACATCCCTAGGCAATGGCAGCTGGATCTCTGGATCTAATCATGAGACAATGAGCTTAGTGAACTGAAATATTTAATTGGCATTGAGCACAAATGAAAAACAGTATTCCGGTTACATCAGGAATAAATGTAAATAATAAATGTGGACAATGACATGTTAAAGGTAGAGCCCCTCTGGTGTTCCCTCCTGCTTCTTGTACAGGACGTTCTCTTTAGACTTCTTGAAGTCTTCATTAGTAACTTTCATTCTCCGTTCCCTTAGAGCCATCAACCCTGCCTCTGTGCAAATGGCCTGGAAGAAAAACCATTTTAAAATCACTATTAAGTACAATGGAGTGCATTTGTTCACAATTACTTTTGGCCTTTGCTCAAGTTGTAGTTCATATTTTAAGCACCTATTAAACCTAGACTAAAATGTGTAAATTCGCTGAGCAAGGCAAAATTAACAATCATCTTGTTCTGCAAGACCGAATATGCCTAACTACAGACTCTATAGTAGGCGAAAAACAGTATTATGTAGTATGTACGTATTTATTAAACAGTAGGTAAAAAGTACCCGAATGACTTACTACTTCTGGCGCGATTCTGAAGTGCGCATTCAATTGACACTTTATTATCCCATGAGCCCACGGGACAGAAGTTGCGAATGGCAGTGAAGCGACGCAACTGATGGTGTAGGTTATGCCGAATTTCATTCATACTACACACATTAATATGCTATATTGAACATACTTTTCAACGGTTGCAAAGCAAGTTTCAAACCAAATGTAGTAACTACTACAGTATGCGGTTTCAGATGCAGAGATTGTTTCTGCATGTAATCGAATTGCAAAAGAAACAAGATTATGCATATTTTATTTAATTACGCCTTTGTTGCTACCTTGATGTCAGCACCGGAGAGGTCATCTTTAGCCAGGATGAGATCATCCAAAGTCACGTCATCTGCTACCGTCATCCTGCTGGTGTGGATCTGAAAGATTCTGCGCTTGGTCTTCTCATCCGGCAGCGGGAACTCAATCTTACGGTCAATTCTACCTGTGGAATCACACAAAGGGGACTACTATTAGTATACAAAATAATGTACTATATTTAATGCAGTTGTGTGCATTTTAAAACAATTAAAAAAATTTCCACACTAAAGTCCATTCTGTTTAATTAGCATGTGAAACCCACAGCAGAAAAAAAACACATGGTAAGCGGACTCATTCACCTGGTCTAATGAGAGCTGGGTCAAGTGTCTCTATCCTATTAGTAGCCATGATGACTTTAACGTCTCCGCGGGAGTCAAATCCATCCAGTTGGTTTAGCAGCTCCAACATTGTTCTCTGGATCTCCCGCTCTCCTCCGGAATTCGAGTCATACCTGCAGGGCAGAAGAACAACAGTAAATATCAGTGTTCACACAGACAGTCTAATCTGTACCTGAGACACACATGCGGTCACACATGAGTTTTCTATTCAATAGTATATAAATACAACATAGCATAGATGTTATCAGGGTCAGCTGCAAAATCCATTTTTGTGAATAAAAGAACATTTAAATATAATAAAATTCTATTTCAAATAAATCTGTTCTTTTGAACTTTCTATGCATCAAAGAATCCTGAAAAAGTTTCATGGTTTCCACAAAAAAATATTAAGCACCACAACTGTTTTCAACAATGATGATAAGATACATTTCTTGAGCAGCAATTCTGCATATTAGAATGATTTCTGAAGAATCACGTGACACTAAAGTCTGGAGTAATGCTGAAAATTCAACTTTGACATCACAGGAATGAATTACATTTAAAAATATTTTTCAAATAAAGAACAGCTATTTAAATTTGTAATAATATTTCATAAAATTACTATTTTCGCTGTATTTTTGATCCAATAAATGCAGCCTTGGTGACCATAAGAGACGTCTTATAAATAGTTCATCAGGTCTTCTTAGGTAAATGGGAAACCTATTTAAAGTCTTTGTTTCAGATTATTAAACAAGATGGAGTTCTCATGCAACATAGGGAGGGAAGAAAAATCTTTCTGGAGATGAAATGGTGCATAAAATGTATGAAATTGTATATAAAGCTAGCCAAAATGAAAATCAATGCCTAAAACATGAGCTTCAAAATCCCTGGACTCACCTTTTTGTGCCTATAGCGTCGATCTCATCAATGAAAACAATTGACGGAGCGTGTTCCTCGGCCACTCTGAAGAGCTCTCGTACAAGTTTGGGACCATCACCCAGGTATTTCTGAATAAGCTCTGAGCCCACCACTCTCAGGAAGGTGGCAGACGTCTGGTTCGCCACTGCTTTTGCCAGAAGAGTCTTGCCTGCACACCCAGAATATGTAGTCAACATTTTAATAAACAAGTTAAGAAAACCATCACATGAATGCAATATTGGGTTTTGAGACCCATCGGACTGACCTGTTCCCGGTGCACCGTACAAGATAACCCCTTTAGGTGGCTTTATTCCCATCTCTTCATAATACTCTGGATGTGTTAGGGGAAGCTCCACAGACTCCTGTAAGGTCCAACATAACATGGAATTAAATTTTGATTTCATGTAATTTGCTGATTAATGTTCCTAGTGTTCTTCTGCATGATTCATCAGTACATGTTATTCTAATGAAGAAAATATTATGAAAAACATTTCATACAAATATTCACTATCTACTTCTGAAATTTCCTGCTGACCTAATTTCATGTGGGCAGAGATAACTGGCAATTGGCAATTAAAAAAACCTAATACTTGTTGAAATACACTTTAGCTAATAAGAACTTTAGAAAAAGTGTTGGATTGGCTTGAACAAAATCTGTATGTTTCTCTACTAAAAAACTACCAGTGACAGAATCCTTAAATATTAGTTATTGAAGTATCAGAGGGAGGATATATTAAGGAATGATTTTAAATTCTCAATTAAATTTTAAAGGTCACGTGAAAAAGATAATTAAAACAATTATTAGTTTTAAGATGATAAGAAATTGCTTATTTAAGTTTTTAAGGTTTATAGTAGGGGTAAAGTTCCAAGAGGTCTAGTCTCTAGATTTCCTTCCCAGTGGAATTCCAGACAATACTTTTTTGGAAAAGTTATACATTTTAAACAGGGAATGTATAACAAAATATAATAAGCAGTTATGTCTAAGAATTTTACCATTTCTCCCACCTCTTAAGAAAAGTATGGAGGATTTTTATATTTTATTCAAAGTAATAAACTCCTAAAAACAAACAACATACATAATCTAATAATCAAAACTTATCATGAGCACAAAAAAGTTAACTACTTTTTTGTCTTCTCTTGCCATCTCTAAATAATCTTCCAAATGATAACATTATGTATTATGAAAGATAGATGGTGTAGTTAATGTGTCACCATGTTTCTGCGACTGTTGTTAAAATAACCGGGTGATCTGTAGCTCTTAATATGGTGCTTTTTGTGGGAGAGAGCAGGAACGCACAGATTGGAAAGAGCTTGAATGAAGCATGTTCGGCTTTAGATAAAAATATAACGCCGAAAGATGATTACCATAAACGACCCAGAGAGCTAGTGGTGTGAACCGCTCCGTTGTTTTTACATGCTATTCACTTTAAACTGCAGAAACGGTAAAATGCCGAAACTATGTCCCACGGACCGGACAGAACCAAGCCGGAGCTGAATACCACTCACTCATAGTTTATAAAGGCCTTTCTAGGGACGAATGTTGCAAATTAGCTTTCACTATAAACACTATGACACTTGCATCAGTTTGTCTGATCTGTTACCTTGATTTCTTGAATCTGGTTGTCCAGACCTCCAATGTCTGCGTACGTCTCCTGTGGGGCCTTTTCTACTTTCATCACTGTCACCAGAGGGTCCGTGTCATCCATCAGCACCCCGATTACTGCATGGACCTGCAATCATTTACATCACTTAAATTTAATTACGAAATTAATACAATGCATGCATAATAACAATATGGCATAATAAAAATTTGGTAATAAAATTGATTTCTGTAGTCAAATAAAGTCAAAACTTATGTCTATTTATCTTCCACATTCTAAAGGTCATTTTACGAACAGGACTTTTACTAACCTTGTGGTTCAGCAACACAGAACAGCCGGGCTCTAGCAGGTCTTTATCTACAAATGACAGAATACTGACATAATGTTCAGAGCCCACTGAAGTCGACACAATGGCATGATTATCGTCAATGATCTCCTCCAGAGTTCCCACTGACATGGGCGTCCCTCTGAGATCATCCACTTTAGATCTCTCCTCCTATAAAATAAAACACTATGTTTAGGGCTGGGCATGATTTTTATCTTGATCTCAAAGGGTTAGTTCATAACAATTAGTCATCAATTAGTCATGTTGTTCCAAATCTAAAATAAATGAAGATATTTTTAATGAAATCTGCGAGATTTCTGTCGTTGTATTAAAAGTTTATTGACTCAAAACTCTAATGCTTTAAAATCTTGAAGAGATCGCAGAATAAATCCATATGTACATACATCCAATATGTACAATACATCCAAGTGTATTCAAGAGACATTATTGTTTTTCGAACAATGTTAAATGCAAATTTGGTCATGCAAGCTCAAGCATGAGAACCAATGACGTTCATTCTCGTGTATTACGCAGCACATTTCAGCTTCCACAAGAACCAGTGAGGTTTGTTCTCACGCATCAAGCAAGTACAGTTGATCTTCTGTTTGTGTTCGCTAGTTAATTTTTAGGTAAAGTTTTATTTTTAATTATTTTATTTTTTATAAAAGCCAACATTCAAACGAAAACATCTTCATTTGTGTTCCAAAGATGAACAAAAGTCTTATGGATTTGGAAAGACATGAGGGGGAGTAAATGATGATAGAATTTTCAATTTTGTCGTTCCACACCCGTAAGTGAGGCCTCTATTGCCAGCAAGACAATTAACACTATCAATGCCCAGAAAACTACAAAAAACAAACACATTTAAAAAGAATTGTTTTAAATATGTTTTTTTTTAAATATGTATATACTTTTTGTGTGCCAAAAAAACAAAATAATGACTTTTCAACAATATCTAGTGATGGCCGATTTCAAAACACTGCTTTGAAGTCTTACGAATCTTTTGTTTTGATTCAGTGGTTCGGAGCACCAAAGTCCCGTGATTTCAGTAAACGAGGCTTTGTTACATCATAAGTGATTTGAAATTTCAATAGTTCACGTGACTCTGGCAGTTTAATACGCGATCCGTACACTGATTCGAAACAAAAGATTCGCAAAGCTTCGAAGTAGGGTTTTCAAATCGGCCATCACTAGTTGAAAAGTCGTTATTTTGTTTTTTCGGCTAACAAAAAGTATCCTATAATATTAATGTTGAACCACTGTACTCACATGAACTGCTTAAAAAATATCTTAATTTGTGTTCTGAAGATGAACGAAGGCCTTACGTGTGTAGAATGACATGAGGGTGAGTAATTAATGACAGAATTTTCATTTTTTGGGTGAACTAACCCATTAAGATCTTTCATTAGATATTTTATTCTATTTTGTAATGCCTCTTTGGGCCAAATTATGGTTATATTGGTTAAAAAATACACTTAATATAATGGGGAAAAAAATTATATATATAGATATATATAGAAAAGACACAACAAAAGGTGTGTTGTACCTCCTGTTTCTCCTCCAGAGGTTTCATCTGCTCCTGGTTCCTGATGAACTCCTCCTCCATCAGCAGATAGTCTTTAATTCTGTCTTGTTTGAGGAGTTTCAGTCTACACTGTGTGTGTGGAGTGACTGAGGAAAAAATGACAGTGATTTTGATTTTATGAATCACTATAATTCATGTATAAGCCTCTCATCAGGTTTGGTAAGGTATGACAATGTTTATTTTACCCAAAGGGAGTTTGCTAGCAGCATCTGGTCCCTTCACTCTCTTCTTCCTTTTCCCAACTCTAGTAGGAATGGGAGGCTCATATTTCTTTTTCTTATCCTAAAATTCAATGGACAGAAATTAATAATCAGCAGGCAATTCCTGCAGTTTGAAAATTACTACATTTCTCCGAGATGAATCTTCTCATGTTGTTTTTATGAAACACTTAATAGTAGTGAGAGTATTTGTGTAATAAATACCTTGTCATCCTTCTTCCCTCCACCAGGTCCTTGTCCTCCACTCTGACTTTGACCCTGTGAAATGAAACTCGTTTAATTTATGATGTCTATTATCTACAATAACTATGTTTTGCCTATTTGTGTATTTTACAGACAGACAGACTTAGTTTTAAGCTGAATGACTTCAATTTTGCTTTAGTACCAGTACCAATGAGCAATGACATGTGAATATAATAGCAATAACGACCTGACATTATTAATCATAGATTTATTCTCTTTTTAAATAATACATTGATTACAGCGATCATAAGCTACACTCAAAGCTAACTTCCCCGCTTTATTGACTAACAAGCACTCCAACTGAGACAAATACCTAACAGTTCTAAATATACATAGTTCATTTCTAGACCATAAAATAAATATATTAAAGTTGCAATAAACAATTTTTTAGTGAAAATTGAGTGAGAAGTGAAAATGCTGGCTCACCATTGTCGTCTGATGTTTCTTCTTCTGCACGAGTAAATCAAGCCAAGTGTGTCGTCTTCGCCCCCTTCTGGAGAGGAGGGCACATTGACCGAGATCCTCGCAACTTGTTGTTCGTGGTCACCTACGAAGTAGTTTACATTGTTTATATTTATTTAACCAGTTGGTTATTTATTAGCTGCTTCTATTGTCAACAATTTAACACCATAAGAGACGCATAAATTATCGCGAGAGTACACTATTTGCAACCAAGCGCTGTGTTTAGGGTATCGCGAGACTTTCACAGAATGAAGGTTACCATCCGTGGTGGTTACCATCTTGCTGCGATACCGCTCAGTATTGTGAACCTGAATTAAATAATGGGGACACGGAGCGTTGAAACCTTTGAATGTCTTGAAGATTTCTATACATGTCTTCAGCAGTATGAGGAGGACACGAACACAAAGTTTATTGTTTTGAAGAGCGATCGTGCATTTGGGAAAAGTGGTACGTTTTAAAAGCCATGTCATCTCAAGTTTTATGTTTTAATGATCTTTAAAATGTTGCTCATACTCAGATTTACCCCCAATTAGGTATTTTTTGGCGCGTAACTTGTCTTGCACATTTAGTGCTTTTCTAAACAATTGGATTAAAGCAACCAAAACCCCTTTAGACCTACATTGAATTAAGGACATGGACCATAAATGTCATGAGTATTTGTAGGTGGTCTGAGTTGTTCTGTATTGCAGTAAAAATCTATTTGCTTCAAACAAGAACACACTAGCAACGTCCCAAACCTTCTAGCAACCGTATAGCAACGAACCAATAACTATGACTGCAACAATAAACACTGTCTTGATAATTGATTTATCTGTTGATATATATTTTGGGTTATCAGTTGTCTTGTCCAATGCTCAAACAACCACTCAGAACACCTTAGCAACTACCTTGCATCGGCCTAGCAACCACTTGGCATATATTGGCAACTATCTATAATACAGCTCCACGCAAATGACTTGTTCTCTTTGTTTTATTCCCAATTTGAAGATCTGACAGTGGAAAAACAGCTGCAGTGGGAAGTGAAGATTGTTCCGTTCAATGGTGTCCCTTTTAAGATTATTGGGAAAAAGACATACGTATGTCACCAAGGAAGAGACAAGCACGCCAAAGCCAAACAAAGACGTCAGGAGAATAAAGTAAGAGCTTCTCACACAAATGTCTGAATTTTTTGACTGACATCATATATCTAATATGACAGTTATGCTGTTTGTCTTGTCTTCTGTTTCAGGCACAAGGCCATGAATATTCATGCGTTAAAACACGACGCTTGATGCAACCAACTAAAAAAATGGGTTGTCCTGCGACCATAAATGTGATTCACATTGTGAGGTTTCCTGAGTATAAGGTAACACATTTAATACTGTCAAATCAGTATATTTGTGACGAGAACAACACATTTGGATGTAAAATAATCTGAAATTTATTAAATTGTATAATATAGTTTTATTGCCTATTTTGATAAAATTGATTTCTTCCGTGTTATTCAAAGATTTTATCCTAACAATCATGGTGTCCCCGTAGTGCACAACAATATGAAATTAAAAAAGCAAATATAAGTTCACAACACAATGAAATAAAGCCACAACATAACGAAATCGAGCCACGCAACAGAACTGCTCCCAAGCACTAGGGGGCTCTCGGAGCTCGGTAAAGTTACATTTCCTTGCCACTGTTCTAGAGTGACAGTCTTATGTCAATACCATGATTAATTTTAAGTATGTAAACATTGTATATCGACATGAAATATTAATTAACGATTAATTGTACTCATTGGAATGACTTTGTTTTAACATTTAAAAACAGATGTTCAAATTCCAAAGCTTGTTAGTTTCTGTTGGTAAGACTGACTTACTACAGGTGACATTTGTCAATACCTCCCTTTGTGTACTTACAATAAACAGTTATTTTCAGGAAAAAAAAAATCACTGTTTTTTTGCCCAGACTGACTTTCTACAGATGAAATTGTGCCAATACCTCCTTTTATGTACAATAAACAATTCATTTTTATAAAAATGTTTTTACTCTAATTCGCTTAAATGTTCATGTTACAAAGCTTGTAGTGGTTTTCAAGACTGACTTACTACAGGTGAAATTATACTGTATGTATTGTCAAAATGTCACCGTTAGTAAGTCAGTCTTACCAATAGAAACTACTACAAGCTTTGGAATTTGAACATGTCTGTTTTTAAATTTTAAAAGTAATTTTAATGAATACAAATTATTCGTTTTAACCACTTGGTGGAATTGGCAGACGTTCCCTTCATCATGCGCCGTGATAGCGCGCCAAATCATTCACAGGAATAAATATGAAGCCATTGTGCAAGTGTGATTTTGAATTAATATTTCATGTCGATGTATATGCTTAACATACTTAAAATTAATCATGGTATTGATATAAGACTCTAGAACAGTGGCAAGGAAATCTAACTTTATCAAGCGTGTTGTGTTGTGGCTTTATTTCGTTGTGTTGTGAACTTAGGTTTGCTTTTTAAATTTTGTTGTGTTGTGCACTACTGGGCCACCGTAAACAAGCCTTATTGGACAAATGCTTTCGCATCGTTGAACAAATTTCATGGCAAACAGTTAAAGTGTTTTTTGTGTTGCCAGATTACTGAAGATAACCCGTACCAGAAACGAGAAAAGTCATCAGCGGTTAGAGAAGCGCTGAGACTAGATCCAAAACGTGTGTGCACAGAAGAAATGTTTGCAGCGAGTTTCCCAGATATTAAGGAGCATCAAAACCACCCCATTGATGGAAAGGTTTGTGCCTAATGTTCACCTTGTACGATTTTGGACTGTCCCAGACGAAAGATGACCAATTGTGGCGATTTCTGTGGTCGTAGCCTGCAATAATGCTCTCTTTACCAGAAATATTTCAAATAATACAGTATTGATCAAAGGTTTGGTGTCACGCTGGTGTAGGCAGGAACAGGCGGAATGACAGAGTTCACAGAAAACATAGTTTAATCAGGCAGGATACAGGGATTAACACCATACATAAAACGATATGAACTGACAAGGACTGGACAGACACAGAGGGAATATATACAGCTGAATACAAATGGAGCACAGGTGACAGGCATTACTAATAACGAACACAGCTGACGACAATAGACTAATAACAAGGCACATGGGGAACCAAAACAAAGATCACGTGACAAGGACTGACGGAAGCAAAACAAGGAACACATGACAGGAGACAGGACTGGAATACATGTTACATTTGGGGCTTTGAGTTTTGAGTTTTTTTAGGGTTTTTTCTGAAAGAACGGCTTCCACAAACATATTAACCAGCACTGAATGATCTTGGGACGCTGAAGACTGGTGTGATGATGCTGAAAATTCAGCTTTACCATTACAGAAATAAATTATATTTTAAAATAAATTTCGTTTTACTGTATTTTTGATGAAATAACTGCAGCCTTTGTGAGCATAAGAGATTTCTTTTAAAAACATTCAAAAACATATCATACTGTCCCCAAACTTTTGAATGGTAGTGTGTGCTTAGAAAATGTTGTGTATTGTCATTTTACTCTGCTTGAACTTGCAGGAATCAAGAGAAATTTGGAATATCATAAAAAAGCTCAAAGCAGGAAACTGGAAGTCTAGTCTGGACCATCGTAATCTGCAGGTAAAGACTGACCTGACTGAGGCGCTGTTACAAATAAAATGTGATAGGCAAAGTCAACATGAAACCACATTCAAAACCATTTTTGCTTCTGTAATATGATGCATTTACAAGTTAATGCACAAAAATGTAGGGTGGGATTTGAGTTCATCCACCTGGAATTGAATGTCGTTGTACTGGAGTTTGACATAATTTGAAGAAAAATTACATAGATGTTTTTGTTCTTTGGAATAACATGCATGAATGACTCATTCACAAGAGAAAGTCAATTTGGATTTCATGTTGTTGCTCTTTGAACACTGATTATGTTTTATGCTGCAACCTTGCTGGAATTTTATTGTATTCAAAACTGATTCAAAGTGATTAATTGATAGGTTATCTGTTGTAGGCCTTGGTAAACACATGGAAGGAAGAGGGCTGTGCCACTGAGTACAGACCCTCTCAGGAGGAAGAGGATGGTACTGTGGTGAAGATGCTTCTGTGCTTGCAGACGCTGTGGCAGAGGAGGCTTATGTTACTGTATGGACAGCACATGTGCTTACTGGATGAAACCTATCGAGCGGGCAGGTGTGTTGGTGCATTTAACGTGTAGTAGTGCAGGTTTTCAAACGGGTCCGGGACTGGCTTGCTTAGTTGAGGAAACTTAATAGAGGGCTTAAAGTTTTCCGGCACCGTGCCGGATCTCCAGCATGCCGCGTTTGGCTGTGGAAAAAAAAAAGAGAGACTTACATTTAAAATTTAACTCAAGCAATTGCGAGTTTATATCTCGGAATTCGGACTTCATAACACAAATGCAAGTTTATATCTCACAATTCTGACTTTTACTCGTAATTCCAAGTTTGTCTCACAATTCTGACTTTATAAGACAAATGCAAGTTTATATCTTGCAATTCCAACTTTATAACTTAATTAACAAGTTTACATCTGCAATTCTGACTTTCTAACGCAATTTGCGAGTTTATATATAATGCAGTTGTGAGTTTATATTGTGCAATTCTAACTTTATAACTTCCAATTGCAAAAAAAAGTCAGGATTCTGAAAATAAAAGGTCACAATTACCTTATTCAGTGCTGGAAACAAACTTCCATAGAATTGAACTCATTTCATAATTGGTGTACTTTACAACATTGAACTGAGCTGAGTCAACACTAAACTGACTTCAGCTGAATAACGACAATTGTCTTTTTAGAGCTGCTTTACAGCAGAACTGAATTCTTTTTGTATTCATTGATCATTATTACTTTTCTGTTTATTACTGTAAAGCTGCTTTGAAACAATCTTTATTGAATAAAGTGCTTTATAAATAAAAGTAATTTAAATGACTTGACCCCTAGACGGCCACAAGGGAGGGCTAGAGTGCCCAAGGAAACGTTTATATAAATGCAGTGTAAAAATATAAATTAAGAAAGAAAAAAAAAGATTAACTAAATAAACAAAAAAAAAAAGATTAAACTACAAAAATGGTTTAAAAATATATTGTGAATTAAATAAATAAACAAAAACATTTGATTAAAATAAAAAACATTCATAAAATGTAACTATAAAAATAAATACATTTCGAATTAAATAATTCATATACCAGTGCAGAAGTACAGAGAACAGAAATAAAAACTCAATGTAACAATCAATATGTTTATAATATTAATTTATCCACAGTATTATTTAGGTTTTATACTTGAATATATATGGGTATTTCTCGCCTGCTACTAAAAATCACTAAAATTTCTCTCATGAAGATGATTTTTGGGGGTCTGTGGAATCTAAAAGATTAAAAACTTCTGTGCTATTGCACAAAAAAGTTAAACCTAAAAACAATTTACTTGTCTTTGCCAGAAATTCACTGCCACTCTTCTTTCTGTGGGTGAGGACAAATGTCAGCTATGCTGCTGTTGGAGTTTTTGTCACCCAGACAGAGACTAAAGAAGACATTGCAGAAGCCTTGAAGGTGTTTCAGAAGTGGAATTCAGACTGGAATCCATCACACTTCCTGGTGGACTTCTGTGAGGCGAAAATCAGTGCTCTTGTGGAGGTGTTTAAAGGTACTTCTACAAGTTTGTTAAAAAAAAACAACATAAAAACATACACAGTCTGCCATGTTTATCTTGCCAAGATGTGTGTGCTCAGAAAACCATATATCAAAAGATTAAACTGATAGGGCTTTAAGGGTGTACTCACACTAGGCGCTCTAAACCGTCCCCAAGTGCGTTTGACCCCCAAAGCCCGTTTTGTTTGACTAGTGTGATCATTCCGCACTGTGCCCGGGTTCATTTAGCTGTCTCTGGCCCGCTTGGAAGAGGTGGACCAGAGCATGATTACGTTAGGCTTGAGCACGGTACGCATGCAGCGTGTGAGCGCTAACTGTGCCGGAGCACAGAACAGCTGCTACTTTTGTGTGCTTCTGTCATCATTATGACGGCAAACATCTTTATTACTACTTGGCAACCCTGCCTAGTGCGAAATGCATGCAAATAATAAACTTTCATGATGATGAAGAACTGTGACGTCAGTTGCCAAAAATGGGCATGTACAAAATGGGCAAGAACACCACCTGCAGCTCAAGCAGGCAAAGACTAAGCCTTAGTCTTCCCTGCCACTCCAACTCTACTACACGATTTCAACATCCAGCTAGGTACATCAGCAATTACCCCATCAAATTCGGCCAAAAATCTTTGAGTTATCTTTGATGACCAGCTGTCTTTCAGAGACCACATCTCGGTCATGCAGATTTGCACTACACAACATCAGGAAAATCCGGCCCTTTCTAACTGAGCATGCAACACAACTTCTCGTCCAGACCCCGGTCATTTCTAGGCTTGATTACTGCAACGCTCTTCTGGCTGGACTTCCGTCATGTGCAATCAAACCTCTTCAAATGATCCAGATCACTGCATCACATCTTGTCTTTAAGAAGCCCAAGAGAGCCCACGTCACGTCTCTCTTTGTCTCTGCACTGGCTACCCCTTGCTGCTCGCAGCAAGTTCAAGGCGTTGGCGCTTTGCTCACAGATCCACCACAGGCTCCACACCCTCGTACTTCCACTCACTGTTACAAGTCTTTGTCCCTAACAGAAGTCTGAGATCACTAAAGGAGTGAAGGCTTGTGGTACCGTCACAGAGAGGCACAAAATCACTCTCCAGAACATTCTATCCTTTCTTTTCCCTTCCTATTCTAGCTTATGCTACTCTGAGCAATGTCTGAAACTTGTGTTGTGAGCACTTCCTATGTCTATTTGCCTCTTTATGAAGAATCGCTTGTTTGTTTTCCTCACTTGTAAGTCGCTTTGGATATAAGCGTCTGCCAAATGATTAAATGTACAACATGGTATAAATATATGATCTGTGGGTATTTTGAACTGAAAATTCACAAATACTTTCTGGGGACACCAGAGACTTATATTGCATCTTGTAAAAAGGGGCATAATAGGTCCTCTTTAATTAGAAATGTCATTTCTGGACTCTTTCACCTAGATATCATCACATAGAGACTGTGTCTGTACCCCGAATTAATAAATACAGAAAACTTCCAAACCCATTTAAGGATGATAATTTAATTGATGTTCAACAAGTAAAAACAGAGATAATAAAGAAAAACTAATGATAAAGCTTGGGTTGCTGAATATTCGATCCCTTTCTTCAAAAGCACTTATTGTAAATGATATTATCACAGAAAATAATCTAGATGTGCTGTGTTTGACAGAAACCTGGCTAAAACCAGACAATTACATTACTTTAAATGAGTCTAGCCCTCAAGGTTACTATTATCGACACAAACCTCGTCGGAAAGGTGAAGGGGGAGGTGTTGCTGTAGTCTATTGTAATATCTTCAGTATTACTCGGAAATCTTTCAAATATATCTCTTTTGAAGTGATGGTGCTCTATGTAACGTCATATAATGTAAGTGACAAATCCCATTTGACATTTGTGCTGACTACTGTATACAGGCCACCAGGGCACCATACAGACTTTATCAAAGAATTTGCTAATTTTCTATCGGAGTTAGTACTGGCTGTGGAGAAAGTCCTATGTAGATAATGAAAAAGACGCATTGGGATTGGCATTAACAGATATTCTAAACTCTATTGGAGTTAGACAACACGTGTCAGGACCCACTTATTGTCACAATCATACTCTAGATCTAATATTGTCACATGTAATCGATATTGATGCCGTTGAAATTCTGCAGCAAAGCGATGACGTCATCTAGTCTTATGCATGCCACATTTAACCAAGGCTGCAAAACGGTCTTCCGGCCACAAATATGTTAGAACCATCACTTCTACCACTAAAGATTGCTTTATAATCTTCATGATCAGTTTCATCATCTTAGCAAACCAGACAGCTTAGAAGAACTCGATGTTGCAACAGAGACTATTGACGCTCTCTTTTCCAACACTCTAGACTCTGTCGCTCCTTTGCGCTTAAAAAAGATTAAGGATATTAGTCCAGTGCCGCAATTTAACGAGCACACTCGGGCCCTTAAGAGAGCAGCCAGAAAAAAGGAGCGCAGCTGGAAGAATTCAAAACTAGAAGTTTTTCGTATTTCATGGAGAGAGAAAATGATAGAGTACAGAAAGGCCTTAAAAACCGCTAGATCTGCTTATTTTTCAAATCTTTTAGAAGAAAATAAACACAACCCTAAGTACTTATTTAATACAGTGGCTAAATTAACGAGAAATACAGCCTCAACTTCTGATGTTTCCAAACAGCACAGTAGTAATGACTTTATGAACTTCTTTACTTGCAAGATTGACAACATTAGAGAGAAAATTATAGCCATGCAACTGTCTACTACAGTATCACATCAGACAGTGGATTGTAGAATCCCTGAGGAAAAATTCCATTCATTTGTTGCTATAGGAAAGGAAGAATTGTCTAAACTTGTTAAATCATCGAAATCAACAACATGTATGTTAGACCCTATACCGACTAAGCTATTGAAAGAGATGCTTCCAGAGGTCATAGATCCTCTTCTTAAGATCATTAATTCATCTTTATCTCTAGGTTACATACCGAAAAATTTTAAGCTGGCTATTATCAAACCTCTTATTAAAAAACCACACCTTGATCCTAGAGAATTAGTCAATTACAGACCGATCTCCAATCTACCTTTTCTGTCAAAAATACTAGAAAAGGCAATATCATCGCAACTGTGTTCCTACTTGGAAAGAAATGGTATCTGTGAGGATTTCCAGTCAGGATTTAGACTGTACCATAGTACTAAGACTGCTCTCATTAGAGTTACAAATGACTTGCTCTTATCATCAGATTGTGGTTGTATCTCTCCATTAGTCTTACTAGACCTCAGTGCTGCTTTAGCTGACACTTACTTTAGCTGACACGATAGCTGACACTATCGACCACATTATTCTTTTGAATAGACTAGAAAATTATGTTGGCATTAATGGAATTGCATTGGCATGGTTCAAATCATACTTATCTGACCATTATTAGTTTGTAGTAGTAAAAAAAAACGTGTCATTTCGATCACAAGTTAAATATGGAGTACCACAAGGCTCAGTACTAGGACTGTTGCTTTTCACTCTGTACATGCTACCCTTGGGAGATGTCATTAGGAAGCATGGCATTAGTTTTGACTGTTACGCTGATGATACTTCTACATTTCCTCGCGCCCTGACGAAACCTACCATTTCTCAAAATTAACAGAATGCGTAGCTGGTATAAAAATTTGGATGATGTGTAATTTCCTACTACTAAATTCAGAAAAAACAGAGATTCTAATTATTGGACCAAAAACTTCTGCACATAATAACCTAGAATACTGTCTAACACTTGATGGCTGCTCTGTTAAGTCATCTTCGTCAGTTAGGAACCTGGGTGTGCTCTTTGATACCAATCTTTCATTTGAAAGCCACATTTCTAGCACATGTAAAACCGCATTCTTCCATCTTAAAAATATATCTAAATTACAACATATGCTCTCAATGACAAATGCGGAACAGCTAGTTCATGCGTTTATGACCTCGAGACTAGATTACTGTAACGCTCTACTGGGTGGTTGCCCTGCTCGCGTGATAAACAAATTACAGCTGGTCCAAAACGCAGCTGCTAGAGTCCTTACTAGAACCAGGAAGTATGAACATATTAGCGCGGTTCTGTCAAAACTGCACTGGCTCCCTATTAAACATCGTATAGATTTTAAAATCTTGCTAATTACTTACAAAGCACTAAATGGCTTAGCTCCCCAGTACCTGAGTGAGCTCTTAATGCATTATAGTCCTTCGCGTCTATTACGATCTCAGAATTCTGGCCAGTTGTTAATACCTAGAATATCAAAATCAACCGCAGGCGGTAGATCCTTTTCCTATTTGGCACCTAAACTCTGGAAGATTCCTAGCATTGTTCGGGAAGCAGACACACACTGTCAGTTTAAATCTAGACTAAAAACGCATCTATTTAACCTGGCATACACATGACGCATTATCAATTTTTGTCTTCATATCCGTTAAAGGATTGTTAGGCTGCATAGATCAGGTCAGCCGGAACCGGGAACACTTCCTATAACATCGGATGTACTCGTTACATCAGAAGAAGAATGGCGTCTACGCTAATTTTTGTCTCTCTGCTTATCCCGAGGTTTACCAATTAGCGTGATTGGCTGGATCCGGGCCGTGTCCGGGTCGGATGGGGAACTTGCGCCTGTGTGCGGCAGCAGCGTGGCCCTGGGGTGTCGGCGGAGACTGTGTGAACTAGCTCATCCTTTGTAAAGACCTTACCGACTCATCAGCCAGTGGCACATATCCCCAACAAACCGCCCCATACCGGTGTGATGAAAAAGATCTTAAACTAGATGGAACTGGATAAAATATTTTGACTGTTGCGATTCCAAATCGGTTTAATGACCTGTAACTCTGCCTGAGTATCGGACAAGTGTTCACTGTTGGCCAGAGGAGAACTGGCCCCCCGACTAAGCCTGGTTTCTCCCAGGGTTTTTTTCTCCATTTGTTGGAGTTTTGGTTCCTTGCCGCTGTTGCTTTTGGCTTGCTTAAGTTGGGAACACTTGCTTGATATTCAGCAGTGTTTTTAGTATGCCTGCATTGGCGCCGTTGTATGCGAACTGAGCTGAGCTGGACGATTACGTCACTATTTTCTCCAGTGCCGATATACATAGATTAACTAGATTAATAACTATTGGTCTTTGCAACGGATTGAATTAATAATATATAGAATAAGCTGGACAATGACACCATTTTCTTTGGGAGCTGCTGTGCAGCCAAAAATTATTTGCCAATTATTAATGTAAAGCTACTTTGCCACAATTTGCATTGTAAAAAGCGTTATATAAATAAAGTTGACTTGACTTGAATTAGATCATTTTGACTATAATATTGCTGTTAGTAGATTTTCATTTTAAGAAAGATATAAAAAATGTCTTCTCAGATTTTGGACCACTTCAAATGCGGTTCCAAATACGATGATCAGAATTTAGAGGAAAACTGAACATAACTTCAGGTGAAGTTAGTAAAAATATGTAAATTCCTGTGTCATATGAGTAATTGGAGCAAGAGTGATTAATATTATTTATATATTTCAGTTCTTGATTTTAGAAATGTTGAAGGCCATAGCACCTGAATGATAAATTACTGGTTTACGATCACTCTTGTAGTTAGTGAAGGCTGTTGAATTGAGTTATGAGCCGTATGAGAGGATAAACACTACAAAATCTGTAAAATGTTGGATCTGACGAGTCAACAACATTTTTGTCATTATAGGTTCTAAAGTACTCCTCTGTGATTTTCACAGAGAAAAGGCATGGATGGAGTGGACAAGGAAAAAGGAAAATGGTGTAACATGTCAGGAAAAGGTTCTTAATCTTCTAAGAGCTATTGCAGATTCTCAGACGAATGAGGACTTTGAGAACAGCACTGTTACCCTTCAACAACATCCAGACTGGCAGTCAAACGAGAAACTGAGAAGGTTTCTCAGCAAATGGCTTTGTCATGCAGAGGTGAGTGTACTTCTCTGTAAGTTCTATTAATAATCAGCAATGATGGTGTGAAAAATAGTATGACGCATATTATGCTGTTCTGTTTCCTGGACTAGAGATGGGTAAATGTGTTCAGAAATGAAAACCTGAATGTGGCCGTCTTCACAAATAAAGGTGTTGAAAAACAAAAGGATGTCCTGAAGCATTCATACCTTAAAGGTCACAGAAACTGCAGCCTGAGCGAAACAATAATAGTCATTATGAGAGACTTCCTGCCAAAATCCTATCAAAAGTAAGAACTGGATGGTTGTGGAAATTAATTTGGTGACTGTCATATTTTACCTTAACACACAAGAAATAAATGTTGCTATAATGTGACCCATACATGTTTTTTTGTTTTTTTTTTAGATTCATTCAATGATTTGGAAACTAAATATGAATTTGGGTATCTAAAAATCTTGTTTTCCATACACAGATACGTTGAATTGAATATCAAATGCTCAAGTGGCTCAAGCAAATACAGTGGAAATATGCCTTTTTTTCTAAGAGATAGACCAAGAATTATGGCTCAACACATCATGAAAAGGCACCAAGAGTCGCTGCTCTTTAATGCAAGAGACATAACGTCTGCTGGGGAGAACGTCTTCAGTGTTCAAAGTCTGACTTCACAGGAAGAACATCTGGTGAACTTTGGTAAAGGCGACGAGATGCCTTCATGTACATGCATGGACTGGCGGAGACATCTTCTCCCATGCCAGCATTTCTGTGCTGTTTTTACCTTAGTTCCTGGATGGAGTTGGGAGAATTTGAGCGCATCGTACAGGAACAACCCACTCTTCACCTTTGACGAGGTTTGCCTGGGACACTCTAAGACAGTTCCTCTGACTTCTGCTGATCTTCAGGTTGAAGAGCTTCTAATGAAGAATCAGGAGAACAATAATAGTCCAGAGGGAGACGTCTGCACTTCCAGGCCAGAAAGAAGTCTGTCTCCTGCTGCTCCCTCAGAAACCATCCTGATCACAACTAGTATTAAAGAAAAAAGGGAGAAATGTGGTACCTTGTTAAAGGAGATATCTGATTTGACATGCCACATACAGGATGGGACATTATTAGATTCAGTAACTGATCGCCTTACAGATCTTTTAGAAGATTTGAGGCGACACATTTCCCATGATGACATTCTTGACCTTTCCTACGCACCACCATCCAAGAAAATGTGTTTATCAGTTCCCACCGGGCACCCAGACTCACTTAACACAATCCCAGAAAGATGCCCTGTATCTGGCATAGTTGGTGATGCAGACAACCCCCACAAGTGACTTTAAAGGTGGTACTTCACTTAATTGTGATTTGTGTACAATTTTCGTCAGTAAAATTTAAAATTTTCTGTACTAATTGTAGTATGTGTTGTATTTTGAGTCTCTCCTGTTCTTGGTCTGAATATGAGGGATGTAGCCTCATGCTCTGGGATGGTAACTGAAAGATTGTAGGTTCAAACCCTGCAAGTAGTACTGGATCATTGTTTTGCGGAGTCCTGACAAAACCAGCCTGCTGGTCGTTAAAATAGCCATCTTGAGCAATTTTAAAGTACTTTTTCAGCAGAACACAGAAGTAGAATTTATGTTTGATATATACATTTTATTTGATAAAGCCTGTACAGTTAAAGTTTGTTTACAAACTCTGAAATCATAACATTGCAACTTTTCACAAAAAATGCCAAAAAAGGTTTAAAAAAAGGTGGAGTGGTAGATATGTGGGTATTTTATCGTAGTCATAATCATAATCATGAGTATTACTAGGAATTCCGCTTTTCTTTTTATCTTTACGTCTGTGGTTTGTGGTTTGTGGTTGGAAAGAAATGCTTACCTGTGGTTGATGCGGAGCTCTATAAGAAGACCTCCACCTCCTTCTGAGGAACACTGAAGTTCAAATTCTCAAAGCTTCTTCTTCAGGCTGGTTAGAGATCATCTCCCAAGATGCTCCGGAACGTCTTTCTTGTCAGCTTGCTCATATATGCAGGTAAAATCATCTCTGTTCTTGTGGCATTGCTGCTTGTATGTTAATAGACATGGTTTGAAATGACAAGAACTGTAAGCATAATAGACGACATGCATTAAGAGTCATTAATTTATTAATCGTTAACTATTCTTTATTTATTTTCAGTCTGCGCAATTCACTTGGAAATTCGTGAAGTGGACTCTGCTGAGGATGAACTTGAAGAAATCCTTGTAAGCTCCTCCTGACGGCAATAGTTTGTTAAACAAGTGTATATTTTAAAACAATGACCTTGTATGTAAAGCATACAAGAAATAGGGGGGAAATTTTACTTTGTTGCATGTGATTAACAGGTAGTGATACATAAACTAGTTCATTATAAGTAGCATAGTTCTTTGTACTGTCCCCTTGAGTCAGTGCAGAGAGATTTGGAGTGACTACTGCTGTATTCTTGTCTGCTTTGATATCAGTTTCTGATTATGATGTGTTTTCAGGCTGACATGGTGGAACAACAAATATTTGATAAGTGCGCAATATGTGAGTACTTCATGAAGAAGGTGAAAAAAAGAATCTCTGCTAATGCATCGCCGGTGGGTGACATGATTACCGTCGCAGTATGTAACTGTATGTGCCTTCACAACAACTTTTATTAATGACATAATTTCCTTCAGGATGAAATCAAAAACAAGCTGAACAGTACCTGTGGAAAGGCCGGGCCGCTGAAATCTCAGTGCAAGCACTTTGTTGAGAAGTATTTGAGCGCTCTGATTGATGAGCTGATGACTCATGACGGGCCAAAAACCATCTGTGTTAAAGTTCATGCCTGCAAGTAAGTGCCACAAATATACCCAGTCCAAACGTTCACAATCTTATCTCTTTTTTTCCTCTCTCACTCTTTTTGGACAGTAATATAGTGATACACAATATAAATGAGGAGGTTATGAATAACTTTTGTTTTGTTTGTTCTAGGCCAGAACCACCCACAAAGGAGTTCATTGTTGCTTTTAACAGCTTGTAAAATAGAGAAATTATTACTGTGAACGCATTATATGTATTGTATATGCATTACAATGAAAACAAAATAAAAAATATATGAATAAAACGATCAATGATCTGTTTTTTCATTTCAGCTGAATCCAAATGCTTTCTCATTAAGTGAAATCAAGTCTATACACAATAAATGACAATATTCAAAAAACAAAACCTCAGCAGAAATTTATATTATACCGGATTCATTTCATTGCTAGTGCATTGCTTTGTCAGTGTTTGCATTTTATTCATGTTTCCGACAATGAATGAGGATGCTTGTATGATAAGAACAATGTTCAGTCCGATGTGATTATGATTCAGTGAGGTATGCAGGAGATTTTCATGTAGCTGCAGTTGAGTGAAGGGTTCTTGTGGCTAACCATGAGACTCCTACCAAATGTAGTTTAGAGCTCCTACCACAGTCTTGCAGTATCACACCATCTAAAGGTCCCTGCCTAGTTAGATAATGGTATTTTTTAATGATGCCTTACAGAACTTGACTTCACAAGCACACATCAAGGCACAGCGTTTCTTTATGAGTGGCTGATGACACCGTTTCACTCAACTATCCTGAGAAAAAAATATTATTTCATGCTTTTAAGGGCTAAAAATCAGGCGTCAGTGCCTGATGAAATATTTGATATTAAATGTAGCTTGGAATAAAAATTTGTTATTGTCATTATACACTATTGATCAAAGGTTTGGGGTCAGGCTCTATGAATCACCCGTAGTTCAAGCCAGAGGTGCCGGGTACATGGTTTTCCCCTACACCACTATTTGTAGAGCTCCTCGCATCCAATAATCACAAGAGCTTTTGTCTTTTATTTTAAAGCCAAAGGGTGTAGCTTACATCATTTACCAACAGGGACTCACTGGACCATGCAAACAAGCCCAGAACACATTTTAAAATATAGCAGCCTTAAAATTCAGTCATTAGGTTCTGGCACAAAAACTCCCCTAATACATCCTCAACTTCCATGAGAAAATAACTCTCATAACAAATGCTGACCTAACAAATGCATTAAATAGCAATTATCTAACCCAACCTAGTATGTTCTACCATGTATTTATATTCTTTGTACTGATTTAAATAATCATTATTGACATACACAGTCATTTACAGTGTTTTTATTTTACTTTATTTTATCTTGAGCTATTTTTGCATTGTAATGTGGGTAATATTTGAATGTAATATTTAGTTGAACTTCAGCTTCTTTAGATCTGACTGAAGTGAACATAAATTGCACTTTTAAATTAATTTTGTGATGCATATTGTAATATTGTAATGATTCAACTCAACACAACCACACAAGCCATTTCCTCTTTTATCATGTCTTTCTCACAGTTCAAATATCTGATAAGATCATCCTTGAATCTTGCTGATGCATAAAAATATGATATGTGCCCAAATATGGTAACCCATTCTCAGAATTTGTGCTCTGCATTTCACCCATCCAACCGCACAGACGCAGCAGTGAACACACATCTTGAGCAGGGGGCCGTCGTTTTTTCTGTGGGGGCCTTGTTTGAAGGGTTTTGGTCCCTTTCTCACGGCCACTTCAATTGTGGGTAATGAGAGTGGAAGAGAGCGCTGTTCATTCACTTCCTCCACCTAAATTTCCTGCTGTTGTTTCTTTGACACAAACCTTCGATCTTTGGCCACAACTGCCCTCAATACATGAAAAAAACATGAGAGCATCTCTTCTTGTATTGGTTCAAAGGAAATGATAACAGCTACATGCACTGCTTTTCATGACACAATGGATAAGGTATGATATTATTTTTAATAATGCTGATTGTCTGCATTATTAAAAGTGATTAAAAATGTTCAGTGTGTCAGTAAATTATCTGTCAAATTTTGCTGTTTAGTTGTCTGGCTGTTGTGACAAGGGACTAAGTGTGAAAACCATATCAAGTGATCATGACACATGTAGGTGCTGGTGAAGATGAACCACCCCAGCAAACATCGCATATACACCCTCATGTCATTCCATATCTGTATAGTTGTCTTTCCTCTGCGGAACACAAAATGATCCAGTTGGGTAACTTGAGTACATTGGGATTATTAGGGTTGGAACTGAGAAGAGTTTATGGAGAGCTGCTTTAACATTAAATCATTCAAATCTATTTTCATCCTACGTACTAGTTCTTATTTATTAGATACTAGTACTTGTTCATTATAAACTCATACCTATTAAATAGATAGTACTTAATGATTGGCTACAAGTAGGGTAACACTTTACAATAAGGTTCATTAGTTAACTACATTATTTAACATGAACTAATAATAAACTGTACAGCATGTATTAATCTTTGTTGATGTTGATTTCAACTGTAGGGGATTTTACAGTTAAAGACCCAAAAGACCAGATATGATAAATGAAGACCCGGAGTCAGAGTTTAAAAAAAATAAATTGAAGAAAATTTTAATAAAGAATAGTTTGCAGTTTCATCAGCAGAAGCCAGCTTCAAGTCTCACAAGGAGTTCGTAGGCTGCGCTCTCTCTCCTCCTCCTCTCTCTCTCTCATTCACATTTCCAGAACAATTATACTCTAACAGAGTCCACTAACTACGTCATTACTAAGATTCTGATTGGTTAAGAACACTAGACAAAACTGGTAATTTTCCACACATGGACAGATAGTCAGAAGCATATCTTCTTCCATTATGATGCTGACGATCGGACCCTGAAGTTAGGCACAGAATGTCCTTCTAGGTCAGGTCCATAGGCGCCTTCGGGTCTCCAGTCCAGATGACAACAGTCCACCATTACCCATAACAGACCTGTACAGAACACTGAGCGCACATACATAGATACACATGATTCACAGTTTCTTCAAGGCTGAAGTTGATCTGAGCTCTGCTCTGAACAGGAAACTTTACCAAAACATTCTGATAAGTTGTACTTTTCTCTCAGTCAGAGGTACAGACAATATTCAACATTATTTTCTAGTGTTTGAAAATGAAAAGGAAATTAAAGGCTTTAACGTAAGTTAAAGTTACTCATTCTAAATAATTCAACATTTAGAAAGATAATTTCGTGATAAATATCAAAATATATATGTTGAAGCGGCAGTGGATTCCAGAATCCACCCCTTCACAACATTTACTAATACATTATTAAAATCGTAATTAGTTAATGCACTGTGAAATAACATGAACATACAATGAACAACTGCATTTTCATTAACTAATGTTAACAAAGATTAGTGAATTCAGTAACAAATGTATTGCTCATGGTTAGTTCATTTTAGTTAATTCATTAACTAATGTTTAACTAATGAACCGTATTGTAAAGTGTTACCACTAGTACTTGTTCCATAGATGCTAGTACACATTTATTAGATTCTAGTACTTAGTCCAAATGTTACTAGTAAGATTCTTTTATTTTACTAGTAAGAGTTTTAACTGAAGTCTGCAGTGGCCGTTTTGACCAGTCATAACAAGATGAGTAAAAAAAAAAAGCAGCCGTGACTAGTAAAATAAGAATTGTTACTAGTAATAATTAGAAAAGATACTTGGGTCAAATGAATAAGTACTAGTGTCTGTTTAATAGGTGTATAATGAAAAGTTATTGTATGTAATAAATAAGTACTTCCTGTAAAAATATACTATCTGTGTTACATGTATTCCTGTGTTGGACTTTGTTTTTGTCCTTGACCACGTCATGTTTGGTTTTTCCCGCCACTGTTATGTTTCTATGGTTACAGATTTGATTTCATTATGAGTTTAGTCTTGTCAGCTGTGTGTCATTAATTAGTCTTGTTTGCTCCCCTGTGTTCCTTGCATAGCTGTGTTTCCTTCAGTTGCTTGTTGAGCGTCGTCTATGTTGAGCGTCTTGTGTGGAAGTTACTTCCTGGTGATTTCTCCTGTTCTGTGAAGCTATTTGTATTAAAACCTTATCTCCGAGTTTGTCCTTCGTTGTACGCATCATTTTCCAGCAAGACCATAACAATCTGCTTATTGACCCTGAATTTAAAGTAAAAACAGATGCGCATAAAAACTTCTCCACAATTTTACATCAACAAACCATACACGTTCAGTGACCGTGAGCTGCATTACATGTGGGATTGGTGGCAAACAAAGAAATCTCAAACATTAATTTTGATCAAGGCTTTTCTTGCAAAAACAAGTTAATTTGACGGTCGTCGGAGAAGTCACACTGCATGATGGTGTGCCAAACCTTTTGACACTGCCAGAATTTCGTCTGAGGTCAAATCTGATCGCAATGGTCATTACTGTCGGGGAACTTGTCAAACTAATGACCAAAGACTACAGATTTTAGCCTAGGATTGGAGGAATACTTTAGGATTTCAAAATTTGTCTCAGACGACCAAATTGTGATGAAAATTGTACAGTGTGCACCCGGCTCTAGACTGAATTGGTTTTGCACTGTTTTCCATTTCCTTTGTCTCATAGGTTACTCATTGCTAAATTAATCATCAGCTGTGTCTCGTTTCTTTGATTAGTTCACTTAAGCCCTGTGTTTGGTTCAGTTCAGTTTGTTACGTTTTATGTGTTTGTTCTTTTTCGTGTTCTGAATATTCAAAATTTTGTTAAATAAAATTTGAAAAATGCTGTGATTAGATCCTGTGACAGAATAACGGACCACCTCACATGGCTCTAGCAGCAGTAGATATTCTCCTCTCCCAGAGGGATCTCTCTCTTTGGCACATACACAGAGGTATTTAGATCTGGTCTCTTTCACACATTATGATGACACCAACCTCTGTGTAGCTTCCAGGATTTTGTGTGATGGGTCCTTGTCCACAACGGATCCCCCTGTACAGTAATGGAGAGCAAAGAGAAAAACGGTGCACTAGCCGCAGTCACCACCTCAGCGACTAAACAGCCAGAGCCCACCACAGATGCTGAGCTGGAGCCTGCCAAGATGAGCCATACATCGTATCAGAACCCAACAAATCATCTGACCAGGTGTGTGAGCCAGCAACAACATCAGTCACCAAGAGACTGCTGGTGGAGTATGAGGGGATGAAGTGCAGCCCTGCCCCCTCGACTGCAGCTGACAATCCTCCACCTATTGACTTTGAGAGTGAGTGCAATCTACCGGCATTGTCACCTTGTACCAGACCTGTTCCCTTGTTGATGTCTGTGTTCCCGTCCTGCCTCTCACTCCCACCTCCTCTGCCTGAATCAAGTCTGGTACATTAAGAATCTGTCTGTCTCATGTTGGCCAAGAGGGTCATTTAGAGAGAATTTGTCTTTTCCCTGAGTAATGTGTTTGTCCTGTGTCATCCTAAAGATTTAATCTTAAAGTTCCTGTCTGCACTGCCCAGTCCTCCTGCGCTGCTTGCACCATATTGTCACTGTCTTGTCCCTGCAGCTCTTCCCACACTAGCTTTGCCCATACGTCTGGATTCACCTGGTACCTTCGTGTTTGCCTTTTCAGCAATTACTTGGCCCAGATCTTCCGTGCCCGCCACTCCATCTTAGCCAGCCCACTGACCAGCTAAGGTGGAGCCGACTCACCCCTTTGGCTCCACCTTGGACCGTCGCCCCATCGGCTCTACCGGGACCATCTGTAACAATCAGGGCTTGACATTAACACCCACCAAATGGGGGTGGTAACACAGTCCCTCACTAGCCACTTTAGCTGGATGAATCTTACGTATAATATATATTTCTTTTTATAGTTGTAGTCATCTAAAATAAAGTAAGTGCCATGTAGTGTTTTCAAAATGACTGATTTTTCAATACTGAAATATTTGAAACTCTTCCAAAATAGTGTATCTGATCTATATAAAAGATCAATGATAAAGAGGGTATACATTGACGACACTTTTCCACCAGAACAAACCCTCTCAGCTGGGCTGAGTGGAACAGAGCCTGCTGCATGACTACACTTAATAGGGGACACTGAGAAAATGCAAGTAAAACAAACAATTAAAAGTTGTACTCAATAGTGTTTCTTACAACTTACCAAAGATCCAGTAAAATCCATGGATATTGACATGTAGCCAGGAATCATGTTTCCAGACATATATGTGCCTGATTTTGATACCAGGGAAATACATAAAGCAAATTTGACTGTGAATGCTTTATATAGGCTACAGTAAATACAATAGGTAGGTCTAAATCCAGGTGATCACTTATCAATGTTATATATATCATCTTATAACCCAACCCTAAAGCTTGTATAGTTTTTGTCAGTGTTCATTTAAAAACACCCAATTATGCAGAATATAAGATGGTCAATATTTAATTGATGAGTTGTCAATACAATATATAACAATTAATGCAATATATAGGGTATGACTTTACCCCAAAATTCAACATATTGACAAAATGATCACTGCAAATCCATGTTTCGCTGCCTGGAGTCCAGTTTCTGTGAACTGCAACGATCCATTTTCTTCTTTTCTGTGGCTTTCACAGTCTGTAAAAATATACCTCAGATTTCTTGTCAAATGTATTCCAGCAGATTTTGTGCTCGCAGAGAAACTATATCATTGGAATCACTTTCAGAATAATTTTGTCCAGCTGATGAACAATCAAAACATTGACAGCCAATCAGAATCCATCCTGCTGTATTGAGCTGGAGCATTTAAAATGCCAGACGAGCACATGCTTAGAATAAACAGAACGATATCGTCTGATGTGTGGACGCTAATATAGTTATCTTTATAATTATCGTTCTTGCTGTGAACGGGCTTTAACAGTATAATCTGTGTCAGGTCTTAAAGTAACAGCAAAGTAATATACCCACTGCCAAATTATAAGATAAAATATCTAATATAAAAATATCTATGATTTTTTTCCATGGTATTAATATCAAAATTATGGCCAATGGTGAGCCAAAAAGTTAATGTCAAGCCCTGGTGACGATGAGTAACACATATAGCTCACAGGAAGATGAAAAAAGTGTGAAGACTAATAGTAAATTTGATGTTGAAGTTCTCACAATGTCTGTGGTTTCTGGTTGAACAAAGAGGTGTTTTAAGCCTTGTGGCATCAAAGATCTTCAGCAAACAAGTGGAGAGTTTCACTGCGTTCAGACTCTTTTGCCAAACAAGATGCTGCGAAAAATCCTCCTGGTCACCCTGCTGATATCCTCAGGTAAAAGTCCAACAATTACTTATCTTTATCAATCTGTGTTTATCTTTTTTTGTGTGCCTAGCTGAAGAGAGAAAAAAAGTGTAGACCAATTTGTAACAGATTAAATTCATACATTCATAATGTTGGTTATGCTAAAAACCAACTTGAATGTCTCCGTTATATACATATTTATCTAATTTTCTCACTGTTTAACTGAACTAGTATGCCAGGAGCAGATATTGTCTTCTCAGATTATGTTAATTTTATTACGCATTTTTTCCTCACAGTTTGTGCTTTTCACTGGGAAATGCACAAAGAAGAGTCTAATGAAAATGCCATTGAAGAAAGCTCTGTGAGTTGTCCACAACACCTTTTATCATGTTACCATTGTATGTTCAGTTGTACAGTAGCACAGAGAACTGCATTCATCAGATTATTGTGTATCAATATCTGTTAGTGGTCAAAATATGTTCATAGAAATCTGCTTGACCTTTTAAGATCTTTTCAGTTTTGTGATAATAGCAAAAACCCCAAAATTAACTAATTTAGCTGAGTCATTATTTTACACATTTCATCAAAATCCACAAATTATCTTAAAACAGGAATATCTCGATCATTAGATATAAGAGGTCACATCTTTGCCATATACTGAAATGAAATGATTACACTTTATTTCGATGGTCCACTTTAGACATTGTAACTATAAGTAACTTTGCAACTACACGTCAACTAACTCATTAGAGCATTAGTAGACTGTTAGGTTAGGGTTAGGCGTTCGGATTAGTATAAATTGACATGTAGTTGCAAAGTTACTTACAGTTAGTAGAATGTCTAAAGTTTGACTTTCTCCTGAAACAGCTAGTCATGGCAGATTTAAACTATTGACTCTAAAATCCTGTATGTGGTCCTGTTAGGGTGATATACAAACAGAACAACTACCTGGAGTGTGCTGGGCTTGCAAGTGGGCCATGAAGAAGGTGAAAAGACAGATATCCAATGGAGCAACTGCGGTTAGTACAAGTACTCTTTTATATGATTTAATAAACAAATTAATGTTACTCAAATACAGAAACTACAATATTAAAGAATACTTAGAGACTTGTGGCTTAAAGTGTGCTTGTCACTTTCCTACAGGACGACATTAAAAAGAAGGTGTTGATGGTCTGTGATCAGATTGGGTTCCTAAAGTCAATGTGTAGGAAGTTTGTGAACAAGTACATGGACACCCTGGTCGAAGAACTTTCAACTAATGATGATCCCAATACCATCTGTGTTAACATTAGTGTTTGCAAGAAATAGGCTTGAAGAAAAGGGTTAGTCCATCCAAAAATGAAAATTCTGTCATCAATTGCACACTCATGTCGTTCCAAACCCTTAAGACTTTCGTTCATCTTTGAAACACAAATCTGACAGATCTCTGTCCCTTCATTGAAAGTCAAGCATGCTTTCAAGCATATGTGAATAAAAGCTCATATTTAATCTGCTCATCATATAAAGCGACTGTGTCTCTTCAGAAGACTTAGACTAAACCACTCAATTCATTTTTTTTTTCTTTTACAATCTCTTCATGAAAGTATGATGCGTCAGTTTTGGGTGAGTAGACTTTCAATGGAGGGACAGGAGTCTCAGATTTTGAAGATGAACATGAGATGACATGAGCACGAGTAAAAGATGACTGAATTTTTATTAAATGGCCTATAAGATTCAAAGTTTAAAAATCATATTCTCTGAAAATTAAAAAAAAAAATGCAAAAAGTAATTTTTATTTGCTTCTGAGTGGTCGCTTTAGCCGGAAAAGTTTATGAAACTTTGCAGAGTGCACTAGAGCCAATGGTGTGATTATTGTGGCTTTGTATATCACAGGTTATTTTTGCACCAAGCATCACACCACCATACCACTTTTTGTACCTGCAATTAACGGAAAATAAACGCGTGAAAAATGCTCATGTTTTGTCATGTCTTTGTACTTTCAAAAATTATTAAAGAACAAACAGAACATTCTTGAATTTGTATTTTATTGGTCCATCAGCACCGCACTACACATTGATGTCTCACGCCCATTTTCAAACTCATAATTTCTTAAGTTTCACAAAGTAATCTCCAATAAGGACAATTTGAAAAAAAGACTAAATGGAATAAAATGGGATTGAGTCACAAGTATAAACAAACAAGTGTCCACACAAATAATTACAATAAAAAAAAAAAAAAAAAAACACATAATGACTTAATGAAGTGATACATGCTACAATTAGACAGTATTTACAGACAAATGTTGTCAAACATTCACCCATTAATAGTAAAAATGTTGTACTTGTACAACAAACAATACTAGTAGAGGTTATATTTAGACTAACACTACAGCCTAAAATAGTTTACTGCGAGGCTGCAGTGACGCTCAGCATGCATTTGGAGTTGCGAGAGAAGACATGCACAGGTTCTGATCTCCGTCTCCAGCTCTGCTGCAGTGCATTCTGGTCCAGTTTATTCAGACTCTGGGAGCACAAACGCAGGTCTCGGATGTGATCGGATAGACTGTCCAAGCAAACATCACCAAGAGGTCCTGACACCTGACAGCCTGTCGTGAAGAACAGACTTCAAATGTTAGTGGACACACTGTAAAATACACAAGCCACATTCACAAACAACAGCAATCATTTTTTAAGTTTGTTTAGATCAGGGATTGGCAACCTTTTTGTCATGAAGTGCCATTTTTAAGTTTCTGAGGTAATCTCTGTGCCACAATCCCCCTCCCCCATATGCAATACACAAACATATTTAAACTATTTGCTAACATAGAAATAGTGCAGAACCATAAATATTTATGAAGCAAACATTTCATAAATTTTGATTTACATGTGTCAAAATCATTTGTTTTCAGGTTTAAATTTGACTTTGAAGGACAGATTACCAAGATTACACCTGGGGCCGGATTCACAAATCCTTTTATCTTACCACTAAGTGTTCTCCTAAATAGCAGTAAAAGTTCTTAGTTAAGAGTTTTCTCTTTTACTAAGGAATAGAGAAGCTTAATCTGAGAGTAAGGGCGGGTTGGCCTCGTTGCTATGGATGATGTCAACACACTTACTATCTATGCACACAGTGATTGGCTGATGGGGGAGGAGTCTCTGTCAGTGATTTAATCATATAAATATTGTAGAATGAGGTGTCATGTTTCTATATTAAAATAAAGGTTTTAAAATACAAATGTTGTCATATTCAAATAAAGATTTTTTTTAATAAAAATTTTGCCATATTCAAATATGCCATATTTAAAATGTAGGCTAACTGTCACTAATTACATGCGCAGTCGAGAAAATGCAGAATTCAAGCGACAAATAAAGCGTATGGCAAAAAGATCTGCGTTGTAATTTTGATGATGATCAATGGGATGTTATATATAAAAGTGTCTTTTTTCATTCTCTAGTAACAAAATAATTTAACAAAATTACAAATTTATACAAAGTTCGCCTTAGTAAGATATATTCTGGTCACATAGGGGCACCATTATGCATATTTTTTGGAACTGCGAAAAATAAAAGGAGTTTTGGGATTCTGTACATGAGTTCTCTGTGATGACGCTGAGGAAAACATATCACAAGACTCCTTTAATAGATCTTTTTGGGGTAGACTTAAATAAAACATCAGACTCTGGATTTATAAAAAAAAGGTAGGTCTGATTTCTTATGTATCTAAGAAATATATTTTACTAAACTGGAAAAAAGAACCACCAACATTCAAATTATTTAAACATATTATAAACGACACACTACACATGGAATATTTATCATACAGTTTAAAAAAACAAAACCCACATCTTCTTAGAGACCTGGAATATTTTTTGGGTCCATCATGAACGCTTTGTGTGGACAGTGGATGAAAAACTATATAGACATGAGTCACTGACCATCATGTGCTATCAGTTTGTTTTAGTTTTAATTTGCTAATACAAACTGGACCTGTTGATGCATGTTACATTTGTGTACCCTGATACTGCTGAATATACAAAATAATTGTTTTGTTTGTTGTTATATTGTAAACTGATAAATAAAAAATAAGATAAAATAATAAAAACAAGAATTCAAATGACAAATTATGTTTTGTAAACAAAGTTTGGGAGGAGCGCATTCAAATGGTCTATCTAATCAGCTCGAGTGGTGGTATATACCTCCTATAGTTACCTCGACAGTTTTCTGCATCCCTCCGCCATCCCGTTCCTTACTCTCGGCTGGGGATATGGGGGAGAACTCTGGGTTTGGGCTAAATCCCAGGCTTGAGCCCTCGATCCTCTTGGACAGCATGCCAAATGCGTTTATTTTATTTGCTTACTCTATTGGATCATTTATAAGTGTGATCTAGTGAAAACAACTGCCACAGATAATCGGACATTATTTATTTATTAAAGATTTTTGCCGTTTTACTGTAGATTCAGATCTATAACTCAAAACATTGCATTTATGAAGAAAAGGTTCAGCACCCAAGGCTCTATCGGTCTTTAGGTTAATTAGGATTGTTTGTGATTTAGTCTTTGTGAAACATTAGGAGTAGTCAAGAAGACTCCCAAATCACTGATTTAGGAGTTATTTTTAACGCAAAAATGCTTTGTGAAATACTCTTAGAGCAAAAATTTAGGAGTCCTAAAATAAGGACTGACATGGACATTATTTTTAAGAGTTTCTCCAAAATTGGCAAGTTAGGGGCTACTCTTAGCCTTAAGATGTTTTGTGAATACGGCCCCGTGTCATTCATGTGTTTTAACCGATCGGATAGCTATCCGTTTTATTAAAACTGTTCTATTTAAACTGTGTCTTCACAAAACAAAAATAAATGTTTCCCAATTGTGTTCACTTGCGTCAATGGAGTTCACTTCACTGAAAGCATGACATGAGCTCATGCTATTTACTATCAGCTAACTGGAGATCAAAGACAGCATCAGCACTTGTAAGATCATATGGTTTCACAACTAATGAAGATGACTGTGCATTGTGCTTCAGGATGTGACGCTAAACTTTCAGTTTCATTTGTGTCAGTTTGCACATCAGCTTGCAGAAGAGATACTCTGCTGCTCATCTGTAGCGATGCGTGCTGCAGTAGAGCTGGGGTAGGTACCGGGAGCCATTATAAGACACTCTCACATGTTTAGTTTTTACCATTTTGGAAGGAATAAAACTTACATTTATGGCTTCAACAACCATATGCATTTTGTCCAGTTTTATCTGGAATGCGAAAAAGTGCCCTCTGTTTCAGTGTTTTCACGATTGGATAGCTATTCGATCAGAGAAATCCCATGTGACCAGGTACACATTAACAGAGATATATATACACACACACACACTTCCTTTCCATAGTAATAAATTTGATATATTTGAATATTTGTACTAGCAATTCCTCACATTTATGATCAGATTTGAAAGCTCAAAAAGTAATAGTACAGGTCCGAATTTTTTTGAAACTAAAACCTTTACGTTATCAGCGCAGATATTTAACCACTAAAACACTGGCAGGATCCAAAAAGCAAAATACACAATAAAAAGGACAATTTATGCTTCTGAGCAGTCGAGATGCTGGCAATCAAACCTGAATCTCACAAAAAGCACTTGGGGAAAAGAAAATACCTTGAAGATTGAGATGGGTCAAAGGTCGCTGGGCTTCCATGAGGGCATTAAGGAGACTTTGAAGACCGACTGAGGTCACTGAAGGGTTGGCGGACAGGTCCAAAGACACCAGGGAAGGACAAACAGGAAGACACCTAAAACCAACCAATGATCATTATTGAGAATTTATTATAAATAAGTAATATTGTGCAAACTGAAATCAGGATATAAATGATGCATTAACATTTCGGTACAGTAATAGAATGGAATGATTCACCTAGCAAGCAAGAGGACGCTATGGTCCGTAAGGCCATTTCCAGCCAGATTTAAGTGTGTGAGTGGACAGTCACCCTGGAAGCCAAACACAAACATTTAGTCAATATTATTTACATAGCTATTCAATGTTAAATAGACTTTAGTCAACACATTTTCACAGACGCTACTATGTGTACAATTTCTCAACTTCTTGAAAACTTAAGCTAAATAAATGACCCAGTTTAACCCAGTATTTAGTGTCCAATTAAATTTTGTGCTAATATATTAATTTGACTAATAATAATAATAATAATCATAATTAAATAAATATTATTATTGAATTTTTTTTTATTTTTAATAATGAAAGTTGAGTATTTACGGATAAATATAACTATAATAATTATAAAATAATATTTTTATTTTACAGAAAACTTGCAGGGTTACCCGTTAACATGCAAGCAGCCTATGACTATAAATAATTAATAAATGTATATAATATATAAATATGACTATAAATAAATCAATAAACAAGTTAATGTTAGATGACTTTCAATTTATGCTTAGAACCTTATCTTTTTTTGACAACTGTACAAGTCCACGTTTCGAATGAATTGTTTGATGACTGAATTCAACTTGTAAGGATTTCAGTTTTAGTTTCATTACAATTTTTTTTTCTCTTGTGCCTGTGGGTCCACCATGCTGCAAGAAAGACTGACCGCCTCTGCTTCTCATACCTACCAGTAAATTGCCAAAATCGATTTACCGTTTTTTTTTTTTTAAAGGGCCTGTTCACAAGTGATCTCTTAATGGTAATTTACCAGTAAAGACTGTGTGTGTGAAAAGGGGCTATTATTAGCAATGTTAAAAACAATTGAGCTGCTTTCATACAAGTTTTGCCTTACAACAACAAATAAAAAGGAAAGAACAAAGAAAAGAAAAAAGTTCTGAAAATTAATAATAAAAAAACAACTGAAAAACTGGAATCAAAGGGTTGCAAAAGTCATCAGTCCCCTGGTTTAATACTTTTGTAGAGCTACCTTTTGCTTTAATTACAGCTAATTAAATCTTTTTGGATAAGTCTGTACTCCCTTTGTACACCTAGATTGGGGAATATTTGCCCATTCTTCCTTGCAGAATTCCTCAAGTTCAGTCAAATTCTCCCGGTGAGCGGCAATGGACTGCTCTCTTCAGGTCCATCCACAGATTTTAAATCAGATTTAAGTCAGGGCTCTGACTTGGCCACTCAAGCACATTCATCTTCTTTCTCCTTAAGCCATTGCATTGTACTTTTGGCAGTATATTTGCAAACCGTGATACATTTTTCATTTTTGATCAATAAAAAGGAGTTAAAAAAAATTGGACAAGAATTCAGTTTACCTGTGTCAGGAGTTTAGTAAGGATCTCCATCGCAGGCAGGTCGGATGGACCTCTACAGACTGCAGAAAGCTGAAGGTGTGTGAGACACTGCATCGGTAAAGTCTTCAACACAAGCTCAAAACCAGTGGAGCCCAGTGCATTATGGGAAAGGCACACTGACCGCATATTCCCGGTGCCTGGAGAGCACAACATAGCATTACAGAAACAATATAAATCTACTTTGGCTTCATTTGGTTGTCAAACCACTTCAGATCAGATGTAGCCTAATCTGAAAGTGCACTTACTGGCCATGGCATTGGCTAACAGGAGACGATGCTGCTGGAGGAAACGTGCAGAGAGGCCACAGGCTTGCAGGGACAGAGTGGAGAGCAGGGGACAAGAAGACAGAAGACTTGCTAGTGCTTGTGTCCAGCCATCACCCAGAGGATTCATGCTTAAATTCAACTCCTCTAGACACTACAGAGACAAAAATTTGAATAGAAAAGGAGAATGAAAATGAATATAAAAATAGTTAAAAGAAAATTATGAAAACTCAAAACTCTGTATCAATACTAGAGATTCTACTAACTATAAGTAACTTTGCAACTACATGTCAACTACCTCTCATAAATTCTCAACAATAATTCATGTCAATTCTCATTAAAGTATTAGTAGAATACTGCACACTGTACACTGGTACCATCACAGCACTCTTGAAATACAGGAATGATCAACAAGTTCTCTAATCTGTCACACAGGGTTCCCACACCTCGGTTAACTTTCCAGGTCCAATACCATCAAATTCAAGGACTTAATGTGCAGACCTGCGAACTCAGAAGAGGTGAAAAGGGTGACAAACTAAATAGTTGTAGGGGGGGTCTGAGGGCATCCTCTCCCATGAGAAAATTGTGATTTTAACATGTAAACAAAGCCTTTTGCACTTTGACAAGAAAAATGGAAAAAACAACAACATTTACTTCAAGTAAAAAATAAATAAATATATAATAATAATAAAAATGATTGACACTAGGGCTGGGCATTGACACAAATTTCACAATTGGATTAGATTTCGATTCTAGAGCTTGTGATTGATTTTTATTTGATTGCCATGTACTTTGCCCTAAATGCCCCAAATTAATTAATATTGAATCGAAGGCAAATTTCCTAAAAGAAAAAAATCTCTCTCGACTAATACGGTAAACTATACAGGGAGCAGCAGTTAGAACATCATTATATTATTTAAGGTTAAAATTAATCGATTTGTTAGCCACTTACATATAACGTTATAATAATTCTTTATGGGTAATTTATAATACATTTTTAATGACAATTACGTTTGTTCTCGGCAATAAAAACATTTAAATGGTGGCTGTCATAAAACAGATTTTTTCAAACATACATTCAATATTGAAGCACATGTTAAGTACAAATACAAGGAATATGGCAATATCCTAGCATATATTTAACAAAATTCTCCTCTCCAAGTTCATTTTTGTAGCTGACTAATGAGTTTTTGGACACTGAACTGCTTTTCTGAGCATTGTTTACAAGCTGTTTTATTGATGTCTTTTCGCGGTTAAAACCCTCATTGAGCGATTACATGATACGGATTTCGTTAAGTTGTACTGTATCTTTCAACATACCTTCAGGGGTTCATTCATGTTGTAACTAGTAAAGTGGAAGAGATGATAGGTTAGTGCGCTTTACTTGAACTGAAGGCGCTGTCACGCGCCACAAAACACCAGGAAAGATCGCGGCAGAGACGTGACGTCTATGGGAAAATAGCCCATTTTCGATTCTTGTGAGGTTCATTGTGCTTGAAATTTCACAAACACTTAACGTAGCGCGTAAATGCGCGTAACTAACGTAAATCATGCAAGCTAGTATGCATAGGCCACGAAATGTTGGCAAATAACACATTAGCGGAATGGAGGAAATAATATTGAATTTTTTTAATATAGAATGTTTTCCAGAAAACTTCTCGCACAAAAAAAATTCAAGCACTTTCAAGGACCTGTATCTATGAATGTTTATTTCCAAAAGCGTTTTTTTTTTTCAGATTCACAAACTTTAAAAAGGATTTCAAGGACCTGTGTGAACCATGGTCACAATGAAATTCATGTCAAGTGTGAATTTTACATCTTTGTTCCTTTAGACTCTCCCTTTTTGGTTTTGTGGTTTTGTGTAGGAGGTGTTTTGGTGAAGCAAGACATTTCTTTTTAACCCCACATTAGAAAGACGCAAAACTCCTCACCACAAGAAGACAGTCACAGCTGCAGGGTTCGTGTGGCCACACCCTGTACAGCCTCAAACTTGCTGGACTGTATATTTATTTAGATTAAAAACTAAGATATGTTTGTTATAACTCTGCAGCTTGCTTCAGAAAGTCTCCAGCAGCTTCCTGTTCAATGACTGTTTGAGCTGTTTGATATGACCAGATAAAGTTTCATAATTGATTTTTTGCAACATTGTCACTGTTACAACTTGACTGAATCTACATTGAACTGACTCAATGTGAATAACAACACTACTGTCTTCGGTAGAGCTGCTTTACAGCAGAATTTGAACAGAATTTTCATAATTTGTTATGCTGTACTGACTTGAGCTGAATCATGACACTATTGACTTTGTAGAGCTGCTTTACAGCAGAATTTGAACTTGTCTCAAATTTGATTAAGTTAGCAATTGTATAATTGAAAATCATTTTCCTGTTTACTACTATGAAACAATCGGTATTGCATAAAGCTTTATATAAATAAAAGGTGTCTTGACTTAAGGACTATACAAATCAACTCCTGATTTTTTTCCAATGATGTAATTATTTTACCAGGCCTGGAAATAACACTTTTGAAATGTAGGCATTTAGGCATTTGGCAGACATTTTTATAAGCAACTTATATTGCATTCAAGGTACACGTTTTATCTGTATATTCTTTCCTTTGGAATTGAACCCATGACCTTGGCGTTGCTAGCACCATGCTCAAAATAGATATATGCTCAGTGAACTGTTGAATATGGATAAATACATTTTAATGATGTCTAAGTTTAATATTGTAATGAACCAGACTGGTGACTAACTAGAGGAAATGTCACTCACCCCTCAGTGCACCATCATATAGGCGGAATAAAAATACCCCACTCTCACTCATCACTATGTCAAAGTGCAGTTCATTTTCATTCGGTTCGAATTTATGTCCATTATTCTTAGTTCTCTTTTTTTATGTAATGATTATTTTTTTAGCAGGAAAATTATGTAATGTCCTATGTTACTATATAACGTAATAACTATGTAATAACCTATTTATTAAAACAAAGTATAAATTTCAAGTTAGTGTTTTTTATGCGTTTTTACATTTATTCCAAAATAAAAACTAAAAGCAGTAACAATTTGAATAATATATATTATTTGTGAATTAATGTTCAGCTTTTCTTTTTAATAGTCAGCTGGATATGAAAAGCAGTTTGCCAAAATATGCAACTAAAAAAAAACAAAAAAACTTTTGAACAATGTAGGTAACCAAACTGTTTTGATCTGTAAATATATCTGAATACCAATTCTGGAAAAAAAATAAAATAATAATGATATAATCAAGGCAGATTGTAGCCTAAAAGTTTGTGAAAAAAATTCTGTTGAATTAAAAAAAAAAAAAAAAAAACTTTCTAAAGCTATGTTTTGTAATGTCTATTTTATGCTTTTTTCATTTAACACAATAATGATTTTAAGGTATCTTTTGGGGGTAATTTCTTAGCCAAATTTGATGTGCGATTAATTAAATCTGCATATCATGTAATTAACTATATTTGTAATTTTAATCGCTTGACAGCCCTGGGGTGTGCACTAACTTAAATGGGTTAAATGCAGAGGACAAGGTTACCATACTTGGCCTTGTGTGTGTGTATATACTGATGTCCTGGGCTGTAGAATTAGAAACACACATTTGAACTGTAATGTGCTGATCTACCCGACGGGACATAAGCTGGCATGCACTTGTTGCATGTCTCATAAAATGTTTAAAAATGTAAAAGTCCAGGAGAAAGGGAAGAGCAGACATATGGATAGATCTGAAAAAGACTAGCTCTATTCTGTGTGGTTTTCAGTGCACAAGTAAAAAAAAACAGTAATAAAATAAGAAAAAAAAATTAATGCAAAAGAATACATTTATATATTTTTACATATTTTTTTTCCTCATATTCAGTTTAATTTTTTACCAAATTCTGTCTTCTGTTTTAATTTTTCTGGATTCCATTTGAATCATTTAATCAAAAACATGTCTAAGTAATTGAATTATTAAAAAAATAACTTAATTCATAATAATTGTTTACAATAATAGGGCCCTATGATTTTTTCCCCCTAGAAATTCTGTGTTATGTATTTTAGTCTTTCTGACAAGCAAATTAAAGCATAAAACATCAAATTTATTTTTAATTGTGTTAAAATTGTGCTTAATTGTGTGATTTTAATTGAAAAATTGTGTGTTTATTCCTTTTAAAATAAGGTTTTAAAAATTATTGAATTGTTGTGGTTGTTGTTATGATTAGTAGTCATAGCAGCATTACATTAAGACATACATTATACTGCGCAATAGTAATACAATAGTACTATACAATCTCCTAATACATTTCTATATTCCAAGCCTGAATGGTTTTGTGAAGCCAGACTGGCACTTGCGCTTTCGCTGCAGATAAATAGCTGCAATGTCAATGCAGCTTAACAGACCTTATATTTACTGAATGAATTAAAGTATACTTACAGGGAAAGCAGCTTGACTCTTCGTATCCAATGTGTCCGATGCTTTTTTGAGACCCTCTCCAGTGATCTGATTGGCTGATATGTCTAAAATCCTGAGTCTGGGCATAGTGGCAGCAGCAGACATCATTTCTGGAAGGAGGTGGTTGTTCAGACGGTTGGAAGTGATGCGCAGCTCCGTGAGACTGGCCTGCAGTTTTAGCGCACGGAGGAGAGGAGTCAAAGACTCTGGAGACAAACTGAGTCCACAGACGTTCACACAGGAGCTGTTGTCCTGCACCTCACACAGCCGGGACACGCGCCGGTTCTCCTCTGAAACACACATAACATGAAAAATATGAGACAAGCATGTTTTGTAATAAAGATCCCAGATTTCTTTATGACTGAAAAGAAGTTTAATAAAACAAAGAGTCACTCACCCACTCCCAGACTCTGACAGGCTTTCCTGTAGCGCTCAGGGAGCGGAGGAAGATCCCATGAACACACTTCAGCAAGAACCTGCAGCAGGAAGATTGACCCAAGGATGAAAAAAGGTTAAATTAACAAACTTTCAGAATGTTTACCACACAAAGATATTGTATGGATTTAAAAGACTTTTAGCACTCTAGTTGTATGGACTAGGACTTAAATTTTGGATCTTGGCACTCTTTTGTTCAAAGGTGAAAATCAGCCTGGACAATATTGTTAATACCATAAAACAATAACAATAGAAAACGATACACAGAAGTTTTCACATGACCTCTGACCTCTTCATTGGTGTGCAGCACAGCCAGCAGTGGATCTGTGGGTAAGAGCAGAGCGCCCTCTTTCTGCAGGGACAGACGTGGCAGCAATCCACACATCTGATAGTGGCGCTGAGCAGCCTGCTCACACAACCACGCCACCGTACAAGAGTCTGCCTCACTGCAGAAAACAAACACAAAAACAACATCTAGATTATATACACTCAGAAACCACTACACACTATCTGATACATACAAAACTAGCATCAGACCTGTGAGGAACTGGAATCAGGAAGACATTGTCCTGAACTCTGACCCTCATCCTGATTGGTGCAGGCACATGGGTGGTTCGGTTCTGGAATGATGCTGGTGACTTAAAAAAAAAACAATAATCATTATTCAGCCCATTAACTTATTAATCGTAGCAGTATCAAACACAAATAATAGTATTATGTAGAAATAAAAGTATTATTTTTAAAACTTTTTTTGTTAGTAATTTTTAGATAAAATCGGGTTAAAAATGCAGAATAATTGCATTTATTTCCAAAATGGTAACTGAATGCCACTTGCTAAATTAACCATGAAAAGTAATGAGGTTATTACAATAATGCTTTCATACAGCATACCATTTCACATATTATAAAAAAACAATAGCAACTAGAAAGTACTATAGAGTGCATACTGTACAGTAGTGTTGTAGTCAAATGAGGTTGAAACCGAGACAAGACCTTCAAAAAATTCAAGTACAGCAACACTACTGTACAGTATGCTAGCATTCCGTTCCAAACAGAGCCAACGATATAGTGAGGCCTATTACCATCGACTGATGGGTAGGAGGTGTAGGGTCATGAATGGGGTCAGATTCTTGGGTCATGATGGGACTCTGCGACCTGCTGACTTCTCTCCTTCCCAGCATCACCATCCCGGGCAGTTGATTCATCTTCACCTGCCGAGACTTATTAGTGCCCTTCTTCAAAGATAGACCCCTACTGGAGGAACTCTGAACTGCAATGACAAAAAAGTCAGATGACCTTTATCAGAAAATAATTGCCAACATGGTGATCAGGACCCCAAAATTAACCAATAAAATTGTGATGAAAAGAAATAATCTGCAGAATGAATAATAAGAGAAAACTAATTAACATCAGGCAATGAAATAGTTCAGCATCATTAATATCAGTACAATTTATTATATTATTATTATATAATAAAAACCATACTCATATATATATATATACATATATATATATATATATATATATATATATATATATATATATAGTGAGCGATATCAAATTAACGGGGAATAAAACAGTTTAGTGTCATTAATATCTGTCTATCAATTATATTATTGTAATACATTATATTACACTATATATCATACAAAAATATTTGAATATTTGACTGCAGAGACTGACCAATCAGAATCAAGTATTTAAGAAGTGTAAATTTGAGTGTTGGGTTTGAAATCAAAGAAATCATTACTGTGTAAATCACGATAGAAGTAACTGATAATTATCACTCATTCTTAAGGAAAAGAATGTAGTTACTTTTGCATTACTTTATTAATGTATTGTATTACTTAAGTATTAAATAAATGCAAGGGAGTGCAAAAAATTATAAAAATATTAGTAGTTGGATATTAAATGAAGGATTTAATGTAGGATTTAGCAATGCCAGAATAAGAACAAAAACTAAATAAAGCAAAGCAGAATTCTGGTTACATTATTGTGTGTACATTATGAATCTAATGAGTGGATATGATTGTGCTGGTGTGTCACACACCTCTAGGAGAAGCTTCAGCAGATTCTGAGAAATGATTCTGATTTCTGAAAGTTATTTCCCGTGGGATGTTGTGCTCAGAAACTCTCCGCTTCTTCTTGGGCTGCACATCAATCAGGTCATCCTCCAGCCAATCATCTGCCAGATACTGCTCCTCTGGGACCAAAGCTGATCTGCTATTGGCCAACACTACTGGTGTGCTGGCAAAGGCCGGCTCTGACAGACTCTGAGAGAGGAGGCGAGATTTGGCACTGCCCAGGTTTTGCATGGCCTTCTGGTACTCCAGTCTGCCCAATTCTGATTGCAGGGGCAACGCAGTCTCTCTGACACCTAATACAGAGGGCAAATCCTGACTGGGTGGGAATTCCTGCGAGGATTGGGCCGCTGGGGAACGCGGTTTTGACCGAACAGGACGAAGAGGACTGAGCAAGCAATCCGAGTCAGAATTATCCGAAGAACTGCTCTCGTCCTAAAGCAACAACAACAACAACAAAAAACGATTTCTCTTACAAATAGAAAATCTGAGGAAGAACTAGTGCTGGACAATATTGGAAAAAAAACTGACATTGCAATATTTTGTTTAGAAGCATGCTGATGAGTAGGGATGTCCCCGAAGCCTAATTCCAAATTTGGAAAGGAACGGAAAATGAATAATGCATTCTACATAGGCCCTGAAGGGACATGGTTAGGCTTGCTGCGGTAGTCGGTTACATTACAGCAGGGATTTTCAAACCTGTCCTTGAGGAATACCAGCCCTGCACATTTTGTATGTCTCCCTAATCTAACACACCTGATTCAAATTATCAGCTCATTAGCAGAGACAGCAAGACCTAAAGTGGGTGTGTTAAATAAGGGAGACATACAAAATGTGCAAGGCTGGGGTCCTCCAGGACAGGTTTGAAAACCCCTGCATTACAGTAAATCAGATTTCACTTATCATGTGAAGACAGTAAGGAGAGATGACAGGACGATTTGGCTTCGGGCACACACCTTGCGATCAGGATCTCTTTGAGTTTAGAATTTAGGAAAAGCTTTACTGTAATAAAAATGTTTTTTTAGAAATTCTTCTTTGAAATGTCATGTTTAATTCAATGTTTCTTGCCATTTCTTTGAAACTACTTTCACAAATTGCTATTAAACTTCAAATAATTACAAAGTAAATCCTACACAAATAAAAAAAAAAAAAATCTTTCCATTTGAGTTTTCATAAGCCAAGTGGTCAATGTTTTTAACCAATATAACAGACGATAAAATAACGATTATTGTGATTATTAAAAAATGAACAATATCAAAATAAGAACAACACTATTGTACTTTAAATAAAAATAACAATTATTTTATTTTATTATAAAATTACCAATATTTATATTCTTAATTTTTTCATTTTCAAACAGTAACCCATTGCTCTTTTATTTTGATGGGTGGATGGCAAATAAAAATATGAGATGCTGGTTTCAGCATGAAACACTGCACTGTGTTCATTTACACATGCAGCTCATGTTATCAGTGTCTTAGGGCCATAACACGCCAAGTCGACAGTCGCCCAGTACTGGGTCACTGGTGAGCGATTGTTGAGCTAGTCTTCGCTATGAGTTCGACACATCAGCTCTATTTGGGCTCACATTAGTGGGAATTCAGCCATTTCAGCATGTTGAATAGCCGTCAGTTAGAGAGCTCACTCTTGACTGGCTGTTCAGTTTAGCGAATGAGAATAAAAGCGAAAGTGATGAAAGCGAGTAAAGGTGGCTGACTCTGAACAGAAGGCTGTTCTAATTTTATATCTTGCCTGAGCATCCCAATAAAGAAATATTTTCATAACGAGCCAATATTTATCAGGATGATTGATATTGAAAATTGTAATCAAGCACTGCTTTGTTTATGGTTTGTATATCTGCAATCCCAGTTTTTGTTTCTCTTTTTGAATGACGAATATAGACCATTGATACCTGCTAATATGAACGAATGTGCTAGTTCACAAGTCGACTGTAGTCTTTAAAGGTGTGCTGAAGCGCAGCTTATTGTTCCAGACGTGGATAAACACTCGCGGTCTACTTACGGATCCGCACTGTAGTGACGTTACACCACTTTGACAGTCGGGAAGAAGTCTGCAGGCTTCAGTGCGGGCTCGGCAAAAGTGTGCATCGAGGATGCATATTGACGACAAAGGGGGTGCTTACAAGCACCCTTCTGAAACCTAAAATTGACAAAACGGACACCCTACTATGGTCTCATGGACCTACCAGAGACATTCACATGGTAAGTCGAGACGATTGAACTACACATGTAAATGCCTTGATTCACTAAAACCAGTAGTGCATATATCAAATTAAATAGCAGCCAGCGCAATCTGGCAATCGCACTAAGCAGTATTGCGATATTGTTGTTATTTCAATATATTGTGCAGCCCTAGGAAAAAACTGTTCAGAAAAGCAGCTTTACCCCATACAGAACATCTGCTTCCATCCCTCGTGGCCGGCGGGCCAAACCTGAGGTGCCCCTGCGTCTGGGAGCAGAGTCTTTTGGAGTAGGGACAGTCGGAGCGGGACGTGGAATGATCTGCAGGGGTGAAGGCGGTGACTCCTGCAGCAGTGGTTCTGAATACTCTGCATCAAACAGCTGACTGTCCTGAAGCTGCTTCTGTTGCCGTGGAGCCGTCGATACAACTGAGACTATAGCAGAATAAGACAAGGATTTTTAAGTAATGAGACTTGATTATTGAAGTATCAATAATTCCTCAAATAAATCAAATGTTCCTGAAAGTTCTGTCAACCTAATTTAGGTCAAATTAAGCACTGTAGTGAATTTTAAATAAGACTTTAATATCAGCAATTTTGTGTATGTCTCATTTGTTATCATTAAAGGGGTTATGACATGGATTTTTATTATTTTAATACCTTCCTTGAGGTTCACTCAAAATGTTAGTTTAAGTTTTTTATACATATATATATATATATATATATATATATATATAAAGAAAAACGATTATTTTCAAGCTTCATTCTGAAGTTCTGTCTGAAATGAAGCATTTTTTTAGGGGCAGTTCTTTTAAGGCCAGTCGGTAAACGTCCACTGTTAATTTGGTTAACGTCTTTGCACAGGAAACAGCGGTTTAAACTGAACTAGTCAAAACGGATGTTCTTTAACTCTCTCATTTGTCCTGTTGTCAACTGATTTAAGCACGTGGAGTATGTCAGAAACTGAACATGCATCTGTATCCAGTGCAGACAGCATCAGTGATTATAATGGGTTTCTTTTGATGTGATGTTCAAATTCAGTGTAGGAAAGTGTCATCCATTAAAAGAAGACCTATAATGCCCCTTTTACAAGATGTAATATAAGTCTCTGGTGTCCCCAGAATGTGTCTGAAGTTTCAGCTAAAAAAAACACACAGATCATTTATTATAGCTTGTCAAATTTGCCCCTATGAGCAAAAATACACTGTTTTTGTGTGTCCCTTTAAATGCAAATGAGCTTCTGCTCCCGGCTGCTTTCCAGAAAAGGGTGGAGCTTTAACACCTCACACTTCAGTTGCTGAACAACAACAAAGCTGGAGAATCTCACGCAGCCAAAAATGACGATTGTCAGTAACGCTGTTTATTCTTACATTGTTCAAACCGGAGTCGGACACTGATAGAGAGACTGAGCAAGAAGTTACAACTTTTAGAATGCATCTGGACTTATGTATTTATGTATTTATGAATTTATGTAGTTGCTGTAGAGTTGATTCAACTCATCGACTAGCATGTGCCGTCATGTTAATCTTTTGTGCAAATCCAGCGTTGAATTGACTCTTGTTTGTGCAGCAGTCTGATGTAAAATGACGGCATGTCAACAACACTCTCCTACAACTCTTCCTCTTATCCCTTATTCCCTTTATCCATTTTTTTTAAATTCCTGAAGTCATGATCCCTTGAAAACACATTATGCATATAATCAGCAATAAATCATCTGCCATTAAAAAAAAACATATTGCGTAATGCATGAATATCTTTAATATCCTCACCATCTCCTGACAGTGCTCTCTTGAGGAGTTTCTCAGTCTCCAAACAATCCTGCTTTGTCTCTTGGTCCAGCTGTTGGCTGTAAGTCTTAAACCACTGACGGAGAGTGTCCAGAGGAGTGTGTCCCTATAAATAAATATGTACATATAAGACAAATGTGCCACAGATAAGGCCAAGACAGATAATGAATCAATCGGGTTTTTTTCCTGAAATGAAGATGAGAATGCTAGTGTAAGTAGCCATGTGTATAACCAATACAATTCAAGACAGCTAAAGAGTACAGTAAAAACAGTAATTTTATGAAATATTAAAACACATTTAAATAATTTTCTAGTTTAATATATTTTAAAATGTAATTTTTTCTTGTGATGCAAAGCTGAATTTTCAGCATCATTACTCCAGTCTTCAGTGTCACAAGATCCTTCAGAAATCATTCTAGTATGAAGATCTGCTGCTCAAGAAACATCTCTTCTTATTATTATTACCAATGTTGAAAACCATTGTGCTGCTTAAAATTTTCGTGGTAACCGTGATACATTTTTTTCAGGATTCTTTGATAAATAGAAAGTTCAAAAGAACAGAATTTGAAATAGAAATCTTTTACAACATTATAAATGTCTTTATTGTTACTTCCGAACAATTTAATACATATTTTCTAACTAAAAGTATGAATTGTTTTTTAAAACTTTTTTGAAACTAAATTAGAAAGTGTATATTTAAACCATATTTATTTAAATGCATGCAATTTGAAATGCATGCTTGTTTGCCTGACCTTGCCATTGCGCGCAGTGACCGATGCCCCTTTCTGCACCAGCAGTCGTGCTACATGGAAGTGGCCGCAGTTCAGTGTGTCGTGCAGGGGTGTGACACCATCACAGGCTCGACCCCCAGGGTCATTTATATTTGCTCCACGGTCAAGCAGTAAAGCTACAATCTCTGGAAAAAAAAACCATCTCAGTCTCTCTGATGAGCTATATATATATATATATATATATATATATTCATATCATGTTAAATCTGCAGAATGTAGTACCTTGATGACCGTAGTTACAGGCTTCATGCAGAGGAGTCCACCCACAGTAATCCCTCAAGTTAACCGGGTGACCCTGTTAGAGAAAAACATAACAGGGAAGGTACATTTTATACATGGCATTTTAACATTCATCAAATACTTCCTCCTGAAGGTCAAAGCCATTTCACTCTTAAAAAGGTGAAGTACCAACACTGAAAAAAGTCAAACCCACCTGATCAATCAGGCACTGAACCTGCTTTAGGTTTCCATCTATACAGGCCCTGTGGAGAACCGTCTCGCCCTTCTCATTCCGTCGGTTCCACTGCTCAAACACAGATCAAACAAGATGAGCAAACAATAAAATACAAGACAGTGAAAAACAGCATGAACCACAGTCTCTCAGATCTCACCTTTTGAGTCTTCCTCTTGCCTGTGACGATCTTATCGTAACCCTCCAGATCATCATCTGCACAAACAGATTATTTCCTCACTCAGACATAAATGAACATGCTGATTAAATGCATGAATAAACATCTTTAAAAAACAAAACAAACTGGACAAGGCAAATAATTTTCATCAAAAAAACAAAAACACAATGCAGATGCACATTTTGTCAATTGAACATATAACATAGTAAATATTAAGTAAATATCAGGTTCACTAATGTGATACCATGGTACTTCGATAAATAATATAGCAAATATCATGATATTTATGCCAAGGTACTTCAATGGTATGCATGTGATATAATATATGTAAAATCAAGGTACTGTATATGCAGGGCAACTTTTCAAAATGCCAAGGTATTAACATCTGACACCATCACTGTACCGTGGTAACACTCAGTATTGTAATAGTTACCTAAAACTAACTTTTAAACATTTTGCTATTTTAAACAAAGCTGAAATATAATAAAACATAAAATTAGATGAAAAACGTAAACTTAAAAAAACAAATGGAAATCAGAAATGTTGCCTTGGCCACAAACTGAAATAAAATTTCAATGTTTAAGTACCAAAATTACTAAAACTGAAATAAATAAATTAAAGCTAAATATAAATATTAAAAATCTAATGAAAATGCCAACACCTATCAAAATGACTAATATTAAAATGAAAACTGAATATGTTAAAATAAAAGCTAATAAATACTATAATAGTATATAAACTACTAAATTAAGCCTGGTACCACTATTGCAAAAAATCTCATAGTTAGCAAAACCAAAATCATTGTTAGTATTTGCATTGTACAGCCTAAACCTCTTTATGTTGCGTGTATATTACCGGAGTCAGAGTATTCAATGTCACTGTCCTCCAGTGGTTCACTATTCTCCATCTCCTCTTCCTCATCCTCCTCTTCACTATCTTCCAGTCTCAAGCCATCCCGTTCACACAGCTCCATCAGCCGTGCCTCTGTGTCGTCAGACTGTGAGGAGCCGCTGCGCCGCTGGGCCTGAACCCACGCTCTCAAAACACGCCTCTGGAATTACATCACAGATGGAATTACATCTCTCTTATCCAAAGTGACATTTAGCATTTGATTAAAGGTTCAGTAACTGAGTTAAGCGTCTTCCTCAAGGGCACTATGGTTAGAATTAATGAAGTGCCCCTTCTGGGGTTTGAACCTTTGGCTTATCAGTCCAGAGAAATCTGTTCATCTCCGAATTATGAATGCAAAGGTCTGCGGTCACTGGACACATACAAAAGAACATCCTAGGACCTAGAGCTTCAAATCCTAGATTTCAAAGGTTGGTGCACTTTATCCAGCTCACTATGTCATATTATTGCCAGATTGACTGTGTATGTTAAGTAAAAACTACATTATCTGGTCTTTGAGAAAACATAACTCCCAGTCCAAAAAGACTTACCAGATTACTGAATGCAGTTTGTTATTTTATTTTTACATCAAATTTTTTTTCTTTACTTAAAAATACTATAATAGGTTTACAGAACAGAATCAAATAGTTATTAAAATAATAATTTTTTTTAGCAATTACTTATATATCAGCATTGGCCATCAAAACACTCAAGTTGGTAGACTATTCGCCAGTACCTCTGACAAACATTGTCTAAAGAAAGTATACCTCTTCAAATAATGAAAACAGTGAGCCTCCTGCACATGAATCCAGTGTGTGAACATTCAGACTATTTTAATTATTTGAACAAACCTGTAGTTTGTTTAGTCCTGATCTCTCAGCACAACTCAGAGCAGCACTAAAACTCTGATCAATGGTCTCCATTGGCTCTCCGATCTCCTCCTGACAACCAGCTATATTCAACCATGTCTCACACTCCTGAAGAACACAATAACAAGACAGATATAGAAAAATGAAGACGTTTGTGCAATGTCACTATCTAGAGGATGTAAAAAGATTTTACACACACACACCAAAAAAAAACGGCAAGTGTCTGGTAGTTAATTCGTAGGCAACTTAGCAGCTTGTGAGGAGTTACTCGTCTGTAGGTATGTTACCTCTTTAGGGTTGCCCCGTCTCATCTTTAATTCTTGTCTGTAATGTTCCACGGCCCTGTGATGTTGTCGCAAATCTGTGTACGTGGCCGCCAGTGACACGTGAATGACGGCTAACTCACGAGCAGGCTTCCCTAAAGTTTCTGCACACACCAGCTAATACACAAACACATGAAGTAAAAATTTCAAATAAAAAGTTATACAGTAATATACTGAATATGAATAAATTACTGTAAATACAAATTAAACATTTCATTTCAGCTATAAAAAGAAATTAACAAATATGGCTGCAATATATTAAAGTGCCCCTGTAATGCTTTTTTTCCGGGATAATACCTTTCATGTACTGAGTCAAAGATCAAAGTGCACGATAAATGGAGTTATTGACTCCAAAAATAATAAAGCGATTCTGAACCACCTGAAATGGGTCTTCAGTAAATCCAGTCTCACTTCCTGCACAAACCTATGTTGGTTTGTAATAAATTTGCATAATTCCCAACTATGGTCTTCATTGGCTGCCTGTGAACAATGTTTATTTTGACCTGCCCTCAAACACTGCAGTTGTAGCGGAGACCTGGAAGACTTTACTTCATGTTGTCAACATGTCAAGAAGACGCTGTTTTATGCACTGCGAAAGCAAATGCACTTCCAAAGGATGAGGACACGGGCTGGAATTGATATTGTAAAACCAAAGCCATCTATGGCTGTCAAATTAATTCGAATTTCGAATAAAAACCCACATTTGAATGCAAAAAAGGTGCATTCAAATTTTAAGAGTTCGTCATGCAACCTTGTCAGTGGTGCACAAGATGCAATGATAATGTAATAGTCGTTGTGTTTTAATGTTTTTTTTTGTTAGCCCATCCAGTTTAACCCACTTTATGTGCCACTTCTGCATTGATCATTCAAAACACTGCAGAAATAGAGAAGCTCAATGGAGGAGAAGATCTTGGTTACATCAAAACCATAACCAAGCTGCTCACACACAATGCATTTTTTGAGCTGCTTTTCCATAGTTTTCTATGTAAACAAGCACTAGAAATCTTTGATCGTCGCACTCACGTCTCACACTAGAGAGCCGCATGTTTAGAAAGCCATGTCAAGTTAAAATAAGTTCAACTTCTGAAAAACATGTCTCGAGACCTTGTGGGTTTTTTTTCCATTCTTCTTCATCATGTTTTTAAATGTAAAAAAGTACTGTGTGTGATTGGCGCGTCGTCTCTTTCTATTAAACCTTTTGCAGTTATACTAAATTACATTTGATTTATTAACGTTAGAAATCACTTTTTTTTTTTACAGTCATTTTATTTCATTTCTTTGTAGTGCATTAATATTTTAGTCATTGCGCCCTCTTATGGCTCCAGGAGACAAAACAAATTCCCAACCCCAAATGAAATTATGCCTTTTAAATTCAAATATAATTCGAATATTAGTAATATTTCAGTATACAATTTTAATTTAGTTTTTCAGCTATTTTTTTTATCACTGTGCAAGTGCTGAGGAAGCCTCAGGAGCTGAAATTCAGATATAGTAATGGGCACTTCTTTTCCGACAAGCACTGTAAGCGGTTGACCAATCACAACAGACTGGGCTATCAGACCAATCAGAGCAGAATAGGCTCTCGGAAAGGAGGGTCCATTAGAAAAGAGGTGATCCTGCATTGTTTATTTATGGGATGCATGCACACCTATTGTAGGAGACCTCCAAAACAAATTTAGGAACCTCTAAAATAGCTTAATGGGGCACTTTAATTGTTTTTGTGTGTATTGTACATATTCTTACTTGCGTTTGATAAGCTTCCAGAGCTTTGTTATAGCAGCCCACTTTACAGTAAAGATCTCCCAACTGCTCTGACAGATCCATGGCCTCATGGGAAAACTTATCAGTCACTTCTGTTGCCGTCTGCTCCAGCTGACAGCCACGGATCGCTGCATCAGACACATATTCATTCAAACACAATGTTAATATCTGCTAATGCTGTAATGAGACGCCACAGCGCTTTAATTTAGCATCTTCTAACTGAAAAATCACCTCAACTATGCACAAAGAAAAATCTGCATTCAGCCATAAACTGTGCAGCTTTAAGAGTCAAACAGATGCTGAGCGTCGTCTCTTACAGATGTTCTTAATCTCACCATGTTTGAAATCTTTCTTGACGGCCTCACGTTCGGAAGGCTGCTGGGAGCCCAGACAGAACGCCTTCTTCAGAGAACGCCGAGCTGCCGCAAAGTCACCAAGATGAAGCAATATCTGAACATATGCACACCAAAATATAAATAACCTGTCAAAAACCATTAAAAAGGACAGGAAATAACAAACCATACAGCGTAAAAACCAACACAGTTTGATCGTAGGTCCTGTTTACACCTGGTATTAAGATGCCTTTCGGATAACAAGTAGACAAGGAAGACACATTCCTGCTTACACCTGGTGTTTTAATCTCTGTCTCTTTTGTCCACTTCTGCCCTGATTTCTTTGAAGGGAGAGACTATGCGGATAAATGTATGAGAAATAAACTAATGCAATTATACAAAACAAACTCACGCGATTTACACATGAATGTGACCGGAGACAACGGAAAAAACATACAGAGAGTATCAGCTTTTGTCTCTGCTCTGACAGCTGCAAGACCACGCAGAACACGTGAGTGTGTTAAATCACGAATGGTGAGAGAACATTGTGCTTGGTTCAATTTATGTATTCAAACAAAACTAAGGTCTTCAGCCGACAAAGTTTAAATCCTGTCTGGCGGCACACTTCCAATAATGTTTACAAATTAAGTCAATAGGTGTAGAGTAGGCGGTCTTTTGTGGCTGCTTGAACACATTCGACCACATGAGCATCTACGTTACGAAAGCAATCCAGTCGAATACGTTATTTGACTACCTCTGGAAGTGGTCAAAAGCTCAAAACATTTTACACCCAGTTCACACCTGTATCTAGTGTTGTCCACTTGTGATCCGATCAACCAAAATGCATCTTAATACCAGGTGTAAACGGAGCCATATTGCTGTTTGGAGATGCTGCAGGATTATCACCTTGCCGAGACTATGGAAGCACTCGCTCTCACTGAACTTGTCCTTCATTTTGCGGGCACATTCTTTTGACTGCTCAAAACAGCGCATGGCGCGCGAGTGCTGCCCGTTTCGGAAGTGAATGCTGCCCAGGTTGAAGTTGGCACGATACAGATCCTCTAGAAGGTTGTTTTTCCTAGAAGAAAAGAGGTGAGATATCCACAAAATGGTTTTGTACTAACAGGCTTAATTAATTCTCTCTCATCTACAATATTTTGATTAAGTGTTTAAACTAAGAATTGTAATAATTTTATTTTATTTTGTTATATATTGTTTTGTTATAAAACTTTCTCTGTGCATGGTACATCAGAGTGGTTTCTAGACATTCTACAACATACAGTGGATGTGCCTGACTGCCGGCCTGCAGTCCAGATCTGTCTCTTATTGAAAATGAATGGCCCATCATAAAAAGGAGAATCAGACAATGATAACCACGGATTGTTGAGCAGATGTCGAGATTGGGTAAAAACTCTGCTCGCAAAATTGGAACAATTAATATACTCAATTCCCAAATGATTAAAAATTGTAATTGTGTCTCTGTCCCTACTTTTTTGGAGTGTGTTGCAGCCATCAGAATCTAAATTTGCGTATACTATACAAAACACAATAAAGTTGTTCAGTGAAAACATTGGAAATCTTTTCTTTGTCAGTTAAATTAAGGTTAAAGAGAATCAACAAATAGCAGATTCTTAATTTCATTGCATATTACAAAATGTCCCAACTTTTCTAGAATTGGGGTTGTAGGATCCTTTGATTAGTAAAACGTTCAAAAAGAATGTCATTTATTTGAAATAGAAATTGTAACATTATAAACGTCTTTATTTTCACTTTTGATCAATTCAGCATTTTTTTGCTGAATGAAAGCATTTTTTTTTAATCATACCGAAAACTTTTTAACAGTTGTGTATCACGGTTTCTACAAACATGTTCAGCAGTACAACCGTTTCAATATTGATAATAATAATAAGTGTTTCTTGAGCAGCAAATCAGCATTTAAATGATGTATGATGAGAGTAATGATGCTAAAAATTCAGCTGTCATCACGGTAATAAATTACATTTTCAAATATATTCAAATAGGAAAGTTATTTTAAACTGTAATAATATTCAACAATATTAGTTTTTACTGTAGTGTCAAATAAATGCAGCCTTAGTGAGCAGAAGAGACTTCTTTCAAAAACTTAAATATTAATCTTAATTATTACAAACTTTTTAACTGCATTTTTGCTCGTTTATAGACAAAAGTTCTTACTCTGCGATGTAGATGCTCTGTCGGATGAGGTCACTGCAGCGCTGCGGTTCCTTCATCCCATCATACACACAGCCCAGATTCAGCAGGAGACGGGCCTTCATCTCACTGAGCTCTCGTGAGGACACTGTACCTGCAGAAATAGAGACAAAAACATGAAACACAGAGAGAAAAAAAGATTAGAAGATTTTTTTAAGAAGCACAGCAGATTATCACAGAATACATGCATTTGTAGTAGTACGTCATTCTGAGCGGGTTGATCATGTCTTTTTAAATGTATAAATTCATTCTTTAACCTTCTAGTCGCTCATCTACAATGGCCAAACTCTTCATGAACGCATCTTCAGCATGCTTCAAGCTGTCCCGTGAATGGTCCGAATCAAAGAGGAAGAGGTATGTTCTTCCAATAGTGGCCAGTGCCCTCTGCTCCTCTGCTGCATCATGGACAGATCGAGCTAGATTCAGATGAAGCCTCTGGTGCTGAGAGAGAGAGAGAGAGAGAGAGAGAGAGAGAGAGAGAGAGAGAGAGAGAGAGAGAGAGAGAGAGAGTATATGTGAATGCCTGCACTCCATGCACAGACTCACCTTCTGGCTAATATGCATATGCAAACCTTCAGAGCAGCTTCAATGTTCCCCAGTTCTGCATAGCACTCTCCAATCTTCCTATTGGCTATAGCAGATCCAATTACATCGTGTAAAATCTCAGACAGCGCCAATTCCTGCCGATGCTCCTCAATAGCGGCTCGATAGTCACCTAGAGGAAACATTAATACATTAATTCAACAGATATCTGTCACAATAACGGTCATAATCATAATGTTGACAGCTCACACAGCAAACCTTCTAGGGTTTAAACCTACAACTTCCAGACCTTTAAGTCCTTTAAGTCTTAGGTCTTTAAGTCCAGATCTTTTACTTTAAGAGCTTCATTGTCTGTTTTACCTGTTTTAGCGTAAACTTCCCCAAGCTGATTGCACAGACTGGCTTCCTCTTTCAAGTTATTGCTGCTTTGGGCTTTACTCTTGGCCTTCTGTATTTCTGTAAACACATGAAATAAACAAAAATTAATATTAATATCTGCATTCTGTACTAAATAACATATATTAAACTAATATAGAACTAATCCATAATTGTTAAAAAAAACAAATAGATAATTATATATTAAAGTACATTATGTACATGCAATTTTTACTTTCATGCATACTGTATATTATAACATATATTAACTTGTGTGTGAGTGTATATGTATGTATGTATATATATATATATATATATATAAGTATATATAAATAAATAATAATAAATAAAAAAAAAAAAATATATATATACACACATATATATTTTATATATACTCGATATGAAATTAAAAAAATCTAAATAAATAATAAATATTTTTTACATACACATTTCTGCCATATACAACTGACATATATATGTAAACAAACAAAAAACAAATATGCGGATGTTGTGATTTACATTAAAATACACATTTTTCAATAGAATTGACTAACATATGACAATAAATCACAGATCTTAAAACGATGACCAAAAATAATATTACTGATGATTTTATAGGTAATAACTTACGCTTGATTTCTTTTGTAGACGTCATCCTGTCCACTTACCAGGACCTCTACAGCGGATTACTACAAATTTACGCGCATCAAATGAATAACAAACACTACCCGCGAGCAAACAGCTTTAGTGCTACAAATCACGTCCTCAGTGATGTCTTTATATCGGGTTTAAAGCTTATCAATACTGATGATCGTATATATTCATTGATGAGTTGATTCTTTCAAAGCGGCGCGCCAAAGTTTACGGCACGGAAACATCGAGAGACGCTGATTGGCTAGTGTGGGTGACGTCACGGAGTCTCCCACAATTCTCTTTCTGAAAATGTCTATATAGAGAGGCCATCTTGATAAGGACATTGTCGTTCTGCTTTTCAGTTATATGTTTATTAAAAAGCCACAAATACCTATGAATTATACGTATAAGGTAAGAAATCTGTTCTTTCATTTTATTCTAACTAGAATATGATTAATGTCATAAAATACTTAAAAGTACTTAAAAGTTTATTTGAGAGAAACGTGTTAATGTTATTAGTTAATGTGACTAAAGCGTTGATACGTCATTTTGTTGATATTTCATTTTCCTTCTTCTTAAAAGTGTTTTTTTGAAGCCACAGATTATAATTTTGTGTGTTTTTTGGTCATTTTTTGAGAAAACATTATTTATTTTTATCTATTTAAATGAACAAAAAAGGTACATTTTCAGGTTTGCACAATTATACCAGTTGTGCTAGTTCAGTAGTGTACAAAAGTGAAGTCCAGAGATATTTGCTTTAAATGACACTTCAGGTTCCATTAAACAATCAAAGTATGAGGAGTAACGTTAGTTTAATTGGGAAGAAGACTACGTCACACTAAACTTGGTTAAGGTAGATTGACAAAATTATTTGGCAAGAAACTCCAGCATATAATTAAATATGGGTTTTATTGTATTATGCAAAACAGGCATAGAAAAACGAAAAGCGCACAGAAAATAAAGCATTCATTGGCTTTAACGTAATTAGTTATCATTTTGTTGGTTCTCCCTGGTTTTTTATTTCAGTCTCCATTCTCCTGGACATTCTCAGTAAACTTTGCACACGTGTCCCGATTTAACTTACTATTTCAATCCTCCCCAGATTCTTCCCAAAGTGGAGCTTCATTGGAAGAGCTCCATGATAATTTCCCAAAGGTTTTCAACGGCTTTCAGGTCAGGACCCTGAGGAGGCCACTTCAAGACTTCAAAATGCTTTGATTGCGTGCAGCTTTGTTCATGCGTGGTGTATTTGTTGAAAATACACAGTTGGTCTCCAATACTTGGCTAGTTTGTGAAGTATTGGTCCTTTTTCTAAGTGCCATTAACAACTGCTGCAGACATTTCTCCTACGAACATCCAGTTATAGGCTCAAATCTTCCACAATCTAGTACTTATTTTTCTTTTTTGCAGAAGATAATGGTTTCTTTACTGGCTTACAGTTCAAGGTGATATTGGCGGTTTGAGGTCTCATCCATTAAAAGCTATTTTGAGGTTGCCCCACATTCAAAATGCTCACTAGTCTTCCTTGACCAGCCACAGCTCTTAACATTCTGCATGGCAGTGTTTTCACTGTGCTTTGAAATAATTCTTTGGACATTGTGACCATTCACATCCAACTCATGGACAATATCCAAAATGGATTGACCAGATTTAGCCATTTCAACAGTATCCTCATTGGTTGCAGAGGACAGCTCATTCCATCTGGCCCACAAAATAACATCTAACATAGCTAATACTTCCCACTAAGTAATTTATTGAATTATAGGCTGGAAATAATGAGTGCAGGCTTGGTACTGCATGTCCAAATAGCCAAAAATGTGTTCCACAGAATTCAGCACGTTTCACTGCATCATGACAAATGATACACTTTGAACATGGAAATGCATGCATGGATGCAATACTTAAAGAAGCCAATTGTTCCAGGTTCGACATCCCTATTGTCCACTACTATACATATGTGACTTTAATCGCTTGAACTTTCTTCAGTAGTCTTGCCAGCAAGCCATAAAGCTGAAATTCATGTCTTCATGAGCATGTGCTAGAGTTACAGTTCAAAGTGTCAGCTACTCATATGTACTGATTTTTTTTTCCATGTGGTTCAATTATGAAAAAAATCATGATACTGACTTTGAATAGATTTGAAATTTATTGAAGACTTTTAAAAGCCAAGCCATCCCAAATATTCACAATACTGCATCTGGATAATCACCTGTTGCATTGACCTTTGATAAATTATTGCACTTTTTTTTTTTTTTTGAAACCCTGCATTTTTTTTTTTTTTTTAAATCATGAGCTTATTTATGCACCAGAAACGATCATATGATCAGAAAGCCTGTGAGTGTATTTAACAATAAAAAGTGTGTAAAACAAAACCACAGGTTCACATTTTGTACATGTTGCCCCATTAGCAATAAATATCTGCTCTACAAACAACTGTACAGTTTGGATTCATTCTCATAATGGTTTCATTAAAGAAACAGAAGTCATCTAGTTCGAGTCTGTCAACTCTTATAGGAAGTCCAGCATAAGAAAGGCACTGCTGGTGTGGGTTATAGTTCATTTTTATACCAAGTCACTTTTCAAAACTAGCTGAAAGCATTTTTTATATCATCTTAATCATCAGCTGTGGTTGGTTGTGTAAAAGCCAGATTTTTTCAAATCCAAACTCTCACATGTTTGGCGTTGCAGTCAGAAAGCTAAAGAGTCCTTGCTCTAACCAGTTGGATTTGATTCTCAAGATGATGATTTTGCTTCACCACTTTCTATGTGAGGGTTTAGCTGATCCAGCAGCTCCAGGAAAAGTGAAACCCGCTGTGTGAGTGGGACAGACTTTTCAGCCCGTAGGAGGCGAGAATATACATTCTTGTAGATCTTCACCTGCTCCTCTTCTTTACCACTGCATATGAAAACACAAAACCACCACACATGTAAACATTATAAATGCTATTTGTTACTGTATGACTGGATATATTGCAGTGTTTTTATCATTAACTGAAAAAAAAAACTTTGAATAGATTAAACTTTTTAAAAATTTTACTTCAATCAGTTGCAAAAGAAATCAGTTTTGAAAAATGAATCTGAGTAAAAACTAATTATTAAAACTTAAAATGAAAATATTAAAATAAAGACACTAAACACTAAAATAGTAATGATAATGAAACAACACTGATCTGTATTATGACTAGACTATGGTACTTCTTTAAGTATATTGCTGGAGTATGTATTTTTTTGTATCCCTCACCTGAGTTTACGTTTGCTTGCAGTGCTGAGTTTAATCAGTTGCAGCAACAGGAAGGAGAAACTGGGCTCGAAGACGCCAATTAACTTCACAACCTCTTCTGTGTTCAGCTCAGAGGAGGAAGAGCTATCTGAACCCTCATGGAGTTCTTCAGGTTTGTCAGAGTCTTCTGACGTCAATATCTGTCAACATACATAAGTGTAAATTCTTATACAAATTATAATTATTATTAAAAAGTTTAATGCAGCTCAGAAGTGGCAAGAATATGAATGAAAAATGAAATTATGCTCAGTCTGAATATGAAACTAAGACAAAAACGGCATGCAATGTAAGAAAACTAGCAGGTCTGGGGCGGGATGCGTTAAAAGCATTAATAATTTGAATGCGTTATTTTTCCCATATTTAGCTGCACTAAGAACTTGTTAAATCAACAGCCCTAATTATTAATGATAATAAACCATCTTAAAAATAAAAGAATAACAGAAACTTTGGTTACACTTTATTTTAAGGTGATGTAGATACATTGTTCTTACTTATATAAGTACTGAGTAATATTAATTAACTACATGTACTTATCATAGAGTTACTGTTAGGGTTAGTTACTTGTAATTATACATAATATGCTGTTATTACTAGAGTAAGTGCACGTAGTAACGTTTAACTCTGTTACCTTAATTTAAAGTGTTACCGAAACTTTCATCCATGTATTTACAAATTAATAATTATAATTAACAATAATAATAATAATTTGACTGCATGTTTGTGTATACTTTTTCCTGTTGCTCCAGCAGCTCTTTATGTATGAGTATGAATGCGTGGTGTGTTTCACACATGATCTCCAGAGCTCCTGTCAGTGTTTTCAGTTTCACGGCACTACTGTTCTGACCTGGAACATGCAAACACACAAAAAAAGCATTCAGTCTGAGGTTCTACTTGTGTTCCATCAACCTCTTATGGCTGATATTTCCTGCGGTGTGCATTTCTCACCTGCCATGGTGAACTCAGCAAAGGCCACTCTCTCCAGAAGTGTGCGGAGCAGCTCACACGGAGCATCACTCAGACTTACAAAGAGCCGCACGGCTTTACTGTAATGCTGCTCTGCCAGAGCTTTGTGCTGCTTGCGAACGCTTTCGTCTCCAACCTAAACGAGAGAAATGGGAGGACCAATCCATGCGGGAACATGTTAATGCTTTTTGTATGCTGAAGACATGTTTGATGATGTACCTGGTTGCGGTAGCAGCTGTGGTACATCGAAGCAAGCCTATGGTGGATGGTCGCAGCTCTGTACTGGTAGAGCGGCTGGCGAGCGGATTCTGTTTGCAGGTCGCAGTACCTCAGAGACTTCATCATGGTCTCGGTGACATCCCTCTCGATCTAAAACACATTACGCTCACGTCAAGTGGATATCATCATTTCAGCAGCATCTACAGACTGAATAAAGTGTGTGTGTGTGTGGTACCTGCTCCTGTGCTTTACGGGACAGCGGCGCATAGTCCTGAAGAAGTGTGGCCAAGGTGAAATACGTAGTAGAGAGTTCCCAGTTCACAGAATCCCAGACGGCTGAGTGACTCTCCCTGCAGCCCAGAGACTTCAGCGCCCTCTGATAGTAATCTATTGCCTATTAATGGAGAGAGAGAGAGAGACGGCTACGGTGATCTAGCTACAACAACAAGGACCTTTCTTTTTTAAAAATGTTCCTTATCTTATTGTGGATGATTCATTACATTTACAATTTATTACTATAATAATACTTTATTAACAATCTTAATATAATAACCTTAATAAGACTTTTATTCAAGTGATACACAAACAAGTTAATATTATTATTATTAATAAAATAAATATTACCTTTATTTAATATAATTTAAGACACTTGTATCCACTTCTTATCCATATACAATATAAGTTATTATTATTATTGTCATTATTATTATTATTATTAATAATAATAATAATAATATGTAGATGGATAAAAAGATCAAAGTATCTTATGCTATGATTATTATATTAAAATTATTATAATTTAAGTATCAATATTTAATAATATTATTGCTACACCTGCCAATGGCTGGTGACTTAATAAATACCGGCCATAATTTTTAAATTTTTTTGCCAGCCATGAAACATATATTAATTCTTATTAAATTTACAAAATTTATTCAATCAAGAGAAATGAGTGATTGTTCTTTGTCTTTTGTTGTAATATAGCATAACTGACTATGCTTACAAGGATACTTGCCAAGACAGGCATTTTGACAATTATGTTTGAATACGTGAGCTCAATTCTGTATTCGTGCGTTGTCTGAGACATGGATTTCTGGGCAAGCACTGCGAAGTAATGAACGAGTTCTCTTTTGCTTCTTCTTGTGCTTACATATTTAAATTGGAAAGGCTTAAACTGTACTACTGATGCTGCGTATATTTAAATTAAATTATATACATAATTACAATTTTTTAAAAATATTAAATTATATTATATTAAATTATCATTATGCATGCGTTGCAAAAGCCATTTCATGCTGTCTTTAAGACAACACCTGAATTGTTCAAGGATGCATGTGTGTCTTACCTTGTTGTAGTAGAGGGCCTCTTCAGGTGAGAACTCCCCACGGCTGAGCTCTGATGTCATGATGCAGTGAGCCTGAGCACAGATGCGCATGAGTCTGCCAATGTTACACAGCAGCAGGGCTGTGTTTACGGAGTCTGAAATCATACTGAAATCCTGCATGCCCTTCTCAAAACATGAAAAACTCTTCTTCCACAGCTCCTGCTCAGCCACGCCCACACTCTTGCGCACTAGAGGAAGAAAAAGCTATACTTCATACACAACTCTCAAGTTAACCGTCAAAAGATTTGTTATTTTTATTTGTTACTTAAATCTAATAGCAAACCAAGAAGCACTCACCTCCTTCTTTCTCTGCCTGCATGGCTGCGGCCTGGTTCATGTAGAAGACGCCCATCTCGTTGCGGATGTTACCAAGCCGTTTTAGAACCTGACCAAGCTGCTCCTGTCCCAGGTCTTTCAGAACTCCTGAGGTCAAAAGGTCATGGGCGGCCTCATAACACTTGCTGCTGACAATCAGCTGGTACTCTGGGTCTGGGGCCAGATCAGTGGCCATGCTAAAGGCTGAGAGAGGAAAGAGAAATTACCAATCAGTAAATATTGCAATATTAAAATGTTATAAGACACTTATCTCTGAAATCTCACTGGTCCAAAATCCCGCTTTATATCGGAGTTGCATTAATATCAACTAACAACAGCTGCAATTATAATTCACACCATTTAATAATCTCTTGAATGCAGAGAGTGTGCGATTAGCATTCAGACCTTGGCAGGAGCTCTCGCGATGAAGGCAGTGGAGGATCTCCTGGTCTTCTTTAGTTTGGTAGCTGTACTCCTCCAGATACGCTGCCCTGTTTGAGGCATTCTGGGCCAACATGAGCTGCACATCTCCGCATAGAGACAGACACTGACAGTGGAACAGAAGCACCTGGGGGTGGAGACCACCACTGATGGAGCAGTATGCGTCTACAGAGAGAGAAAGCGTATAATGATTAGGTTTGAACAGGACCCCAAACTTTTGAATGGTAGTGTCCTGAAGTTTTCTGACAACACTGAAAGCTACACGTTCTTACCGTGGCACTGCAGAGCCAGTTTGATGTAGCGCAGTGCTCGACCGTACTTCAGCAGGTTGGTTGCAGCATCTGACAGGACGTAGTATGCTTTAGACGCTTTCAGGAACAACTGCAGTTTCATACGATGCTGCCATGTGCCCGGTAACATCCCGGAGCGCGTCGGCATCTTCAGTTCCTTGTTACACGGACCGACTGTGTGACCAAGATGATGAGTAATTCAGTAAGTGATTAAATAGTGGAAAAGATTTCAGTTGATGAAGGGATGGGATTACTGACCTCTGTCCAGCAGTAGAGCAATCTCTTTCTCAACATCTCTAGCTCCATTCTGACTTCTCTCTTCATATTTTAGAGGTATGGGTGTGCTGGGGTCGGCCGCAGGAAGGTCACTCTCTTTCTTTATGCTGTTGTCCACTGCTTTTAGACCCTACACACAGAAATGTGAGGTTTTGCTTTGATTCACTTTGGTTAAAAGAGAGACAGACAGATTGATAGATATGAAAAAAAGAAAATTCACATGAAAGAAAAAGGAAACAAACATTAATCTAGTGTTCTCACTTTCAGAACGTAGTTGAGAACCAGTCGACACTTCTCCTCCTTGTCTTGTGACACAGGAAATGCACAGTTGGGCTGGAACGGAAAAGGAGTGTGTGGAGTCAGAACAATGTTAACATAACGCTGATGTAAATTAGCATTGTGCAGAAATATCGAAAGAGCTTACTATCGCAATAGTAAGTTTTCACAATAGTGTATCGATATTCCAACCTCTAGTATCGATGTCATGTTTTTAAATCGTGTTTTAGCGTTAATGTTTATAGCAGAGCACACTGTAACGTGCGAGTTAGGAGGAAGAGAGAACGGTCATTCTTAAAGGGGCCACACCGCTATACCACTTATTACAATACTATTCCAGTTTTATGAATGTTTACTTAATGCACTTAATTTTTTATTTTTACATCCTGGCTATTTCAGCTAGCTTTATAAATTTTGTAAACTTCATGCAATTTATTTTTATAAGATGTGGCATCTACATCTTTAGTTAAAAGTGTTCAGTTACACAATATGAACTTCATACATTTCAGTGTGTTCAATGTTCAGTGACACTGTACATTACAAATATCTTTGCTAATAAATTAGTATATTGCAATATATCGTGATGCGGTATCGTGATATGTATCATATCATGAAGACCTTGCCAATACACAGCCCTAATGTACATTCAGTAAGGAAATTTGTGCGAGATGTAAAATGAACCTAGATGAATCGTTTTAACTTCTGTACTTCAGACATCTTATATACCATCATGTGTATAAACAACAAAAGATCTCCTACTCTGATCTGATGTGTGCTCTTGTATTTCTCTGGAACTGACAGCTCCCCGACAGACTTGATGACAGCCACGGCTTTAGAGTCGTCCTGTGGCTCAGAGGAGGTGCTGTAGGAGCAGCTCTCATCTTCATCTTCCTCCTCCTCCTCTTCATCACTGTAGCTGTCTTCAGATCCCCCGCCCCTCAGTGACTCCCCGTTCCCCTCGTCTTCACTCACATCATCCAGCTGAAACAGTTCTGCCAGCATGTAGTGTGCAGAAGCAATGATCTACACCAGAAAACATAAGGAAACGGTCAGGAATCATGCACAACAATACAGGAAATGTTATGAAGCTACATACTTGTGGATGTCTCTCCTCATCCAGCAGTTTAATACAGTTGAGCAACAGAGTTCTGATGGTCCCATAGTTCTTCTTGTTTTGGCTCTTCTTTAGCATCATGCTGCTGGCTACTCTGTCGTAAAAAAAAAATAACCAAATAGATTAATCTCTTATACTGAATGGGAAAATTAGAATATGAGAAAGGCAGATATGAGGGTAAATCATACTTGTAGAGAAGAACCGCTACAGGAAGTGTGAAGGGATTCTGGCATTTCTCTTCCGCTGCCTCCTCACACAGAGTAGTGAGGTCATACAGCTTCACGATGTCACTTCCGCTAGCTGGATGGAGAAACAGACAGGCATTCATTTACATAATAGTTAATATTTTGTTTTAGTTAATAATTAGTTAATATATTGTTTATATACATATATATACACACACACACACACACACACATACATACATATATATATATATATATATATATATGAACATAAGCCACCCACCCTTGAAGAGCCAGTACGTGTGTCCTTCTTTGGTACAGTTGGATTTCAGGAATGACAGGATATTCTGTGCAATGTCTTTCACAACACGCGTTGAGAATGTGGAATTTTCCAAATCTGGGATGTCCTCGGTCTTTATCATTTCATATTTCTACAAACGATGGGAGAGCCATTAGAAAATTTAACATTATTATACATCAATATGTGCAAACCCATCAATATGTGTATCACCCAATCATCTTACCTGCACAATGCCATTTACGTGAAAGCACATGACCAGTTCCGGTACATTACACATCAGATTATCCAGCCAGTAATCAATTCCAGTGAGAACGTTGATTGGTTTGTTGTTGTCCCTTAAGACAAAGTAAAATCAGAATATTTAAACATAGGGACAGTATACACAGTGTACACTACCGTTCAAAAGTTTGGGGTCTGTAAGATTTTTTAAGAATTTTCTTAAAAGAAGTCCCTTATTGCTCACCAAGGCTGCATTTATTTAATCAAAATATAGTAATAAATACAGTTTAAAATACCTGTTTTCTATATTAATATATGTAAAAATGTAATTTATTCCCGTGACGCAAAGCTGAACTTTCAGCATCATCACTCCAGTCTTCAGTGTCACATGATCCTTCAGAAATCATTCTGATATTCTGATTTTCTGCTCAAGAAACATTTATTATCAATGTTGAAAACAGTTGTGCTGCTTAATATTTTTGTGGAAACTGCAATACATTTTTGATGAATAGAACAATGAAAAGAACAGCATTTAATTGAAACAGATTTATTTTGTAATATAAACGTCTTTATCAATTTAATGCTATCTTATTGGATAAAAGTATTAATTACTGACCTCAAACTTGCAAACGGTAGTGTATATACATGGTTTAGCCTTAAAAATGTAATTAATTTAGAAATAATTCACAACCAGATAAATATATCCTAAAAATATATAAAACAAAAAAGAAGAAGAAGAAAAAAAAAAACATATCCAGGACACTAACCGTAGTCGTAGACTGACTGCTGGGTAGCGACCACCTCCAAATATGGGCATATTTGACCCCACAAGCATGTGGATGTCCTCAAATGTCCATAAAATATTCCGGACAAAGTCATTCCTCAAACCCTGAGACAGTCAGAGAGATAAAGAAAACTGCCTGTTCAAAAGTCAATTATGTATTGTGATGTGCAATGTGGTTGTGATTTACTTATATTAATTACATAAAACAAAATTTAAAAAAAAAAACACATTTAAAAAAATTATAAATAAATTATTTAAACTTTATATATTATGTTTTTATTAAAAGTGAAACAAAAAAGTTTACACAGAAAAGTAAATATCTTGTTATTAATGAACCTGTGAAAAGAGTTTTTGGTTGTACGTTTTGACTTTGGATATCAGGGAATGTTGGGTAAATACCATTACCTGACTGTTTTCTCCTTCATTGAATAGTGTGGGTAGATTCTGTTCTTTGGGAACTGAAGACACTTGACCTAAAGTATATGTGTCCATCTGCTCCTGAAAGACACAATTAGACAAGATGATTCAGCCTCAAAACACTGAGAACACATGACATGAAAAGTAGAGGAAAGGCTGCCCGCACCTCCTTGGGTATCGCAGACTCCTCTGAATCAGTAGTGGAACTGTTGAATGTGGCGGGCCAAGATGGTCCATCAGCCGGTGTCCCACAACCCTCCTCTGCCGCCTGATCTGTATCCGATGGCACAGGCACTGCAGTTCCATCACTGTTAATACTGAAACACAGGAGAGTATTGTGGGTGTAATTCATGGAAATCAGTGCTTTCAACAGATGGCAACCATGTAAAGTCAGTTCTCACCTGTAATAGAGAAACTTCGAGAGGATTGCTTTCTCATTCCAGTGTTCTTTACTCTTCTTCTTTCTTTGCCACTTTTGGTCAATGAGACGCTGGTAAAACTCCTTGAGCCATGTCCAGTCACCAGTCTACAGGGCGGTTGCAATGTTAGTTTTATTTTAAGTAATCTTAGGATGGTATACAACACTCCTGTTGTACATTAAAACTCTTTGAATAGGATAACTAAATATTTTACTAGTTTAGCGTTTGAGGAATAGCCACAAAAAAGTTAAATGGTGATGCATATAGAGGCTCCTGAACAAAATATTGGACAGCAGAGAGAAATAAGGGGACTATTTCTGGTTACCTGTGATGACCTCATAAAGAGTTCCTGAATGTCCAGTTCATCTAGCAGTAAAGTGCTGCCCACTCTGTGAACAGCCATACTGACATGAGACTTACTGTAGGGGATCTTCAGCAACTTCTTAATGTTCTGTTAAAGTTGATAACGAAAAAGTAATATTAGGGTTATTTAGGTTTATTTTGACAAATCAATACATTTATCAAAAAAAATACATTTATTTAATCATAAGTACAGTAAAATTGTGAAATATTACTACAATTTAAAGTAACAATTTTCTATTTGAATATGTTTTTAAAAATGTAATTTATTCTTGTGATGTAAAGCTGAATTTTCAGCATCATTATTCAGAATCACTAATATATCGTCTTTACGTCAATTTGATCAATTTAATTAATCCTTGCAGAATAAAACTATAAATTGTTTCTTTCACAAAAAAAAAAATTGTACACCATGGCCATGAATTACTAAATTGATGGAACAAATTATTATAATGTGCGCACGATTTAGTAAAACAAAGGAACAAATTATTATATACTCCACACAATTTACTACACGAGAAAGAATGTTTTAATTCGTGGCCATGACATTTTTTCATGTCGTGGACATGACAGAGCTCTGTACACTGACATTCTTAACATCATTATACAAATGTATGTGAATGCTATGATCGACCAATCAGAATCAAGTGTTCAAGAAAGCTATTTAATGAGTTGAATAAAGTGAGTTTAATCATTTATTGTTTCATATATTAAAAAAAGTTTGCATAAACAATATAGCAGACTCACCTCTGAATCAGACACAACATCAACATCATCACCTATACAGTCGATGAAGTCATATGCCATCCCAAAACTACAATTGACAAAGAAAACACAAAAAGGCATGGAAAGATCAGCTTCACTACAATCTAAACCTGCAAACTCACATTAAATATAAGGTCATACTTAATGTTGTGTCTTTAACTATGTATTAAGATTTAAATTAATCATTTGATACAATGTACTTATACGTTTTTACATTGTACAATACCATTCAGTTGCATATCATTGCAACTGTAATGAAATCTATGATTACACTATCGAGTCTTCCCTTACCCCTTAATCAACCTTTTAACCTCACCCGGATCTCACCTTAATAGCAGCAAAACTCAACATGAGTAAGTAAGTCGGGATATAATAATAATAATAATAATAATAATAAAAAAAATCATCTGGTCCCAAGTCATCAGGTCTTAAAATTTGGAAAATAAAACCTCACATGAAATATTACACCGTATCATTATTTATTTAGCAAAAATAAAGCCAAGATGGAAGAGCCATGGGTGACATACTAAGGACACACTATAATTCAGTTGCTTGTAGATCCACTTTTAGCAGCAATAACTTCAAGTAATTATTTTCTGTATGACTTAATCAGTCTCACATCATTCAAGGAATTTTGGCCCATTCTTCTTTACAGTTTATTGAGGTCTGTGGGTATTAATGCACAGCTCTCGCTGCAGCATTTCAGTCGGGTTGAGATCTGGACTTGACTGGGCCATGGCAACACCTTGATTCTTTTCTTTTTCAGCCATTCTGGTGTCGATTTGATGGTGATCTTCAGATCATTCCTGTCTTTTGACTCCATACAGTCCTGTTGTATGACTCAATTTCAGCCAATCATTAGCTGTTGGACAGATGGCCTCACATTTGACTCTAGAATACTTTGGTATACAGAGGAGTTCATGGTTGACCCAATGCCTGTGTGTAGAAAACAAGCCTTCACCAGCATGCTTGACTATTGTTTTGAGTTAACACCAAACTTGGCGCTGTGCATTATGGCCAAACATCTCCACTTTGGTCTTGTCTGTCCAAAGGACATTGTACAAGAAGTCTTCAAAAGCAACTTTGCAAACCTAAACCGTGCTGCCAGGTTTTTTTTTTTAGAGAGAAGAGGCTTTCTCCTGGCAACCCTTCCACACATGCCATACTTGTCGTATCTTTTTCTAACTGTACCGTAATGAATTCTAACATTTAACATGTTAACTGAGGCCTGTAGAGTACGAGGTGTTGTTCTTGCGTTGACTTCAATTTCTCTGAGCATCACATGGTCTGATCTTGGGGTGAATTTGCTGGGACGTACACTCCTGGGAAGATGTGTGTCTGTTTTGAATGTCTTCCACTTGTGACTAATCTTCCTCACTGTAGAATGATGGACTTCACATTGTCTGCAAATGGCCATATAACCTTTCTCAGATTGACGGCAGCAACAATTACCGCTCCAAGATCATTGCTGATGTCTTTCCTCCATGGCATTGTGTTAACACACTCCTGAATGCTCGAGATGCTCAAACTGCCAGAACTTCAGCTTTTATAGATGTGATCACACTTGGTGATCAGTTAATCAGAGGCATTTGATTAGCAGGACCTGACTGCTACTTTCCCTCTCAATTCATATGTTAAAAATAAGGGTGTCCTAAGTTTGTCACCCATGGCTTTTCTATTTTGGCAGTGTGAGAAGTCATTTGTTGTTCCAGATGTTTGTTTTTTTTTATTATGCACTGATTCAGAAAACCATAGAATTCAATAGGGTGTCCTAACTTTTTCACATGACCGTAAATGCATAGTAGTTAAAAACACCAAATATAAAGTGAGACCAAATGTCATGTATCAGTAATACCTAGAGAAGGGTTTGCTTTTCCTGCTGGACCCGAGTACGGTGGTCCCTGCGGGGCCCAGCTGAGCGTTCTCTCGCAGCCAGTTTGCTGGTGGCAGCTTGAGGTCGGTCTTCTCCTGCAGTAATGCATAGGAGGTGGGGGGTGGAGCGGCCGAATACTTCACAACTGCACGACTCTTCACTTCATTGTTGCCCAGACAAACATCCGCCTCCTAGAGCACAAATAACAAATATTTAAATGAGAACTATAAGTAGTAAGTCAAAATTCATCTCAACAGGACCGGAAATATTTGAACTTCAAATGATTATGTCACAATTCAGCCACATTTTCATAAATAATATGCAACAAACTAATACAATATATATATGTGTATGTGTGTATTATATATATATATATATATATATATATATATATATATATATATATATATATATGCAGCAGTTTATGACAGGCATCATCTCAGCCTCTTAGAATGTTGTATTGTTATGTTACAGTAACTCTGCACCTGTTTGTTGTCTTCAGTGGCAGAACTGCTGTGATCCTCCTCCTGTCCGGGATCTGAGTCTGTCTTCTTATCCTGAGAGCTCATATTCACCACACTCATCCATCCAGAAGCTCCAAAAACGACGATTTACACGAAAGTAAAGTTCCAAATACACAATCACCGACTCTTTCCCCTATAGACTGTGAGTGAACATGAATCTGCTTTACTAACTACACACATCACATCAGCTAACGTTACAGGACCTCACAGCAGACCATGTTGCTTTTCTCATGAAGTCTATCCCTGTTTTATCTTAAATATCAATAAGACATACATGCAAGTCCGAAGTCGAATTAATCGGTAACACTTAGATCACTAAAAAATAAAATTAAATGATATTTTCTAGGAAAATCTGTCCATCTGGCAGCTTCTCAGTGATCACTCCAAACTTACTGTACCTCTCACCCGGAAGTAGACGTGACGTCAGCGACGCCTCATTCTAGAAAAGAGTGGAAAGATGTAGAAATGCTCAAAGTGATATTGTGTTTTTGACTAAACTACATATACCTTTAAACACATTTATATAAATATGTTATATATTTAGAATATATAGGCTATATATGCAATAAATATTCATACACATCGGTTTATTTGCATATGTAACTTTCTATATATTGGCTATATACGCAATACATTTTACGTACACCTAAAATAATTACGTTACACTTTTGTGTTTGTGTTTTTAATGTTATGTACTATATTACATTAATATTTTAATCCACGATATTATATATCGTTAGAATTGAATTCTGTATATTATATAAATAGACAATAAATCAATTTTATTTATTATTTTTGAACGTTACTTCTTTTATCAAAATATTATTTTAACCCTCGATATTGCATGTTGACTTGCATTTATGTCATTTTGTTCATGAACAGCTTGTGTGTTGTGTTGCCATGGTTTCAAAATCACTGCGCTCTCACCTGAGTTCACCTACAGGCCTTCAATGGCGTTTGGGAATCAAACTTTTAGTTACGTATTTATTTTTAAATTCATGCAGTGACAATGAATAAAGGAAGCAAGAGATATTTTAATAAGAGCAAGAGCGGAAACTGGGTAAGATAACCACACTTTACTTAATCTTTCTTATAAATGCGTTTGGGCTGCTTTTTTTTAACATCGGTCTTTCTTTACTTCTTTTTTTCTTTCTTTCGTTCGTTAGTTAATTAGTTGGCTGTTTAGTTAGTTAGTTACTTAGTTCGTTAGTTGGATAGTTATTTAGTCATCGGTCCGTTTGTTCTTTTGCAGTTTGTTCACACTGGTATGTCGCAGACGGGACACACACGTGATCTGTGTACCAGCACAGGTTCAATGTTGGCACATGGAGTTCCTCAACCCCTGGAACAAACAGAGGAGCGATATCCCAGATTATTTATCAATCCTGAAAAGGTTAGTCATTGATATTAATATATTTTACACTACAATGACCATCTATAAAAGTATTTTAATACAGCAAATTTTGAAGGAAATAGATTTAACTGGCCTGTAGTCAGTGCTGGATAGTTACTGATGGATTATGGGCCTAATCAGATTACAAAAATTAAGTACTTGTAATTTGATTATATAACTTGTAATCAGACTAGTTACTTTATATTGATTGCATGGTATTTTTACAATGGCAGTAAATTATTGTATAATTAAGGATGTGTTCAGAAGGTTTGTGGAATTGCTCACACAGACCAGCCTCTAGTCAGGAGTCTGTCACTGAAACCTGAGAGACACACAGCAGCCGATCTCTGGATTTAAACAAATCATTTCACTTTTAACAAGTGTTCTCTCAGCATTGCAACACTGCATATCTAATCAGCTCCTGTCAAACACTTTCATTATTATTTGAATTATCACTCAGTGAATCATTAAACCATGTATTACTGTCTTTGGAAGGCTTTTGTCTTTTAAACACATTAAAATGTACAAATTCACATCATTTGCAATGCAGGGATTCCCCAAATTTTTGTCAGCTGAACCTCTTTGAACTAATATATTTACTTGAAGTTTCCCTGAGATTTTATATTAATAAGTTAGGTCAATAAATAAAAGAGTCAGTAATATTAAAAATAAACGGTTCTCTGATGTCAGTTAATGGTCACATGACATGACAAATGTTTTTTAGTAAATGTTTTTATTTTGAAATTTTTATGATTTTATTACTCTGTAGCTTTCATTATAAATGCATAAACCCTGCAATTCCATCACAAGCCTGAGAACTCTGACGTAATATTTAATGCACTTCATGTTAAAAACAAAGAATGGAATATATTTTCTTTCTCTTCGTATTTTATATATCACATATCAATATGGTTCAAGATTATATAAATCAGTGTGATAAACCAGTTAGGTCAAAAGTATTCAAAAAGTAGTCTGATTATATTACCTTAAATGTGTAATGTAACACATTATTTCTGTCTTGTAATTTGGAATCAGTAACTGACTAATGTGTAAGTAATCTACCCAGCACTCACTATACTGTAATCATTCTGTTGCAGAAAACAATGGGTAGAGATTATCCACTGTCAGCGCATGATAACCGCACCGCGCTGCAGGACACTATCGACGTGTATGATCGGGTGAGTTCATCATTATGATAAACAGTGATTCTATCTATTGCATTTCATAACCTTATTCCCATTTCACTGTGCATGTGTTCATGTGTAAAGGGTTTAGGGCGTAAGAAATGTCTCGATGGGCGTCGCCAGCATAACTCTCACTACTACCTGTGCCATCATTATGACAGCTTGAGTCCGGTTAGTGCAGCACAGTGGAACAGCTCGGCTTATCGGACTGACTTCCTGCCCAAACAGGACACAGAGGGCAGAGAGGACTCAATCAAAAGGCGCTTTCCCAGAGATCACTCGGCGAGGTCTCAAATGAATGCTATGGCTCAGACCGGAGAGTGTTTCATGTGGTTTGGAAGAGATGACTCTAACCAGTACACTCCGTTAAGTGTACTAGCTGCCACCAACCACTCCTTAACTCCCTAAATAAGACAATCAGAGAAGATCAGACTATTTATGACACTAAACATGATGCTCTATGGGAATTTCTGAGAGGCTGCTCACTGCCGAGGCATGGGTGGGCCGTGAAGGCCAGCTCCCCCTCTCTAGATGTAATTTGGGGAGTGATGGGTGGAGCTAGAAGGTCCAATCACACCCTAACCCTACCCATAACTTCATCCCTCCTCCCATTATATCCACATTTGCATCACTTGTATGCAATTATATCCAGCTGGACTAGCTGGACGTCATTCGTCTCTGCAGTGAGCATCACTTGGAATTTCCTAGCAATTGTGTAATTATCTGATTTAACCAGCAGAGGTCAGTCTCATTTTTGTGTGTCTGTGACCCTCAACTTTACATTTGCAGTCACAAATTTTTGAAATGTTTCATTCTGTAAAGATGATTATCAGTGTTGAATGCAGTATACCGTTTAATAAGAAAAAAACATTTTCATAAGAAAGAAACATTTTCAGCTGAGTCTTATAAACAAGAAAAATGTACTGAATGTAGCCTATTAAAGTCACTGAAATCAAAATTGACATTCTTGTTTTTTTTGTTTGTTTTTTTGTTTTTTGCAATATTGCAGTATCTATACGATCTATCTGTGCACATAGCCTATTTTTTAATTTTTTAATCTTTAAATCAAAATAACTTCCTTTGCCTCGGTCAACGACTTCTCTGATGACCTTGACTGGCGCGAGGGCGGGACAACATGTCACTCACATGAGATCGACCAATAGCAAACCATAACCATCTAATTAAATCCCCATGGACAAAATCAAGTCCCGCCCTACATTTTTACTTGTTCGAAAAGCCGTTTCACTCTGATATACGTCACAATCTGCTGCCAACTCCTTGTTTTTCCAGTGAAATTGGGCTACTTTAACACTATTGCCGCGGGTTGTTTTTCATGTCGGTGGTTGAAGTGACCCCGAAATAATGATATTTAGCCCCTGGAACACGATACGGCTAGTTTTGGGCTAGTTTTAAGTAGCAATTGGGTGAGTTTTGTTGTGAAAACCTGGCAAACCTCACAATATAGACTATCGCACCTTAGATTCATGCTTGCTTACTTTAAATATGTCATATGGCTGGCAACCTAAATAAATATAGAAATAACTGACAAATCTTTATAAGAATTTGAAATCTTTGAATTTTGATTGTAAACTTTATTTATTTAAGCATATTTTTTAAAAATGCTAAACTCTTATGTGAGATAACTGGGGTCTCTTTTGCTGTTGAAGAGAAATAACTGAAATGCTAGAGAGAGATCTCCTTTGTATTTTTCTTTCTTATGGGAATATTTAAAATTAAATTGCCGTTTAATGTGGCATTTTACTCACCTGATGTAGTTCAAAGCAAGAAACAGGGGGATTTGTGGGGATATAAGGGTAAAAACGTCACTGAGGTTTGGGCTAAAGCTCAGTCTCATGCCTTTGAAAGAGATTAAACAGTGAACGGCGTTACATTATCTCAGCTTCAAAGAGAGACCGTAAGATTGCCATCTTATTCTAGCAGGTGTTGCATTTGAAACGGCAGCTGTGTCTCTGTGCGCACCTGGAAAAGAGCAGCGAGGAGAATCCTCTGTGCTTTCCAGATTTCCTTCAACAGCGTGTCCAGATAGCAGGAACAGTGGGAGAGATATTGAGGAAATTGCTCTTGTTTTTTTAGCCCCTATTCTGAAATCCAATCCAAGAAAATGACATCTTGTAATTAAGTATTTATTTCTTTGATGGTAATGGAGTTTTACACATTACATTTCTTTCATAACCTATTCATGAAAGATAAGCCTGAAAAAAAACATGTTGCCATGGTGATGATGTCGAAGAGAATTCTCTTAACATTGTCTGTTCTGTTAATATTGCCTGACTTACTCTGGTTCTTTAAAGTGAGTCTTTGATTTTCCAAATGCTAAACATTGATCTTAATATTATTTGCCTTTGTGTGGCTATTTATTGCTCTCTGCAATTCTCTCTGTTGAAAGACATTGAAAAATAGATTGCTGGTCACAAGCTGATGGATTTCCTGAATGGAATGTAGAAAAGCCCAATTGAGATCAAAGAACCTCATCTCCATGAGATTCCTCTTTTTTTTATTGTACTGCCACTTTAAAGGTCTGTACACACCAACAAGCATCTGAGTTGAGTTTAAAAATAAATGAAGTGCATTACAACAAAGTTTTCACAAATATGTGGTAACATTTACACTTAAACAAACCTTTTAGGTTACTATGGGAACTAATCTTTTAACCTCAAGGATTTATAAAAGGATAGTCAGATGTCAAGGTACATTAGAATGCATTATGGGTTAATAGAGTAGATTAATCAACATAAATCATTTCCGAATAAGAGCCTTAACTTAAGGGCATTCCAACCTAATCACTTCATTTCACTATCCTCATTATAATTAATATTGCCAGGTAATGAATTAATGAAACAGTCTGGCATGTTTTACACGAGAGGTCAAGACAAATAATTTAGCCCATACTGTTCTCCACTGATGAAATAATTAGTGCATCTGAACAGTCTAATTAGCCTTTTTTTTCCCCAGACAAGTGTAAACAAATGCTTCTTTGTAATGCAGAAATTAATTCAGTTCGCAGTTATGTTATGCGTGTGATCCGCTGTCTAAACCCTACCTTTGATTTCCAGTCATTATAATTCATAGAGCATAATTCAGTTATGTTTTCTCCTAGTCGACAGCATCTTTTCCTTGATGCTGTTATTGTGAGATATCGTTCGCTGTTGCCTCTCAGCTGCACATCCTTGTTTTTCAGCTTGGCCCTGTGATAACTCTGTCTAACCTTGAGAAATGGCTGCAGGAGACCCAGGACACCGCAGAATAAACCTTCTTAGTGATGAAATATTCATTCAAATGAGGTGGAGAGGGCTGCTGCATTAGAATAAGTCATTGTTAAAAGATTGCTCGCATCCGTAGAGGCGTACAGTGCATCATTGTGAATAGATCAGTCTGAGAGGATGTTATAACACACAGAAAAACTCAGAAAAGTCAGTGCTCCATGTTGCACTGGTTCACTCAAGTGTGTCTCGAATTTTACAATCACTGAATCATCACTAGTGAAATGAGATATGAAGAGCAGTGAAAAGTGCCTCTAGAAAATGTTATTGTCCCACTGAAACAAACAGAAAAGAATGATGGTTTAGCACATTTCACATCACAAGTGATGATGTGGTTTCATTTTAGGCCTCAAATGTGGTTTTTACAAATAAAACACATGAATTGAACGTGATTAGTAAGATCTTTTTGCTCCATACACTCTTCTAAAGGTTCTAAAATGGTGTTTTCGCAGCAATGCCACAGAAGAACTGCTTCTGGTTGACCAAAGAATTTTCAATTAAACTGTACTACATTTTTTCTTTTTAGAGAAGAACATAATCTGTAGGCCTACATTTGTGTTTTCCCCCCTTTCTTTATTTTTTTATTCATTCATTCATTGTTTTTTCCCTTCAGTTGTGTAGGGGTGGTTTGGGGTTTGTGTTTATAGCATTTCTTTGTTCATTGATCGTTTCAGTGTAAGCAATAAATGATGGGCCTTTCACAGTTAGGTCTTAGATTAAACCTGGCCTTAGATTAATTAGAATATTTAAAGGGTTAGTTCCCCCAAAAATAATATTTCTGTCATTAATTATTCACCCTCATGTCATTCCAAACCTGTAAGATCTTCGGTCATCTTCGGAACACAAATGAAAATATTTTAAATGAAATCCGTTTGTTTTTTTTTTTAATCTCCCATAGAAAGCAATGAAATGACCACATTCAAGGTCCAGAGTAGTAGTTAAGACATTGTTAAAATAGTCAACGTGACTACTGTGGTTCCTTAAAGTTATGAAGCGACAAGAATACTTTTTGTATGCAAAAACAAAACAAAAATAACAACTTTATTCACCAATTTCAAAAAATTCAAAACCATAGAAAACAAAAAATAATCCGTATCAAACATACATCATTTCCAGCGGACTTGTGCGATACAATTGTTGAGAATTCTAATTAGCGAAGTTTCGTCATGGTGTCAGTTCTTGATGTATACATGCAGGTACTGTAAAGCAAAGAGTTAAAGACAAACTTTAGAGTGAAATGAATCTGAATCAGCAGTTTGTGTCCAGAGAGGCAGAATGTAAAAGTGCTGAATTTGGGGGAAATTCATGATGAGCTTCTAGAGAATAGAGAGAGTCTGTGGATAAAACATAGGCACCAATAACCCTGACCTAACACATTTGTGTTTTATTATCTAGCTTTGCCTACATATTTTTTGTCTCCATATCACTGTATTTTTATGCTGATTTTTTTTTTTGGCATACCGTATATTTTTGAATTACGATATCTGCATTCGCACTAGAATATATGTTGAACCACACATCTGATTTATTGTTAATTAGTGAAAGTGTTTGTATTTATTGGCTGCTCGACATGATGTCAAGGTCGTGGTCTTGTAAAGATCTGTTATACTGTCTAACCTGAAATGACAATAAACTACTCTGATTTTGAAATATTCATTTATCTCCAACTGAATGATGTGAGGAAAACCGTTGACTTACCTCTCAATGAGAAATTTTGAAAAATGCATAACAAAAAAGCACTAAACTAATGCAAAAGAACTATTTCAAATCCTGCACTATTTTATAGGTCACCAATCAGCTCAAGTGCTGACTAACAAATGAAGACTTTTCACTTCAAATATTGCTTACTGAAAATAGTATTAAATGAAAAACAAGGAAAGTCCCTATTGTAGTCTTTGACTAAAAATACATATCATAATACAATATTATATTCTACTTTTACATATTATCACATTAATTTGTTAAATAAGGTTAATTTGATGTCGTTTTACAGCAAACAACCTAATTATTCAAACTGAATTGAATTCAAAATCAATATTTGACATAAAAGAATGAAAACATTGCTGTCATACAAGTAGCAAAGCTCTGAAAATCAATAGCAGGGGTCAAAATGAGAGAATTTTGACTACCGAGATAGCAATCAATGCTAGTGGTCTGTGGTCAAACTGACCAGTGCAAACGCACCGATGTGGGCGTGACCTCGCGTTACCCGCCCAGCTATTGGTCGGCTCAGTCCAAAGCCCCGCCTCTTTCAAAAAGATAGAGAAAAAAGAAAAGGAAAACAGAGACATCTCAATCCTTGCAACTGGGGAAAAGATGAAACGTAGTGCTCCATAGTCTACGAATCACCTCCTCTTTTTTTTTTTTGAAACCCAGTAAACCACCTTCTTTCGCTCTGAGCGAAACTGAGCCACATCTATAAGTTATTTCAATCACCTAAAGCCAACAATCATAATCAGATATTGAGTTTTGGGACACGCTGGATTAAGTTTTGTAGCATTTTAAAGGTGAGTCATTAATCATGAACGTTTCTACGTGCATTTGAGCAGCGGATTGATTCTTAACGGATATATGAGTCCGATATCTTCACACATATATAGGCGTTGATCCAGGTAAGATATAAGATGCACTCGCCGGTTGTTGGTTGAAGGAACCGCGGCTGGTGTGGCGCGGTGTGTCCGTCCATGTGTGTGTTTATTCGCCTGCGACATGGAGGGGATGGGTGGGCTTTTCTCCCTGTGTTTCTAATATCCGAGGACATCTTGAGCCACTCCGCGACAGAAATAGTTGGAAACGGAACGTCTTCGGTTGCTTTCATTGGGTTTTTGGTCTCTGTACATTGTAACGGCTGATTCGTCGGGATTTGATGACAGTGTATAAACACTGTTGACCATATATAAAATAGCTTTATTGAAACTGTTGATATGTGCTATCTTAGCATATTTTCTTAATGTTGAGTGTGTTTTAAGGGCACTGTATAAGGAAATACACATTTGGAGTCAACATTGAAGGTAATATTTGTATTTAGTTGGTAACTGTGTGATCAGGGTACTAAATATGATTTTGGGCAAGTCAGTCAAGCCCCATTTTGATGTAGTTTAAAAGTTTAGTCTTAACTTGTTACATATGCATTTGTGGTGTTTTTGTTGACCCCTTAGATCCCAGAATTAAAACAAGTATTCAGAAGTGTAGGTAGTATGTATGTGTTTAGGGAGATGCCCCTTTGTCTGTGCTGGAGGAGAGGGGGTGTGTACAGATGTTCGCTACCAGGACATCTGCTGTTTCTAAGGGCTTTGTCAAGGGCCCTTTCAAGAAGGCTCCGGGGCCCGAAAGACAAACATATGTGCTACTTTTTTTAAGCTTAACTCCACAAGCTCTCAAATGCAATGCGATCCTTGTTGGTTAATACGATGCAATGTAAGTGTAAATAATGCATAGTGTTACTCACAAGCAGTTATGTATTCTCAGTAGGTTGGGTGTTTCGGTTTGACGACTGGAGACCTTGATTTCTAACACGTCCATTACATTTCCCACTGAGAATTCTCCCCCTCTCTCTCGCCCCGGAGCGCTCACACATCACACACTGAATCATAGTGTACATGGCAGCATATGAAGCAGGAAGACATTTATTAGAGTCAGACAGGAAAATGCAAAAGGCTTCTTTAATATTTATGGCATCCTGTTCTTCAGGTGTGCAGAGAGGGAATGTGAGAGTTCATTTATATGTTGCTTGGACCACACATATACTTTGTCAGCTGCTTCTCAAGTGCTTGGATATCCAGCACACCACCAAAAATAAAAAATGTTTATTATGCAGAAAAATCCTTAAAATTAAACTTGCTATCTGATTTGTTTAGCTGATGAATTTGCCCCCCAAATATTAAAGAGTTAGATTGGATGCCCAAGCTCTGCCATCAACAACAAAATATTTGGGAGCTTATTTTCCTTTTAAAAGTTGATAAGCCTATTTATTTTGCTGTCCTAATGCACAGTAACATGGGTCATGACTTCCCACTTGTAGGAAGTAGGCAACGCCTATATTTATTCTGCTATAAATTGCTCACAAATCTTATAATAGTTCATTATCTCTATTAAGCTTTCACAAAATATTGGTTGTTTTCATGCCTTTTGCAAGATATTGCACCATTTCATGCTTTTCATCTTCAGAAAGATCTTTCTTCCTCCCTATATTGCATGAGAACTGTGACTTGCTTAATAATGTGGAAGGTTTCCATTTGCCTAAGTAGAACTGGCAAACTATTTAACAAACCTGTCTGAGATTAATATTCATGTATAATTTTTTTTCTGTGACAGATGCCTAAAATATATTCCCTGTTCTAAATAAATGAATGCAATGTAGATTATTTGACTTATTTCATATGAGCCTAAGGGCATGTAAATGTGTTTTTCAGTTTAACAACCAGGAAGTTTTCTGCATGTTATCAGTCATCAGTCAGAGATGAGTGCGTCACATGAATGTCTATATGGTAGTAATAATCAGCTATAAGATAATATATTTTATGTGATTAGGAAACATCCTGTAACTCTTTAACCGTTGGATGTTTCAAATAATTTTATAAATTTATTAAACACCCTTATTATGAAACACATTTTCATGCTATGTTAAAAGATACAGGTCATACCGGCCCATATGACTATCTAACTATTTTAAGAAAAATGCATGTGATGTAATGGAAAATTCAGCATATATAAATTCTTTTTTTTTTTTTTGTTTGGATTGAATGCATTTATATCACCATGTGCGTACTGTTCAAAAGTTTGTGATCGGTAGACGTTTTTAACATTTTCAAGGCTGCATTTATTTGATCAAAAATAAAAAAAAGTGTTTTATTATTTTGCACATTTCAGGTAGACCATGCTGCAAGAGAGTCATGTTTAATTCATATTCTTCATATGGACTCCGTTCGTTGCCTTAGACATATTGCATTGGTTGATTTGCTGAACTGTGTGTTTTTCTGCATTTAGTTTTTGACTTTTACACGTGAGAATCCTTTCTTTTCCAGAGGGAATGATAAACCAATGTGCAGCAATCCAGTTTAGCTCTTTTTACAGTTGTGTTGAGCCCCTGAATGTTGACATTCCTCCGTGAACGGAGCACAGAAGTGAATTGTGTTTGTTTATGAGCGAGGGGATGAGTGTAGCGTGAATTTTAAAGACCGACGCTCACTTGAGCGGTACAGAGAGGATGAATATTAATGATTCTCCTCAGTTTAATACCTTGTTTAACACACATTAATATGTCCTCTTTTCCATATATGCTAGTGTAGCATTCCCGTGCTTTCTCGACAGTAGGAGTTAGGAAGAGTGAGAGGGTGTCTGACGGTGCCTGATAGGAAGGTAATTGGTATGAAATTGGAACATGGCATCGGCCTACAGCCACAAAATTCAACCTTTTATTTCATTCACCGCTCGTGTGAGTCTCGGGGATGTGTCTGGCTGTCAGTCAGAATGTGATGAGATTCAGGCTCAAATGTCTAAAAGAAAAGATTCATTCAATTCACTATATTTCACTAGATTTCTTTCCTTTTCTATTAAAGAGCAAATTTATGAAGAGGAGTGGAAAAGAATAACGGAATAATGTATGATTGCAGGTAATTTGTTCTGTTTTCTGTGTTGTTGCTGTGAATGTCAGTGAACTCCTTCTGCCAGAGTCAGTTGTAGAGGAAATGCTACAGGCTTTGCTTCCTGTTTTCTCTCATACACGAGACCATCCATGTGCTTGACAAGAGGGTTAATCCCTTGTCTAAAATTCAAATCTGCTGCTGCAGAATTAGTTTTACCTGCTCAAATTAGAATTAGCTTCATTTAACATGGGTGGTTTTACAGCATGTTCATTAACTTTCATTGATAATCATAATTCTGTTTGTGATGAACACATGTATAGACATTTTGGCCGGTAATGATATGATATATGGTATGATGGCAGATCATATATGTACATACTGTTGTGCCTTTTGTTTTCATAAAAATCATGTGAATTGTTTACATTGCCTAAATCTCCATTGCAGTGTTTTGATGCCTTTTCTCAGATTTGCGATCAAGAATCGATGCCTGCACAATGAAAGTGAACTTTATTAGAAAACAAATAATTCTTCAACTAGAAAGCTGTTCATCTTGCATGTTTGGAGCGTTCATTTTCAGTGTGAGAACAACGTCTTTTTAATGTCTTTTTCTTTTTCTTTTTTTTTGTATAGCAACTGCTTTTGGATGTTTCAGAGATGTCAATGTAATACAGTATATTTAAATACATTATATATGCACTTCTGCATTCCCCTTCACATGGTGTTGAACATTTAAAAAATATAAATACTGCTTATCATTGATACATTGTGTTTCCCTAAATTGTTTTTATGGATCCTTTCTTTGTGGCCCACAGGCTATCTTTGTCAGGCAAGGGCATAGTAACCCCTCACCCTCTCAGGGTAGAGCAGATGTCTCTTTAGTCAGTGTTCGGATGTGAGGAAAATGGCCAAAGTGTCTGAAATAGCTGATGAATTTTCAATATTAATCCCTGAGTTCCCTGAGCTGAAATCGTTTTGTGTTGTAGGAGGTGACGTGAGCAGATTCTCCCGCAGGTTATTAGAGTTGGACTCCAGGAGTGAGAGTCAAAGCAGGGTCATTGAGTTCAGTGTGTTATGAAGGGGTCAGCGAGGCAAGGGGCCCCTTCATTGTGCTCAGACTGTGAGGGGTCGGGGCAAAATGCTTGGCTTATTATAGCTGTTACTATCAAAGATCAATACAGCCATCACAGAGGTTTTCACACACTGTTTGTGGAGTTACGTTACAAATGCCGGTTCACTTGTTTCTGTTTGTTGCAATGCATTGTGGTCTCTGTGACTTATATGAGAAGGTTTCTGTCTAACACTGAGAGGAAGAAAACAAGAGATATGACTAAGAAAGAAAGTAATCTAGTAGGAGATACAGATGCATGAGAGTGAGGTCAGGTGTTCATGACATCACATGAGGAGATTTCTGTCCCAGAGAGAGAGACGCACAGAGGAGCTTTTTGTTGACGTTGCTCTTTTGTTGCTCAGAAGAATTTATTGAGCTCTTGGTTGTTTCATTTAAAGCCGAACACTGATGGCAACAAACATGAATGCAAAAATAATGGCCATATTGAACACTTCTCTCCTATGGATAATAAATCTTTGAGTGAATATTAAGATCTCTGAATTTTGATTGCAGACTTTGCTGTTTTGGCATGTCTGAATATAGTTTGAGACATTTTTGAGAATATCTTCTGAAACTCCAGTGGAGACACAAGTCATTTTTTCTGGATATTATATGTGTATATATTTTTATTTATATATATATATATATGTATATGTATATTTATATGTGTGTGTGTGAATGTGTGTATATATATATATATATATATATATATATATATATATGTGTGTGTATACATATGTATATGTGTGTGTGTGTGTGTGTGTGTGTGTGTGAATGTATGTATATATATATTTGTGTGTGAATGTGTGTGTATGTATATATATACATATATATATATATATTTGTATATATTTGTATATGTATATATGTGTGTGTGTATTTTCTGCCGTATCAGAAACATTTGATAAACTGGTGACATCAGCATCTTAAATTCAGTTCTCCATTAATGTTCTTATAACATTCTCTCCATGTTGACGCGATAATGTTTCCAATTGACCCCTCGCCAGGAGTTTGATTGACAGGCGATGCAACCAATCATAACGCCGGATCTGCTATTATGTCGGAAAAAGCAGTCAGGGGAGTTTGTAGATTAACGTAGGTGAACTTGAACTGAAAAAATTGTACATACTGATCTGATATCTTTCCGCAGTTGAAACAACATTCCTTCTGATGTTAATTTATGTTGATTTGATGCTATAAATGAACCTGTATGAAGAGATGGTTGGTTCACGAGCCGCTTGAACTGAGGAGCTACAGCGACCTGTCACCACATTAAAGAGCCACAAAACTGTATTTATTGTTTAAATTTCTTTAAAAATGACAAATTGTGAGACTTTGTATCATATCAAAAGTAGCCTGCTCTGTCTTGTCTCCGTATTTTTCACTTTGAGAACATGATGTGTGGCGTGAGAGCGCATGGCTTGTCGGACATTGCAACTGTAACTAAAGGGGACTGGTCTTTGTGAGCGACTTTGTCTCAGATTTCTTCTAAAATACTTTTGAGAGAAATAAAAGTAGAGGCAAATGAGTGTCATTAGCATAGACTCAAGAATTCAGTGAGAATTGTTTGAGTTCATATCGAGATCTCTGACTTTTGATTGTATACTTTGGCGTTGGCTTGAGACATTACAGCGATCTAGAAGAGATTTTGGTCTTTTCTAAGGGAAAACTGAAAATTAGTAATTTCAATTTGCTCTTGAACAGTAGATAATAAAGAGAAGAAGAAGAAAACAAGAGGATGTGGGAAAGAAAGTGAGATAGTATTTATGACTCAAACAGAAAGAGATATGTTGGGAGATATGGACAGTGTGGGAGCGAGGTCAAGCATTCATTACATGGTTTCCAAACTCTGCGGTGTCTGCAAAACACTGTTTTAAACGGTAGACATAGCGGTTTATCTTTTATCACACTTGAACAGTGACACATTGGCAGCATTCTCTCAGCTCTTCTAAACGCTTCCAGCACCGCCTCAGATAACCTTCTAGTGTTTCGACACACTTTACTGAAGTTGATTTAAAAACCTGTCTTTTCTCTTTGTGCGCGTTCAAGAAGTGAGACAGTCCTGATGCTTTGATGAGCGCTGGCATTTCTAAAGGTCTCTGGAAAAAACAACTTGTGATTGCTTGAAATTATTCAATGCCACAAATAAGTATGCAGGAAATTATCTGGATATTTAAAATGCCACCTCAACAAAGTGGTCCAGATCCTTTTAAAGAACGAAACGTCTTGAGAGCAATCGCATAGAAGTTTGAAATTCAGTGCGCGTTTTGGAGAGGATTTTTAGTTCAAGTGCTAAAAGAATAAATAGGCAAATCTCATAATGTTCCACAACCAAATCAAATGGAGGAAAAGTAGATTATATTGTGCCTAAACAAAGTAAAGCATCTGGTTTTTCTTACATTATTTTCATAGGGATTGTGCACATTTTCCTGCAAAATTCTCATTATTGCATTGTATTGAAATTCAGTATAAATAAATTCAGTGCAGCAAATACAGAGAATGAGCCATGAGAATTACAATTGTAGTTTCTGTCTCTCACAAACATAATGAAAAAGTGCGTGAAAGAGTTTGACACTAAAAGAGTGAAGTATCAAAGCAACGTTTAATGAGAACATTCCCATAACAGCTCAGGTTTGCATAACGCTCAATGAATATTGAAATGAAGTGAGGTCAGTGTAAATGTGTCTATTGTGCAGGATAAACATGAGGAACGAAATGCGCAAACATCAATCATGGAGAGTGTGGCTGTCATAACACACACATACAGGTGCAGCTAAATCAAAGCAGCAGGTTTGTGAATGGAGCAGATGTAATTCATGCTTTGTGTGAAGGAGTGCTTTTAGAATCGTAAGTCTTTTGAAGTGGATACAGCTGATGTCTTTGTGTCGCTGAAAGGTGTTTTCACCTCCAGTGCTGTATGAACCGTATCAAGATTTACAACTTGAGCTGTAACCACTTGTGCAGCTCTTTTAGATGAGTTTTGTTGCTTAATTAATTAAATAGAGTTACACATAGAAGTGTTTCTGCTTAATATTCATCTGTAGCTAATCATGTAAATGTATACTGTCAGTTTGCTTTTATTTGGCATTGTCTGTGGCAGATTTTTGTCACCCTTCTCTCTGATCTCAAACACAACAATACTGGTCACAGGAAATGATGGTTGCCTTGGTGACTGGACGACCTTGGTTAATTAAGAGCATTTTTTCCCTCTTTCTACTAGAGTTGCACGATTAATCGTTGAAAATAATCGCATTCCTAAATGCCGAATGAATCGGCCATGTCTGTGAACCTTTGACAAAATTCAAATCTGGATATACGCTGCTGCTGACACAGAGAAATCGGGTCACGTTAGGCTATCTAGATATGAACGGCTTCACAAACTTTTCTTTTCCACCACACACTCGCTATATCCGTTTTATATTTTACAAATATTCAAATTATCACAGAACAAAAGTTTATAGTTCAGATATAAACAGATTTCTACGCAAGCGAGTAAATCACATTTTGAAAGTAACTTGGCGCTAAATAACGATTGTATCGATTACATCATCTCACCACTAGAGGTGACCATTACAAATGTTTTGTATTTGTCATTGAGTCATTCGTTCAAGAGATTCGTTCAGAAACACTGATTCATCCACTAATGAAACAAGTAGAGCATGATTCATGATTCATCAGAATCATGATTTTTTTTCCCCGTTTCAAACAGAGATCACGATTCTCCTAAATAATATGTCATTTACTGGAAGTTCTGACAAAATGTTAATTGCTGCAGTCTATTTAAAATGAATTAATTAGATTTTTTTTTTTATTTTAAAACTTGGTTTGAATGATTCAATGACTCGCTCATAACCATTTTACTTGTAACAAGTAAATTATTTATTACGTTTTTAACAGTCACTTGTCGCTACCTGGTGGTGTGAGGACGTAATTGATAAAATCTTTATTTAAAGCGACAAGCTGCTTTCAAAAGGTGATTTGCTCTTTTTTGACCCCTTCCACAGGCAGCAGACTTGGATAGTAGACAGTAGACTAGCATTTATCTCAGTACTTATGTGATAATGATTGATTATAATTAGTATGGTTTGAAACACAAAATTAACAATACAGTGTGGTTGAAAAGACTGTTAGCTGTTTCATACATGGGTCAGCAGCAACACCAATGCAGATTTGATTGTTCCGGTGTGATTTTTCTCAAAGGTTTAATAAGGCCACTTAAAGATATTTCGATGGGTTTTGTTGGATCAGTGCGTTACCAATGTCGCAGTCCGTTGGTGCCGACCAAACATGCTAAATCGGATGAAGTGATGTGATGTAATCTGGTGATTGTCTGTTCACAGCAGTGGGAGAATCGTGAACTCTATTTGTAACAAAAAAAAAATCATGATTCTTAATTCATCCAGAATTGCGCAGCTCTAAATGGAATATGGAATAGTGACCTTTTTTTGCTTATGATACAGTGAAATGACATTTACAATTATTTATTAACCATTAACTCCATTTCTCCAGTCTTCAGTGTTGCGTGATTCTTTCAGAAATTAATCAAATACGCTGATTTTCTAACATTATCAATGTTGGAGAGAAGAGGTTTCACTTCCACCTCTTCCTGTGACACCAATGCCAAATAAATGTGTGCAAATTCATGCCCAAAGTATTATTGCTGTCTTTGCTGTCAGTCTTTGCTGACCTGTGTGATCCACAGCGCTTTGCATAACAGATTGTGTGTGTGTGTGTGTGTGTGTGTGTCTGTGTCTGTGTGAGAGAGAGAGAATGTGTTAAACTTTAGGTTTGTGTGAAAAAAATCACAGACAACCAATGCCAAGGTAGCGCAATGAATGCCACAGATATGCTTGTGTGTTTACAGAGATCATTGAAAGACAGATTTGGAAAAGATGGAATGGGAGGAAATGCTCAAAAGGATGAAGATTGTGAAATACACTTTTTTTGTTGTTGTTAATTGAAAACGATCTGTTATGAAAGACCCTTATGAAAAGATCCATTATACATTTCTCTCAGTGTCCTCTCCTGTCTGGAGGGTCGATATTTCTCCTTCAGCAGGATAGTTGAAATTGAGTCATGTTTTTGTAGGACGGCTGTGTGTGTGTGTGTGTGTGTGTGTGTGTGTGTGTGTGTGTGTACGTGTGTGTGTGTGTGTACGTGTGTGTGTGTGTGTACGTGGCGCGTGCTCTGATAAGTTTCAGGTTGAGTGAGAGGGCACTGGTTCTTAAATCACTGAAGCGATATGTTTCTCGGTGAGTTTGTCTCAGCGTGGGACTGGAAGTCTGTTTGTGTCTCTTTCTCAGCTCTGAGGATGACTGGCAGCCCTGTGCAGACACTTTCTGAATTTTTTTTTCTTCTTTTTAAACCCCTAAGGGCCAACAAAAGAGTAAAATCTTGCTTATTTGAAGTTACAGACTGTAGTCACCTAGTTTTTAGAGTGTAGTCAGAATTAAATACAACATGAAATTGACCCTATTTTTACCCTGTGATTGATTCAGTTAGTTCACCCAAAAATGGAAATTCTATTACTCACCCTCATGTCAGTCCAAATCTATGAGACTTTCGCTCATCTTCGAAGCACAAATGAAGATATTTTTCATTAAATCTGAGAGATTTCTGTCCCTCCATTGAAAGTCTGTTCACCCAAATCTCTGATGATTCAAAATGTTCATAAAGATATTGTAAAATAAATACATATGAATTAAGTGATTTTAATCTAAGAGACACAAATTCTTTATATGATGAACAGATTTCATTTAGTCTATTTATCAAAGAATCCTGGGGGGAAAAATCATGTTTTCAATAAAAAATATTAAGCAGCATAACTGCTTTCAACATTGACAATAAGTGATGTTCCTTGAGCATCAAATCAGCATATTAGAATGATTTCTGAAAGATCGTGTGACTGAAGACTGAAGAAATTATGCTGAAAATTCAGCTTTGCCATCACATGCAGAAATAATTCAAATAAATAAGTTATTTTAAATTATAATATTTCACAGTATCTCTTTTACTTGTGAATGGTAGTGTACATAACCTTATATATGAGCATGCTTTAGTATCATTAGCAATATTGTTGTCTAATGTTGAATTTTGTAAATAACCACAATATTGAAATAAAATTTATGATTGCAGATTTATGTTGTCTTTAAAGCTATCAAAGAATGTCAAATTCTTTGCAAAATATTGTTTTAATATTTAAGTTATTGATTTGTCGGTTCTCCAGCTGATTCTAATTTGAATAGTATTGTGGCTCCCTCTAGTGGCTGAAATATGTCATTTTGACAGCTGTCCACTGGTTTCATCTTGACTGTGTTTCTGTGCAGGTGTAAGGTGGCGTTATGCCCACTGGAGGATTCTGGGGGCTGTAGTTTCCTGTTGCTAAGCTCAGTGAACAACAGACGAGGAGAACAGAGCTGCCATGGCTTTGGTTGACAAACACAAGGTCAAACGGCAAAGACTCGACAGAATCTGTGAGGGTAAGAAATCTTGACATGTCCCCTAAGTAAAGTACTGTCTCAATACCATGGTGCAGTGCTGGTAATACCATGGTGCTTTGCTATATGGCATGAAACTTAATAAAAACCATACATATAAACCAATACACTGACATTGCTGTGTTTAAATTGTATTGCCAGGTCCTGGGAATAGCATGATTTTTCTTTATACACTACAGCTCAAATGTTTGGGGTCGGTACGATTTTTTTAATGTTTTTAAATAAGTCTCTTATGATCTTCAAGGCTGCATTTGTTTGAACAAAATTACTGCAAAAACAGTAATTTTATGAAATATTATTATAAATTTAAATAACTGTTTTATATTTAATTTTAATTTATTTTATTCCTGTGATGAAAATACTCCATTACTCCAGTTTTCAGTGTCTCATTATCCTTTAGAAAACATTCTATTATGCTGATTTGCTGCTCAAGAAACAAACAAATAACAGCATTTACTTAAAATAAAAATCTTTTATAACATTGTAAATGTTTTTACTGTCACTATTGATCAATTTAATGCATATTTGGTGAATAAAAATATTAATTTCTTTCAAAAAAATATTTCTGTCCTTTACATGGTACTCGAAGATACCGATTAGATATGATTTTGGTCCAAAAGCCAAGATATTAACATTCTCCCATGTCTAAAAAAACTAATAAAAAAGAGCATATTTGGACTTTTTTTTTATTAGTGTGGTGTTTCTAAGCTCTACACAACTTCAAGGACTTTAGTTGTTTGTCAGATGCTGTTGGAATATATGCGTGTTTGCGTGTGGGCATGTGTGATAAATGATGTCATCTCGGGTTTCCTGAGAAAGTTTTTCCAGTTTCCCAAAATGTTCTTACTGAGCCCATTTGAGAGTCATCAGAGGCAGATTAAAAAAACCAAAAGAGTAACTGGTGAAACTAATGTACGTTTACTCCGAAACACATGCTGAATGTCCGCTAAAGTTGACATCAGTCATGATGATGCAATGTTCCTCTAATGGAGCAGGAACTTAAGTTACTGTTTAAACCCCGTATCACATATGCACAGACGCACACATACATGCAATCAATCCGTAATCCCTAAACGCTGGGAAAGTTTTCCATCCATTCCATGGTTTGGCATCTCTCGGCTGCCTGATATTATATTAGCGTATAAAAGTTTGCATTTGGCTCCTGGACCCCCTCACTGGGACTCCTGAATGCGGTTGATCTGGCAGCATTGCGTTTTCTTCCTCGCACATCAATTAGGCCCACAGTTAGGAAACCGAGGAGGGAAAATGTGCCTCCGGGGATGTTGTAAACTACACTGTGTATAAAGAGGAAGGGCTAGAGAGTCATTGGTTTTTAGGCCTGAAAGGGTGTAGTTCTCAGATGAGAGAATGGCTCTGCAGACCGCAGAAATGTTGCTCTACAGCTTTATATGTTTATTTGTTTTATGTTATGGTCACTTTTAGTAGTTTTCTTTGTATAGTATATTAAATCTGATGTCTTAAAGTCGCCTTACCTTGCATGCTTCTGGCCTTATTGTTGCTGATTCATTGTGCAGATTATTCCAAAGAAAAATAGTAATCTTTAAACAAAACATGCCTTTGCCATTGACGTCATTGGATAATGTTAACCAATTGCCAAATAGCTATTTAGGCGGTGTAATCGGTCTGTCTCCATTCTGGTATGGAACGGCCAGTTTTGACAGTTGATTCAACTCATCCCACATTTTTTATTGTTGAATAATCCTGTTTCATTTGGAAATGCGTACTTCATGTGGAAGTATGCATGTATAGACCCTTGAAACGTCTAAAAAGAGATGTTTAAGGGCATGATGTTCATAAAAACCCAGTTAGCAGGTTGTTTCAGTTTCTTCTGGGAGTGTGTAATTTGTTTGAAGATCAGTAAATCATTGTAGGAATCTTTTCATTGAAGGATTTTTAGCTATTGCGCTGTGGTGTCCCCTATCACAGAAGTTAAATAGTGCTTCCAAGTAGTGTAAGTGTGTGACACATTAACCACCAGGTAAAGTTTCAAAGAGATAGTTCAAGTCTGAAAGTTCAGGTGTCAGAAACTTGAGTCGTAGTAATATTCTCTACAGCTCCAGCACAAAGACTACAGTCATCACATCTGCAGCCGCTGGCTCGTTAAATGCCTGACTCGTTTTCCCAGAGCTGGAAAAGCCGAGTTCTTAAGTATACCTCCTATAATGAAGAAATGTCAAGTCTCCTGCTCTACTTTCTAAAAAAGAGCCTTATTACGGGACCACGATGGGATTCCCCAAGGGAATTCTGCTAGCAGAGGAGAAATCAGCAGAAAGAAGAAATGGAAGAGAGAAATGAGGAAGTTAAGTTGTGAATGTGTTGTAGTGAGATGTCTGAATAGAGAGCTGTCAGCTGCAGTGTGTGCGCAGAGGCTGTCAAAAGGCTGCTCTTTTGTACTAGCTGTTCAGTAGTAGAACAAACGGTTACTGAAGTGGTTATAAATTGGTCTGAACTTTTTTCCACAATGAATGTTGTAGCTCTGTATGGCAATGTAGCAAGGTTGCTTTGCTGCTGAGAAGAAAAGATTTACAAGGCTTGTCATCACATTAAGGAGATTTTGTTTGCAGCTCTTGTGATCATAGGTGGCCAGGCTGGTTTTCTGTACCGACGGTGGCTACTAGACCAAACCAGCTCGATCAGAATGCTCTACCAGGTCAAACTTAGACCCGCTAAATGGTTGTCCAACTTATCAACTATCTAGACCAGCACAACCACAGACCCGCTAATGGCTATCTAAGACCACTATTGCTAACTGAAATATCAAAATAATATTCTGTAATTAAAATAATTTAGAAATACTTTCAAATGTTGCCTTTGCAACTGTCTGAAATAAATAAGTTTATAAATAAGTATATAAAATTTAAAACAAAAATAAATTACAGCTAAATAAAAAAGCTAGTAAAAATGGCAAAGGCACATAATAAAATAACTAAAACCTTAAAAAATAAAAAAGAAGCTATTTCAAATATGTAAAATAAATGAGGTATAGTAGTAGAAATATAGAAGGGCCTAGTCCTTCTAAAGCTTCCATGAGATCAAAAAGTAGCGAAAAGGAAAAACCAAGAGATACAATAGGAACTACAGCCCTTTTGAGGCTCGGACCCTAATAATAATTGAACCAACTATTGTATCATGAGGATTGGTATGTTGTACTACAAAACTTTTCAGATTTTTTTTAAAGTCATGAATGATACCTATCTTAATATGTTGATATCTGTAAGTTATTTAAAAATATTTTCACAGAACATGGTTCAGGTGAAAATGGTTCAGATATTGTCAGACCATTTAAACACACAAACCAACAGTTAAGTACAATGCAGAGCGAAATAAACTCTTGAACATACTTGACACATCAGTAACTAGGTGGACATCACAACATACGTGATTTGAACACACATCTTTCTTGTTAAGTGCTCATTGCTCATCACAGTGCACCACTCAGTTTACACACATTCACCAGGCTGGCGAGGAGGGCTTCCAAGTCAAGAATAATACAAAAATAATGCTTTCTTAGACCAGGTAGAAGCCATGTCAAATTTTCTTGATTTCTTTTTTGTGTACACAGAACATTTAATAATAATAATAATAATAATTATTATTATTATTATATATATAGTGCCTTTCCAAAGTACATGGTCGCATTGCAAAGTTAGTTAACAGGAATACAGATAAATAACAAACATCCAAAACAAAATACAATTCACAGACTAAGAGCTGAAGTAATATTCAGAGAAAATTATTGTATTTTGTGTAAAAAATCTTGTAAAGATGTTAAGAGGTTTTTGAAAGAAAGAAAGGAGAGTGCTTGACTGATCTCTTGAGGTAGCGCATTCCACAACACTAAAAAGCCCCCATAGTAACCAAACTAAATTTAGGAGTCGTTAACAATTACGCACTAGAAAATCTTAAGTAACGAACAGAGGCATTGAAGTAAATCCGATAAATATGAAGGTCATCAAGAGCTTTGTAAGTAAGGGTTAGTACCTTGAAGTTTATACGCAAGGAAACTGGAAGCCAGTGAAGGTGATGAAGAATTGGAGCAATCATCTGCTCATTCTTCCTTGTGAGAGTGATCAAAACGGGCTGCAGAGCTTTGAACATATTGTAACGTTTGATGTTTTCAGCTGAAAGGCCATAAAGAAGTGAGTTACACTAATTAAGTTGAGAAGGGTCTAAGGTCTGTGTAACAGTTTCAGCATCTTGCTGACTAAGAGAGGTTTAAATATGAAAGATATTACATAGGTGTAAAAAATCTGTCTTTATCACTTTTCCAATGTGGAATCAAGATGAACACCACGATTTCAAACTGTTGTAAAGGGCATAATAAGATCCTTCCAAATCTATCAGTTGGCCATATTTTTTAGACTGAGAGTTTTGCCGAAGTTCAATTTAAGGGAATTTTCCTCCAGCCAAATCTTGAGTTCCTTGATACAAGGTGTTAAAGTAGGAGGAGGAAACAATTGAGGTTGAAGGAGTGCTAAATTAAATCTGTATGTCATCAGCAATGCATATTTCTTTTAATCTAGTGTGAGTTGTTCTTGTTGTAACAAAATGAGGGACATAATGAGAACATTTTGATAAATTGTCAAGTCAATAAGCAACTTAAAAATATAAACACACAGCATATACCACAATAGGAACTCCCAGCTGAACAAGAAAGAGAGTAAATTAGTCAAAATAACGTTTCATTTCACTGCATTCTGCTTTTAATCACTTCATATCCTTTTTTTATGAATTTGTTTCCCTCAAAGAGCTCTCATATTAGTAGTCATGTATAAAATTGCTTACACATGTATTCCCAGATAGGCAGAGAAGCTTGTTGAAGCCAAACGTCCCACAGGGTTTTGTATTAGATTAGTCGCAGTCTCTCGGGCACAAAGGATTTATGAAAATTCTCTCTCTTTTCCTTTGTTTCTGTCGCTCTGTCTTTCTCTCTTTTGTTCCTTAAAGTTCTGCAGAAGGATAACTAAAGACAGTGTTGCCATGATACTGCTCTCCTTGATTTTTCTGTTGTGATGAAACTGTACAGATCCATGTTGTTTTTCTGGTAATTGTGTAGCAGAAAGAACCAAATATAATCCTCACTGCGTGTGTTTAAGCAAAAGACACAAAGAGAAAGAAAGACTGTTCTAGAGAGATTTGATTTCATTTGGCTGTATTACATAGTCTCTGTTGCTCTTTTCCAAAACCCAATGAACTTGTAAGGTATCAATGCCACGCTCCAAAAGGTAGCCAGTATAATTGTAAGGGAGCTTGACATGGCATTGAATTCCAGAATACATTGCACTGATGAGAATTGCGGATTATAAAAATAGTTAGTTAATCTGATAGGCTACTTCAAAGAGTTGATAAAAATAGTGCATTCTAAAATAAATTACTGTTAAAATTATTAATGTGTATTATGTATTTTTATGCTTATTAGAGTATTTGTGCCATTATCAGCAACGTGATAATTCTGAGGGCCTGTTTCACAGACAAGGTTTTGTTTAATCCAGGATTAGGCCTCAGTTCAGTTAAGACATTTAAGTACCTTTTTTTTAATTAAATGTGTCTAAAAAAGTGTGCATCTTGAGACAAAACAATGGCACTGACATATTTTAAGATATTTCAGTGCAAATTGCTCTGTTTAGACAGTTAAGGGTGCGTTCACACTTATAGATCGGTTGGTTTGGTTGGTTTGGTCCGGACCAAAAAACAAAAACAAAACATATAGTCCTGGTCCGCTTAGCGTTCACGCTGGTTCACAGCGAACCTTAAGTTACCGAAGACATATATTTCACGACGGAGCTTGCTTACCGAACATTCAAAACAATGCTGTGTGCTGGATTAAACACGATCATTTTATGCGTGTACAAATGCTTTATTTTTACCAGCTAAGAGCTCACGAAGAGCTCATAAAATGTTCAAAAGATTCAAAACAGCACTAGGATTTCCTCCGTTGTTTGCAGAAACAAATATTGATGAGGCACTTTACCTCCTCGTTGCTCCATGTTTGCCCTCCACTCATTTTGGATACACCGATCTTTCCGCGTCGTCAAATCAGCTGATTTGTAGAGTCGCATTTTGTGACATCACGTCCTCTTTTTGGTTTGTTTGCATGTCTTTGGTCCATGTTGCGTTCATATATCAATCGAACCGCACCAGAGTTCGTTTGGAAGCGGACTGAGACCCATCTTTTTAGCGGTCTCGGTCCGCTTGTTTGGTCCGCACCAGAGTTCGGATGGCAGCGTTCATATATGTTCAAACGAACCGCACTCACTGAGCAATCGCACCAGGGTTCGTTTTAATCGAACCAAACATGACAAGTGTGAACGCACCGTAAAACATACATTTTAGTCTGGGACTAGGCTTAAGCCTTGTCTGTGAAACCGGCCATGATTTTCTTAGTCGAATCTCCCATGTTGAGCACTTTTTGTGTGTCGTGCCTTTGTAGAGTGTACAATTGGGTCATTTATGACGAAGAAATTATATTGGGACTTCCGACTTATATTGGTTTGCAATCTGGAAATGGTAACGTATGCAGGTGTTGTTGATTCTGAACAACAGGGTTAAAGCCAAATGGAAATTCGTGCCATACCTGTATTACAAGCATCAAAGACTGTTTTATAAAAGTGAAGGGATCAAAACAAGGCTAGTGGTGTAAAGTCACTTTAAAACTGTGCACAGCTTTAGACGGTATCAAAATGCAGAAAGTATCACAATGCCAAAGGATTGTTGGAGAATATGCCTCACAAGTCTCTCTCTCTGGTGTTTGTGGGGATCAGAAAGGATTTGGGTGGAGTGTTTCAGTGGCAGGTGGGCAAAATCTGTTCACAAAAAAAGCTTTTCCTAAACTGAAAACTCAAGACTCAACTGTTAGCATTCATAGTGTTGGAATGTTTTCCATGAAACGCATATTTGCTAGCATTTAGATTTTGTAGTATTATTTTGATGCCCCTTCACCCCCTGTGAGTTTTATAATGCTTATCTTAATAACATAGCCATGCTTTCTCAGTGGGGAATAGCAAAACATGGGGTGATGGTTTCTTTGTTTATGTTGAATAAATCCCTGGAAAAAACAGTCATTGTTATATTAAAGGGATAATTCATCAAAAATGAAAATTCTGTCTTAGTTTACGCACCCTCATGTTATTCTAAACCTGTATGAATTTCTTTCTTTTGCAGAACAAAAAAGAAGATATTTTAAATGAACGCTGGGGTCCAAACAGCATTAGGCCCCATTAACTTTCATTTTATGGACAAAAATCCATTTTTTTTTTTAAATATCATCTTTTGTGTTTCACAGAAAAAAGAAAATCATACAGGTTTGAAATGGCTTGAGAGCGAGTAGATATTGATGTGTTTATGATGTTTCTAAGAAATTATAGCATCCTTATCAGGGCTTCTAAAATTGTTAGCCAGATGTCCCTGGGCTTCTGTGCATTCCAGTTAGGCTACCTAAGTGTATCATCGGCACCGCCTTTCCAGACGACGGCTATCTTAATTATTGAAATAAAATTCCTTCTTTGATTTGCGTTATTCACTCTCTTGACTTATTTGATGGAGAGATGTGATCCCGGAAGTTTTTGATCATGCTGATTTGTCTACAGTGAAGTTTAGTCAATGTTAACATTACTTGTATGTGTGTGTGTTTACTTCTCTTCTTCCAGCTGCATCCACCTTGCCTTCTCTTCTTCTGACTGTTTGGGAAAGACAGTTGATACTGCCACCCCCTGTAAAGGAGTGTTGTTCTCACTTAATTTACTGTTGCTAAGTGATAGAGATTGCATGTGCAGTGGAGAGAATTGTGAAAGTCGCTGATGTGTGTATGTGTGTGTGTGTGTGTGTGTGTGTGTGTGAAAATGTTAAGAAGTGCATGGATTTACACTGGTATTCCGGTTCTACTCAGCCAAAAAAGACAGGTCAGGATGAAGAAAAAGGGACAGCCAAAGAAAAGCAGACTGCCACTCCTATCCAATTTCAACATAAAAGAAAAATTGTCTTTTTTTATTTGGGCTAGTTAAATCCATTTCAGGCTACAAAAATCTGAAGAGTGCCTGCTGAAGGACTACCTGGGATTTTAAAATTTTGTGAGCCATGCTTATGTAATTTTTACGGAAAGTGGTATCACAATTTGCATCAGATCTGATGTAATGGACTTTTTTTTGTTGTTGTTCATTAGCTTCTCGAAGCTTTATGACCTCATTTTTGGTGTGCTGTACTGGGTATTTGGAGGCAGTGGTTCATGTAGCTGCGCTGGTGTCAGCATGGGTCATAATGTAATAGATGAGTGGTGATGCTGTATCTCTGCATTTGCATAGCTCTGCAGGCATTGCTGGCCCATCATAGGATTACTGTTCAATCAGGATTTGACGTTTCCTGACAGTGGTACACGATTTTGCCCTGCTGCATTAGATCTGTATTAGTTTCACTGGCCCACCTCTTGGAGTCCAGAAAAGACCTCCTGCTCAATGCCAGCAAAGCTTTTGAAAGAAACACGGACCACCTCAACCACTGGCATCAGGTAAGCGTGTCCACGGCAGCATGTGTTCCTGTCCAAAGGGATTTCATTGTATTCATTATCATTGGGGACACATTTTGTGTGTGTTTGTATGTGACGTCACAAAGAGGAAGAGTGGATTTAAGCTGGCTTTATTTGGTCTGTAATCCCTCATAGCAATCTGAACGAGTAAAATGTTCGGAGTTGGAGCGGATCAGCTTCGCTGGATTATCACAAGCCCCTGCCTCCCCCACACCAACCCTCCCCTTGTTAAAATTTTCCTTCCTGTCTCCCTGTTTTCTCTCTTTTTCTTTCCCTCGGTCTGTTCACGCTTGTCGCTTTACATTGCCAGAATGGAGTAGTCAGGCAGGCTTCATCTACCAACATTATTTGTGAGGGTGCTTGGTGTCCTCTTTCCTGCTTCCATCACCACCAGCAGTATTCCCCAGATTAATTATTCACCGATCGCCAAGCAAGAGGAGCCATTTGATAGCCAGACCTTGCCACTGTGATAGAGACGGGAGACAGAAATTACAACTGGACCTCAGGTGAAAAGCAATATCTTCTATTTTAATTTTTTCTTCCATACTCCTTCCTTTCACCACTTGAGATCAGCCTGCAACTAGAAACTTAAAGGAAAACCTCTCTCATTTTTCTTCCCTGTGAGTAAGGTATATCTATTCCTCATGTTGATCTCCAGTAAGCAGTTGCCGATCGGCCGCTCCCAGAGCTGGGACACGCTGGGTGGGAATGAGGGTCATTGGGAGCGCAGTGACAGTGTTTATGAGCAGCAGGCCCGGATGGCTGGTCGACGGAACTCACTGAGCTATGGAGCAGATACAGGAGGGGGATGGTACGAGCCACCGCCTGGAGTGCGTCCTCCTGACCTCGATTTGAAACGGGAGCCAGATTCCTACCAGCAATCTCTTTACAACCAAGGTTATTTAGATCGTCCGGACCCACGTAACATAAGAAAGAGCTCTGTTCCTGAGTTGAACAGCCATTACGATAGACCATCCATGGCAAACCGTGGTTCCCTGCCACACCATGACTACTATCAGCAAGACCCAGGCATGCCACCTCGGCCAACAGATGGTTTCTACCGTGGAGAGCAACCGCATTCTGTCAATAGGTCATCTTCACATTATGGAATGATGGCAGGTCCTCGGCAACTGTGGGAACAGAGCTCAGGAGGTCGGCCTGGTTCTGCTGCCCCAACACCTGGCATACCTCCTCCCCCACCTCCAAGTGCTCATGACATGGGTCGTATTTATAGGGAGCCATCCCTGCCTGGACCCCCACCTGCTACTCCTGGCACAAAAATGATGCAAGATGGGCAGCGCATTCCAAGCCGAGCGCCATCTCCTGCTCGTTATATGATGGAGCCAAATTCTCCCCGTTACGGTGCTGAGCCACCTGCCTCTCTCACTAGCCATTCAGTCTACAGTGATGTTAATGGAAGGCCGATTGATCAGCCAACAGCCACCTGCCTTGTGGTTGATCCAGTTGCTCAAGGAATGGATGGAACTGCCCGAGGTATGGTCATGCATCTGGAAAACCCCTCACCATACACCATACAGCAGCAACAGCAAGCCCAACAACAGGCTCAACAGCAAGTGCAGCAACAAATGCAACAACAAATACAGCAGCAGCAAATGCAGCAGGTTCAGCCAGTGCAGCAAATGCAGCAGGTTCAGCCAGTGCAGCAAATGCAGCAAGTTCAGCCAGTGCAGCAAATGCAGCAAGTTCAGCCAGTGCAGCAAATGCAGCAAGTTCAGCCAGTGCAGCAAGTTCAGCAGGTACCACAGGTTCAGCCAGTGCAGCAAGTTCCACATGTGCAACCCGTGGCACCTCCAAATCCTGTCTACTCTCCAGTTCCCCCTACAGCCCTTGCCCCAGTAACCACTCCTGCTCCGTTACCGCAACTTTCTGCTCAGCCTCTTACTGCTCCTCCTCCCACTGTCCCTCAGACCCCAGTGGCTCCTGTAGACCCTAAAAAAAATGCAGACCCTGAGTTTCTGGCATTGCTGCAAAAAGAGGGCCTTTCGGAAAGCACCATCACTTCTCTACTGCAGCAGGGCTTTGACTCAACTGCAATGTTGGCTGTTATGGAGGAAAATGATGTCCGTTCAGTGGCCCCCAACTTGGGCCAAGCCAGGGTTCTGTCTCGTGTTGTGCTAGGTTACAAACGTCCACCTGAAATCCTTCCTGCTACCCCAATGCATCCTAGTGCTCCAGTCCGTGGCAGATCCAACAGTTTTAGCCATCGCAGTGACATTTATGTGCACCAGCCGCCACCCTTGACTCCGGGCTTGGAGTCCCACTATATGCAGCCACCCTCTACCCCCATGCAGACTATATCTCCAAGGATGGGTGAGGGCTATAGTCGGAGACCCAGCAGTGCTCCCTCCCAGCAGCTTCTAGAGTCCAGTGGGTATCCTGGAGCCAGGTCTGCAGGAGCATACAGTGGTTCTGTGGTTCCAATCCAAACTCGCCCAATGTCTGGCTACAATCCGCATGCTGGCTTGCCCATGCCACCCATGACTGCAATGTCCCAACATGTAGCCATTCCATCACATCTGCCAGTAATGCCACCACAAATGGCGATCCATGCAATGCCACAGCCTTTGCCAGCACTGCCTGCAGTTCCCCAACAAATGACTATGCCTGCTTTGGCACCCCAGCAAGCTCCAAAGGCATACACAACCAACTATACTGTACCAATGGAGTTGATGAAGAGGGATCGGAGCTTGGCCACGATGTCGCCCATGCCCAGTCCCAATGTAAGCCCACAAGTAATGCGTAGGGCTGGAGTGTCCTCAGATGGATCCCTAGTACCTGTTGGTAGTGCCGTCCCAGGCCAAAATATGAATCTGGCTAATCAGAAGCTCAGCAGGCGTACTGGACCTCCAGTCATTGTCTCCACTATGGCATCGCCAGACACAAGTAAATCAAAGCCCTCTTCCATTACCGTTTTCACGTTCTCCTATTTTCCCCTCCTCCACCCTCTCTAGTGCTTCAGCTCCTAACTGTCTGTGTCAGAGTGTGCATGTCTGAATCATATGATTGTAGGCTAATTGATTCGAGTTATATTTTTCCCTTTGAACTTCAGTTTTCAGAAGCACAACACAGATATACCTCCTTTGAAGAATAAACAGTGCTGTTTGATTTGTGTCTGAAATAGTAATAAATTGAGTTGCTAATGATTTTCCAAGACATATTCATCTTTTACTGAGATATCGTCCCTGTTCCTTCTATTGAGCAAGACTTGTCTTAATTTATGAAAGATTATTCTTTCAGATCAAAGCTTATGGAACTAGTTTGGATTTGTTTTGTTCTAGGTCATATGCAGCTTTTTTGTGCATAAAGGATTATAAAAAAAGAAAATTCTGTTGTTTTTTAGCGTGTCAGCCCTCATCATCTTTTTATACCTTGTCAATGAAGAATAGCATACCGCTGAATATTGTATTTTTGTGGTCTAGCACAAGTTCATTTAAAAGTAAGCTTACTTTGAACTTTTTTTTTTACAATGAGTGGCATGGTAAAATGTGCGAGAATGTGCAAGTGAGTTTTCATTATGTTACCTTATGGTTCATTGGCCTATTATGTTATTAGTCACATTTATGCAGTATTAGCCATTATCAGCTTCAGGGTATCACTGTTTTTCTTTTTTTTTTTTCTTTTTTTTTGGGCTTGGAATTCTATATTACATTGCTTTTATATTCTGTACGTTCTCTTGTTAGCCTATCTAAATGAATTTGTAGTTGCATGTCTTATTGTTTATTTTCATAGTTTGTCTTTGCTAGTTCAAACCTCTATCACTATCTTCCCGTTGCAGCTGATCTGTTCGACTAAGATACTGTTAGGGAAGTGTCAGGGAAGTGCCTGTCAGTTAGTGGTAGAGCCCCTTGATACATGTTTGGTGTGAATTGTCATTTAGAGGCATATACAGGCAAGATCAGAATGGACCAGCACAGGGATAGAGTGACATTTTTTTAAACTAGAATGAAAATAATGTCACAATGCAAAAAAATAGACTTAATTTTATTTTATGCAATAATATATATTTTGTGGGATTCAAATTTTGTTGCAAAACTGATGTTGATGCACATGTATGTTTTGCATCTGTAAAAGGTTATGGTGTCATATTTCTGTATTCTTGAATCCCACCTGGTGCAGCTGGTGTTGGAGACAGTTTCCAGCCCACATTGGCTGTTTCAGAAAGATGACCAATGACTGCACTGAGGGGGAGGGGAGGTAGCGCAGGGAGTTTTACTCTGAGCCGAAATGGAGATGCAGTGTCAGACCCCGGCAGGAAATTAAACAACACATCACCATAGTCAGGCTAATCACATTGTGGTGATAGTAATCAGAGTGTATGGATATGATTGGAGAGCCTCTGGGGTGGGAGAGAAATGAGCGGTGATAAACATTATTAAAGGCTGACTGGTTCAGTGCCTGGTTAGCAAGCAGCTTCAGTAGGGTTGGGCAGTATGACTAAAATCTCAGTATGCGTTAATATATTTAATGGCAACTATATGTTTCATGAAATAATTATTTGTTGTGGAAATTCAACAAAAATGGTTCATATGTTAGTTAACCTTGTGATTAAGCTAATTTTGGCTAATCCAGTGAATTATAAACTTGGTTGATCTTCTACATAGTAATGCAAATGTCTTTTTTTGTATCTAAATGGGCAAGTCGGTTGTTGGAGAATTGGTTGACCAGTCCACCCATGCCCAGAAAAGAGGACAGATAGCATTATAATCTTTAAACTCTTCTTTTTACGATGCACTAATCCACGGCCTCCTGACTATCTCGTGCATCCTTTCTTTTCGTTTCTCTTTTTAGAGGCTTCCACTCCCTTTGTGTCTTTTTTCCTCCCTTTGCTTCTGTTACACCTTCTCTGCCATCTCACTTGAGTTAATGGGTTTAGCTGGCTTTCGTTCCATGTAATGAAACCATTTCTCCAATGCCCCAGTCATTTTTGACTCCAGATGTTTCAGGTTGGATAGAGTCAGAGTACATTGCTCATGTCCTAAACATCTGTGAAAACACCAGTGGGCAAGCGGCCTCGAGTATAATATGAGCACTTCCCTTATGCACAACAAAGTCATTTGCATGTGGGTGATGGTTGTTTGTTTAGCCAGTAATTTCGTCTGCTAATGGACAGGCTGTAGACTGCGGGCTCACAGGGTATTCCTTAATTGTGTGTTGCTAGGTGACCTGTTTTTGGTAGCAACGACTGCTCTGATTTTTTTTTTTATTATAATTATTATTATTGTGCTCTCTCTTTTAGAAAGCATGCACATACACCATAATGTATCGTTCCTTACGGTCTAATACATCTCAATGAACTAATCTGAAAAGAGCCTGCTTCCTTATTCCTTTACCATATATAGTCATTCCAAATGCCCCCAAGACTAATTGTGTCTATATATGGACATGCAGGGGCGACACTGGCAGAAGACCTTCCTTTCTAGTAAGAAGGATTACGTAGCCATGGCGATGGGTGTCACAGTCAGACCATATGAGAGTGTTGCAGGTCAGGTGTGTCCATGTGTATGTGTATTGTTGTTTGTGTTTTATTGTATCTGGTTTATGATTTGATATTGATTTTGATGCTTTTGAAGTTCTTTTTTTGAATGAGAGCTCTTACGACCGAAGTGTTTAGAGTGATCATCCAGTAGTCTGGGATAAGCCGCTCCTGGTCATGGATCAGAAGTGTTATGCTGAAAGGACGCTTCATGGTACGCTTTACTGTAGTGCACAATGTTTAGTTGGACTGTTTCTTTCTAGGCCACAGTGCTAGTGCTTGCTAGATTCTAGATAGATGTATTGAAATGCAGCATCAGAGCCACTTTGCCATTGGCTTGACAATTAACAATGTTTTTTTGCAGTTTCTGAAAGAGAATCAACGTTTTTCAGTCTAAAGGTGATTACATGGTTAAAAAGATGGAACGACAAGATCAGTCACAATTCAGTATGCAAATAGTGTGGTGCTGTCATCACTTTTGATTAAATTTTGAATGGCAAACAAGTGATAAACATAAATCTAATTAGATATAACTAAATAAATAGGACTTTGGATTAAAATTTTTACTGTATAAGCTTTTTTGAACACATCATATGTAAGACTATGGTATTATTTGGAGTAGCCTGTTGTTAAACGAATACATAGATTTCAAAAATATAAACTTGATAAACGAATACATAGATTAAAAAAATTAGACCTACATTTTTTTTTAGTTTATTAAAATAGAAAACAATTATTTTAAATTGTAATAATTTACAATATTACCGTTTTTACTGTATTTTTGATTTAAGTAATGTAATTGAAATTTTATTTACTTTTTGAAAATAACAGAATTCTCTCAAAAACATAAAAACATAATTGTAATGTTTCCAAACTTTGTATATACATATGTTTATGCCAATAGCTGATATGATGTCTACAATTAAATATATACAATTAAATAATGATATATCAGATGCACAAAAAGTACTGTAACAAAGAACACTTATTTTATTCAATATTCAGTTAAAATATTCAATTAAATTCAATAATCTCAGTTCAATAATCTCAAATGGCCAAATATCAATTTATGTATCTGCCTTTTGCTCATGGTGTCTGATACTATTTTTTTTCCTTTTTTTTTGGTAAGTCTTTTTTTAAATTTATATCAATTCTCTATTTACGGTTGCTGAAACAAATATGAGTATTTACCTATTTTTTTTAATTAATTTTACAGGTTTTCTTCTTGGTATGACTGTCCAAGAGAATAAATGTGGTTTCTTCTCCATAAAAATGACTTGAATGCAGTCAGTGACCATTAATCTGTAGAAATTTGATCGGACTCTAAAGGAAATTGAGGAAAATCTACATAAAGTAGGGCAAAGAGTGAAAATAATGAATGAGAATGGAGGGCAAATGACACTCAAAACCAAAAGTCATTTCAGTGCCAATTTCTCCAACTCAGCATATTCAGTTATTGAGGCTTTTAGAAATGAAAAGAGAAGACTGAGAGAGGGAATGAAAGAAAAGAGATTAGAGAGGTAAAATCCCACTAGCCATCTGTGCAGGACGGGCCCAGTGGGAAAGGATGGGGGGGTTTGGGGTTAGCGGTCTCCATCAGAACATAATCCTGCAGAAATGAATGAATGCGTGTACTGTAATCCCTGTCTGCAGTAGCACAACTCATCTGACCTATCTCTGACGTGTACATCTGTCCCACATGGCATATTAGCATTAAAGAATCAGAAATTGGTGTGATATTGGTTTGTTTGAACATATGAATAATCAATTTGGCCTGGTGCAGCTTGTAGACGAGAGATGTATGTAAACAACTACCAGCGTCTGATATTTCCAACTTCATAAAATGTTAAACAACTTGTGAATTTTTCATTTGTAAATCACTTTGGAATACAGGATCTGCTAAATGAATACATGTAGGCCTGCTTTTAAATTTATACCACACATTGCATGTATATACAGTGTGTATTGCATGTGTGTGCGCATACTAAGTGTTTGCACAAAGTCACAGAGGTTGAATGAACAAATGGGTGTTATTCTAGTGTTCAACAATAAAGATGGGCTGATGGAGGAAGCGCTTCAGGCCGTTTAACACAACAACACTTGCTCTGTTGGGCCAGTGCTGCATTGTAACTCTCACACATGCATGTGTTTTAATGCATCGCAAACATAAACATTTGGTTTTATGGGATGTTTTGGACTTTGATGTTGCCAATACATTGTTTGCATTGTGTTGAAATTGCAAGAAAGATTTTCTGTCTTTAAAACATTAGTTATTAAGTGTGTTTATGAATTTATTTCTCCTGTGCAGTTTTATTATAGCTGTATAATTTTCAGTATTATTGCTAATTAAAAACGTAATAGATTTGTTTTAACTAAAATAGGTATTAAATAGATTGTGTTTTAAAATAAACAACTTGAAATAATAATTTACTCTAATTTATATTAAAATTATATACAGTAAATGTATATAAATATCTTTATTTTAAATTAATTTATATATTCTATTATATAAATTTATTAAAATTTCTAAATAAAAAAAATATATATATATATATATAAGCTGTATAATATATATATATATATATATATATATATATATATATATATATATATATATATATATATATATATATAAGCATAAAAAGGTATTACTCTATATTATTATGAAATGTATTATTTACATTTATATTATTTTAACATTAACATATTACATTATGTTATAAATATTAATATAATACTTATACTTATATAATACTAATACAGCTCATGTTCTGAAGAATTAAAAAGTTATAAGTGTTTAATTTACATAAGGGCTTCAAATATATCATTTTTGTGGTGTGGACTGTGAAAATATTGGGATGGCAAAGTATACTGTAAATGAACAGGTCCTGTATATTACCACAGAGTTTATAAACAGAGACTTGTACCATGTAGTTGAGATGGACACATGTCTTTGTAAAGAATGAGGGAACATGTGGATGTCTGCAGAAAAGAATCCGTTTACAATATTCCCTGTGTGTGTGTGTGTGTGTGTGTGTGTGTGTTAGACAATGTGAGATAGTAAACAGGTCCCAGTGAATTATTCATTGTGAGAAAATGAAAAGGTCACGGAGATTGGGTTTCATTTGTAGATGGAGAGGCAGATCTATTTATGAACACAGACAGCGCAAACAGGTCCAGATGTTGTAAGGACCAGAAATTGTTTAGCTCATTAGTTCTATGAATGAAAAAAGACATGAAAGAATCGTCTGAAGCTTTGTATGCTGTGTGAATTTCTATATACCTGCAAGGACAGACTTGTGTTTGTTTTGTACAGACATCTGCTCAAAGAAACTTGTTCAAGTCATTGTGTAGAAAAGGTTTGCAACCTGTTTTCTTCCGTAATGTGATGTCTTAAGTAATGAAACAATGAAAAATGTTGGGTGGGTTATGATTTTGAAAAGTGGGCGTTGCGTATCATCAGAACAGTTTAGTGGTTGAAGGGGAGGAGTTGAAAATAAGAGTGACTGGTGACAGTAACATGCATCAGTGAATCATTCACGTGCATCATGATTTCCTTTTGATTTTGTATTATTTGTTTTTTTTTTTGTTGTATTTTACACAATAACTGAGTGTGTGCGTTCGTGTGTGTGTGCTTTTGCTGCAACTCTTACCCTATGTTAAGCACTATCACCTCATAAAGAGCCTCTGTCTTTAGTGTAACAAAACACAGCTGTGTGTGTGTGTGTGTGTGTGTGAACGCACATTGTAAACCTCTCATTCCCTGGTCCAATCTCTCGTTCAGATGGCCAGATGGCTCCTGTCATATAGAGAACTAACAGAAGGAGGGAGCGAGAGAATGTGAAACTAATGAATAGAGGGAAAAAAAGTATTTTGGGGAACGAAACCGAGTGAGAGAGATCACATCTGCTGTGTGTGAGTGTGTGTGTGTTCGCTTCAGGACGGTGAGAATGAAGATTGAACACTCTGCTAATTATCGGTTAACACTTTTTGTTTTGTCTTGTTTGGTCACCACACCAGGTTTACTTACCCATCACTCTTAAGTAACAGTAGAGGCTTCATATCAAGTATTACATGCATTAAGCTTTGGCTGGGAGAAGTTTGCCCGAACAATTAAGGCTGGAAGAGTGTTTAAAACTTATTTGAAAATTGTCATAATTTTTGCAATTCTGTTTGGTTGCACAGAAATGACACATTTCACTCTTAAATTACAAAAGAATTTGAAAGAATTTAAAGAAGCCATATTGATGATGCCACTGCATGATTTGGGGTAAAAAATCTAATAGACAATTTTTATCAGAAAAATGAAAATCATTTATATGTTATGTATGTATGTATTTGCGGTGCTTGTTTGTAGGGCTGCACAGTTTCACCAAAAATCAGGCATCAAGAAAGAAATATTATTATTATGATGATAATAATAATAATAATAATTATTATTATTATTATTATGATTATTAATAAATAAAAATATTTAACAAAATAAGAAATTACTATTGGATTATTTTACTGTAAAATTAAATATTTTTTTGAAAATAGTAATGTTTTGTTTTACATTACAACTGTAAAATTACAATACTAATATTTATGGATTATTTAAATATCTTCATTTTAAAACCATCAAGCTTTGTTGATAACAGTCGCCTTCTAAGTGCGTTTTACAGGTTCTTATTACAAGTTTGGGATGCTGGTTGCCAATTTTTTAAAAATGTAGTACCAAACTTCAACACACAGCACTTCTATTTATTTATTTAATTCAATTGTAGCTTTTAAAAATTTGATAATCGCCCTAAGCCATTTTGTGTTTTTGGTTTTATTTTAATTAATTGTACAGCCTTACCATATTCATACTTTTGTATTTTTTCCCCTGAAGTCCACTTATGAGGTCAGTCAAGGTTTGTTGCCCCAAAAGCAGTGATAATTTAGATTTTCATGCCCACTTTCACACCACCCTCTCTTGGATCCTTTTAAAGGACCCATATAATACATGTTTTGCTACCATACCATTAACTTTATGTAAACGACATCTGTTGATGATGGGCTAACTGGTTTACTTCACACTGTCGTACATCAAGGTGTGGCAAGTTGCTGAATACTAATATGTGTTGCTATGTAAATGAGAGTGGTCATATGTTAATGAGCTCATCATAGCACAATGATTTCTGAAAGCAACTTTTTTTACAGATTCGTTTTTTATAAATGTTTAGTTTTAACTGGAGGAAGCTTTGTGTTGACAATGTAATAGTATGTCTATGTACACTGTTTTACTTGAAATGTGCAATGAAAATCCTGTTTTCCGTGGTATGTCCCCTGTAAGGCTGATATTGTGTTATCTCAAACTAATTGTGCTGATCTGGTTCCTCTGACCAGCTGTGTGTTATTTGACCCTCCACTCATGTGGTGACTGTTCCACAGCCTTAAATTCCTTTCTGTGTGTGTATTTCTGAAAAGTGTAGCGAATGCCTTGACTTTCACTGGAAATCATGTTAAGTGATTTGGGACAGCGTGTATTGGCCACTGTGACTGTGTTCATTTGGTGTTAACTTAAGTAGCTTAAAATCACTCATTCAGCTGGGCTGAACACAACATGAGCTGCTACACATCTTTGTTGAGTCTGCACAATTCTGTATGGAGTATACAATGAACTCTCCTTATAGTCATTTATTTACAGTTGATGTTCATTCATAAGTTTTCTCATTTGTTTGCATGTTAGTTTGTTTTCTACTTCTTTCATTAATTCGAATTTTATTTGTTTTTTGTTTTTTAGTTGTTGTATTTGTTCATTTGATGTTCATTCATTCTTTTCATTATTTGGGTCTTAGTTCATTCATTCATTCATTCATTGTTTGGTCATTAGTTTGTTCCTTCGTTCTATTGTTTGAGTCTTTGTTCGTTCATTCATTTCATTCCTTTATTTATTCATTCATTCATTTGTTCGGTCATTAGTATGTTTTTTTTATAGGTTGTCCTTTTGGGTCTTAATTCATTCATTCATTCAGTGTTTGGTCATTAGTTTGTTCCTTCGTTCTTTTGTTTGAGTCTTTATTCGTTCATTCATTCATTCATTTATTCATTCATTCGTTCGGTCGTTAGTTTGTTCGGTCATTAGTATGTTTTTTTTATAGGTTGTTCTTTTGGGTCTTAGTTCATTCATTCATTCAGTGTTTTGTCATTAGTTTGTTCATTCGTTCTTTTGTTTGGGTTTTAGTTCGTTCGTTCGTTCATTCATTCATTCATTTGGTCATTTGGTCATTCGTTCATTTGTCTGTTCATGTTTTTTACAGGTTATTTTGGGTCTTAGTTCATTCATTCATTCGTTCATTAGTTTGTTCATGTTTTTTATGGGTTGTTCTTTTGGGTCTTAGTTCAGTCAGTCATTCATTCATTCATTCATTGTTTGGTCATTAGTTTGTTCATTCGTTCTTTTGTTTGGGTTTTAGTTCGTTCGTTCATTCATTCATTTATTGTTTGGTCATTAGTTTGTTCATTTTGTTCTTTTGTTTTGGTCTCAGCTAATTCATTCATTCATTCATTCATTCATTCATTCACTGTAAGGTCATTTTGTTCTTTTGTTTATTTGTTTGTTCATTTGTTTTATGTGCATTTATGCTTTTTCTTTAATTAGTTTATTCAAATGCATGTCTGTTTTTTTTCTTGGATTGTATTGATGTTCGTTCGTTCGTTCGTTCGTTCATTCATTTTTGGTCATTAGTTTGTTGTCAGTGTCATTAATTTATTAGTTTGTTTGTTGAGTTGGTTTGTTGATTTGTTAGGGGTTTTTTTGTATTTGTTTAGTTGTTAGTTCATTGATTTGTTCAAACGTTTATTTGTTCGTTCGTTCATTCATACCTTGTTTGTTTGTTCCTTCAGTTTTTCCTCTTTCATTTATTTGTTTGTTCAGTTGTTTGTGTATTATGTTTATTCTTTAATTAGTTTGCTCAAATGTATGTCTGTTTCTTTTATTACTTTGATGTCACGCACACACACACACACACACACACACACAGTATTCTCATTACATAAGCCAAATAAATACCATTTTAACAGATAGAAGTGACTGTAATTTTTGAGCATAGAGGGAGATTGAATAAAAGAGAGGTAGAAAGAGCAAGAGAATATGAAAGAAAGGCAGGCGGAGAGATTTGAGTGGAAGGGAGAGGCTGGCAGTCTCTAACCACAGTGGTCTCCAAATCATAAATTTGAGAGCGAGGGAGTGTGGTTGAGGGAAAAAAAAGGAGTGGGTCGAAAAAAAAGAACAGCAGAAGGGGGAGTGATTGGAAGCGTGAGGAGTGGAACGGCACAACTCGTTTGCACTGGCACTCGTGTGGGAATTTTTGACCCTCACCCGCTTTCCGTGACTCTCCTCGACTCGGCCAGCCGTAATTATTCCTCTCCTTTTTAACCTTGAGAGGTTTGTTCTAAAATGAAACGAGAGGGGGGATGAAAAAGGCAATCAAGATGGACAAACCGAGAGTGAGAGGGTAGAACGAGGAATGAAAACAAGAGGCTCTTCTGTCCATCTCCGAACGCTTCCGTTCCTGAGCGACTGACCGAAGAAGAGCAGATATCTCCGCTTACCCACATATGGGGGAGTGAGCAAGCTAGCGACAGACAGCGAGAGGAGGGATACCCCTAGGACACAATCACAGGAGAACGCTTTTTCTCCGCCACCTCCCTCCATTTTTTTTCTCCCCTGTTTTTTGGGCTGCTCTTCATGGGAGGAATGTGGAGGCAGCATTTTCCAGGCAAGACGCATGTTTCCGAAATTGGCCAAAAGCAAAAGTGTGTTTGCATGCGTGTTTGCGTGTGTGTGTGTGTTTGCACGGTTCTTGCTTTTCAGTGGTGTCACAAGCGCATGTCTTGGCTGCTGTCTTTGACACATCTGCAAACTAGTTTGGCATGTGTGCGCAAACACACACAATGCATTGTGCTCTGGACTCCTTATCATTAGCGTGTGTGTGTGTGTGTGTGTGTGTGTGTGTGTGTGTGTGTGTGTGTTTGTTTGGCAACCAAATCCCTGGCTAATAGATCAGGAGGGGTGGAGAGAGAAGAAAAAGTGACGCAGCACAGATACACTCTTACTAGACTCTCATGCACCTGGTTTATTTCAGGTTCTGGATGGTCATTCAGAAATTTGTCTATCTTAACTGTTTTTCCTGCAAGTGTCTATTAGCTTTGGAGCAAAATGTGTGTCCATTTCAAGAATTTTTTTTGTTAGTGCATGTGTTCGTGTCTCAGTTGTGTGTTTGTGTGTGTATTTGTGTGACTGTGAGAGATGAGGTTGCTTGGTAACCACAAGCAGCAGTTGACAGTGAGGTGAGGCACTTGGCTGCCAGCTTTTTTTATCCAAGATTGCTTGTCTCACACACACACACACACATACACTCACACACACACACACACACACTTATTAAAATCACAGCGGCACACCTAAGCAAGAAGTGGGGACACTCACACAGACGGTGTGATGTACGTGCTGCCGTATTTAACACACACACATGCACATATCCACGTCAACGCAGCTCCATGGAAAAATCTCCTCATTTCCTTTTGTTTTTACAGACTTTTATTGTTCATGGGATTTCAAAGAGAGTATTACGTTTCTCTCTTTCTCTCGCTCTCTCTCGCTCTCATTTGTTTAACATACATTAAAGTGATAGTTCCCTTAAAACTAGTTAGTAGTTCTTTATTCACCTTTGTTACAAACTTTGTTTTTATTTCTTCTGTTGAACACAAATGGAGATGTTTAGTAAAATTGTACTTCTCAAAAAAAGACCAAAAATACCATAAAAGTTGTCTGTACTAATTTTAAATATTCAAATTTATTACTATAACTTTGTATGAGGAACACACTGAAATTTAAGGGATTATGTTTGGGTCCCTCCCTCTGTATATTTTAAATGTATAATTTTATACTTTCCGCATCATGATTGGTCACATGATGTGCAAGAACCAATTGTGCTCCGCAATGTTCACTGCAAAAAAAAAAAAAAAAATCTCTCTTGTTTTTTAAGTCAAATATCTAAACATTTTTAATCAAGAAATGGTTCCTTGAGAAGCAAAAGTCTTATTTTCTGCAAAATTTTCAGTTTATTCTTAAAACAAGAAATTTGCTGGTGAGTTAAGAAAAATAAACATTTCAAAGGGAGAACAAGATTATTTTTCATAACCTATTGGTAGATGGTTTTCTTGTTCTTTAAGCAAAAAATGTTTAGATATTTCATTTGTAATGGAAAACGAGACAAAAATACAGAGTAAGAAAATCATTCTTTGCATTGTTGTCAAATACATGATGCACCATATTTAAAAATATGTAATCGCAAATGAGATTCAACTGCTTTGGCTGAAGAAGAGTTGGTTACACTTTATTTTAAGGTGTCTTTGTTACACTGTTATTATGCATTTAAGTACTGAGTAATATTAAGTAACTGCATGTACTTACTATAGGTTTAGGATTGGGGTTTGTTTTGGTTCAGGGTTAGTTACATGTAATTATGCAAAATTTATAATTATTACTATAGTAACTACATGTAACACATGTAACAATGACACTGAAGAGTTTTTTTTATTTTCAGTGACATATTTCAGTCTGTTCCTCACACAAAGCTGTCATATGGTACAGAAGACTGTGCACACTACTTTTTATGGTGCTCTTTTTTGTCATTTTGCAGCTTGATGGTCACTGCATTTACATTTATTCATTTGGCAGACGCTTTTATGCTCACTATATGCTTACATTGTATGAAAAAACAGTGTGAAAATTCTTAGAAATATTACTGTTCCAAGGAAGAGAGAAAGTCGTACGGGTTTTGAAACAACATGAGGATGTGTGAAAGATTTAAATTTTTTAGGTGAATAATCCATGCTGGGAGAAAACTGCAAAGACTGAGAGAAACATTGTGATAGCGAGTAAAATAAAAAGCTTCACATCTCTGAAATCAATGTTTTTTTAGGATCTTTTGTGCACTGTGATCAGAGTAAATGTGGAGATGCCCGTGGAGAATCGCTGAAGGATAGGGCTGAGATTTCCCCTGCTGCTCTCTGATTGGATAATTCCCCTGTTGGCCTCTGATTGGATAATGGTCGTGTACTGCTAGGATTGGACTCTGTTTGTTTAAAAATCACTGAGTTTAAGTTAGTCTTTGCTGTTCTTGTCCAAAAAAGCTTTTAGAGCAGGGTGTCTGAGCTCTGAAATTGTTTATGGGTTGGAAAATGAACAGTCGGCGCAGTTTTGTGAACATTGATTGGTCGAGCACCTACGCGTGTGTGTGTGTGTGTGTGTGTGTGTGTGTGTGTGTCTGAGAGCCCCATCGTCTGTCCTTCCCCCTCTGATTTCTCCCGCTCTGATGTACTGATCGCTCCACCATGTCATTTGTGTTTCTGTTTGATGTGTCCACTGCTCATTTAAAGCGTGCCAAACCCCTGATCTCTCGCATCCAATCCGTTTCCCTCGGAGAGACACAACGCTGCCTTAATATCTCCCACACAATTATTTTTTAATAATACCATGGTAAATAATTCTCATTTGAAGTCCTTTTTAAATAGATGGTGGAGAGTGAAAAGAGAGAAACAAGAGACCGAGATGTTTCCCCCAAAGGCTATTAAATAAAATGTATTCATAACTCTGCCCAAATGCTGCAATCACCATGACAACAAGACACATGGCAGGGGGGCGAATGGGAGGTTCACGTTTCTCTCTGTCTTTGCAGGTATAAGGCCACAAATCATGAACGGTCCGATGCATCCTCGGCCGCTGGTCGCTCTGTTGGACGGGAGGGACTGTACTGTAGAGATGCCCATCCTGAAGGATTTGGCCACTGTGGCATTCTGTGATGCACAGTCAACGCAGGAAATTCATGAGAAGGTCTGTTTGCACTTCTTTTCTCCTGCATCACTAGCACTACAGCAAAAATGCTGTTTTAGTTGATTTAAATTGAATCAGCAATTTAATTTTATTTAAAAAAATTAAATACCTCAGGCCTGGGAACTGCAATATTCCTTCCTTCCAACCTACCAACCTACCTTTCAACCAAACTTCCTTCCTTCCTTCCTTCCTTCCTTCCTTCCTTCCTTCCTTCCTTCCTGCATTCCTCCCTTCCTTCCAACCTTCCATCCAACCTTCCTTCCTTCCTTCCTTCCTTCCTGCATTCCTCCCTTCCTTCCAACCTTCCATCCAACCTTCCTTCCTTCCTTCCTTCCTTCCTTCCAACCGTCCTTCCAACCGTCCTTCCAACCGTCCTTCCAACCGTCCTTCCAACCTTCCTTCCAACCTTCCTTCCAACCTTCCTTCCAAACTACCTTCCAAACTACCTACCTTTCAACCAAACTTCCTTCCTTCCTGCATTCCTCCCTTCCTTCCAACCAAACTTCCTTCCTTCCTGCATTCCTCCCTTCCTTCCAACCAAACTTCCTTCCTTCCTACCTGTGTTCCTTCCTTCCTTCCTTCCTTTCTTCCTTCTTTTCAACCTTCCTTTCTTCCTACGTTCCTTCCAACCTTCCTTCCTTCCTACGTTCCTTCCAACCTTCCTTCCAACCTACCAACCAACCAAACTTCCTTCCTTCCTTCCTTCCTACCTTCCTTCCTACCTTCCAACCTTCCTACCTTCCTTCCTACCTTCCAACCTTCCTACCTTCCAACCAAACTTCCCTCCTTCCTGCATTCCAACCTTCCGTCCTTCCTTCATTCCTTTTTAACCTTCCTTCTTTTTAACCTTCCTTTTAACCTTCCTTCCTTCTTTTCAACTTTCCTTTTAACCTTCCTTCCTTCTTTTCAACTTTCCTTTTAACCTTCCTTCCTTCTTTTCAACCTTCCTTTCAACCTTCCTTCCAACCTTCCTTCCTTCCTTCTTTCCTTACAACCAACCCTTCTTCCTTCCTTCCTTCCTTCCTTCCTTCTAACATTTCTTCATTCTTTTCAACCTTCCTTTTAACCTTCCTTCCTTCCCTCCTTCTTTCCTTCCTTCCAACCTACCTTCCTTCCTTCCTTCCTTCCTGCGTTCCTTCCTTCCTTCCAACCTTCCTTCCTTCATTTGTTACTTCCTTCATTCCTTCTGTTCAACCATCCTTTCAACCTTCCTTCCCTCCCTCCATTTTTTTTTTTTTTTTACATTTTAATAGGTGAAAATGAGTAATTATGAGTGATGACACAAACAACTTTTGAATTGGTTCACTGAAATAGACAGTTTGAACTTGTTTGTGGAAATTAACTCAAATGTCATTTTTTGCTGTAGAAGTTTAAATCAGACAATAAATATGTAACAAATATGACAAGTCTTATTGCGTTGTTCTTACTGGCTGCATGCAGTAACAAACACAACAACCACTGTAGTCTGATTACAAACTTCTATGAACCAGTTCTTTTAATGAATTAATTGAAGACTCAGAAATGCACAAGCTATTAAGTCAGTTTGGATCAGTCAACAAATTACTTGGTAAATCTATTACTAACTGACTCACTCACTGACTGGACGTTTATATGACAACGTGCAGTTAAAGATTTTGTTATAATAAATTGTTTGCTTGTTTTTATGAAAAGAACATTCAAATATGTTACATAAAATAGATTGTTTTAGTATGTACAGTACACATTCTAAAAATCATAATTCTGCTAGAAACACTGGTTCATACTAACACACAGGCTGTGATTTATTTTATGGTGACCCAATTATCAGACCCACTAATGCTGCATATATGATTCAAAATTATGGGTTTGTACAGATTAAAAAATATTTTACCAAATTTTTACCATTTTACCAATAACCAAATTTGAAGGAAATGTATTAAATGGCAAACTCATCACGAGAAATGCATCACACCCACATACTCCTCCCAGGATGCTACAAAGAAATGATTTATGTGTCCTTAATAAACATCCCACAGCTTTGTGCCCTGATGTTTACAGTGTGTTATAAATGTGTCTGTCACAGGTGTTGAACGAGGCGGTGGGGGCGATGATGTACCACACCATCACTCTGACCAGAGAAGATCTGGAGAAATTTAAAGCCCTCCGAATCATAATCCGCATCGGTAGTGGATATGACAATATCGACATTAAAGCAGCTGGAGAGATGGGTAAGAGCACTGGGTGACAAGTGCCAAGACATGTTTCCTGCTCACAATTTTTGGTCATAATAAAGACATTTGTAGACTAAGAAGTCTGCAGGTTGATAACTCGCATACAAATGTACATTTGCCCCATTATTATTTTATCTCTATAATAATAATGAGAATAATAAGAATAAAAACCTTGCCTAAAAATCATGTGACAACAGTGCTGCTTCAGCAGCATTCTTGACAATAATATACTCTTAAAGAATAAATAGTGAGAAACATAAATCATATTGTGAAAAGCTGTAGCAAATGAATATATAAAGATGTGGCATCACAAAGAACACACTACTGACATCAAATACTGCTCAGCTGAGAAACTAGGTTCAATCTTTGTTCAGAAAATCAAAGTACTCTGCATCTAGTGAGGAAACGTTGGATGTTTGAAAGTTTGAGGAGCCAAACGGTGATGAAAAGTCTGTCAGAGACAGAAGAAGGTAGAGGAGGGCTAATTGTACCTCTGGGACAGACCGTTTCTACGGTTGGAATTAAAGAAGAAGGTATTCTGGCTAGAAAATGATCTCCATTTCTCCTTATAATGAAAGCTGGATGAACTTACAGGTCAAATTCATGAATGGATAGAAGACACGATCAGGGTTGCCTGTCAATTTGAATGGACATGATGCCTTGCATTGTTTATTAAATGTTCTGATATGTAAATGTGAATCTTTTTATATTCCATAACTTCTATGAATCAGAATTTGTGCATGTTCTACAGGTATTGCAGTGTGTAATATTCCATCAGCTGCCGTGGAAGAGACTGCAGACTCGACGCTTTGCCACATCCTGAACCTGTACAGGAGGAACACCTGGCTGTACCAGGCCATGCGAGAGGGCACACGGGTCCAGAGCGTGGAGCAGATCCGAGAGGTGGCGTCAGGGGCCGCCCGCATCAGAGGGGAAACACTCGGTCTTATTGGCTTTGGTGAGAGACAGAAAGAAACTCACAAACATGATAAAATTATGCAATTGTGTTAAACATCATATAATATAATTATGTTTGTTTGTCATTATTAAAAGCTATAAAATTAAATTATAGTTAATTTTTATATATATATGTATATATATAACATGAAATTTTCACAAAGTAATGACAAATGGAAGTATGAGAATTATGTAGTGATTAAACCATGCAGTGAATAAAACTCATTAAATAAATACAATTTAATACAATCTAACCCTAATATCTAAAATCTAAATTCAAGCATTTAACCGATAAATTATTTAAAACAAAATTAAATTGTCTACACACTTTTGACTGGTAGTGTGCATGAAAATATTATATTTAAATATTAAGTATTACAGGAACATTAAAAGAATAGTTCAAATAAATTGTCATCTATTCACTGTCAGGTCATCCACATATAATTTTTGTTTTCATATAACTAAAGTCAGAGGTGACGAGTTTGTTGAGCTCCAAGAAGGACAGAAAAGCACCATACAGTAGTTGTCATACAAGTTATATAAACAATCCTATAAATAAACAATAAAGTGTTTATTTAAATATTTATGTATATTTGTGTTATAGGCCGTTCAGGACAGGCAGTGGCTGTTCGAGCAAAAGCGTTTGGCTTCAATGTGATCTTTTATGACCCATACCTGCAAGACGGTTTAGAGCGATCGCTGGGCGTCCAGAGAGTTTACACCTTACAGGACCTCCTGTACCAGAGCGACTGTGTGTCTCTCCACTGCAACCTAAACGAGCACAATCACCACCTCATTAATGATTTCACCATCAAACAGGTAGACTACACACAAACAGTCCATTAATTGCATCCTGTTATCATGAGCGCCATCTAGTGTCTGTGGCTTGATTTTGAGAAATCATGTTTTGTTAGATGCGACAGGGAGCGTTTCTAGTCAACACAGCCCGAGGGGGTCTGGTCGATGAAAAAGCCCTGGCTCAGGCTCTAAAAGAGGGCAGGATACGGGGGGCCGCCCTGGACGTTCACGAGTCTGAACCATTCAGGTAACATTGATTTGATGATTTACTAATTATAACAATCTCCATGTCTTGTCTCTCCAAGTTTGTCTTGTTACTTCAAACATCTCTTCAGCTACCCAATTTTGTATACTATTACTTCTATATAATATGCAAAATTAGGATTAGTGCATCCCAGATTATAGTACACTGAAAGTGGTGTCGTACAAAAATGTTCTGGTCTGGCATTTTACTATTCTTGAACATAATGGATATTTGTTTTGGTAGAACTACATATATTATGTCTTTTGCTTGTATTGTTGTATTATTCTCCTTTGATTATTATCACAATGTATTTTAAAGTATCCAAAGTTGAGTAATAATGAATTTTAAGATAATTAATTTAGTTGATATTATCTTACTACTTTCTCAAAAGTGATCTTTCAAAATTTTGCATTTGGTATTAATAATACTTTTTTTTTTTTCTTTTTTTTTTTTTTAAAAAGAAACTTTTATTCAGCAAGGATGCATTAAATTGTTTAAAAATGACAGTAAAGATATTTATAATGTTATAAATGTTACTGTTCTTTTGAACTTTCTATTCATCTGAAAAAGATTTATGTCACGGTTTCCACTAAAATATTAAGCACAACCTTTTTTAACACTGATAATAAAAAGAAATGTTTCTTAGGCATCAAATCATCATTGATTTCCTAAGGATCATGTGACACTGAAGACTGGAGTAGTGGTGCTAAAAATTCATCTTTGCATCACAGGAATAAATTATATTTAGAAGTAATATATTAAAATAGAAAACTGTTTAAAAGGAAAATAAATTTTACGATAGTGAATGTACCTTCACAACACCAGTGATATATGTACTCTCAATGTCTAATAATAGTATGCAAATTGGTATATAGTCTCATTCTGTCTCCCTTATGCTGGTTTTCTCTCAGTTTTACTCAGGGTCCTCTGAAGGATGCGCCCAATCTGATCTGCACCCCTCACACGGCGTGGTATAGTGAGCAGGCCTCACTAGAGATGAGAGAGGCTGCGGCCACTGAGATCCGCAGGGCCATCACTGGTATGAAAGCTCCCATTGACATTTGATAGAATGTTTTCCATTCAAAATGTTCTTCTAAAGATGTCATAGAATTTGTATATGAAAAAGTGATTATTAAAGGGTTACATGGTTTAATTATGCATGGTATGTGAACTGTGAAGGGGGAGTCTTGATTAATCTCTCTCTCTCTCTCTATCCCTTTCTCTCTCTCTCTTTCTCTCTCTCTCTGTCTCTCTCTCTCTCTCTGTCTCTATTCCTTTCTCTCTCTCTCTCTCTCTCTCTGTCTCTATTCCTTTCTCTCTCTCTCTCTCTCTGTCTCTCTCTCTGTATCTCCATCTCAATTCCTTTCTCTCTCTCTGTCTCTCTCTCTCTCTGTCTCTATTCCTTTCTCTCTCTCTCTCTGTCTCTCTGTCTCTCTCTCTCTCTGTCTCTCTCTCTCTCTCTCTCTCTCTGTCTCTCTGTCTCTCTCTCTGTCTCTCTCTCTCTCTCTGTCTCTCTCTCTCTCTCTCTATTCCTTTCTCTCTCTCTCTCTCTCTCTCTCTGTCTCTCTCTCTGTATCTCCGTCTCAATTCCTTTCTCTCTCTCTCTCTCTCTCTCTCTCTCTCTCTCTCTCTCTCTCTCTGTATCTCCATCTTAATTCCTTTCTCTCTCTCTCTCTCTCTCTCTATCTATCTCTATATCTCTATCTCTATCTCTATTGCTTTCTCTCTCTCGCTCTATCTATCTATCTATCTATCTATCTATCTCACTATCTATCTATTGCTTTCTCTCTCGCTCTCGCTCTCGCTCTCTCTCTCTCTCTCTCTCTCTCTCTATCGCTCTCTATCTCTCTCTCTATCTCTATCTCTATCGCTCTCTCTCGTATCTATATCGCATAACTCTTCAAACTGTCATTTTACTTCAGACATTATTCTTTTGTTGCTTAGCAAGCACCTTTATTTCCTTCAGGGAATGCAAATCTAGTTCTTTACATAAACCCCCTCCCCCCCTCCTCCCAAAGCATTCGTTCTATTGTACATCAGTCATCATGTCTCGGGTTTGTTCTGGTTTCAGGTCGTATTCCAGACAGTCTCAGAAACTGCGTCAACAAAGAGTTTTTTGTTACTACGGCGCCGTGGGGGGTGATGGAGCAGCAGGTACATCAGGAGCTCAACGGCGGAGCTTACAGGTGAAAAACGTGATTTTACACACACGCAGAACTCCACCTATTATTTCATGCATTACCTGTCATATCATACTAACACTTGAGTTTGTTTCCACCTCAAACACCCTCGTTTCGAGGATTGAGAATCGAGAACCGATTTTCATTGCATTCAGTTCCATTAATCTTGCTGTCTCAAACATAATTTCAATATAATTAACGTTAAAAAAGGAAAAAAGGTTTTCTTACATATTTTTTTTTTTAAATATCCAAATATTATTAAAACTATAGATATACTTTGAAGTAAAACTGCATGTGATATTAAGATATCAAGAATATACCTTGAATTATGCTTTTTTTTTTTTTTACCACATTGGCAAATACCAAATAGCTTTCTTCTCATTTTCTATATAAATGTAGCATAATTTAGCAATATTTATAAGCTAGTTTCAGAAAATTTAATAAATAATAATAATAAATAGTAATAGTTTAAATCTATCTATCTACCTAATGTATATATATATATATTCATATATAAGTCTGAATCAAAACCAGAATCATTAAATTCCTTCTAATCGCCATCCCCCTGCTCTTTTTCCCACTGGATTCTAGATCTCTCCTTCCTCGCTGTGAGATGAATTACTCAACAAATTAATTCATTCTACTGTATCAGCAGCCAACCAGTACAGCGGCTGTGTTCAGCAATGCAAACAAGCTTCATTAGTTCATCCCTGTGTAGTGAGTGTGATCCCACCAGATAGCAATATGCAAATAGACTCAAAGGTTTCTGCTGTCTGTCCCTGTGGCACACATAAATTAACGTAACCTCTACATTGACAGCATCACCTCTAGCTTTACCCTTTAGGACCCTTCTGAACGTTTCCCAAAACTAACACCTCATTTTTATGCATTTAACTCTCCAACCCACACATAAAAACACACAATGTGTGTTGCTCAGTCTGATTGCTTCTCTCGCTCAGCAGAGTGGCCCAACCGCTACCAGCCGTTTCTCCAGGCGGCCTGCAAGACAAAATGTATACCTAAACAATGACAGGTAAATATTCACAGAGTACTACAACACAGCTGTGACCACATCAAGATATTGCCCGATTATCTCTGAAAGACACTTGGTGAACAAAACAGTGAGGTCTGAAACATCAAGCATTTGTCAACTTTTGTTTTTACATTTATCATTCTCATGTGCAATAAAACATGCTATCAGGTGATGCCTGCCCATTTATGGAAATGTTACATAAAAGCTGAACAGCAGTTGTACTTTTATTTTAATTACACATATTATTTGTTGCTGCATGTATTTTGCTGTTGCATCATGTTCATTTGTTGTTAAATGTTATTGTATGGAGGCCCATTTGTGCCACTCAAAATGTATTTGAGAAATTAATAAATCAACTAAGAAATAAATGATTATCTCAATAAAGAAATACCTTATAAGTATGCAAACATAATGATTATAAATTATCCATTCATTTTCATGTTTAGAAATTTATATATATAAATATTTTTTTGGATGATTGATTTATCAATTTCTAAATTGATATATTGAATTCTTGATGTTATTTTCCATGTTATTTTTAACATGGATTGGTATGTGAAAATAATCTCTATTTAGAGACAATTAAAAGTATTTTCTCCTTGGATGCTTTTTTTCACAATTCTTTTATTATAAAACGTATCCATTTTAAATAAATAAAATGGCTACATTTAAAGTAGTCTTCTGCTCTCCAATAGCTACATTTATTTGATCAGAAATACAGTAAAAACAGTAATATTGCAAAATATTATTGCACTTTAAAATAACTACATTTTAAAATGTTATTTATTTCTGTGATGCCAATGCTCAATATGTGGTAACACTTGACTGTAAGATTTCATTGCTTAACTACTTTAAGAATGAATTTATTAATCTTAGTTAATGTTAATTTCAGCATTTACTCATACATTATTAAAATTAAAAGTTGTATTTGTTCACATTAGTTAATGCACTGTGAACTAACATGAACAAACAATTAATGACTATTTTTATTAAACTAATATTAACAAAGATGAATAAATACTGTTACAAATGAGTTGCACATTGTTAATTTATGTTAGTTGATACAAACAGCGTTGGGGAAAGTTACTTTAAAAAGTAAAGCATTATAATTTTGCATTACTCCCTAGAATGGAGCTAATTACGTTACTTAGATACTTTTTATGTGAAGTAATGTGTTACGTTACTCTTGCGTTACTTTTACTCATCTGGGCTGGGTTTGCTCGTCCGTCAGCAAATACAAAGGCCCTTTCACACCAAAAGTGAAATGACACAGCCTCAGACTGAAGGAAATGCAGTTTCACACCTGTACATTAGGGGATGCAGCTCAAATAAACCTTTCAGCTGTGCTGCCATTCTGCATTTCTGAAGAATAGGATACAGGAGAACAAAGTTCAACACTCTAGTAATAAAAATAAAAGAATGAAACACAAATGCAAGTCATTTTTATGAGATTAAATACCCGATTTCTCATGGGGACAGCAGAGCTGTCAGTCAATAAATGGGAAAACAAAGTAACTTGCGTTACTTTATATATACTCACTCGTATATTGTAAATTTAAAAGTAATGCATTACTTTTGTTGTTACGTGAAAAAAGTAATCTGATTACATAACTCTTGTAATGCGTTACCCCCAACACTGGATACAAATGAGACCTTATTGTCAAGTGTTACCATATATATATATATATATAATATTATAATATTCATAAATAGCAATGTATAATTTATTTTATGCGTTTAAGTAGAAGCCTTCAAGATATTCAACCATGAAAAACATTTCAATCAAATGTGCTCAATCTTTTCACTGCTAGTGTATAAATACTAAGTTTCTCAGCTAAAATGAAGCTTTGAGTCTGTAAGAATTTGGTTGTAGTCAAAGGGTGTAGCATTAAACTGATGACCTCACTGTAACTCTGTTTTCTCTGTCTTCTCTTCAGGTTCCCCCCTGGTGCGGTGGGTGTGTCTCCTGGTGGCATGGGTGGTCAAATAGAGGGCATGATGCCTGGCGGGGTGCCCAGTGCCCACCCCCTGCCGCCGGGCACCCAGCCCAGCCTCGCCCCTTCTCCCACCCAGCTCCTCAAACACAACGACCATAGAGAACACCTCGCCAAGTCATAACCACGGCGACTACGCACGCACGTGACCACTGACCAATAGACAGCAGCGTTCAATCATTCAGCAAATCTAAGAGACTAAGAGACAGTGAACGGGTGAAAAAGCAATCAGCTGCCGCTAGCTGCACCGGAGACATGCTTCACAGACGTCTCTCCACTGTCTTGTTTTCAGTTTTAGTGTTTTTCCGTTCATTTACGTTTTAACCCAGGAAGTTCGGTGGTTTTGTTTCTGTTGTTTTCGTGAGGGGAGGACATCATTTACACCTGTTCTACTGCAGGTGGGCGGTGCTTTCTTGTCAGGAGGCGTGGCGTGACATAATGGCCACGCCTCTTTCCTCATGCACCAGAAACATTGACAGATATCATGTCATGCACTTCTCTTCTTCCTCCTCACCTTATTTGGGCATGTAACAGAACTCAATGCAGTTATTCAGTTATATATTTCAACATGTTTCAATCTTTACATCCACAGGATTAGTGCTTGTCTTTGTTTCAGTGTTAAAAGTGCTTGATAATGAAAAAATATATATACAGTGTATCTATTAAGAGAACAGAGAGGTAAAGGCTGTTCTTGGGCAAAAATAAAGATGATAGTGTAATTATTAGCTTTTTTTTCCACAACATTTTGAGTAGCTGACCTCTTGTTTACAGAATTGCACAAATTTAATAAGCACCAGCTCAGAAATCACACCTCTTTAAGACCCAAAAGCACAGTTTTACTGACACACACACACATATATATATATATATATATATGTGTGTTTATATATATATATATATATATATATATATATATAAATATTAATTTAGATTACATTTTTTTTCCAGGATTTATTCAATTCTGTATCAGGTTTTTAAACGTCAGTTGAACTTCACCGTGAAGAACATCATTTTGATTTTGTGTTTGCTATGAGTTCTGTAAAACTCAAAAAATAGATGGCAGCTCACACAGAAAAGGGACTGGAGTGAAAAACCGCCCCTGTCTCAGGAAGAACATTTACCGGCTACTCCAAAACACACGACAGCCCTGTCTAAATACTCGCTCCTTCCCATCAACCTGTCCACCTACCCGAGGTATTTTTATAGATCTGACATCCAGTGCGTTTTTGGTGTTGAATGTATGACAGTTAAATTAGATTTGTATTGTCTAGTTTAATGTTTTTGTAACCATACTTTCCTGTGATCCTCTCCCTGTTATTTTTTTTAATTTTGTTTTTTTCTGTTCTTTATGTGGAAGCGCACTGTTCAGAGCTCATTATGTTGTTTGTATGCAATATTCTGAGGTCCTCGGCCAACTCCAGTCAGGTTGGTTCCAGAACTGTAGGTTTGGTTTTTAGTGTGAGTATTTGTATTTGTTTATTGTACCGAGGTGAACATTTAGCATACAGTACAGTTCAAATAAAAAATACCGTTCTGACTTTCTATACTGTGCTTGTGTGTTTGTCTCACTTTACACACACATTTATGAAGGTCAGACAGGATTTGCAACACCTGCTGTGCAGTGACCTTCAGATGCCCCTGCATGTTTCTGCAAGGCCGCAAGGGGTCGCTGTGGCTCTGGATTAATATGGTAATATTGATGCAGTGATATGTATATGTATTGTATTTATATGCTTATTTTTGGTAAAGAAATAAAAACAGGGAAACTGTACTTTTCCAAAAATAACAAACTTCACAAATCACACTAGGTCTACATATAACTATTAACTATTGTATTTTAAAATATTTTTTTATTTATCAAAGTTTCCCATATAATATTTCCTTACCAAAAAATGCCCCCCCCAACACTTAAATATCATTGCATTAGATACAAAATATCAAAGCCATTGGCATCTGAAAACAAATTGTGTTTCATATAATAAATCAAGGTAATATGTATTGGAAATAATTTTTTATTGAAGCAACACTTTGATGCAAGAAAATGAAAATGTAACGTTATCATCTGACAATAAAATGGGCATGTTTTGTATGTTTTCTATAAATTCTGCCTCATTATTTTCCAATATTCTCTGTACATCTTTAATCTCTATCTTGTTTTGCTGATATATATTTGCCTAGTGTTGATATTGTGGGTGTGTCGTTGAAATATGGCAGGACTTTGGACACTGGCATTGTTTAATGCATCTCAGTAGATCAGCGCTGTCATTGTTTGAATTGTTGGAATGCACAGACAGATGCCAGACAGTGTTTTAGTGCTACAGTGAACCTCATGAAACTAAATACTGTATATTCTTGGATTAAGTGGTAATACAGTCATGGGGGTGTATCGTAGAATCCGTGCGTGTGAACATAAGGAAAGAGATAGAATATTCCCTAATGTCAGAGTGCAGTGCAAAGAAATGCAATGCAATGCAATGCAAAAAAAAAAGTCATGTTTTTATATAATAGTATAGTTATAATAGCATAGTATCATATATTGATTCAATCAAAATCAAAGTTTATCAAGTGCATATATCAAATTCAGAAATCCAACTATTTCATTTTTGATTTGCAGGATTTAATAATTAAAATGAAGAGAGTTTCAGAGAATTAAAAACAACCGAAAATAATCTAACTGCAAAATATAGGTCAATAATGTCTGCCAGTAACAACATAGGCTTTATACAGTATTACATAATTAATATAAATATTGATGTAAATTAATAAATGTAAAAAATATATTTTATTAAACCTATCCCCAGAATGTCACCTTTATGTTTTCCTTTTTAAAAAAATATGAGCGATTTGAGCTTTTCTGAATTCGCATTGAATGACCTTTGTATTCTGGCTCCTCCCACTTCCGCTGCACAGGTGAGTCGCGTGTGACGTCATCGAGCATGAAGCGAGGAAACTGTTTGACGTCCAAGTTTTTCCTTCCAAACTGAGCTCAAATACACTCATACAGATATGTGTGACTTCGGTAAGACACTCGTTTCTTTCCTTTTTTTATTGCTCATACAAGAATTATAGTTGATTTATTGTTTAATTGAAGCAATAAAAAGAAGGTTTCCAGAGAGAGAAGCCTCCGACAATCAGTTATTTGTTCTCGCGAAGGGTGCGCGTCTGTTGTAATATTTACATTTTTCTCGTTTTTTGTTCACTGTGGATGAGAATATTTAGCAGCTGGATGAACCCCTAAGCACAAATTCATTTGTGACCCGCTTTAAATGTGCACTATAAACATTGTGAATATAATAAAGAAGTTAATATGTATTGCATATAACAAATGCTATCTTTCCTTAAAATAACTAGCACTAGTGCACTGGTCAAGCATAGCTAAAAGTCATTTCAAAACTGCTTACTAAACGAATAGTTGGTTGTTGTAAAGCTCTTGCAGTATTTATCTAAAGAATGACATTTGTTAGTGTGATTTTTGAGACCACTGCTTAAAAGTAACATTATCTTCTAGACAAGCAGAAGGGTCCTGGGCGGCTGATGAAGAAAGGATTGACTCTCATCGTCATCGGTCATGTTAATTTCATCCTGAGTGCCATTGTCCATGGCAGCGTGTTACGCCACGTATCCAAACCCAGCAATGAGATCTCGACAGAGTATACTGCAGCAAACATCATCTCTGTCACCTCAGGTCTGCTGGTGAGTGTTTGCTCTTATTTTTGTTCTCTTATGTCCCATCTGTAGCTCCTAAACTCACAGTGAGTGAATCTTGAGAATATTCACTCAAAATGGGCACAGTTGCATCATGTCTATGAATGTAAATCAAAGAATTTGTGTGTGCTGTGGTTTTCTCGTTAACCCAAGAGAAGTCTGCGTTTTGGCATGCTGTTTAGAAAAGTGCTGTTTTCACATATATTTAACATTAATTTTGTTAGGCTTCCTGAGCAGTTTTAACATATCTACATTTTCCCACAGAGCCAGAAAAATGAAAGGGTGCTTTCACACCCGGGTTCGATTGACATCAGAGTTTGATGATGTGAACACTGCTTTCAGGATGTGTTCACACTTATAGTTTGATTCCCTTGGTTCTTTTGGTCTGGACCAAAAAGGAAAATGATACATTTAGTCCTAGTTCGCTTAGCGTTCACTCTTTAATTTTTTTTAACACCGAACCTAAAGATACAAAACAAATAAAAGCTGGTTTTATAATATATATTTTGTGTCAGAACTTATCGAATGCCGTGTGCTGGGCTAAATGTGCTTGTTTTATGTGCGTACATAAGATAGTATATGATGGAGCTGACAACTCGTGAAGAGCATATAAAATGTGTAAAGGAGTCAAAACAGTGACGGGAATCCCTCCATCACACACACAAACAAAGATCTGCTGTGAGGAGACGTGGTTCTGATGCCTGTACAAAACTATGGTGGGCAACATTGCGAGTCTGATGAGAGAAAACGGGTATGCTTGAGCATTCTGTGCTTTTTAGGGTCACATCTTGTAACATCATGTCATGGTTTTGGTTCGTTTTCCATGTCTTTGCTCCAGTTGTTTATATTTCAGTCAAGTCATACCAGAGTTCGCTTGAAAGCGAACCGAGACTCATCTTTTCAGGGTTCGGATGGCAGGTTTCTCACTTATTCAAATGAACCGCACTAAGATACCAATCACACCAGAGAACCAAACCTGCCAACTGTGAACACACCCTCAGAAATCGGATGCGCACCTGCGAACTGTTCCTGGGTCCGTCTGGGGTACGGTTCATGTGAACTCCAGTATGATTTGCTGCTAATATGAACACAATCGTACTAACTTGAGGGAGTTAACCACTATTGATGATGTATTATTTGATAAAACTGTTTGTGTGTTCTCCCTCCTTTTCTTGACAAGAAAACAAAACCAAAAGTTCAAAAATCAAAATGTAAAAGTGAGGTGAACAACTACAGTATGCATTGTTGTTCATATGTGACAGGGGTAAACAGCTGCTGCTTTGATGACGCGGGTATACTGCGGTTCGGACCCAAGTAAAGTAATGTGAGCACAATCCAGCTGGGGCAGGAGGAGGGGGGAGCAATCGAACTCAGTCAATCAAACCAAGTGTGAAAACGCCCTAAAATTCCACTTCATGTCTGCAAACCTGATCATGTTTTAATATTTTTCTCAGAGCATCGCAAGTGGAATTGTTGCGATATTGGTGTCGAGGAATATTACCAAATGGAAACTAGTAAGTATATTTTTCTGTTTTAATATCATATTTCCCAGGCCTTCTCATCACGATTGTTCTGTATACCAGTACAAAAATACTATTGTTTTTCCTATTATTGTTTAAAGTCAGCATGAAACAGAAGATGTGATAGTCTTTTGTTCCTCATTGTATGAGTGAAAACACTTCTCGAACAAGAAAAAAATTTAAACACCATTTTTACAGCCAGTAAACACTTCACATCAAAGAAGAGACGTCACTGGAAGAGAATACTGAGGGCACATAAATAAATTTAAAAAAAAAAATTTGATGTGCATGGATAAAACATTTAAATACTGCGATATTCCTTTAAAAAAAGCAAGAATTGTCCATTTTGATTTCATGATGACGTTAACAGCTCTGTTCTTCTGCTTCCTGTAGCACATCGGTCTGTTAGTGAGTTCCTTTCTGAACGCCCTGCTCTCGCTGGCATGCTTGGTGGGGCTGATTATGGCGATCAGTCTAACCATTTCAACTGATGGAAGCCACCTCATGAAAGGATGCAATTCCACTAACATGCCCGCGAACGCACGTTCTCCGGTTATCGTCAACTGCCCTTTTGATGCCACTCGCATCTATGTGAGTCTTTCTATTAGAATTCATCTAAAATCTACAAAGAAAGTGGTAACGCTTTGCAATAAGGTCTCATTTGTTAACATGAACTAACAATGAGCAATACATTTATTACAAGATTTATTCATCTTTGTTAATATTAGTTAATAAAAATACAGCTGTTCATGTTAGTTCACAGTGCATTAGCTAATGCTAACACATACAACATTTAAATTTAATAATGTATTAGTAAATTTTGAAATCAACATGAGATTAATAAATGCTGTAGAAGTGTTGTTCATTCTTAGTTCATGTTAACTAATGTAGGTAACTAATGTTAACCAACAAGACCTTATTGTAAAGTGTTACCATGAAAGTATTATTAGTAAAGCATCTATATGTACACTGGTGGTCAAAAGTTTGGAATCGCTTTTAAATGTCCATTTTTTTCCAAATATTCCAAACTTTTGACCACCAGTGAAAATGCTTTTATAGTGAATGTGATTCATCTAGTTTATGAAGACTGAACTTCTGTTTCTCATCCAGGACACAACCCTTGCTCTGTGGTTCACCTGCGGTGTATTAACTGGGATGGAGGCTGGACTATCTGTGTGGTGCTTTATTGTGGGTCTCCAATTAAGAGGCATCGGACCCTGTGCTCAAACCTACATCAGAGAACAGGTACAACTCTGAATATTCATGCCGATGGCTCAGCTGAATTAACCTGCTGTGTAAAGCCATAATTATTTCCCCAGGGATTTTCTATAGACTGATTATGGAAATGATTTTGCAGGGTTCAGAGCTCTTTACATTTATGCATCTAAGGAAGAATAAAGCAGGTGCTTTTATTCAAAGCAACTGACATTGCATTTAAGTTATACATTTTATCAGCTGGTTTACTTTTAAAGTGCCCCTATTATGCATTTTTAAATATTTCCTATCATGTAGTGAGTAATACAGCTTTTTGTGAATTTAAAAGGTCTGCAAAGTGTTAAAGATCAAAGTGCATGACAAATAAAGTTCTTGTCTCCTAAAAGAAAGAATCGATTCTGAACTGCCAAAAGGAGTCATCAGCAATTCCGGTCTCACTTCTATGTAACAAATTTGGATAATGATAGCTTATCGTCTTCATTGGCTTCTTGGCTGCCAGATATGGTTCCAACACGCGCTATAAGAGGTAGACCAATCACAACATCTGACCAATCAAAGGAGAACAGGTTCTCGGAAAGGAGGGGTTTAGAGAGACTGAGGGGGTGTTTTCAACTAAAAACAGAAAACGTTTTATGCGTTTTGGACGTTCATTTACACAACAGCGACGTATTTGGTTGCTGAAAACGCAAACTTCTGAAAACGGGTTTCAAAGTGCATGTTTTTGAAAATTATACTGTTATCATCTTCATGTAAACTACAAAAATACGTATTTGCGCAAACAGTGACATCATGCAAATATGTAGTGTTTCTTTACAAAGTGACATTGCCAACTTCTGGCCTGGCATGAATAATACAGTGTTTTAGTCGTTTTTGCAGAACTGTGTGAATGGGGATTGTTTTAACAATGCTTTCGTCTGTACGCGAAATACGCAAAGGAAAAATTTTCCGTTTATAGTACATCATTGTCATGTAACCATACCCTGAATCTTCAAATACGCATTTTCAAGCTCTTTGAGAAATGAGGTGATGTGCAATGTGTAATGTGTATTGAGAAGTTGAAAGTGTTTTTTGACCTTTGATGCATGATGCATACTTCTTATGTAGACCTCCAAAACAAAATGAAAAACCTTTTAAAATTGCACATTATGATATATAATATGGGTTGCTCTTTATTTTACAGTACATGTACTTACATGTGCTTACCTAAGAAAGTACTGGGTAATATAAGGTAACTACATGGGTTAAGGTTAGGTTTAGGGGTAGGTTCAGGGTTATTGGAATTACTATAAGAGGTACATAGTATGTACACGGGGAACAGGACTGTAAAATGAAATGCTACCATAATATGAGCTCTTTTTAATCAATGTGATTGTATCTGATCACAGCTGGAGGAGCAGGCCCTGGCATCAGGATCGAAGATGGACCAACACCACACAACTCAAGGAGAGCGCCTCATTGCACATCAGTCTGCCAACGCTTAGAGAGAGGTGGAATATTTACTGTAGTGAAACCGATTGTAATGGTAGTTTTTATTCATATGGAGTTACGTTCTGAATTTGTATCAATTAATAATGTTAAATGTCAATTGTTTTGTAAATGATTTGAAGCACTGAGGCTACTTTTTGCACTGAATGTTTTCAGTGTACTCATATAGACTGTAATTAAGCCCAAACCATCATAGACTATATTCAATATTATTTTCCGAAACTGCATATGGAGTTACATGTTTTGCAGTTATCGTTTACATGGAAACTAAACACACAACTTAATTTCAAAAGTAAGCTGATGATTTTGAGGTGACAATTTGTATTCTTTTTTTATATTGTTATTGTGCTCACAATGTCAAATATACCAAAGACTATTTTATTTTACTTTAAAGGAAAGCAAATGTTTTACTACCTAATGTGCCACACCATGAGCTCCCTATAGCCGGTTGTCTTACAAAGTCCAGTATGCAGTATAGAGAGTGCGCCAGACTGCCGTCAGAGACTTTAATATGGGGTGGATTCAATGATGCAGAGAAAATCTCACTCACAGATAATCCAGCGTGATTACAGTAGTTAAATATTGACAGAGACATGACTGAAACTGTCAAAACAAAGAGATTTCCCTCTGCTTGATGCATTATATTTCATTTCAAAAGACTGTTTGTTTAAAGAGCAGTAATATAGTTTAAATCCTGACAGGTTACTCAAATCTCCCTCATCTCAGAGCAGAAAACCTTTGCTGTCTACATTTCATTTTATTATTTTTTTAACACTGTGGTATGTTCTGAATGTGCATTATATTTGAATAAATACATTTTAATATAACAAATTTAGTTTTCAGACCCTTTTCAATGTGCTCCATAATGATTAGGTACTTTTTTTTTTTTTTACATTAGGCTGAAATATTTTTGATATGCAGATATAATAATTTCATTTTAGAGTCCACAACTAGAGTTTGAAATGCTGAACACTTTAAAATAAGTTTTACACATTTGCTATATTGTTATTAGTAGTTTTATGAAGTTATCTAAAATTACATGAAAAGTATGTAGCTTTAAAATGCTCAATTCAAACAAATTATTTGACTTTCTGAAGTGGATGAACAACATTTTCTTGAGACCTACATTCACTGACTGTTTGTTAAATTGGAAAGATAGGTCCCGGGACCTGTTTTGTGCCTCCTGTGATCTACACTGGCCTTGTTTAATTTCATGTGTAAGTTGATGATGTGTTCTGAAGGTTATGGTAAAGCTGACCTCATTCACTTCACTGCACCTGTTTGGGTGCTGGACATCTGCTGTCCAATGCTTCAGAGTGTAAGAGACAACCTAGTTGTCTACAAACAATGTTATCTCAACTTTATGGTTGTTACTTCATCATTTTATCAAGATAAAGGGGAAAAAATGCATAATAAAATAACCTGCTCCCCTGGGTATTGAGGTGACCGTGAAATTTAGTTTGAGTTACATAGCTAAGTTAATAGTATAATATTTTCAGTTTGTTAGTAATATTAGTAGACTAATATATATCTCAATTATTCGTTTTAAAACGGCATTAAAAATGCTCTCTTGCTCCATGTCAGAATTTGAAACGGATCCCGAGGGCATGCGCAGGTCCTTGGAGTTGATTCTCGCTGTCTTGAGGAGGGGGCATAGAAATACAATAAGCTGATAGAATGGAAATTGGTAGGAAACTTGTCGTTAAATGGGCGGGTATATCTACCGGGAGGTTGTTATAACTTGCCAGGTACGATGTGTCTATATTAATAGTCATAGTTTGGACTTTCACAGTGTATTTTCAATCAAATGGCTATTCTTGTTTGTTTCAGAGTACCGTTATTAGGGTGTAAATCTTGTAGCACGCGGAGCGCTTTTGGTCACATGGTACTTGTTACTTTTCTCAGCGCAGGAGAGCTTGGACTAATCACAATCTTTTGTGATTACAGTTTTAGATTTATTACATTGAGAGAGCTGTGTTGGATCTTTCATTTGTTTGTAAGACATTCATTCATCGAATTAAGGCATTTAAAAGATTATAAATATTATAATAAAATCTTTTCTGACAAGACAAAAAACGTCGTAGGATATGAATGCGGTTCAATGGCGGTTTGTGCTTTTGAGCCTCACGCGCCCCCTGGAGGAATAAAGGTTCATGTCCGCTAAGAAACAGCTGAAGGTGGGGCGAGTCGGGACGGGAGTTTCGTTCGTTGTGAATATGCAAAGCCACCAGCCGTCCGTGACGCTCTTCATGTGCTCGTTTCGGGTAGTTTACGGTTTTTGTATCCATCAGGGTCTCCATGCAAATAAGCATCCGGAGCGAGTGTTTTCATGTTGTGTGACTGTCTGAGTGAAACTGCAGCAAGGACTTCAGTGTATTACATGATTGGAGGTGCTGAAATCAAACCTGCTGCGTAAATCTACACCGAGAGACACGCTGTATTGTGTCATATGAAGAAAACTAGATGATCTTTGCCAGGGAAAGGTAAAGTTTCATATGCATAATATTGCACGCACTGTTCAGGTTTTTTAACCCACAAAAATATGTATTTTTATCATCTATTTAACATAATTATCTATGGTCTACTGTTCCTTTTTGGAAATGCATGTTGATTAATGTTCAGACATGAGTAATGCCATCATATGTGTTGCACTGCTGACACCGCAGTCCTGTATGAAATATGGGAAATTATTAATGTATTTATTACGTATAATGCAGTGTTAAGTGTGCTTAGGCTTTCTGTAATGACATTATTTGAAGAATAAAGATTAATTTGACATGGCTAGTAATATGTGGTGTTTTTATATTAGAGAATTCAAGAAGACTTTATTCAGATTTTTAACGTCTGGTTGCTGTGTTTCCTGTATGGTTGTGTTTGTGGACTCACACAAATGTGTTGTGAGGGGGATGGGATGTTTACACTGGCTCCTGTTAATTCAGATTGAACACAATCGGGATTAAGAAGGGCTGAGTGAAATGACATGTGAGAAACTGTATTCTTGCATATTACTCACTGCCCATAATATTACTCCGATAATAATTATCTCACAATTTCATACAATTTATTTGAATTAACCGCATTTCTGTTTGAAATGCACAGATGATTTCTACACAAATTTGTTCTCTCGTGAAGAAAAGTCACAATTCAGCTTAATATTTAAAGAAAAACATGAAATTATATTTTGCATAATGAAAATAAAGTGTTTGCAGTGAGATTTTAAAGTAACTATATAATTTTTAATAGTATTTCATGACAATTAAGCACATTTCTCCCCAAAATGTACAGTACTGTATAACAGTAATACTGTAATGAATGTCTGGACAATTACTTTTTTTTAATGATAAGAAATAATTAAATTCACTCTAACGAATACTACCATAATGTATGAATAATGTTTTAAATATAATACTTAAATATTTAAACTGTGTTTTCCTTTACATGCACTTTTTTAAAATTGTTGAAGAAATGTGCTGAATTGCCATGAAAATAATGCCAGAATGAAAACAATCTTAAGCCTAAAATAGGCTTGATTTTCTTTAAGAAAAATATAATTTTGTACATTTTCTTTTTATTTTGGAGTTGAAATATGACCTCTGACATGTTCTTAACAGGTTTTGTGAGGTTAATGGATTGTTGGTTTTGGTTTACGGCTGTTATAACAGCTGTTTAAATGCTCTTGCCCACTACAGTAACTGTTTACAAGCTGGGGTTTACAAAAGCTTGCTTTGCTAGACACAAAACTAATGAAGTTAAACAGTTAAAACAGATATAATTTGCTTATTTGCACACATTGGCTTCAGTTGAGTCTGGTAGCATCTGTATTTTCTAATTCCTTTTTTAATTCATATGTGGTTCCAGGTATCCAGTATCACTTGTCGTCCTAGAGCCGCGTTTGAAGGATCCACTGAAAACCACCCTGATCGAAGACAATTTCCCATTGATTCTGTAGTCTTGTATGCATGTGAGAGGATGCACAAGGAGTCTGATCAAAGCGTGCACTGACTTGAGACGCCGGTCAACAGACAGGTATCCATGAGGACCATCTGACAGAACAGGAAGGGGATGGAAGCAGTCGATCGTAGCGGTATACCTTACACACTATGGGTGTGGCGGGTCTCTGCGTAGAGAAGAAACCCTTGTGCTCGTGTTCGGCTTCTCACTCCTCTCAGTTCTGCCATTCAAACATGGGGCACATTGTGGATTTACCTTTCCGAGGGATGTGGCTCTTCGGTGCTCTGCTGGTCTTGTCCCTGTTCACGAGCAGCCTCGGCATCCACATGGACTCGATGGTGGGCAGTCACAGCATGTTCACGTGCGAGTCGATCGGTCTGCGTATGTGCCAGGATCTACCCTACAACACCACCTTCATGCCCAACCTCCTGAACCACTACGACCAGCAGACGGCCGCTCTGGCCATGGAGGTAACGAGCCGTTCCTTCTGTCTTTTCCTGCTGGGATTTAGAGAAGGTGCCACAGAAACAGGGTTGCCATGGAGCTTGTTGTCGTGGAAGCTTGTGGTTTGTGGTTGGTGCTTTGATGAGCTTGAATAATTTAGACTGTCGGTAGCTCTTGCAAGTGAAATAAGCTTTATATCATATTTTTAAACCTGAGTGTAAGAGCTGCAGGATTACAGGTGCTATTTTCATGGGTTTGTTCCTGTTGTTTTGATCTTCAGGGCTACAACTTGATCTGAGCGTGTCGTCTAATTTGCGTCTGTGGTGTTCAGATTTTGATTTTGTAAATATCTTCAGATTTTGAGATACATTTTGCCTTTTTTTATCGACTGGGTGATTTTACTTTGTTTATGGAAATTGTTTGAGAACCCTAAAAGTTGAAGACATGAATTCTAAATATTTATCCATTTGGACAGGAATCTATTTTTGTATAGGTTAGTTACTTTAAAAAAAAAAAAAAAGTAATTAATTACTAGCTATTAATTACATCTTCAACAGTGTAATTAGATGACTAATTACTCTCTCTAAAAAGTGTTGCATTACTTACTACTAATTACTTTCTAAATCCCATTTAATCCTCGACCAGTTGAACAATACAAGAATAGACATGAAACTGCTCTTTTAGTTCTTTAAAATAAATCACATAAAATTGCAAAATTATTCTTAAACTGACCAAAGTATTTAAAGGGAGAAGGTTACATTAAAACATACATTTTTAAAATGTTCTACATCTAAATGTCTGTTTTAATCCACTTTTGTTTTATATAGAATTGTTCTATAGTCTACACAGTATTTAATTCAGTTACTTCAGAAGTAACTAAATTAATAGTAATTAAATTATGTAATTAAATTATAGAAAAAATAAGATTAATCTCTTACTTAAATTTTTTAAATTAGCAAAAGTAATTAAATTACAGTAATTACAGGTAAACTGCAGTAAACTTCCAAATTTGTTAATAAAAAACAATGATATTTTTTTTTTAAACAGTTTATAGTGGCATTTAATACTATGAGCATTCTCGTGTTTGTGAGATGCAGATTGTGCTTGCTCAGGACTTTCTCATAGTTTTAATGCCTGCCACGGCCATTTTGATGAATCATAATGCAAAATGCAATGAGATCATTTTTGCCGGAGGTTTTTTGCGTTATGGATTTGTTATTCATCACAAACTTAAGTGCTGTTACGTCTGTCGTCAAAGATGGTAGAAATAATCTCCATAAAAATAAAGGCTAAAATAATCATAAATAAAAAAAATAATTTTTATCACTATAAATATATTAATAAATTGTATACTAAATTAATGAATATGTTCACATTATAAGTTAAACTTTCACCTCATTTGAGAGATGTTGTATATTGTTTCATTTGATTGAAAAAGGAAAAAAAATCTAAAACATAAAATGTAAAAATTTACCAACTCATTATTGCATTAATTAATAAATATAAATAATATTATAAATACTCAAACATTTCTTCCTGCTAAATAATTATACTTTTGGATATTGATTATATCAGAAGTGAAATTTATTAACTGTATTAAATGATTTGTTTCTAAAACAGCCCCACTGTAACGCTTCTGTTCCGTCTCAGAAATGGAATGTTTGTTTAATGCCGCTTTATTCCATGTGTTGAAGGAACTAATGGTGCCATTTTACTTTTTTTTTTTTTTCCCCCAAGTTCTAACGTTCTCATAATCTCTGCTGAGACCCATAATGGCTGGATTGATTTGAAGCATGGAATAATGCTCTTTCTCCCATTGTTTCATTCAATTAAACACAATGAAGGGGATAAGCGTCCATCTGTGTTCTGAGATCACAACAGAGCAGCTAGTGTCAGTTGACTGCTGTAGGTGTGGGGGGGTCACGTGACCCGGGTGGCACTGAGGTTCATGGTGGTTCATCTGTCAGGGGTGTACAGTATCCCCTGTGGATATGTATTACATCACCCCGAGATGCCCTGCTGGTGAACCAGAGCCAAAGTCCTTAAAAACAAGCCTTACCCCTGTAGGGTGGATGAGTTGATGAATCGGTTATTCGATGAACTGCTCCTGTTGCATGACTTAAAATAGACGCAGTAAAATAGTTGTAATCACAATTTTTGTTTAAATGTTTAATGTGGAATTGCGATTGTTCCAACATTACTGAAAGTGTTTTAACTTAAGAATTACACCTTTAACAAAATCAGTATGGATTGCAATATTTTTAATAATATTAAAATTGTTTTACTTCTATACTGATTCATCCTTACAGTCAATTGTTTTTACAAATCCTATGTGTGATTCGGAATTTATTATAACAAATCGGTTCAATATCGGACATGGCTGGCGTGTGACTGTTGAACAAGGGCTTTATGTTTCTTTTTTCTCTATAAGCTCTGTTAGAGATCGGATGAGATTATATGGAAATCTCATGTGTATGTTGTCTGAAGTTTTCTCTGTTGTGAATGAGGCCAGGCGATTAGCGCTGACCCTGATAAAAACCATAAATATAGGTTATCCATGTATTATGTGCTTATGTTGAGCTGGATTCTGCGCTCGTGAATCAAATCCAACCAGAAGGACATTATGCTTTTACAGTCAAAGCTAATGTTAAATTAACTTACAGAAGTTGGATGAATATCACTAAATTCTTTGAAGATTTTAAATAAAATTTTATTAAACTTAAACACATTTCACCCCCAAATTAAATTATTTGCTCATTTTTGTATATAAAATTATAAGAATTTTTTTTTTGCGTTCTGACATTATTTTCATTATTTAAGCATAGACATTTCCCACATGAATTCTAATTACTTTAAAAGTACATTTTATTTTAAATACATTTATACAGAAATGAAAAATCATTGAAACTGAAATCATGAAAACTGATTTAAATCTTTTTAAAAGAATGTGTTAAATTCAGTATGAAAAAACTACCGTTATGTATAAATACATTACATTACTGATAATTTAAAATGTCTTAATGCAAAAATATTTTAATGGTCCTAGAACAGGCTTCATTTTTTTTTTTTTGTATAATACATAAAATATTTTAAATCATAGTTTTGAGTTTGGAGTTTGACCCACTCATCTAGACAGGACTCATTTTCACCAGCACTAACCAATGGGTAATTACAAATTAACCCCGAATAAGATGTAACTGTCGGTTTCCTTGATGTTTCACCAAAAGCACTCACCCTTCCCGCCCTGTGCTGATTAAAGAGCTCCAGAGGAATTTACTGTCTGGTTCATTTTGAGGTCTAGACGCCCTTATTGTGATGCGAGCAGTGATGCTGTAAGTGGGAATCTGGCCGAATAATGACAGACCCGAGTGTGAGGTCATTAGAAACTAGCAAAAAATCTGATGCCACGTACCAGTTGAATTCGCCTACATTTACTATGCTTAAAAGTATTCTGTTTTTGTGAAGAAAAGTACATACTTTTGAGTGTGTAGCAGAAGAGTAGCTTTAGTTAAAATCCTCCACATTGAGTTGAAATTAATTTCCTACCGTATCAGAGAGAAATGTAGTTGTGCATTGATCTGCCTGTCATGGGTAGTTTTTAAACAATTTTTACTCACGTTTGTAGTTCTATAATACAATCCTTGTCCAAGGCGCAATTGGTTGTGGGGAATATTAGCCGTCAGAGTGTCCATGAATCTGCACTTCGAATTCTAACCAGAAATGGTAGACAATTCAGGTATGTTTTGAACACTCATTTCAACATACTGCAATTTGGGAAGCACTAATTCTAATTTCGAATACTATTCAGGACGGCTAGTGTGCGAATTGTGACGGAACATGAGACTGCTGAAATATTAGCGTGCTGATACTGTAAACTATTACTTAGTGTGTGATGCTACGTTGTTGTCACATGACCACAGTACATTGCATATTTCATTCAGCAAGGAACGTCCAAGAATATATAATGCTTTTCACAGTCTGATCAAATAATGGTTCAAGGAAGATACTGTAACTAAAGGTTTCATTTGTAACAGGGGAAATGAAAGTCAAGTCGACAGTATTTCATGCATTCTGTTTAATATTGCACATTTTGGCTAATGCAAAAGATCATCCGTGTAATCCAGGCGTACAGAAAATTTGCATACTTACACACAACCTACATATGCAGCAATAGCATGAGTAGTATGTTAATGTGCCATTTTGCACATCGCCTGAAACATTTTCCACAGCAGAGCAGAAAAAGAGGTAGGTCTGGGATAGAAAACAAGACACTATTTAGATAAGCTTTGTTTTTCCGTTGCTGGCATGTATTTTGATGAAAGATAAGGCATAGAAAATACAAAGAACTTGCTGACAGGTACATTTTTAGCATCACTAGTGTTTTGTTTTTAAGAGGGAGTGGCAAATTAAAAGTAGCTCAGGTCGGAAAAACACGTCGAGTCCCCTGCGTTCAGTTCCTCTCTTGCTGTTTGTGAACTCAAGAACGGGTCCTGTGTGAACGGCCCCTAAATCTGCACATTTTTGTGTGCATTCAGATTGAAATAATTGTAATGGTGTGTTGTTTTTCTGTAAGACCCCCTGTAGTTTCTACAGAACTGCTCTTTTTGAGTTGGACTCAAATCTCTTTCACCCTCCCCAATTCTCTCCGTCTTCCTTAACTGGGTAGAGGTGTCACCATGGTAACAAACCGTAATTGTAGGGCCTCAAAAGGACAAGCTTTAGTGTTCCCAGGAGGCGGTCTCTTGCATTGACCTTTGACCCCTGAGGATGAAGAGTTGTCAAAAGCCCTCCACTTCAGATGGGCCTGTTTTCCTGCATCAGGGTTACCACGGTATTGCTGTTAAAAATGTAGGGAAAGAATGCTTGGATGAGTGAAACTTAGGAAAGACGCAGCCAGGACGAGAAGTGATATTGATTCAGGGCTGGTTGAATGACAGGACAGAAGGAGTGTGGGAGCGAGCTGTCCTTTCTTTCTTCTGTTTTTCTTCCAGAGCTCAGATGAAGGAAATAACTCCGCGTTTGGCCAGTTTTCTCATTCAAGGCTCTTGAGTCTTTCACGTCTGTGTGAAAGTGGAGGGCCGCCCAGAGCCAATTGGTGACTGCAGAAGGAGTTTATCTTTGTTGTTGTTCTAGGAGAGACAGGATGTGTTTTATTCTCTGTGTGCCCCTGAACACCACAATTCATTCACCCTGTTCAGAGCGGCCAGCATGTTGCCGTGTCACTCACACGGACGATTCGCTTCTTGTTTTGTGTCCTCATTTATAAGCACTCAATCAGCGTCTCTTTACATCCGTGAGCTCAAAATTCAGAGTATGGACCAGAATATTTTACAGCATTTTGAATAATGCATAAATGTTGCAAATTCTACTTTTCATAAATGTATATCTCAGTAAGGTCAGGTTTTTTTAATTTATTCTGCAAGATGCATTAAATTGATCAAAAGTGACAGTAAAGACTTTTACATTGTTACAAAGAGATTTCTATTTCAAATAAATGCTCTTCATTTGAACTTTCCATTCATCAACGAATCCTAAAAAAAAATGATCAGTTTTAACAAACATATTAAGCAGCACATCTGGTTTTAACATTGATCATATTTCTTGAGCAGAAAATCATTATATATTGGTTTCTGAAGGATCATGTGACACTGAAGACTGGAGTAATGATGCTGAAAATTCAGCTTTGCATCACAGAGATAAATTACATTTTAAATGTATTCAAATAAATTATTTTAAATGGAAATATTTAAATTACTGTTTTAATGTTTTTTTTGATTAAATAATTGCAGCTTTGGTAAATTTAAATAGTGTATTATTCAACCCTTGAATACATGAATGTTTCGTCAATCACGGCATTTGAGTCGCGCATGGAATACAAAACTGATGCGAGTGGATCTAAAACCTTCAGATGACACACAGCTCATCTCTCCCTCGCTGTAAGTTACCGAAAGTGAAACCACACACACACACGAAACCCTTAGCACTGTATGACGTGACAGACAAAGATGTCTTCCGTTCACACAGCGCGACTGTTCCGAGAATGCGGTTGTGAGTCCTGAAAATTCACGGATGTGATTTCGGTTGTCATTCCCGTAAATAACCATATTGTGTGTGAACGTAACGTTAACTGCATTAAGAAGTAAAATACAGGAATGACAACCGTATTCTGCTGCTGTGTGAACGTGGTCATAGATGGATTTCTCACTGCTGCAATAGTTTAAAAATCTCCTGACATTTTAATAACAATCGCAAAAGAACAAAATAAAGCTTATTTTGGTTTTGGCGTTTAAGGATAACACACATATACACACATGTTGTGTTTTCATTTTTTATGGGGACATTCCATAGGAGTAATGGTTTTTATACTGTACAACCTGTATATTCTGTCCCCCTACACTACCCCTACCCCTAAACCTACCCATCACAGAAAATGTTCTGCTATTTTAGATTTTCAAAAAAGATAATTCTGCATGATTTATAAGCTTGTTTCCTCTTAGGGACCAAAAATGTCCCCACAAGACCAAAATTTACTAGTATTACTATACCTGTGGGGACATTTGGTCCCCATAATGTAGGGAATACCCGCCCATACACACACACACACACACACACACAGGTTTCCATGCTTTATAGACGTAATGATTTTTATACTGTACAAACAGTATGTTCTATCCCTTAAACCTACAAATCACAGAAACCTTTCTGCATTTTTACTTTATCAAAACACTTCATTTAGTATGATTTATAATGTTTTCCGTGTGGGGACATTTGGTCCCCTTAGCGTAGTGAATACCAGGCACACACACACACACACACACACACACACACACTCTGAGAGATTTAAAATGAAGTTTAATTTCCTCAGCCGACAGTGATAATGTAGTGTACTAACTCGTATATCAGCAGATTTGATTGATTAATGCAGCACAACTTGTCTGCGTTCAAACCCTTGTTATTTACTAGCAAAAACATTTGATCTTTAGCAGGGATGGTGGAGCTGATGTGAGCTGCAGACAGACTGATGGTAGGTCACTGCTGATGGGAAACGTCCTGATAGTATCTGACAGTGTTCTGGGCTAGAGGGAAGAATCTGTTACATAAAGACTCTACAACTCTTCAGTTCAGAATGTCTAGTGCATCAGTTAGTCAGGGCTTGTTAACTTGAGATTTAAGCTGCCAAGTGTATAATAATAATATATATAATTAGTTTGAATGGGTTATGTGTCCTCCAAGACTTTGCATTCAGTGTTGACTGGCTTTTATTGGTAAGGTTTGGTAAGACAAGCATCACCTATTAGGCCTTGGACAATAAATCGTTGAATCGCAAATCGAGAAATTATTCTCGATCGATTCTGATTCTGAATGCACAACCGCTCTCTTCTTCATGAGCATTTGAGCGTGCAGTTAAAAACTAGCCTAGAGCGCCATCTGCTGTGAAAAACTAAGCTCAGAATCGATTCTAGAGAGAATCGCGATGCATTCAGAAAATTTCAGAATCGATCCATGAATTGAGATGAATTGATTTATTGTCCCAGCCCTATCGCCTATTATTGCTTATAGTTGGGTTTGTTATTAGACAAAAAATGTTGTTCAGTAATGTTCTATATAATAAAATATGCCAAAAAAAAATTCCACAGATTTACATGGAATGAGGGACCTGAGCTTATATTTAGAGACCAGAACTTCACAGAGGCTTGGGGATTTCAATGAAATGTAGGATTAAATGAATGTAAGATCTGTCATTTGACCTGTCATTTGCAGTAATTTAATGACTAATGACAGCTTAAGGAAGTGTGTTGAGCAGAAACACAGTCATTCAGAACCAAGCAGGGCACGCACAACAGCCCAGTAGGGAAAAGGTGACCAATTCTCGCATTAGAAAGACTCAAATCCTTTGACTTTCTAATCCTGAGAGAATGCAACTCTCCGTTTTCTCCTCAAACACACTCTCTGTAAAGTTGGCAAACTGGATTTTCCACTCCACATGGACTGTTTTCTCGGCCGATTCCACCTGTTCTTTGAGCGAAGGGGGGTGTGCGAGGGTTTTCCTCTTCGGATCTGATTTCACTCTTCATCCATGTCCAAATCTGCCAGAACTGTCAGTCAAGAGTCCAGTCCAGACACCTGCATTACCCTGACTCATCCATTCTGATTCCTCTACCTCTGTTTTTATGGACGAGTACTTGGTAAAAAAGATTATAACTGCACACTCACTAATAAGCTTATGTCTACCAACAATTTGGCAACAAGCCTTTGTCATGGTGCATTGATAAAGCTAATTGCTAAAACATTGGTAGAAATAAACTTATAAGTGAGTGTGCAGTTATATTATTCATGTTTTAGGGAAGGTATGGTAATGCCATGATATTCTGGTAAGATAAGGAAATCTTGGCTTTGCTTTAGGATGCCTTCACTTTATCAGGGTATTGCTACAGGACTTTTTTGTAAAGGAAATTCTTTCTGTTTTTCTCTTTCTGTAAAACTCAAAATGGTGCCAACCCTTGTCCAGATATACATGCTCTCTTTTCACCAAATCCACATTGAAATACAGTAGGTAAGCATCTTTGTGTTATTTTTCTCACCAAAGTTCTTAAGTAGCCCAGGAAGCCGTAAAAGCATGCAGCCATACTCTGAAAGCTCGAGGCTTTCAAAGGTAACCTCTATTCATCGATTCTTTAAATGAATCATGAGCCTGACAAAAGAAAAACAGGCAGAAACTTAATCCATCCATTGAAGTGTTAGAGGAGTGGCGGTTGGCGACTGCAAGAGACAAATGTGCTGTTTTGCACCACTGCCAGAAACCCACCCGGTTCCTCGGGCTGCTCCTCCTACACAGTCTGGGCTCGCTGGCACGACGGCACGGTATTCACATCAACCCCGCAATGTTTTAATTACCATTACCGTCTTAGACATGGAGATTAGGCTAAATAATATGTATGCATCTCTCTTTCGGGAACGTGTGAGTGGTCTTGATTAATTACACCTTCACGTCTCGCTGACAGTCAAACAAAAAGATCTTTTCGCAGAAAATTAAACTCTTTCGTGCATTAGTCTTGCCTTATTTTTTGCTGGTCACAGTGTGAAAAGGTGTAAAGTGAAATTTGTAGAAAAGTAACATTTTACTTAAAGCCTTTGTTTAATGCATTCAAACAAACAAAAAAAGTTCACGTCCTGGAGTCTGATTGATAGTGTTCCAGTAGTCCAGTAATATATAATTATATTTAATTTTAATTTATTCATATTGCATTTTAATTGTATGTTTAATATACAATTAACAGCACAGCCCACGCTATTTATTAAATTCAGTTGTTATTTATTTTTAGATAATCAACACTCAAAAACAACAACAACAAAAAAACATGTAAATTAGGCAGGTTTTGCATGAACTTCAATTCATTTTTGAAATATAATCATTTACACAGTTACTGTCATAACTGGTTTTCATGACAAATTTAATTAATATTAAATTTATAATTATTTAATATTAAATAATTCAGACATTAATAACAGGTAATGTAAATATAATGGCTATATACATAGTGCATATATTTAGTGAAATGCTCCCCTCTAGAGTTCATGTCTACTGTAAACTAACATGTTGTGGACAGTAAGTGGCTTGCCTGAGGTAAATGTAATGCTATGTTAGATATTATTCTCATGCTTTTTATTGATATCTTTCTGCAGTTGAAACACTGATTGAGAGATTATTACTAAACTTATCTATGCATAGCTCGCTCTTTCTTGTTGTTGTGGTTAGTAAACAGTATTGCATTGCTGCGTGCGCCACATTCTGGATTGGAGTGTGGATCGCCGTCTGACTATATGCTCCGAAACATGACGACTGTACCTTTACTGTTCAGGACGAATACATGTACTGTTACACCCCTAATATATATGCTTGATTTTATTTTGTTTGATATATTGTATGTATATAATATAGAATATACTATAATATTGAGACTCCAAACCCTTTCAAATTTTCTGTCTTCTTAATCATCATAATGGTATTGATTCCTCTGATTATATATTGTAATGCATTTTATCTGTTTAGAAATCTTTTTTTTTTTGACAATTATAATTATTGAATACACTAATTTTAATTTATTTTTTTTAATGGTTACACCTTTAAAAAGTATTATATTCATCATAATATGTTATAATGAATAATGCTTATTATTTACAGTCAATGCTTAACCCTTTTGCATTGTTCAAATTCACTACCCTTTCGTTATGTTCGTGGCTGAAAACAGCCATGATTTTAACTGCTTTAAAAAATTATCAGATAAATATTTTTTTCAAATTTTTTTTCTTAAATCTATTAATCAACCTCAGTCCTGATCAAAACTACTAAATTTAAAAAAAAAAAAATCAGCATTTTAACTCTTTAAAACGTTAAAATCTGATGCTGCACAAAAACTAACAACGCATCAAAGCCAATGTTGTTTCTAATCTTTGACACGTTTTTTCCCAAATCAGTGACATCATTTATGAATTTGGCAATTAAAGGCAAAAAATTTATTTTTAAAATTTAGTAGTTTTGATCAGGACTGAGGTTGATTTAATAGATTTAAGCAAAAAAAATTGAAAAAAATATTTACCTGATACATTTTTAAAGCAGTTAAAATCGTGGCTGAAATAACGAAAGGGTAGTGAATTTGCCCACAGAGTACTGTTGAGTTTTTGAAAATTTTCAAAGCATTTTCCCAAAATATGTGTCAAAATAAGATTTGTCACCAAAAATCATTCCATTTGCTGAAACAGTTATGGCCAAATTAAGACTCAAAAATTCCCCATAGTGGATGAAAACATACCGAACAGCACATAAGGGTTAAGGAATTATTTGCCCTTTAATGGTACAACCACAGTCCTCAGCCAGTAGCAGGGATGTCACCAGCTCTGATTTTTAAACAGTCAAGTAGAGAATAATATATATGAGTTAATGTAGTTATGCAGCATGAGTTACATATTTCAAAACCCTGTCACATAGGGTCGGGCATATACTCTGATGAGCTGAATTTTTAGGCCATTCATGCAGAATGAAATACATACTTTAAGTCAGATGTAAAAGGGACGGTGATTTGTTCAGCGTTCCCTACAGCACTTGTATGGTGATGGAGACTGAGAGTGGGGTCAGTGGGGTCAAGATCCTCCGGGAGAGATGGATAGATGGAGAGAGAACTATCCTGATGCTCTTCCCGCTGGGAAGTTTGTGCTGAATGTATCCTCGTCCATCGATTCTAAGTGCACACGCTTGAAGACACACGCTATGTGAGTGTTTACAACACACGTGCTGCTGCCTGCGTGCTGAAATATTGAGAGCAATTGTGCCTGTTAAAAGCATGTGAGTAATGGAGGGTGAACACGCTTCAGTAAAGTATATCCTAGTGGGGCACATTTATTTGTTTTACTTCATAGTAACTGACTAGATATCGCAAAATAGCTATTCATGCTTTAAATTTAACCCAAAAGCATTTTATATGCTTCATAATCTCAGAATTAATACTTGGATATGGTTTTTTTGATCATGGTACCATGGTAAAACCATGTTTTTTGGACATGTGCCCTGGTAATACTTTGTTGTTCTTTGAAATACCTTGATACATATGGTGTTAGCATGTTTTTGGACGTGTACCATATAATACTGTTCATATTAGAATATTGCTTGGCAAACCTAAGCAACTTATGCTTACACTGCGTCAGCATTATAATAAATATAACTTTCAACGCTGGAACAATCTGTCAGACTTTGGAAAGTAGGCTATCATTTCTACTTCGAGTTGGATTTTTAAAAATAAAAATAGTGCTGCTGCGGTATGAACAACATAGCAGAATCTTTAATGCTTGACACATTTCTGCTGTCATATAGTATATAGTATACGGCCCAGCCCTATTAGACAGCCCAAAATTCCCTTTATAGATTCGTGTCATTTTAATCCAGCTTTCTTCATTTTAAAGTAGTTCATCATTTCCCAAATGTCTATGGCTTGATGGATGTGCGGCGCTCTTTTCCTCATCAGAAGGCATCAACCCTCAGGATTGTCTGTCTAAATTTGGCAGTGCTGCTTTTTTTTGTCAGTGTGCATTCTTTAGGGCCTTCTTTCATGCTCACTAAATAAAAAGCTGTGATCTCCATTCTGGATTCAGAGTAAGCCTGCAAACCGGCATTTCACGCTCTGGCAGGGAGAAGACTCATGGCGTTATAGTGGCATCTCTATCTGCTCGACAGATCCAGAGATCGCTCTGTGCTCTGTGTTCCGAGACAGAGACGCTCTGAGCTGCCGTTTGTTGTTACACCCCTGTCATTCACATGCTTTACAGAATTACTTGGTGCTTTTGGGGGGATGCATGGAAATCAAGCAAGTTTTGACATTTCAAAGCCGGGGTTTTCAAACTCTATGTTGTGTGCAATTGTGTTGATAGAGGGAAACAAGATGCATTTCTAGTTTCAACATTATTTATTCAGACATTCCCTTTTAAATACAGCTGTTTGAAAAGTTACCCACATTTGGTTTGCGACCATTTAAAATGGGTTAAATTAAACAATTTACACAATAGGATCTCCCAATGATACCTGTGGGATTAAACCATGTAGTACCTTAAAGATTAGAAAAGAGAAGTGTATTAAGAATGAAAATCTAGAAGGATATCTTTAATCATTTTAGAGTTACAGGCACGCAAACTTTAGAGAAAGAATATTTATGGCAATCAGGAATGTTTCATGCAGTTTTGTGTTAAAGAAAAAAATAGATATATTTCTAGTTCTAACAGTATCTTCATAAAACACAAAAACTGCTTTTTCCCATTTTTAAACTGTCACCGTTGGCATATAATGCAACAAAGATAGTTAAAGTCAACAGAATGTACTAATAGACCAACCAATCTCTGTGTAAAAATAAAATGATAATTTTGGTGAAAATTGTCAAAAAACTTCAGTAGAAATAAAACCATATCAACATTAATGTTCCTTAATACATTGTGTGTATTTGCTCTGTTTGTGTATTGAATGTTGTTTCCTTCAGCTTGTAGTACATATGCCGCTGTTTGGCGTCCTGTCGCCTACGACTGCACTATCGTGTCTGATCCACATAAATAATGAAGACCGCTGGAGTAATTCAGTTCCTCTGTTGTACCTGAGCCCGACTCCCATAAGACAACCCTGTTATTTCCTATTGCACATGTCCATGTGTAACAGTAGAGCAGTGAGTTATGGGGAGGACATTCAAAATCAATACAATGTCCAGTTCAGCGTCTACAGGGGGGAAACATGTCAAGAGCGATGCAAATTCTGTTCGTACAGCTCAATTACTGAAGCGTATGTGGTTTCCGTACGGGAGGCCAATAGAAGCTGCTCGTGTTTCTTTTGATGTTGCTTTAATTCACTCGCTCCAGAGGCAGGGTAAATATTTCATAACCTTCTTCAAATATTGATAAAGCTTTTATTCACGGCTCATTTGCATCATGTGAATTATTTTGGAACTTTTTTTAAGACGCGCTGGAGCTCCTTGCTGCTTTTCCCAGCAGTAAACTGGTCTTTTTCTTGGTGGGAAAACCGTAACTCATGCAGATTATCTGTAAATATTGTCGTACTTAGGGATTAGGTTCACTCGAGCAATCCATGCAGGAATGAAGCGTGAATGCTGCGGTGTGTCAATCTACCAGTTCTTTCCAAAAAACACAGTAGTCACAAAGGGACATTCCCCAGCAGGAAGTGCATATGTATTGGTTAACCCCAGGTGGAGGCTCATTGTCTGTTCCTTCAAAGATTTAAATTTAAATGCCCAGCTCTGCAGCTGCTCTCTCTCCCAGCATGCAATGGGCCCCTTCAGGGCACAAAAGCATCCTTGGAGCTGCCAAACTGGCCTGTAATCCTGCTGAAGGGGCATCAGGTTACTGTACCCAGACAACTTCCTGCTTGTCTTTTTGCACCTTGAGATTTCGGGGAGGCAGGGGCTGGATTCACAAAAATCTTCTCAAGAAATATTTCTTTATTCTTGAGAAGTTCATAAGAATGTTCTTGGGTGCAGTTTTTCAAATACTTTCTGAAGAGCGTGTGTTTTCTTTTTCTAACAATAAGCTCACACTCTTTTTGTCGCAACTGGCTTCGATGGGAGTCACGTTTTTTTAAATGTGTTGTGTAGTTATTTTTAAAGAGCCTGTCTCAAGATGGAGCAGCTTGTCGCATTCATAAGCGCTTTATCTTTCTTGCGCTCTCTCTAAAGTAAGGCTGCACGATATATCATACTAGCATTGATATCCCGATGTCAAGTATAGGGATCGTAGTTGATACGTGATCCGTATGGACCAGGCACCACAGTTTGAAACGCATGTGATTCTTGGTTTAATTGCAAGGTTTAACCATAATAGAGAAACCATTCGAGTGCAAGAAGACGCGAATGAGAACTCAATTCGGACACGCAAATTCCGTTCTCTTTATTTTCTATTTGTGCTTCAATGAACACACAAAATTATGTCAAAATGCCCATTTCTATGAGTATATCACATATGACTTATGTTTGTGAATATAAACAATTGAGAAAGAAAACAGAGGCGTTATGTGACAGCAGCCTAATATTCCTACTAATATTCCTGCTGCTGTCTGTGTTTATGTTAATCAAACAGCAAAATATAAAGAGAAAATCCCTTTTGTAGCTTTAACAAAGATATATTATATTTAAGTTATACAGTGAAAACTATACTGTTGTTTTACATTTGATTATTCAATTTCTGTATGTGAATACTGTTAGACTGAAAAACATAGGCTAAAGCACTGTTTATTTCATTGTATCTCTGTTATATTTATCTATGCTTGTAATTTGTTTGTGTTTTGTCTGTGCACATGATTCACTCCAATACAAAATCACCCCGATGTTGAAAAACAAAATATCGCAATGTTAGTTTTTTCTAATATCGTGCAGCCCTACTCTAAAAAATGTGTACTTTTATTACACATCTGCATGCACATCCCTGGTAATACGTTTTATTATTTGTCGCTAGTGTTATATTTTAATGTTTAATATTTGAGACAACCAAATAAATTCATTGAACATTTTGCCTTTGGAGATTTAAGGCAAGCTGGAGGTTATCCTAACTTAAAGAGGCTGCTTACGATGATTTTTAAGAAAAAAAGAATCTTTAGAACAGTCTTAAGAAATTTTTTGGAAATATTGTTATTTTTATTCATATGTTATAAAATGAAGACATATTTCATTTTAAGAATGTTTTGTGAATCTGACCCTAGGTCAGTGTTTTCTTAAATGAATCTGAAGCATGTTTTGGAAATGTTCACAATGGTCCGCATGAAATGTTTGCAAACCCTTTTACTTCCAAAATGTGACACATTTCAGAGTAGAACTGGATATTAAATGGGCAAAAATATGGGGTGGGACTTGACTTTATCCATTTGGGAATTGATTGGATGTTGAAAAGTGTATATATGTTGAAAATAAGAGGTCTTGATGACGTCATCTGAAAGGAAAGTTGTTTCAAAAACAGAGCAAGCTGTATTTTGATTCCACAGACAAACATTTTTGTTCAGTGAAGCACTCATATTTTTGAAGTGAATTTTAAAGCTGTGGATTTTAATTTCATGTTGACTTCTGCCTGAGGAGATTTCTTGCACTACTGCACTTCAACCTAAATCCTTATTCGTAATCTTAATACTTGTCAAAAGTCCAGAGGGGTTAATATTTCTGCCAAATGGCTGCCAGAGCCAAGCTGCGTTTTTTTTTTTACGATCTGTCATAAACTCTCTGGACACTTGGCATGAACTAACTCTCTGTTCTCCCTCCTCAACAGCCCTTCCACCCCATGGTGAACCTGCAGTGCTCTCCAGACCTTCGGCCATTCCTGTGCGCCCTGTATGCTCCTGTGTGTATGGAGTACGGACGGGTGTCTTTGCCCTGCCGGAGCCTGTGTAACCATGCCAAAAGAGACTGCCAGAAGCTCATGGATATGTTTGGAGTCACCTGGCCAGAGGAGATGGAGTGCAGCCGGTACCGATTCAACAGTCTGAGTTTTTTTTAATAGAAATTCTAGATAATTTTCAAAGGTACGAAGTGTACATTTCCCAGTGTTTCAGATATAATTGCCACATCATTGCTGAGGTAATTTGCATCTTAAACATATATATATATTTTTTTTTAATGGAAAAATGTTTTCTGACTAAAATAGTGGTTTAACCAAATGCAGATGTTCCAGGGAAACCTTTAATCTACAATGAAAAACAACCCGTATGATAAGGGAAACTATGCCCACAATTCAAACCAGCTTGAAATAAGCCTGCAACATATTTCAACATAATGTTTCCAGTGGAAAAAAAAAGCAGTGGAAATAAGGAAACATACTTTCAAAGCAGTTGTTATCAGAAAGTGCAAGTGTTTTTTATTACTTCAGAATCATGCTGTTAGTAAGGCTGAGTGAAACTAAACTTAATGTTTGTACCAATTCTTAGCTAACATATTGAGAGCAATACTCATTTAAATGTCTTTTTCTCTGCAGGTTCCCGGACTGTGATGAGTCTTACCCTCGCGCCGTGGATCTGCTCGTGGACGAGGACCCCACTGACCAGTCGCCCATGTCAGTGCAGCGTGACTATGGTTTCTGGTGTCCCCGCGAGCTCAAAGTGGAACCCGAGCTCGGCTACACGTTTCTAGGTGTGCGAGACTGCTCCCCTCCCTGTCCCAACATGTATTTCCGGCATGAAGAGCTCACCTTTGCCCGCTACTTCATTGGCGTCGTCTCCATCGTCTGCCTCTCCGCTACGCTCTTCACCTTCCTCACCTTCCTCATCGACGTTACACGCTTCCGCTACCCGGAGCGGCCCATCATCTTCTACGCCGTCTGCTACATGATGGTGTCGTTGGTGTTTTTCCTAGGCTTCCTGTTAGAAGACCGCGTGGCGTGTAACGGGGCCAATCCCGCCCAGTACAAAACATCCACAGTGACTCAAGGCTCGCATAACAAGGCCTGCACACTGCTTTTTATGGTGTTGTACTTCTTTACCATGGCAGGCAGCGTGTGGTGGGTCATTCTTACTATAACCTGGTTCTTGGCTGCTGTGCCCAAATGGGGCAGCGAAGCCATCGAGAAGAAAGCCTTACTCTTCCACGCCAGCGCGTGGGGAATACCTGGCATGCTAACCATAACCCTGATGGCTCTGAATAAAATCGAGGGCGATAACATCAGCGGCGTGTGTTTTGTGGGTCTGTACGACGTTCACACTCTTCGCTGGTTTGTGCTGGCGCCGCTGTGTCTGGATGTCCTGGTGGGAGTGTCGCTGCTGCTGGCTGGGATCGTAGCGCTCAACAGAGTCCGAATGGAGATTCCCCTGGAGAAGGAGAATCAGGACAAGCTGGTGAAGTTTATGATCCGGATCGGCGTGTTCTCAGTGCTGTATCTGGTGCCGCTGCTGACTGTGGTGGGGTGTTACATGTACGAGCAGATGTACCGCTCAGTTTGGGAGATCACATGGGTACAGGAGCGCTGCAGAGAGTACCACATACCCTGCCCTTTCCAGGTAAAAATCAATACCTATCACAGAAACATATCGTCTGTCTGTCGTTATATCTATAAACATATAACAACATAAACTTTTTTAATGTTTCGCTTTGTTGTTTTGTTCTAAAACATGAATTACACACACCCATACTGAAAACGTGAATTTTTGACTCAGTTATGTTTATTTTTGAAAACTTGTAGAAAAGGGGTGTGCGTGTGTGCTTGTGTTTACGTTGTAGAACAACACGTCAAGTTATGTTCACCACAGACCTTATTTTACCCATGAATTGAAAAAACCCATTATAAAACCTCATAGGAAAATCTTGAGGGAAGCAGCAGCGAATTAGTCTTCCGGGTTCATCATACCTGCACCACTCTATACATACTTGCTCTATAAAAGTATTAAATTCTTTTAAAAAATCATGTCCGGCTTATAAACTGACATATTCACCCCTTATTAATAAATATTCTAAAAAAAATTTGTAAGCATTTTGCTTAGTTGTGCTTGGACAGTTTTTGGCCAGAAGAAATTATCAACACAGGCTAAAACAAGACAGAACCAATGAAATATTAGCTGATTATGTTGTAATTCGTCTGCTTTTTCCACTGAATAAAAGTTTCTCTGTGCATTTTTTTTTTTTTTGCATAGAAAAATAAAACCTGCAGCTGTAGTTTGCTTTTTTTGTCAAATAATTTTTTGCCAAATAATACCTTAACCAAGTTTAGTGTTTTGTTCTTCCTGTATATTTAAATAAATAAAATATATAAAATATTTTCCTTATATTTTGATGGTTTAACCAAACTTGTAGGGTCATTAAAAACAAATATCCCCTCCGGACACCGTTTGTATTTTTGTATTCCGAGTTGTGGCAACAATGCTTTGACTTTATAACAAAATGAAGTCTTTAAGCCCTCAGATGGTGTCTTATTAGTGTTTCTAGCAACAAGGCATATAAAACTGTCATACTTGTGCAGAGAGGCTACAGATATTTAGAATAAGTACCTCCAACCTTTCCAATTATTTTTCCTCCCCTGATCGTAGCTGTTATCCTCCTCCAAGTGTTACACCAGTATTTCTAATCGCTTTCTATAAGATAAAGACACAAGTGTTTGACGGATTTATTATACAGCTGGTTGGATTGAACTGACTGAATGAAGATGATTGTAATAATCGCAACCTTCTGCAAGACCCACATATGTTGAAAATATCCATCGTAATGGTTCTTTTGTGTTGGGGAGTGAATGGATGGTGAGATACGATCCAGTGCAGTGATGCATGAGGCATTTTTATTACACTGTAACCGTAGATGCTCGGCCTCTCCCTCCACACAATAATAAACGGATCCGAGTGTCACGTGGGGTAGTAATTCTCTCCCCTCCCCTCCGGCATATATCTCCTTGTTCACCATCTCTGGCTCTCTTGCTTTGGCTTGTAAGATGAATGCCTACATTCATCTCACACATTTAACCATTGAGCATGTTTCGTTTCTGAGAACCGATAGAAGCCAGTTGGCACTAGCAACAGTCCAACATATGACTGGTTTGGAGGACTTGACTAAATCTTGATTCATTTTTAGGTTTTGAGATTTTGCTCATTGTATTTTTTTTTTTATTATTTTGTATATTAAAAAGATACATATTAACATAACTTTTTAATTATTAATATTAATTATAAGTAATAAATATTATTAAATTATTTAAAAGTAATATAATTTTATTCTTATTTAGTTTTTATATTTATTTATATTATTATTTATATATTTTAGATTTATTTATATTTTATATATTATTTTATATATTATATTTTATTTATAATGTATGTACGTATGTATATAAAAATAAAAAAGGAAAAAAATAAATAATCATGCAAAAAATTAAGTTTAAGGCACTTTTTCTACAGTTTTTCAGGAAATAAAGACTAGACAATATTCAATTATTTTTATTTATATGCATAATAATAAACTTCAATTTGTTTTTACTAAATTATTAAAAGCATGGAAAATGCCACATACAGATTTTCATGATTTTGAAGAATTATGAAGTATATCATTTTTTTTTTTACAAATATTTTAATATTTGCAATATTTTAATATTCATAATGTTTTATTTTAATGTTAACAACGTTGTCTCAAGTTTATATCGGAAGTGAAATAATTTGATTTAAGTATTTGATATATAGCATGTTACTCAGTCCTGTGTAGATATATTTCTGCAGGATTACTTTTCAGATACTATACATCTTTTTTTTTCTTTCTTCTCTGGGTGTCTTTCATCATTGGGCTTGTTAAGTCACGCTGTGCTGCCTGTATTGTGCTCAGCCCTGTAGCGCTGTGGAGAACAATGCTGAGGGGAGAGCTGTGTGAGGCTGCGTCTCATGACGAAGGACAGACCCCCTCCCCGCTATGATTAAAGGTGGTCAAGCCTGTCATTACCTCAGCCGCTCCAACAAAGACCACAGATACTGACTCACTAAAGCTCAGGGGCTGAGCAGGGCTTCGATTGGCTCTACATGAGAGACACTCTCTATCTCAGTATGTGAGGTCTAAAGAAGTGAGGTGACACACTGAATCTGATGACACGTGTGTTTTTCGATCATTGTGACAGTAATGCTCTTGAAGGATTGAGGATGTGCCTCATTCACCCACCAATATCTGTTGATATGAAGACATCCTAGTTTATTTTAATGAAGTCTCCTGCTAATGAATGTGCAACTATAATCATAATGTTTAGTTATTCAAAAGTGTGTCTGAGCAGAATTAATGCTACTTTCAGTTAAAAGGCATTATTATAATTTAAGGCCATTTTCATTGTTCATTTGCTTTCAAGATTTCACCCTTATCTTCAGCATTATCCCACAATTGTCATCAGGAACGTCATCAGTATATTTCATCATTTCAGCGATTTAAGACCGATTTCACAGGGAGGGGGCCATATGAGCATTTGATATTTCTTTCTTTTGCAATTTTACATTTTTTTTTTTATTGCAAACCTCTTCGATACAACAATGGCAAGCTCATGGTTTTTATTCGCAGGGAGTGTATGAACTGATAAAACATATATCTTGAATGAAGGTTGCTTTGGATAAAAGCAAAAATGTAAATGCAAACCCTTTTAGATAGTCTTGCCTAAAAAGAAGTTTAATGCTATCCATATTTCTTGCAAACTTTGAATATTCTTCATTATTAAACAGTTCATGCAAACTAAATTTCAAATTCAGAATTACAGCTTAATTATGACCAATTTATTTTGAATAATAGATTCATCCACAGTTCTTGCTATGAAAGTCCACACTCGAAGTTAATGTTTTGAGCTTTCCTCCTATTAAAGTGTTCACCCAAGAAAGGGGAATTCTGTCATTAATTATTCACCCTCATGTCGTCCCAAACCTGTAAGACATTCATTCAGCTTTGGAACACGGATTAAGATATTTTTAATGGAATCTAAGAGCTTTCTGTCCTTCCATCGACAGTACGCAACTACCACTTTCAAGACCCAGGAAGAAAGTAAAGACATCATTAAAGTAATACCACTCCAGTGGTTTAACCTCAATTTAAAGCGATAGTTCACCCAAAAATGAAAATTATCCCATGATTTACTCGCCCTCGAGCCATCCTAGGTGTATATGGCTATCTTCTTTCAAATGAACACAATCGAAGATATATTTAAAAATATCCTTAGTCCTCCAGTGTTTATAATGGTTGTGAATGGCTGCCCAAAATCTGAAGACAAAAAAGAAAAATGCATCAATCCAAAAAAAACCTCCACGTGGTTAATAAAGGCCTTCTGAAGTGAATCGATGCGTCTGTGTAAGACAAAATATCCTTTATATATAAAATTATAAAGTAAAATAACGAGCTTCCGGTGCGCCAGCCATACGCATTTGACGTACGTCAAAAAAAGCATTAACGGTCCACGCAGTGACATGGCATTAGACATCTAATTTCATCCCATGTAATCAACTGCAAACACCCTCCAGAGATTTTTCATATTTACTTAATTTTTGTTGGCCATTGGCGCGTTGTATGTGTTGCGATGTGACATATGCATGAATGCAGTATTCAGGCACTTTGACCATGAGCCCCTGACAGAGGAAGAGGAGGAGAAGAGGCCATTGTTGTGGCTTGTGCTCCCAAGATAAAGCAGGATTGTCCGTGAGCAGCGAGCTGTGCAGCCTGAAGAAGTGAATGGATACACACTTCAGCTTGTGCACTTTTAAACACACTGGTACAAGAAGAAATATGTCCGTGCGTGCGCACACTGCAAAGTTTTGAGAGTGAAGACGAAGCGCTTAGATATGACAAAAACAACAAAATTACTAAAACATTCAATTAAAATGAAAACAGGAAATATTATTCAAAATATCAACCAATATTATACTAGTAAATAACACTGTAGTGTAAGAGTGAATAAACACAAATGTGCTGAGTGTTCTGGTAAAGAATGCAGTGAGCGTGTGGTGTATGAGAGACGAGCTAATGTCTGAACATCTCTGTGTAGGTGGAGCAAACCAGCAGGCCTGACCTCGTCTTGTTTCTGATGAAGTACCTGATGGTGCTGGTGGTTGGGATCCCGTCAGTGTTCTGGGTGGGCAGTAAGAAGACCTGTTTTGAGTGGGCCAGCTTCTTCCACGGGCGTAGGCGTAAAGAGTGAGTAACCTTCCTCATTCGGGGTTTAGTATACAGGAGAGAAGACTCAAGTGATCATTTAAATCTAGTGGTATATACGAGATGGTGTTGATGGACAAAGAACAATCAACATTGTCTTGAACTGTAATGCTTTTATCAATAGTTTTATTCAGAAAGCTTTCTAAAGCCAGGGGTTTTCATGCAGCAGATTCCCCATTTCTAAAATATAAAGGCCTGGTTTCACAGACAGGGTTTAGATTAATCCAGGATTAGGCCTTACTGCAATTAGGGCATTTAAGTGGCTTTTATAAACGTAACTTAGAAAAAAACATTACTGGTGTGAGTCTTGAGGCAAAACAATGGCTCTGATGTATTTTAAGATATGTCAGTGCAAGTTGCTTTCAGTTAAAAAAACCTCAAACATGCATTTTAGTCTGGGACTAGGCTTAATTCTTGTCTGTGAAACCAGGGGAAAGGCAGCTAAATATTTTCATCAATAAAGAGGCATTAATGATCTGAAATATATATATATATATATATATATATATATATATATATATATATATATATATATATATATATATATATATATATATATATGTATGTGTGTGTGTGTGTGTGTGTGTGTGAAATATTTGGAGAATAATTATTTTTTTCCATTAAATTTACACATTTTTGATATAATATATAATTAACATAAATATTAATTGAAATGCATGTTATTACATTTATATTATTAGATTATAAAGTTATGAAATTTTTGTTTTTAAATATATAACGTTTTAGTTATTTTAATGTTTAAAAACTTTAAATATACTTTAAAATCTTTCTGTATGTAAATAATTTATTCTGCTTGTCTATCCTTTATCTCTGTTTAAAGTTTATTTGCCTATATTTGAACTGATTTTACCCTGTTGTTGCCAGGAAAATAGCATAAAACAACCAAACAAATAAGATCATTTGTTTGTCTTCTGCATCCAGCAGCGGCGCAGTGAATGAAAGCCGGCAGGTTCTGCAGGAGCCCGACTTTGCTCAGTCTCTGCTGCGTGACCCCAACACACCCATCATCCGCAAGTCCCGTGGTACCTCCACACAGGGCACGTCCACCCACGCCTCCTCCACACACTTGGCCATGCTGGACGATGTGCGGAGCAAAGCCAGCAGCGTCCACAGCAAGATGAGCAGCTACCATGGCAGCCTGCACCGCTCCAGAGACGGCAGGTGAGTTCAACAGGATCTCCACAATATGATAATCTACTTCTGACATATACACCATAGAGCAAATCTCAACTGCCTGATTTTTTTTTAAATTTCAAAGCAAAATCTATCTTATCATATATAAATAATATGTACGTCCAACTCTGTTGCCACTGTCCTGTTAGTCTAGCTCCAACTTCCCACAACACACCGGCTTGGAAGTTTCTAGTATGCTTAGCAAGACCTTGATTAGCTGGTTCAGGTGTTCTTTTCTTCTATTTTCCTCTGAGCCTGATCCCCTATCACTCTTTTGCAGTCCCTGACCCCTCTGGTCTAATGCAAGTTAATCAGTTGAGCTTCCTCCAAGAGTGTCATATAATTTTTCATGTGCATGCATGTTGAGCTATGTGTTTAAAGAAGCCTGAACTTAAATAACCTGCTGATTTTTTCCCTCTGATCAAAGGTTCACCCCCTCCAGCCACAGAGGCATGGAGGAACGCCCGGCATACGGGAGCATGCCACGACTCAACGAGCAGCTGTCCCATCACGGAAGCCTTCATCGCCTCGACAGCCAATCCAGACACGGCAGCGCGCGGGACCTGAGCAACGCACCGGCCACTAGCATAACACACGGATCCAGTATGAACCGCGTGGTGGAGGAAGACGGGGCGAGTGCGTAACCCAGAGAGGTCAAGTCTCTCATATCGGAGCCTCCATTTGAAGCGAGAGGCGCATCTGTTGGCACGGGAGAGTCCCCGTCCTGTAGGAGCCTGGGAAGCCGTTAACGGACAGACATGTGCTTTGGCAGCAGCAGGGAAATCAGAAACTTGATGCATGCGTGTTGACAGAGCCGTCCTCAGGATTTGGCCCATTAGCGGCGCACCTGAGTAACAAGATATGTTTTCTTTGATACTGTGAAGTTCTGTTGGATGAAGTTTACTGCATGTTATGCAGCGTCAGGATGAAGCAGGACTGGCCGCAGCTGTCCGAGGGGAGATTTTTCCCATTACATCCATCGCACAACCCTGTTTAAAGAGTTAATGGATCATCGATGCTTGAAGACTGATGGCTGTCCCATTAGATATCAGGTTTCAGACCCTTGACGGTTCAAAGCGAGGGAGTATCAGTGGTTTTGTGCCTCTGGCTAGCTGTATTTTGTTTCTCATGTTAGTTAGGTTGAGAAGACGGACTGATGGCATGGAGAAACGATGTACCAGAATCCTCACCAACACCTGTTTGTGCTTTGTCCAGCTACTTGATGGCTGCCTACCTCATCACATTGGATTACTCAAACCTGAATTTCCTTATTACACTTGATATCGTTTCACTCGTCACATTACAGAAAATGGGTCGAAATCGGCGTTTCATTATAAATCTGTTTTTCCGACAATGTGTACAAGAGTCTTAAGCTTTGTAAATGGTGCTTCTTTCTGATGTTGCTTCATGAATATTTCAGCAGGCCATTTCCTCATGCGCTATACTCCATCCAGAGCTCATGCAAAGGCCATTTGAAATGCACAATGTGTTTTATGGAACATAATGTGCTGTTGAATTTGTAGACGATCATGCGCTGTTTCACAACACGCTTTAAAAGTGAAGTTCTGAGTGTTTTTGTTTACGTGTTGAATGAGATTACAGTGGTACTCAGTGCCTAAACATGTGACTTTGGACCTGAGCTTTGTAAAAGCTGTTTTTTTCTGATCGCTATCGCTGTATGCTATAGCTTTGCCTTCGGTTTCCCAATCACACTTGATCTTCATGCTCGATTCTCCTGTCCACTTTACTAATGAGGAACAATACAGCACTTTAACTGTGGCTATCTGTTGAATGTGTAGAGACATTAAATCCAGTCATTCAAGATTTCAAATAAAGCTTTTGTAAAAAAAAAAAAAAAAAATTGCTCTGTGTGTTTTGTAGTTCCCCATTTTATTGAAATAGTCAGATAATGAGCTTTCCGTGTGAAAAGTGGTGTCCAAACCAATACAAATAACAGTATTCCACCTTAAATACATTTGTGCAAAAAAAGAAATAAAAAGGTCTACATTGCAGTATGGGGTAATTAATTTTCACATCCCAGCCATTCACGCCACACGGGTCAATAAAATACAATAAAAATAAAACCAACTAAAAAAAAAAAATAATCCAGCCGTACAGTCCTTAAAACAAGTGATTACACCTATGACATGCAAATCTGTACATAGTCTTACAAAAATCAAAATCAAGAAGAAGAAGAAACAACGATATGATATGAAGTAGCAATTCACTAACAAGGCAAACAAGATCCTCACGTGAAATGCATGCAAATGTGTGAATGTGTCTTAAAAATCTCCAGTCGTCTCCTCTCTAGTCCATTCTACCTACGTTGACCAGTTCACACCGATCTAAAAAAAAACTAAGGCACCTCCCGCTCTAATATTGATCTATTCATTGCTAAGTAACAGTCCTAAATATCAAACAACCGATAGATCTGGATGTCTGTCATTTCTACAATCTTGATCCTCCATGCAAACATATAATCATTGGTTCTGACATACCTGAGATCATTTCAAACAGGTTTCCTGTTCATGTTAATACCATAACCCTGGCAAATTGTTTCTAACCCGTTACAGCCTTTTTTTTTAGAAAATACAACCTGTATTATGAATATTAGTTTTGCTTTAGAAATAAACATGATCGTGGAATAGAGCAAATGCATAACTAAGGTCCCGAGCAATACCACAAAAATTGCAAGAGCGAGCGCTTGATTTAAAAACATGTGCCGAGTTTGCTGGACTGGTCCACAGTGAAGGTTTCAATAGTGCTTGCATATAATGGAACATACAAAATGCTGGCAATACTAGAATTAATAAAACCACAGGTACATACGCACAAACTTTATTTCTGTATTGTGTGTGCTTCATTACTGAGCTACTTTTTTCAGCAAACATTAAAAGCTCACTCAAAAATTAAAAAGCTGTCATTACAAACCCATATGATTTTCTTTTTGTCATATTTTTTGTATTATATTAAGCAACCGTGAACTGCAATGTGTTTTTAATGTCAATTTTAACATCAGACGCGGACAATGCAAGTATGAAGAAACATATTACATACATACATATATATATATATATATATATATATATATATATATATATATATATATATATATATATATATATATACACATACATACACGTAACCCTGGACTACAAAACCAGTTACTAGTCGCACAGGTATATTTATACAGGTATATTAGAGTCAAATAATACATTGTATGAGTCAAAATTATCGATTTTTCTTTTATGCCAAAAATCATCAGGATATTAAGTAAATATCATATTCCATGAAGAGGTTTTGTAAATTTCCAACCGTAAATATATCTGATTTGATTTGACACTGGATTTTTTTGCACCCTCAGATTCCAGATTTTCAAATAGTTGCATCTCAGCCATATATTGTCCTATACCAACAAACCATACATCACTGGAAACTTATTTATTCAGCTTCAGATGATGTATAAATCTCAATTTCAAAAATTTACCCTTATGACTGGTTTTGTGGTCCAGGGTCACATATATCTCCTTGCATTGCGTGGAAAAGAACTGCGTCAACATTTTTGCCTTTCCCAGGAGAACAGCATGCGGGTGAGTAAATGATACACATTTTCATATTCAAGTGAGCTTTTCCTAGGCACAACCTGGAATATTTGGGAATTCTGAACAGCGTACAGATGTACAATCGTCTGCATCTGCAAAATTTATTTTAAAGGAATGGCTGAAATCCATTTCTCATTTTAGCAAATCTGACATAAATATGCTTTGCAAAAGCGAGCAGTAGTGCATGTGAATAATTAATACATGCCCATTTAGTGCATGAAATTGGACATAGGGACAGCTAAAATTGTCACGCCGATGAGGTTCTGTTAAGTCGTAATGGCTTGGCTCTCTAATCTGAGGTATTCTGAGGTTCAGGGATGTTTGAAAGTCAGGCCCTGCACATTTAAAACAGCAGCTTTTTTGTATGTCCTTGCTGAATACATTTCAATATCAAATGACCCAATCTCCTGCTGGTCCCTGCTGTGTCATTATGAGCTGCAGGAAGTGTTAGAGGCAAAGCGTTGAAGCCCTTTGAATGCTTCACCTGATGAGTTTAGTGTTTTTCCATGTCACACAAACATTAAATGCTCTGAAACTAGTGGTACAGCTTACACTACATGTTATATTCACATGTACACTTTAGGCAAAATTTGGTTCTTGCGAGTTGGAAAAAAAAACTTAAAACACTGGAAAATAAAAACAAAATACTAAAAGAATAATTAATATGAATAATTAAAGAATAAAAACTCTTTGGAAACAGCATTATTGCTTCGGTAACAGAACCGTGAAGCACAAATGTAGGCAAGACTAACATAAACAAGGCTGCAGTGAATCTGTTACATTCAGCACGACAGCTTATTAATGGATCACGTGTGATTGTAAGCGGTTGGAGAGTTCGTGTATTTAGTGATCTACACATACCTTGATTTCTCTTATCTCTGGATCTTGCAGGCAATGCAACAGCATTCATGAAACAACAACAGATTGAATTTGTTTAAATCGTTCTTAGAAAACATTCATACATCAGTTGTTTGTTAAATGATATAAATTTTACGTTGAATTCAAAATATTTAAGCGATTTCATCTTCACATAACAATGGTTTTTCCATTCGATACAACAATTTGCGCACGACTGTCTGCATGAATGATTTCACTGCAGGCTTTTTACTGTTAACGACAATCAAATATACATCAGAATGACTTTATGAATGATTTACACAAATATATTGTTCTCCTTGTGTTTCATGAATGAGGCCCAATACTTTTTTTTGTAGTGTTCCCTTGCAAATCTTTTCATCTCAACAATGGAATTTATGGAATTACAAAAGACTAGCATATCTTGACAAAATAATGCTAAGATTTACATAAAAAGTCTGCATGATTGACACGGAAAATAAAAAGGAAAGAAGACTCTCTCAAAGCCAAGTCACACTTATTTAACAACAGGATAGTGTTATGATTTCATTATATATTATACTCTACTTAAACTCTATTTACATTATTGAACTCAGAATCTATTCTTGAACTCTGACCTCTGAATGCGAAGGTCGGCATGGCACTGGAGGGTAGAAGCTGAGTTATACAGTAGTGCCACAGCTGGGGGGGGGGGGGGCTCTATCTATTGGGACTCAATTGAAGTGTTCTCGTTTTATCACACTGATTGGAATGCCAGGAACAGTTTTCCATGTTAGTGTTTGTTTTAAAGTAACATCCCTCCCCGATCAATTAAGACTTTTGAATGCATATTTTTTCTTGCATTAGATGAGGCACACTTGATACAGTTGTCAACAAACACTGATAAATTCACGTTAAAGCTGTGTGTTTGCCTTTTTCGACTCTTTCCACATCCGTGGTGTTGAGTGTTGAGTTACTCTCAGTGGACCGTTCCTCCATTCAACAAAGGAACTGAAACAGTGGCGATGGGTCCACTCAAAAGGGATGTAAGGTGCACGGTAATGTGCGTGTAAAACAATCACATGTGTAATGCACACTAATACACGCAAACACACACCTGGCCCCAGCGGCGTGTTTGGGAATATAACGTATAAGGAGTCTGTTAAATGCGTGACTCAGAAAGAAACGGGCAGGGGCTTAGCTCATGTCTCCCAGCCGAGATGCTCGCCACGCTCCAGAGACTGAGTCTTGCTCTTGTGTGAGGATGAAGGGCTCGGTGGGCTGCTCAGGTTGGAGCTGTTGGAAGCCGTGGAGTGACGTGGCGAGTCTGAATCCTAAAAGCAGGACAAAGACACGGAGAAGATGAATAAACAGATTAAGGGTTAGATTTAACAGCTAGCACCAGCACAAACCCTCTTTTGGCATTAAAAAACTACTGTCAGGATTTACTAAAGACACGCAATGAAAAATTAGCACTGAAAAGGCATGGACAGGGTTATTTTTGAGGCTGACCTTATTACATATGCATTTGTTTCCCTTTCAGATGCAAAATTTATGGGAGGAGAGTATTTAAATGAATCATGCAAAGTGGTGTTTGCGCCTTTATTTACCACCCAAAAAAAGCACGTCTTAAACCAGACGCCAATTTGTGCTGCTCTTGGTAGATTGTGTTGGTCATTATGGAAATGATCCGGCTGTGTCTGTGTTCTTTAATTAGAGCGTCGTCAGTCGATCATGTGCAGAACTTTCTATTCCCATCAGTGCTTTTTTAGAGTTGCCTCACGCTAATTTGCCTTGGCCAAAAATACACTACCATTTTTTTCTTCAGCAAGGATGTATTAAATTGATCATCATAAATGGTTTTACTGTCAATTGTTACAAAAGGTTCATGTTAATAATTGTTTATTGAGCACCAAATCATCATATTCAAAATATTTCTAAAGGATCATGTGACACTGGAGTAATGATGCTGAAAATAGCAGCTTTGCATCACAGGAATAAATTATATTTTAAAATATATTTAAAGGTACACTATGTAATTTGTTTTTGTGTTCAAAATGTTTAAATAATGAGTCAATACATCAAACAACTTTTTATATTTTAGACATGTCGGGGTGGTTTTCATGGGAAATTGCGTACATGCGTCACTCGTCTCTGCATGTTATATCTGTAAATAAAGAAAAATTGCTCCGGCTACTTTGACGCATATGTGGCATGGGGGTGGCATAGGTAAAGCAGCTAAATCTTGAACCTAATCACCCGTTTTAAAGCAGCCAAAAAGAAAATGCGACAGAACTCGTATTAAAACAAGAATCAACACTAGCTTGGCGTTTCGGAGATGGTAAGAACTGAGGGATCTAAAATAAAGGAAGAAAGGTTTATCTACAGTAACATCTTCAGCCAGTCAGCTGGAGCTCCTTTCCATCTAAACTGGTTATATCTCTTAAGTCCAGTAGTGAATGTTTTATGCGCAGTAGGATAATTTCTCTCCTTTTTTTTATTGTGCTCTTCAAAGCACAACCAAAACAAATGTTCTTCCACAAAATGCATGCAGTTTTGTTTTTTTAACTGCTAGAGGGCCAAGAATTACATAGTGTACCTTAAAGGAAAAATAACAGCTGACCATTTTAACCCATTTCTAATCTTCAAGGACTGTGACTCTTGTGTACATATTTAAAAATTAGAGCTAGAAAACAAATTACATAAAACTGCTGAAAATAAGACAATTTGCACAACATTTACTAAAAATCTGAAAATATTTGTTATCCAATTACCCGGCAGCTGGTCGATTTTGGGTCTGACATAAATCTATTAATCTTATTAGATGATGTGATCATTTAAAAATAGCCAAACGTCAGCTGATTAAAGAGTTATCACTAGTTAGAACAACCACGACAACAATCCTCTTCTTCATAATATAAAGTGGATGGATAAAAGGTGCTATGTAACACATTAATGCTAGCAAGCGCTGTACACTTCCACCACCTACACAGCTCAAACACGCTTTCAATGTGGAGACAACTCAACTAACCCATTTCCTCCATATGAAGTGGGATAAATACAGGTCTAGGACAGAACTACAGGGTTCAGATCTGAGGGAGTTACCTTTAGCTTACTAAGCAGGGTCCTTAAAGCCCTTTTCAGATCAGGGGTCTTCTCAGTGGGTGACACTCCCGGCCACTAAAGAGTCACACACAGCACCCACACATCATTATAGAGTCGATGTGCACAAAGTCAAACGTGGGGCCCAGGCGCAAACTGTGTTTGTGTAGGTGTAGTGTTAGCAGGTCAACACCTCAATCTGTGGATATGGTGCCACTTCACACACTCAAAACATGCATATAGCGTGAGAAAGAGAGGATGGAGACCCTCCAAACACATTTTGGCATGTGAAATACAACGAATACCTGTATATTGGTTTTAGGGATTGTATAACACACTTCTAGTGCTTTTTATTGAGCATCGCAAAGAACTTTTACCTGTTCTGATCAATCTGGAGGTCAAATCAACATGTTAAATCAACATTCACAAAAAGAATACATCATAAAGGGGCAAATATACCTTTACAATTGAAATGCCATCAGTCTTGTCATTCAGAAGGGACCAAAATATTTCCACACGACAGTGTAGGGTTCAGTAGGGTTGCAGAAAGTTGAATTTATTTTATCCATAAAGAACCTTATTTCTAGCAATAAAAACCTTTTAAGTGTGACTGTTCAAATACGTTTTTTTTTTAAATGCCTAAATTAAAAATTAAAAGGGAAAATACTTTAGAAACCAAGGCATCTGGAAAAGTAGTCACTGACATTTGTTTCTGGCACTGACCTCTCTGTCAAACTGGGAGAGAGGGGCGTCACTCGCGCAGTCCATGCCCCCTCCGGATGAGAGCGAGCCATCAGAGGGTGATGTCATCTGACGTTTGGTGGAACCGTAGTTTCCAACTGAAAAATCCCTTCTCAGTGCACTGCCATTTTGAGAGGTGGACCCTGGGATATGGGACACAGTCATCAACAGATCCTTAAGACATTTGCTGTGTCCCAATTTACCTACTTAAAGAGAGAGAGCATGGATCTGCACTTCGGATTCTAACCAGAAAAAGTAGACCATCCATGTATCTTTAGAATATTAATTTTAACTTACTGCGGTTTGGAACAAACTAATTCTAATTTCGAATACTATTTAGGAAGGATGGTATGCAAATTAAGACACATTGTCTCATTGCCACAGACCATGAGAACCTGAAAGTTCAAATTACACTATGTCCAACCTAACGACAACTGATGACGAAGAATGAAAGCTTAAAAAAAACATCCGAAAGTTCAAAAAGAGACATTGAAAATCTGAAAATTCAAAATTCAGTTTGAAAGACAGTTCCACGAGTTCAATTATTCAAATTGCCCTTAACAACAAAAAAGAAAACAGTTTCAATGGCTAAATATTTTTGACCATATGTACACTGCACTGTTAACTATAAATACTATTTATAATATATACATTTAAAATATTCACCAAATGAGTTTTATTTCCTATCAAATTGACTTTTTTACTTCTTTCTCTTAACAAATTTCTATTTTTCTTCTAATTTATTCATTTTGCCGTACATTATTTTTCTTCAGCAATACTTTCTCGACTCATTCTTATCCATATATCTCTATCTATGAACAAATATTTCAGTACTCACGTGTGCCGAGACCACTGCTTGCGCTCATAGATCGGCCCGGTTCAGGCCTGGCCTTGCTGATGGAGGGGATACTAACGGATGCTCCCAGGACACCACGGCTCTCCTGAGGGCGCACATTCTGAACACCCCAAAAACACAGTGGGCAGAAAAAACCTCTTGCATTACTTAATAATGAAATCAAACAATAAATCAATTTACAAAAGCTGTGGTAAAAATACACCAATGTCTCTGTAAATGATCTTAAATTACATAGCAATGGGGAAAATGAAATAATTTTCTCACTTAGTTTTTTTTCAACAAGACAAAACAAGCAGAGTACACAATATTTTTTCATTTAAAACTTGAATTTGTCACTTTTAGTCCAATCCACTTTCTGAGACAGCGTTTCTAAGAAATCACTTACTGCACCTTTAAAACTAAAAATAAATAAATAAATAAATAAAAATAAAAAGGATAGATGATTAAGCATGCAGAGAAACAAACAGACTGTAAATTGGGAATAATCAATCTGTGACACAGGTTGAGAGTGAAAGTGAGCTAATGCATGTGGGAATAAATTGATTCTCTACAGAAAGCAGATGGACCGAGTCTGTGTGTGTCTCTAGTCCTACCAGAGAGCAGATGGAAGCAGGGGTCCCAGGGGCGGAGCTGAGGGACAGGGAGTGGGAGGAGAGAGGGGAGGAGTCCTGGGACAGGAAGTTGTCAGCAGAGGTGACAGTCATGTGATAGACATGCTCAAAGCTGGTAGGGGTGGAGATGAGGCGCAGACGAGGAGAGGGGAGAGGAGAACCAGGCTACAGCAGAAAACCCAAGAGGAGTAGATATAGAGAGGAGAAAATGGAAGAAAAAGAAAGAAAAAATATAGATGCATGCAACAGTTTGCTCAACTATGGCGTAAATAAGAAAGAAGAATATGACGGCGACAAGTCAACAAGAGTTGAAGTCATTTAAAAGACAACATGAAAACAAAAATGATCCTATTTACTTCATAAATGTTGGTTATATAAAATGCACGTGGAACGTGGCATTACAAAAGTCAAATGTAGTTTTATGCTGTCTTTTAATCAAGCTCATTTATAAAACTAAAATAACTGTGGAAATAATTAACAGCTCATGCTCATTAAAACAACTCTTAGAAACAGATGGATGGAGGCGTATAGAAGCAGGAGAAGAATCTGAGAGGTGACGTTCTCCCTGCTGTTAGCTGCTCCTACCATTGGCAGATCTTTCAGGATCTGGATCCCATCTCCCGGGCCCATATGAACCACATGGTTGAAGTTTGTTGGGTTTGAAATTAGCTTACTCCTCATTTCTGGGTCTCTCAACATCTCCCTGAAGAACACAAACTATGCAGTGAGACCCAGAGCACATATACCTTCTCAAGACTAGAATAATTCAAAAACAAATTGCAAACATGAAAATTAGATTACAATATCGGGGTTTTCCACACTTGAGTTTTTTACAAAAACTTTCACATGCTGTTTATTTGCAAAGAATTACCATGCTGAAAGTAGTCAATTTTTTTCTTCTTTAAACATGCACCAATACTAAACTTAGCCAATTATTCAGAATAATATCTACTGTTATATAGTTTGATTTTCTTAAGGAAAAAAAAAAATTCTCCCTACGAATGCTGTAAACTATACAGGGAACCCTCTCAATTGGTACATTGCTATAATATTAGAGCTTAAAATTAACAACTTAAGGCCAAACTATTATATTCAACTGCTATTACTTTTCAGATATAATAATTACACTCAAATAAAAACTGAAACATCTACGTACAGGGTACTTATCTTTATGTCAAATTTATTCAAACATGCATATATGTATGTATGTTACAGTAAATAAGCTCCTCTCTAGCATTTTTATTGCTAACTTAAGAATTGTGAACATTGGATAACTTTCCTGAGGTAAATGCAATATAAAGTTAAGTTTTTTTTTATTATTGACATCTTTTTGTGGTTTAAACACTGATTGAGTGATTACACAAGACATGATACATTTTGGTAAGTTGTACTATATCTTTCAACATACCTTTGGTGGTCATTCATGTTTTTTGCCCTAAATTCAATACAAGAAACATTTTCTTCTCCAAAGAAATTTGCAGTCTGACATGTTTTTCCACCCCCTTTTGACAGGTTATAATCGTTCCAGACCATTGGCTGGTTTTTAAACATTTGGCCAGTGGCCAGACTTTTATCTGCCAATAGTCAGTATCGGCCAATAAAAGCAATTATTTTCACTATTGGCCACTGGCCAAATGTTTAAAAACAGCTGATGATCAGTGATCAGGGCTGAAAAATACATCAGTGCATCTCTAATAGACTTGTTACCGACTACATAAATATGTAAATAGGAAAGTTGAACCAGGGATAAAATAATTCTGAACAGCGTGAAACATGAAACTTTTAGAAAGGTCCAAAAAAATAACAATTTCAAGTGTGAAAAGCCCATTAGAGTTTCCTTTAGAAGTCAAGATGTTTAGTGTTGCTAGGCTTGAACATCACCTCCTCTGAAGAACCCTCTCCTCCTCCGGCACGCGGAAAGAAAAGCGCCGTTTGCTCGTCACGCTGCGCACCATCTGTTTACGGCTGTTATCAGATGTCTCTGGCACCACCAGCTCATCTCCTTCTGCACATCATTACACAGTACACAAAACATTAAACACATTACACTGCACATTAAACTGTATGAAACGATAGAACAACAAATGTCTATTAGGATGTACAATTCTGTTACATCACATATGCACGAGTTGATGCTTTCTATTCACAAGATGCTGCATATTAAGCCAATTCTTTTAACAACAATATGAAACAAAAATGGACCCCATTCTCGTTTAAAGTCCCTAAAACCATGTGAAAGATTTATCAGTGCAAATTAATAAAAATGCATTAGCTTTCTCTGCCTCAGAAACAACTTTTCATTTTCTTATCTTTTATTTCCTAATGAATATGCATGAATACGTGGGGCTAATGTTCAGAATTCTGGAGCAGCAGCAAGAGGGAGAATTTCACCTGCTGTCTTGTTTTTAAAGTAGATGAGCCGTACAGTCTCCAGCCCCAGCAGGTTTAGAGAGCCATCCGCGTTCAGAGGATGAACCTGCAATGCAGGAGACACACATCTCATTATCACACTGCACTTTTATTTACCACCTGCTTCTACCATATTTTATTCCAAGAAGTGATGAGAAGCTTTTCTTATGATGTGGTATTGAAGATATAATGAAAAGTGTACATTTTTCAAAGGCATCGTTTGAATCCACTCCATCGTGTTGACGTCAAATACATCCACTGCATTCTCGCTATACACTGACAGATAAGGTGCATTATAACCTGCAAGACAAAATGTGTGAGAAATCATGATCTTAGCACTAAACCAGTAAACTATTAAGCAAGCAAGTTATCCTCAGCATGCCTACGTTCCAGGACATTTTATGAGCACAACATCCGTGGTTGGTGACTATTATAATCCATGACCACGTACTTAGAACAATGCACACCCTCAACATGAGTACACATCTAGTATAAAAATAAGGTGATAATAATAATATATAATATATGATGTAAATAATATGTATTATTTTAAATATAATGGGCAATAGGACCAAAATCTTTTATCACGTTGAGATTAACTTTATTTCACAATCAAGATGATAATATATCATGATATATGATTTATTTTTACTTTAAATAATGATATCAAAATTTTTGATGCCACTGAAATTTTCTTGTCACTATTTTCAGCATCACAAAAAAACTTATACTACCCTAAGTAAATAAAAAAAAAAATCAAGCTTACTGAAGACAAGTAAACAGTGATAAAATAAGAATAAAGAAACTAATTACAAGCGTATAAAAAAACAATAGAACAGACACAAATGAAATAGACCTACCTGAAAAACTTACATAAAAACACTACATAAATTGTAATCAAATGCATAACAAAAACACTGCATTGTCTTCACTGTGTAAATTGAATATACATTAATCCTTATTAAAACTACAAAAGTGATTCAGTCAAGAGCAGTGAGAGATTTTCAATCTTTTGTTGTTTGATTAACGTTAATGACAGACAGCAGCTGATTTATTAGGCTGCTCTCAGTTTAAGAGCGAATGCACGGATCCAATATACTGTTATACATTTCAAGTGCAGTAATTTCATCCTGAATTTTGTTTAAATGGTACTTTCATACTATAAACAAGTAAACACAATACATAATAATCGGTACAGAAAGAATAATCGTCACTCACGGCATGTGGTGGGTTTCGCTGGCCACATCAGTTCCTGTTGTCGTGAACGCCTGCCCTGGCAGTCCACATACACACCAATACTGTTAAAGCACAAGAGCAGCTCTTTACCGGAGATTTCTACGAGACAGAGAGCATCCAGGCTCATATTGTCGATGAAGGCCAGCGTGTGATCATCAGGGTGAAGGAGACTATTGATAATTCCATCCCCCTGAAGACTGTAGCGCTGGAACCCAGACTGGAAGCCCACGTAAAGCTTGTCGACCTGAAGACCCATCCACTGCACTGATCCTGGGACGGTGATATCCCGCAGCTTCCGATGGCGTGTTTTGCTCTTATTAAGCTCGTAGATGATCACCTTGTCACCAGGTTTTTTCATGGCCACAAAAAGGCATGTGAGAGATCCGTGTCTGATCGTGCCCGAAACCAGAGTTTGGCAGCCTTTGGTCTCCGCTATCTTGACGATTTCGGATTCGCGGTCATCCAGGGCCGTCATTGGGTAGAGTCGCACGTGGCTGTTTCGACCCGATATCACGGCAATCAACTGTTCTGATGGGATCAGCTCAATCCGATGGACTTTCTTATCCGCTACCTTGATAATCTCTGTGAATAGGAATATATAAACATTAAAAGGCCTTGTAATAACATCAAAGAGGCACTAAGATATAAAAAATACAGTATAAACGCAACAGATATGTATAGTAAACACAGATAAAGCTTTTAATTACACTTACCATCTTTGGTAACATTAATAACAAATAGCCCTTCCTCATTGCCCAGGGCTATCCTCTCATGATCTGTGGATAAATAGAAGCGAGTTTGATAAATCTATGCTGGATTGAGTGGGACCTGTGCAGACCAATTTTTAAATTGTTGTTTTATTAAAGAGGATTTTTCTTGCCACTCTGAAGTTGAAAACTCTATGAATGAATAAATATTATATAAAATTCAGCAATATATCATTATATATTCTACCACACTTTAAACAATACTATGCAGACATAGTCTACCCGTACCACTTGCAGAAACTAAGCTACAAAAAAACAACAACATATGGACATAACAATTATTAAGACTTCCATATTTATGTAATCACTAAAACGATTGGCTAACCTCTTGGTAGGTGATCGTGTTAATGAACTTGTTGCCATGTAATAAAACACCTTGACATTAACACTATAAACACAAGATTATTAGTATATGGTGGATTGTACCTATAATAGCAGCAGACTGTGTGGTTTTGATGAGAGGCAGTGTGCTGTCATACGCCTCTTTAGGGACGTAAACAAAGCGCTCTTTAAGTTTGCTCTTCTTCAAGAGGCGGTGAAGCTCGTTCAGCAAGCCAACCCACTTGGTTCTTTCCTGATCGCTGTCAGCCAGGATCAAGATGGAGCATTTTTTATTGCTGGATGAGGAGAGCTGTGATGCTGTCACCTGCAGGAGAGGAAGAGGACAACAACTTCTAAGTTTATCACTGAACATGGGCACAAAATAATTTTCTTAAATTACAGTACAAAACTAATGTTACCAATACAAACTTATCAATAAAATATTCATATTCATGTTCAACTCACCCTGAAGATACAGGGAATGTCCTTCCTGTTCGCATGAATGACATCTGATGCCAAAACTGAGCTAACTGAAAATTCCTCGTCCCTGCAATCAACAGAGAACGAGTTAGATGCCACGCAAACGCAGTCATTAGAATCAAACACAGGCCAGATGTTTGTTTTGAACTCCTCTCTAACCTCATGTCAATAACCTGGTTCACCGTGACACCAGGCTGAGCAGCTTTGCCCTCTGGGAGATCATATAAGAAGAGTTTAAAGTCACAGACCACAGCGGTGGCCCTCTGCCACCCCTTCTTCACACCTAATGGTTTAGGCACCTAAAGAAAAGATCTCAGAATTAGTTCTCAAATTCCGAAAAACAAAACTCCAACTTAATTATTATATTATATTAATATATCCAATATAGCAATAGTACCTTTGGTGACCGACTATTTTTAAAGCTAAAATATTAAATTATAACTTAAAGGGTTAGCTCATCCAAAAATGAAATTTCTGTCATTAATTACTTACCCTCATGTCGTTCCAAACCCGCAAGACCTTCGTTCATCTTCAGAACACAAATTGAGATATTTTTCTCCCATAGAAAGCAATTAAATTACCACATTCAAGATCCAGAGAAGTACCAAAGACATGGTTAAAATGTCAAGTGGTAAAATGGTTCAACCTTAATGTTGTGAAGCGATGAGAATACTTTTTGAGCAAAAAACCCCCCAAAAAACAGAAATAACGACTTTATTCAACATTTTCTCCTCTTTCCTGTCCGTGCCCAAAGGAAACTGACATTAAAAACTGTTGTTACTACTTCTTGTACCTTGAATGTGGTAATTTCGTTGCTTTCTATAGGAACTAAAAACCTTTCAGATTTCTTAATCTTAATTTGTGTTCCAAAAATGAACAAAGGTCTTGTAGGTTTGGAATGACATGAGGGTGAGGTAATTTATGACAGAAATTTCTTTTTTGGGTGAACTAACCCTTTAATCCTGCTCCATTTTCCAGGAAGATAAAAATTAAATGTTTATCTGCTAATAGTGATAGTAACAGTAATAGTTTTGATCACAAAACTTTCATAGGGATTTAAACTAAAGCTTCTAACCCTGACATGGCCCTCATAAACTGTGCCGATGCCTTTCAGGGGGTCGATACCCAACAGTCCTTTGGTTTGATCCTGTGTGATCGGGCATACAGCAGGAGCTTTGTCCGCACACGTCACATGACAGGAGAAATTACAGACTGCAGAAGGAGGAGAACAAGGTGAATGCCAATCTTAACGGCTATTATTATTTCCGAGACAACCTCAGCTGTTGCCAGGGTGACCCATTACCTTCACACGTACAGCCCTGTCGAATGATTCCCACCATTAGAGATGTACACTGGTTACACTTAGTGGGTGTATTGAAGGTCTTCACCACGAATTGATGGGCCTTTGGCTAAAAAGAACAATTTATAAAACTATAAATTACAACATATTACAGAATATAAGATATGTTTGACTGCCTGATATGAATGTAGCTATAATATGAGGAAAATTAATTAATGAATTACTTTAGGTGTGCAGTGACCAGAGCTACTGTATCCTGATCGAACAGGAGTTTGTGCACCTCTTTGTGGCTGATCTACCTGCTGGAAACAGTCACGGCTATTAGTCACAACATGCTAACATCCTATTACAAACGTTAAAGTACCATCTGCACCATCTCTTTTTATGAATGAGTGAAGCTTTGTTCCAAAACCTGTTGATTTCCCAACCTAGACAGCCCTATAAGGCATCATAGGCATGCTTTTGGACAAATTTTATGGTGGCTCCACATGTGTACTTGACAAGGCAATGCACTGCGACAAGTTCAGTGTTAAGTTTCATCCAAAATGGCAGTGCAGTGTACTGTTTTTAAGTTTCTGAGTTTTAGACTTGCTAAAGGGGTCAGACATTGATAAGTCACCTCGTGAGACTCCGTATCACTGGTAGTTGAGGGCGAGCGAGAGTGTGACGTGACCTGGGATCTTCCATCTTCCTCCCGGGATGGTGTGTTGGACAGGCTGAAGTTATCGATGGAATCAATCTATTGAGAGGGTTAGAAAAAGGAAACATTTAGAGAACCGAACCAGCTGTGTTATGAACAGAAGATGAAAAACATAACATGGCGGCATTTAGACCCAAGACATGCCTGATAAACGTAACACAACAGGCTGTTTGCAAAGACATCATGCACATTAGCAGCATTTTGACAGGACAGGTTTAAAAAACATTCCCAAGACCCAAATAACATGTCAATGATGCCTGACAGAAACAAGAACCAAGAATTTAGAGAAATCTGAAACCCTGCTGAACACAAACATGTCTGTTTCACAAAAAGCTTCACAATAGAGTAGAAAGAGCAATTATATGCAAAACGAAGTTGTCATCCGAACCTCCATTGGTAATGCAAGATGAATGGAACAAAATGTTGCATATGTATTAGCAACAGAAAGTGTCAGTGTGTAGTCATGATGAAGAAGAAATTGACCCTGACAAATAAGCATGTGCACTTGAGAAACCCTCTCGGAAGTGTGGATATGCCACTTCTGCCATGCAGTAACAGACCGCAGACATGCATCAAAGTCACACAATCAAACCAATGTAGAGATAAACCTCTGCACCGGACACAACAAAAGGAGCTTACACGTCTGCCTTTGGTGGCCGGCCCACAGGCAGTGGAGCGCTTCATCACAGACAAAATAGACAGATAGAAGGAGAGAAAGAAATAAAAAGAGAGCAAACAATATATGAACACAGAGAAAAGGATTTGCACGCTTACTGGCTTTTAAAATTACAGTCTCAAAAGCCCAGAAGTAATAATCGAGAACGTATTTCAGGCAGTAATTTAATCCACACTAAACCATGTAAAGAGAATATAAGAGGAAACATAAATATCAATAAAATCAAAATTGTGTGAATAACAAATGAAAAAGCAGACAGAACGAATTAATGTAATATAGCCAAACACTTTTATCACTTTTGCTGCAATTTCATTCTAAAATGAAGCCACATGCCACTGCTCCAAAATACCTACATCAAACTGATCCAGGGTAGAGGTTGGAGCATTGAGGAAAGCCAGGAAGGAATTCTGGGAGTCTTGGTGCTTGACCCCTGGAACACATAACATGATTTAAATGTCTTAAGCAAACATATACATCATCAAAACAATGAATTCAACTGACTGAATTCAAATGTTCAGGCTTTTACCTTTAGACAATCGCAAATTCTCAGTTTCCTGTTTTAGCCTCTGGATCTCTGCCTGCAGGTCTTGGTTCGTCTTTTCCAACTCCTCCAGCTTGCTGTACAGAACAAAATCCGACACAATGTAATGACCCTCACCTGATTAATATGCCAATGTATGGCCATTTTTAGATTATCGGTGTTGGCCAATGGTCAATTAACATTTTACTGAATTATTAAAGTCACAATGAAATGAAAGAATCCACTGTTTTTTTTTCTTGTTTGGGAAATTGGTTCTATCCATCTGTTTTGTTGATTTGATTTTGAGAACTCAAAAACAGCTGAATTTTTATTCATGCTGACTTTAAAGACCCAACACAAACAACTTCATATGTATAATTTCTAGCTATTGTTTATACAACTCAATCATCAAATTATATTTTCTGAATAAAACTGAGACTTGGACATTGGTCAAACCCATATTCGTTGATCATTCTTACCAGCTATTCACTGAATTGTCAACTGAATAATACCAAAGTCCCTTTTAGACAAGTCATTTCACTTGGCGGCCATCTTTGAAATGCCTATCGGAGAGCTATTTCAGTCACGCAATTGCAACTTCTATCTCTTTGAACGGGGAAACATCAAATTCTGTTCACCAAACTTACTATTAAATTTCATATTTGAAATCACCAACAAAATCTGACAACAACTGTCTCAATTTTTTTTTCTAAATGTTTAAATCATAACAAAAAAAGAAAAAAAAAAGAAAGCATTTTCAGGTCAGGCTGGACGAGCCAATACACATGCGCTGTCCTAAGCACAAGTCTCAGAACACTGACTGTTTCTATATTTTATTATATATAATACCGATTAACCAACAGGTATATCAGGCTGTTCTTCTGCAAGCTTTAAAATGAGAGATGTGTGTTACCACTCAGTGGCCATATGGGATGCCTTGACTTTGTTGAGCTCATCGTGGATGGTTTGTTTGGCTCTAATCTCGGCATCCAGGGCAGACTGCAGCTCCAGACGGGCAGACATGTCCAGCTTAGCCAAACGTCTTATCTTCCATGGCATGTCCTGGAAAACCAGAAGAAAAGAGAATTAAACATCTATTGGGTCTCAATGCAGCAAGATTTGGTGCCATTAATATAGAGTTAGAAAAGGTCAATGTTTAGAATAAACTTCATTATTAACTCATGCTACAATGCATTCCTAAAACTAAGCACTAAGTTAACAGTCAGGATCAAAGATTAGTTGTAAAAGGAATCTCACAGTAGCACGTGCACCCAGACTGGTGTTCCTCAGGCCTTCCAGTTCTTCTGTCATCTTAGTAGCCAAAGCCTGCAGATATCCTCGAGCATCTTTCTCATCACTGACCCTGAGAGAGAAAAACAGATGTTCTGAACTACAATTCCAAACATGACCACAAGATGGCCCCATGACCATGCAAGAACCAAGGGTTTGGTGCCAAAGAAACAGAAGTGAAACAAAAACTGAATAACAATATGCAGAGCAGCAAGCAAAATAACCATTATTTCCCTTTTTGAGAAATATTTATTACATTTTAGACTTTTCAGCCTCTTTGCATAGAAAAAACGGCAGCTGTGATTTTAAAACATAGCAGAAGCTCTTGCGGGGCAGTTGTTTTAAGCAATGGAAAGAATAAACAAAAAAGTGGTCTTTTATGGCTAGTTCCTACTAACCTGCCTTTGACTACTGGGAAAATGTTATGTCACATTATTATTATTCATTAGTCAAGGTTTATAATATATCCCTACTCCACTCTTTTCAGATCATTCCTACACACCTGCACTTTGACTCCAAGGTCTAGATTTGTACATACTGCCAAATGAACTGATTAGGTGGTGTAGTTCTTTTTTAAGAATTTAAAGTCAGTTTGTTGTGGAAATGCAAACTAATTGTACATGTTTGAAATAGCTACTTTTTGGGATACAATATCTGTAAAATAGCTAATAAATCTAAAGAAAAAAGGCCATAAAGTCATCAAATGATGTTATAAAGAATAATCTTATATATTTTCTCCTTAAAGTTCAGTGTTTGGCTGGCCTACAACAGGGTCATAAATATATCATCATAAGGGCAAAAATGATACAGATCCCACATATTTAAAATGTCTTGTGGTGAATTCCAATGATTTTTATTGTTAAAATAACAATTGATATATTTCATAATATTGTACTTTAGGCCCTTCAAGTAATGAGTTTGTGGTTAGCACCTCAGCAGACTACATAGTGACCTGCAATGCACAGCAAAGGCAACATAAAGTAACTACACTAACAATGGAACTGTTAAAGTGGCTTTTTTCACTGAAGTTTTCTCTGAATCAAAGCATGATCAAGCTAAAACGATCAGATTCATCAGATTAAACTCTCAAAGCACTGATTCCAGATTAAATCATGCGATTAGACAGCAAGGTAAAAGCACGTGTGTGTTTCTCACCATTGAATGATTTCTGTGATCTGGGCCTCCCAGTGGGCAACACTCTCTTTCTTATCAGCCAGTTCTCTCATCTCCTCCTCCAGCTGTTTGTTACTGCTGCTCAACTTCTCAAACGAGGACATCATCTACACACAAAATAAAAGACGTATTCGTTCTTATGAATACGTATACATTCATTCAACCCACAGACTTTATTTTGAAAATGTAGTTTAGTACATCAGTCTGTTCAGTCAACAGAAAATAGTCTTCATGAGGTTTTTACTCCAGCACAACCCAATTAACACAACAGGCTCAAAAACATGCCCATCATCATTTTAGAACATCACAAACCAATACGGCAATTTAAGAAGCCAGATGTAATTATACGGACCAGAGAAACAGCCACTGGCTCTCATCAGAGCCTGCAGGATGGACCACCATGCAAAGCCACCCATTTCACTCTAATACCCTCTACATTTCCGCCCTTAAACCACCAAGAACCACGAAACGCTCATTAATAAACATAACCCGCTCCGTCTGCAATAGCTCAGTTGACTTCGCAGTAAACATGTCTGCTAGTACACATATATCCAGTCAACTTTTTGATTTAGATGTGCTCTCCATCCTCAGCAAGAGCTGGTGAGGTTGACCACCCCATAATTGCACTTGCATTATTTAACATTTTCTTTTAACACTGCACTCTGACCGGAGCTCTGAACCCTCGCAGTGGTCCTCGGGATAACCGTTCCAGAATTCCTGTCTGTTGATCAGCATATTTCCCTGTGCTTACACAGGGGGGAGAATGCTGACTGACTTCCCAGTAAAACATTGGCATGGTGGACCATATCTTCAGCTTATGGAAACACTCAGTCCGCAAATGGCAACGGCATGTTTTCTTTCTTTCACAACTGAGTGCTGCCCTCCAAGGGTTCTTCTCTAAACATCTCTGGCGTGTGTTTTTTTGCCCTCAGCCTCGCTGAGAGCAGTTATGAACGGACACGCGCACGCGGAGGGCTCTCTTTTAACCACTCTGTGTGCTTTACGCTCTATTTGAAGCGCTAAGAAACGATACCCAGAATTAATTAATAGTTTTAACAAAGAGCATCAACTCTGACCGCTAAGAAGTGAAGCCTCCTGTCATCTTCAGCACAATGACCACATCAAAAGCAAAGTGGAATCTTTGACTTCAGTAATATGAGAGATGGAGGTTGTGGTTTCAGGATTGTGGGCTGATGTGTTAGTGTTGCACAGCATCCTGGAGCCACACAAGTGTCATAGTATCCAAGCCTAAAAATACTGGTATGCCATCGGTTTTTTCAAATCATAGTAGTTTTACTATGAGAAACATTGTTTAGATAAAATTGTTTGCACACCAACAGTTAACTTCTACCTTGAACAGGAAAACCCATCTAGTTTGCTTTTACAGCCTTGTGTTTATAAATGCACAGTAATCTAACTCAAACTTTCCAACTTGTAGATTTCAAATAAAGATTGGTAGTGATGCTGAAGTCATGTGATTGTGGTGTAGTTTGTTCATAGCCTAGCTTCTGACAATTGTTTTAGGCTTCAAAATGAATAAAAGTAATGTTCATTTGTGAAAACTATCTTGATGAACACATGTAAAATCATAAAATTTTGTCGGTCACTGAGCTTGTATTGTCTTTATGTCAAGGGAATCAGGGTGATGCTAATTTCCAGGCTGGCCTAAAAAAATGTGCCAAATATGCCATCCCTGCAGTACTCAATATGAGTTTCCTAAAGCAATGCCTAAATAGATATTTGGATATTGTTTAACATTATCCAACTGCCTGCGGTGCCTAAGGGACATAAATGGAAAAACAAAGCTATTTCAGAGTTAAAAGTAATTCAAATTCAATTTAAAAATGATTGTAAAAACATTTTTTTCTTTGAAATAACCTGCATCAGTGCATTAAGTAAACAGGCTGGACTGCTGAATTTTATGTTGATGTTCATTTATCTTGACAGCCCAAGTAGTGTATGAATGTTCACCTTGTCAAGTTCAATGGAAAGTTTCTTGTTCTCCTCTGACAGCAGCACTCGCTCTCTCTCGTACTTCTGTTTGTACTCTGTCTCAAACTCCTCTCGTTCTCTCTGACTGTGAGGGTGAAATGATTGATTGAGCATCAGGGTTAGTCAGCATCCGACACACTGCCAACATACTGACACAAGCCAAACTCTATAACTTATTTTAAAGAGGTCATGATCTACACTATATTTTTTATTTTCTTAAGACCCCTTATATTGTTATTCAAGGTTCCTTGCACACAAATGATTGTAATTTAGTTTTACATGACCATTTCTGAAACTCTCTGACCAATAGATTTATCAAGTAAAATAACATATGGTGCCGTTGAACAATCTCTTGTAGTAAGATCAGTACCTTTCTCTCCGGGTCTTCTCAAGCTTGTCTTTGTGCATCATGATCTCTTTTTTCAGGGTGAGCTGCTGTCCCTCTGCTTCTCGCAGCTCCTTCTTCAAGTTCTTCAGTTCGTTGGCATGTTGTAATTCCCTGCATGACAGCTCTTCCTCATAGAACACAGTCTTCTTCTCCAGGTCTGCTCGTAATTTACTGAGCTCTTGGTGCTGCTCAGAGGACGCAACGCTTGGAGAGCGGCCCACCTGCTTCTGCTGCTTCACGACACATGAAAAAAAGGAGATTATCAGAGACTTGCATTCAAATCATTTTAAGCTACATGAAATGAATAAATGTGACAAATGAATGTCTTGTGAAGTAAATGACTAAAAACCTTCTCACAATATAAAATAATTTACTAATAAATGTGAATAATTCATAAAATTATAATAAAAATTAAGATAATACAATAATAAAACTAGGGATACCAATATCGTATCGGACCCAATACTACGCTTATGTACTCACACAAATGAGATGAACTTTATGCTCAGATCAATGAGGCCTATGATTAATCAGTTTCAAAAATAAATACAAAACCTTTGCTAATTGAAAGAAAACAAGTTGACAAAAAGATTGAATCAAATATTTGGTGATTTACAAGCAATTTTTACAAGGCCGGTCATTTTTGACCGGGAACAAAAAAAGGTCTTACAGGGTTTTTTAACACCGCATAAGGGTTAACAGTAGCAATGTTTCCATTCACATATTTTTATGCACATTTTGGGATATCCCATAAAAAAAAAAATGCTGGATGAAAACGTGTTTGTGTGCACAAACCTTCATTCCCTCCAGCTCTTCTTCCAGCTGTCTGCTGTACTGCTCACTGCGTTCCCTCAACTTCTTCTCTTTCTGAGACTCAGCAGACCACTCTTCAGCCTGGGCCTCCATCTACACGCACAGACACATATTTACACATATTTAATGTATGAGCCCACTGAACAGACTCCTCCGATCAGCTGTTCTCCTCCATTCTTACCTCCTTCTTGGCCCGCTCGGCTTTTCGCACATCCAGCCGAAGCGCTTCCACCTTCTGATTGAGGGAATCCATCTCCTCCTCTTTGTCCCGAAGCTGTCTGGAGATTCGTTGCTTCTGTGATCGCAGCTCCGTAACCTTCTCGCTCACTTCGGCAAACTCCTGCATGGCCATTTTCCTCTGGCTGTCTGCCTCTTTCAGCTCCTTCCCCTGACCTTTCAGCTTCTCTAAAGACTCCTGCAGGCCCTGTAGCCAAACAGTAAGCAAAGTTGTACAAAAAATTAATTAAAACAATTTATTAAAACAAAAAATTTATTTAAATAATTTATTAATCATACATTATTATAATGACATGATTTATTACAATGAATAAAAAGCATTAAATAAACAATTTAATTATTATTTTACACACTTTCATACTGACTTGTTTATTTATTATTATAATTGAACTTATTTATTGAACATTTGAGTCTTTTATTACATTGTGCTGATTGTCGTTTTATTAAAGTTCAACAAAAGTTGAGGTGAAGGTTGTCATATTCTAAATGATTCTAATCAGTGAAAATTAAACAGAGGCCTACATTTAGCATTACATAATATGTCATTATCCCTCTCAAGAGATATTATGGGGCACTTTCAAACAAATCTATAGTAAAAGACACTGCTTGTGTGAAGCTGCAGTTAAAGTTGTACCTTCTGCAGGTCATCTCTTTCCTGCTTCATGCTCTTGAGCTGTTTCTCTAGAGATCGGTTCTGTTTAGAGGAGTCTTCCAGATCCCTGCGGGCAGAGCTGGCCTGTTCTAACTGCTGCTCCACCTGTCCTGTATCTGAAAAGGAGAGGAGAGAGACACAAATACAAGGAAGAGGCACAGACAACAATGCGAGGGATTAATAACATGATATATTTATGGGTTTTAGTAGAGACACAACTGTAAATGTCACATACAAAACAAACATGCAGATTTTGGAAAGAATAAGCAGCAATTTATGTTGATCGAAATTGTTAGTCAAAACTCTATAAACACATAAAAAAGTGTAGTTACATGAGACTAAATTTGTGTGAATCGCGTTTATTGGAGATTACCTGCGATCTGTTTCTTTAGCATTTCTATTTCCTCCTTCAGTCCACGGATCTCAAACTCTCTGTTGGAGGAAACAGGCCCATCCACGCTGGAGTACTGCAGAGCCTGAACTGTTTTTGTGGCCTCTGAGAACCAGAAGACATTTCAACTGTCAGCCAGGCAGACTAACAACTTTGTGGAATTAATTTAGCAGAAAATAAGCTAAGGGGCAGACACCTTGTAGTTTGCGACTGAGCTCCAGCTTTTCCTGCTCCAGACGGCGGATCCTCCGTTCGTACGCCTCAGTAGCCAGACTGTCTTCCAGGCCGCGCTGCACGCCCACGTCCATCTGCGTAGGTGCCACAGTCTCCCGCAGGCAACCACGGTCAGACAGCGTACTGTAGATGAAAATAGGGTCAAGGGTCAAATGATCACACTAAAGCAGGAGTTAACTCTGGCCCTCCAGGTCCACTTTCCTGCAGATTTTTGCTCCAACCCCTAATCAAACACACCTGAACAAGCTAATCAAGGTTTTTAAGATTACTAGGAAGATATAGGCAGGTGCGTTTAATCAAGGTTTGAGTTAAACTATGCAGGAAAGTGGACCTCAAGGACCAGAGTTGAGAACCTTTGCACTAGAGACTCATACAAGTCAAGATGTGATCAATTTTAACTTATTTTTGTTTTAAACAGAGGGAATGGGATAGTAACACAAAGCAGACCAGATTTGAACCTGAATCTCCTGCATGATCACCTCAGTTGAGTTTTAATGTGATATCTTACCAGTTACTGGTGTAGGTAAAACCTACAAATGGGAGATGGTGTCCTGAAAAGGCGGTGTGTGAAGGAGGTGGCATTGTCTCCTAAAACAGAGCAGAGATTGTAAGCTGTAGCATCACTAAAAGATCTGGGTTGGTAACCAAAAAATTGTAGGTTCAAATATGGTAGGTCAAAAACAAAAGTGCAATTTACAACTGTGTTCTTCAGGCAGTCATCATCCACATCAAAGTTTGATGTGTCCGATGGGCTGCTGACTTCAGGGATGTAGGGAGCGTCACAGTTGCGGATGTTCTGCCAGTCAATGCCAGAAAAGAAGGGGTGTTGTTTGAAATCCACAATCCCGTTCTGACCCAGCCTGTGTTCTCTGGAGCAGATGAGTCTGCGGATCAGGTCTTTGGCATTTTCCGAGACGTCTGTCACATGGGCAGGGAACTGGAACCGCTCCTGGAAACAGGGTATGAACAGAAAACCACTTAATAAAGACACTATTGATCTACAAGATTAAGTTAATGCTTTAATGTTCAAAATAAAACATATTTTTTTCACATATTTTACACTGTTGCAGTTCCTCTCTTCCCAGTCTTTCAGTAACGTTTAGTTACTGAAGCCTGTCCTTCTAAAAAGTGCAATATGCTCTTTAGGACTTTGTGCTTTATAAGTTTGCAGACCTTTTTCATGCTCAAACAACTAAATTACACACTAAAGAAAGTCAAAAATATATATATATAAAAAAAAACTATATATACCTCTTTGAAGGTGGTCTTAAAAGCTTTGGCTACGTTCACACTGCAGATAAATGTGGCCCAAATCTCCTAGTGATTCATATGTTTTTCACATGACAGTGTGGACAGTACAAACCACATAGAATCTGATCTTTTCAATTCCAATTTGTGCCACTTAAATATTTGCTACTAAATCCGACACATGTACTTTTTCACTGTTGCCATGGGTTGTTTTGCTGCTCCGTGGTTGAAGTGGCCGCACTAACGAGATATTTTACCCCCAGTGCACGATTTTTACCGGGCTACCCCATGGAATTGAGTAGATTTTATGGTAAAACCCTGGCAATCCCCTTTGTATCATTCTTTTGTCATATTTAAATACACGTATTTAAAACAATACGCATATTTAAAACAACAATGTGAACAGCTAAACAAAAAATCAGATTTGAGCAAAAATCGGAATTGAGCATTAAGACTTGCAGTGTGAACATAGCCTGTGTGTTTGTCCGGGATCTGTTTATCTGTCTGCCTGTTTTGTCTCTCAGTCACATGTGTTCTTTGTTTTGAGTTTCCCTCTCCTCCTTAGCTCCCATGGTCACTGTTATTAGTTAATGTCATTCAGCTGTGTTTTGTAATTAGTTATGTCATTCACCTGTGCCCTGTTCATTACTCCTCATGTGTTCCTGTGTATATCTACTCTGTGTTCTCCCTCAGTCCTTGTCAGTTATTGTTTGTGTATGGTGGAATGTTTGTATTCCTGTGTTCCTTGTGTTCATTTTCGATTAAAGTCTGCATTATCAGATACTGCATCGTTTGAAGTGTTCATTGCCAAATGTTCCATAACAGTGTTATGCCTAAAACATTGTATTGTAAAATCACTGCAGTGCATGGCCTTTCATGGATTGTTTTAAAATAACATTGCAATGACTCTTGTACCTTGTGGTTCATAATCTTGCCGTACGTTTCCACCAGGGACTCTGCATAGAAAGGAGTTTCCCCATACAGCATCTCGTACATGCAGACACCTAGTGACCACCAGTCACATTCTGGGCCATATTTCCCTTTCCCGTCCTCCATAGCTTGTAGAATCTCAGGAGAGATGTAGTCTGGAGTGCCCACAGCGACAGATGACTGCACCTGTGAGGACAGAAAATAGTTTAAAGACATGCTGGAAAGTTTGCATATTGCATACAAAACTGGAACATATATTTTCAATTTAGCAAGCTTTAATTGGACTGGTTTAATTTACACTTGCAGCAGTAAAGAAATGTATCGATTCTTCTTTGGAAACAAAGTCACGTTTACAGGGAAATGGTTGACAATGCACTTTTAGGAATAATATATATTCAAGAGGAACTGTACAGAATTTTCTGCTTTGTTTTCTTAGTTATGTCTGTTAAAGGTCTGTACTAAAGTCATTTTCCGATATTTTTCTTGTATATTTGGCACAAATGTTCACAGAGACTTCCATTAAATAAATTTATTTTTTGCAATTTAGTCAGGTCTAGTTACCATTTAATAGTCTGTCAAGTTGTTTCTAAAGTTTAACTAATATATTTTGGATCAAAAAGACACTCTATATTACATGAAATGCATCCTGGTGTCAATTCAGGACAAAATGTCAGGTCTCTACCTGCAGAGCTGTGATGCCTGGTAAAGATTTTTTTTAAAACAATGCAAATCATTTGGATGAATCTCACAAAACCTGTCAAGAACATGTACAGGTCATATTTCACCCAAAAAATGAGAGGAAAAAAACGAAAATTTTGATGTTTTGCCCAAAGAATTTGGATTAATTTTTTTTTTTTTTTTGTCATTAAATCTAGTCAGTCTTTTTGGTGTCATGAGATTCATCTATTTACTGTAGTGTTTGTTATTATGACTGCAGGAAAATTCAGGACCTGGCATGTAGAGAACAGCAAAAGAGAGAGGTTCAGTGTCTCTCTGAGCATCACACGAGTAACTCATTTGCATTTTATAGTGATGAGTGTTGTGTCTTTATTGGCACAACACTCATCACTTTAAAATGCAAATGAATAAATCAAGCCATCTCATTGGTTGCAGCCAACAGAGGTGGGCATAGCCTAGGCGAACATGACGGTCAAAGTATTCAGATACACAAAGACCTCTCAGAGCACAGACCGCCTTGAGAGAGAAAAAGAGAGCTAGTGATATCACTAGAGACCACTAATGAACAAGGGGGATGATTGGAGCTTCCTGGCCAGGGTTCAAGGGGGACTGAGCCGGCGGAAACCGTCTGTAATGCAGCCTGTGGCAGATGTGTGCAGCTGGAAGAATTTGTGGAAGTGAGGCAGTAAATTAGCTGCTCTTGCTGGCAGTGACACACACTTGAAAACACACGGACATGTGAAGAGAGTTAGGCACACACGTGCGAACACGCAGAGACCACACTCACGCTGCTCTTGTCAGAAGTTGGTGGGATATCCTGCCGAGCTATCTGCGACGTGCCAGAAAACAGCAGCACATATCAGATCAAGTGAAATACTCACCCCTGCTTCAAAGACTTGTGAATGAAATAAAACTCTGATCATAAACTGCCTTTCAAACCGAGGGTATCCTCTAGGTCTCCAATTATTTTATATTAAAACAGTGTGCCTACATGATTGAGCAGGAGTCCAATTTCTTCAACAGATTTTTTTTAAGCATAACTCTCAATTTATTATCCAAGCACTTCCCATCAGAACACTAGATGAAAGAGCATGTGTCATGTGACCTAAAACTCTTTTTGCAGCATTTTCTTTTAGGCTGGAACACACTACATGACTTTTGCTCAGATTTTTAGATGAGTCGACAATAGTTGCCGAAAATCTGTCAGTCTACAGATTTTGGCCAATCAGAGTTGACAGAATCTTTCACTTCCTAATATGCTGATTTGCTGCTAAAGAAACATTTTTATTTGTATCTGTTTATTTGTATTTCAAAAACAGTTGTGCTACTTAATTTTATTGTGGAAATAATAAAAATAAATAATAATAAATTTTATTCAGAATTCTTGAATAGAAAGTTCATAAGAACAGCATTTATTTGAAATAGAAATCTTTTATTATAAACATTATAAATGTTGATTAATTTAATGCATCCTTGCTAAATAAAATTATGAATTTCTTTTAAACAAAAAAAATTAAAAATTGCCTCCAAACATAAATGGTAGTGTAACTGAGGCAAAATATTCTTATTACAGGAAGTGAACTAAAATATAGGGAAACAGATCTGAAACTGACCCCAAAAGTTGTACACTTACATCACAGTAAAAAAATGTCTGAATGTGACTGCGTAAGACTGCATAGTTTTGTTTCCAAAAGTTTTTCTTATTAACTTTTTCTATAGTGATTTAAAAAAATATCTTCAGTAATAGATTTTGTCATTCACAATGCTCAATGGGACTTTGAGTCCCATGAGGCAAATGCTGTAAGTAACATTTTTTTAATGATGTTTTAACTTGAAATCAAACCTTGACTTTAGTGTTATTGCTGGCACCTGTTGAGCTGCAGAAAGAGAGCTTAAAGCTTTTCAGAAAACAAATATACACTAACACATTGTGAACCTTTCAAGCCAAGAAAAGGAGACCCAGTTCACACAACAATAACACAACCCATTATCAGCTCTAAACATCAATCCTGGCAACTTCCTTCTTCTGTGAAATATGAGGATTAACATTCTGGCGTGCTCTTATGTCTGCATATTCACTGATATTAAAATGGCCACAGTAACATACTAACCGTTCCATCCTCCCTGAGTTTAAGACAGGAGCCGAAATCTGCAAGTCGAATGTGTCCATTCACATCCATAAGAATGTTATCTGGCTTGATGTCTCTGTCAGAGAGAAAAAACAAAAACACATTAATACAAAAACAATGAAAGATATGAGAGGTTATGTGTTGATGTGAAAGAAGTTACTATGAGCCAAGCTGCCAAGGTTATGGATTCCAGGGAACACACATACTAATTACATTTATTCTTTGAATAGATAAAAATGCTTGCAAAATGCAGTAACGTAAATGTAAATAATGCTGTAATTATTGCATATGGTTTACATGGGAAAAAAATCTTTTAGAGGCATGTTACGGCTTACTTTATTTTACACACTTAGAGCCAGTGCGTACTTTAGGGAGCTTCTTAATGAGACAGAGTAGTAATTCACAGTGGGTTTCACAGTGGGGACTTGTGTTCGCCCCGTAAATCACCTCTATTCCTGAGAGAGCCACACAGGAAACGGCTCTGTGATACAGAAAGCCTCCATCCACTCCTCTTATGAGAGGAAGTCAAAACAAACAAGAGGTCAGAGATTTGAACCTGTCATTTGCAGGGCAGGATTAGTCTTAATAAGGTACGAGAGGTGCTCTCTGCCCCGTCTGTGACCTGCCCATGGGGCAGCCGGCACTAGAAGTATAAACAAATAGGCATCAAAGTGTCGCAAGTTCGTGTCTCTATTACAGCTGATCTAAACCTGTGAGTGAGAGAACACGCTTGAGGCGAGAGCAAAACACACACTGTTCTTATTCTCCTTGACGCTCTTGCTCTTGTTCGCCCCTCGTAAATTTGATCCAGGAGGTTGACGGGGAGCTGTAATAAAGACGGAGTGAATGTTTGCATGTGCCTTGTATAGACATGAATTACTACAACACTCATGATGTGAGTTTCCTTCAATATCTCACCCAAACAGCCCCTGAATCCTGGAACAATGTTCAATGGGCAGTCAGTTTTTTTAAAATAACTTTAGTAAAAAGCCCTATTGAGATCTATAATGAAACAGTTTTACTAAGAGCTGATGGAAACTTGATACTGAGGTATCATATTCTACATTTTTTGCAGCATTTTTATATCCTCAAATTTAAGAATGAGTATTAGTATTTTATATTATAAAAAGCATTAGTAAAGATTTCATCAAAAACAAATTAAACATTTTCCATTGATATTATAAATAATATTTTAGACGTTTGGAATTCCCTAAAACATCTTTAGACTTTTATAATGATATGCAAATGGCCTCCATTACCATTCAAATGTTTGGAATTAGTGAAGAAGTTAACATTTTTATTCAGCAATGATTTATAAAATTGATCAAAAGCTACAGTAAAAAGCCTTTTTTTCCAATGTATATTTTAAATAAATGCTACTCTTTTGAACTTTCTATTCAACAAAGAACCCTGAAAAATAGATTAAAGTTTCAATAAAATATTAAACAGCACAACTGTTTTCAACATAGATAATATGAAATGTCTCTTGAGCACCAAATCAGCATATCATTATGATTTCTGAAGGATCATGTGACACTGAAGACTGGAGCAATGATGCACTGGAACAATGATACAAAAAAATCAGCCGTGATATAACAGAAAAAATATATATTTTAAAAATATATTAAAATAGAAAAACAAATTCATTTATTAATAATAATTTTTACAATATTATTATTATATTTTACACTATACCTTTTTACTGTACTTTTGATCAAATAAATATAATTACAGAACAGACATCCAGCAAATATTCACAAAATTGTTTGTTTGGGTGTTGATTTCAATTTTCAACAGCATTTCTCAATAAAATTTTACTGAAAAAAGTATCTTCAGTAAAATGTATTATTAGCTTAATTTTATATTTCAGTTTTTGCTTAGTAATTGGCATTGATCATAAAAGTATCATTCATATCTATAAAATGAAGTACTTTTTATATTTGTCTGATGAAGAAACTAAAGATTTATAGTTAGTTTTCCTTTAAGAATAGTGTAAGAACAGAAACTGATTTGTAGACATGTACGTGTTTTACTTCTTGTAATGTTGATTGTTAGAAATGAAACTGAATTTTTTGAGTGTCATCACCGTTTTCCTCTGATCCTAGAACAGACTCCAGGAGACCCTGAACACAAACACCAGATGAGTCATGTTAATCATTTGGGTTGGTTTGCATGTGAATGGTTCCGCCTGTTCTCTTGAGGCGGCCTCCCTTCACAGTAGCTCTGCCTCTGTGTAAACATGGAGGGAAAGCAGCCGGAGAGGGGCGGAACAAATAAACACGGCCTCTAATGAGGAAATCCAAACCAGTGTCATTGCCATACCCACACATGGGCCAAATCCACAAAGGTCCTTATCTGGAAGAAATGTGAAGTTTTGTTACCGTATTCATACAGCTTGTACAGACTCTTTAATGTGCCCAGAAAACTGTTCCCTGTGAGGAAGTCTCCATGGCTGTCCAGGCTTCCCATGCTGATTTTTTTTGGAAGAGTCCCCGGTTGTGACTATAAATTGTAGTAGACCACGAAAGTACTCATTGTTTTCATTCCTTAGCTCTCAAATGGAGTCGCAGCAGGAGTGTTTTGAAGGGGACATTTCATGAAAAACTTGTTGCTTTTTTATGTGAAATCCCCAACAGTTCACAACCCCAGTCCGTACTGAACATTTATTTAAAATAAACAGCAAAAATGAGGCATTCAGATATTGTCATGTCACAGACATGAGCACATTAAAGCAATAGTTCACCAAAAAAAATTTACTTGCTTCATAGAAGGTTCAAGTGGTGTGTGTAAGGAATTGGAAGGAAGCAGAGTACGGCAGTTTCTAAAGCAAGCAGTGCCATCTGCTGTTAAAAACTAAGCTCAGAATCGATGCGAGAGAGAGAGTCGCGATACATTCGGAAAATATCAGAATTGATCCAGAATCATTTCTCGATTCACGATGCATCAATTTATTGTCCCAGCCCTATATGCCGGGCAATAATAAGTCAGCGTTCAGACATAGAACCTGGAAGCGCTGCACTGTCTCTACAATGTAAACAGTGAGAATGACGGAAGAGATGAAATTGTTCAATAAAGTCGCTATTTTTGTTTTGTTTTTGCACACAAAAAGTATTCTCGTCGCTTCATAAAATTAAGGTTGAACCACTGCAGTCACATGGACTATTTTAACGATGTCTTTTAGGTACGATAGTACCTTTCTGGGCCTTGAAGAGGTCATTAAATTGCTGTCTATAGAGGAGTTAGAGAGCTCTCAGATTTCATCAAAGATGAACGAAGGTCTTACAATTTTGGAAAGACATGAGGGTAAGTAATTAATTCATTTTTGGGTGAACTAACCCTTTAAGCGGAGCTGCCAGACTAGCCATTAGCATCAAGTTTTGTTTTGTGTGAAACACAACGTTCCAGGCCTAAAAAATAAAGGTTTTATGATGTAGGAAATCTAACACTTGGTGACAAACAAACAGTTTTATTTAAAAAATAAAACAGGCATGAAATTACCACTATAACCAGTAGAATGCGGCAGATGAGCACTTATTGGCTTCTTATGGAGCCCACACATGACATGCAGGAAAGAAATAGTAGGATAAATCTTGCATGTCATGTGTGGGGCTCCATAGCTTATTAGCCATCTCTCTAATATATTTTTTTCACAAGTTTTGCTTTTTAATTTATATTTAAACATTATGAAGTCGCTATTATAAAATATCAAATCATCAAGAAATCAAAGTCAAAAGTCAAAATCAAACATTTGTACTGTCAAATGTGCATTTAAATGATATAAATGTAATATTATTAGTAACTGCACTTATGAATGCAAAACAATAGTAATTTTATGATTAAATTATCTACAGTGATACCAAATCAGTTGCTGGTGCCACCATCTTAGTAGCCCCGGTGCCACTGCTCTCAAATATTAGTCTGGAGCACTGGAACGTCAAGGTTGCTTTGTTTCTGCTGTGATATGTAATATTACTTTTCCTATGCTTCACAGAACCAAGATATGCTGTTGAACTTAAAAAAACATTCTGCTTTTTAACGCAATAATGAATTCTCAGGTCAAATATAGGCACATAACCCAGTGAGACGCATCTAACAACATGACATAATCTTCCGTTCACCCTAGTTCGACTTCCCCCCACCCCTGCCAGTAGGTGAACTAAACCCCAGTTCTGACAACACCGGAGCTAACATCATCCCCTCAGCCAGTCAAAGTGCTGAAAGAAAAACTTATCTTCCTCTTACATGAAGGATGCTACAAACAGGCCCTGACAGAAACACAACGCTGGGAAGCAGGAGGACATTAAAATGTGATTAGTGCTGATTTCCTGCCATGTCAATGCACGTTACCACAGCTGCGGCGAGACTACATGCATATATATAAAGGCTAATGTTTAATGTATTTGAGGATTGGAGAAGAGTGTCTTAGTCTAGAAAGTGTCTGACCATTTATAAAGCCACAATAACAATTTTTATGTCACAGAGTTTAATTAGGGTGAATTCAGGTTGATTGGGACACTTTCCTAGTCAACTGAATAACAAAAAGTGTCCCAATCAACCTGACGTCAACCGTCACAACACACTTTCCAAAGCAGCCTGAAATGAATACCTGACTGAATTCTTTTTTTTCTATTAATATTAAACTATACTATAACTAATAACTATAACTAATACATCACCATAGTGTGAGATCAGTACAGAGAAGAGGTATAGATGACCTTAGTGTGCTATTGGTCAAGCAACGTTTCATGTCCTCAGGGTCTCTTTAACACACACACAGAGAGAGACAGGAGGGACAGCAGCTGGTCAGTAGATGGGCAGGTGGTGGAAGACTGTGTGTGTGAGTGATAGAGACAGTAAAGGATCAGTGAGCACCGAAGAACAGAGCCGTGGTGTTAAAAATAACTTCTCTTTCTCTCTCAGCCAGCCCAAAAACAGCACTGACCCACAGAGCATTGGAGGAGATGATTCTGATTGGTCCGTTATGGCATTCTGCAGTCAATTATTTTTAATGACTTATGAATAATGACCATTTATTTACTGATTCAGAAAGAGGGTCATTTACAAAAAAGACTTAAATAATAATAAATAACAAATGCAGGAAGAGAGTAATAAAGATGGAGCTTGGGAGAAAAAAGAAAAAGCAGGAGAGTGATGTCCTATTAAGGCAAGTGTCTGATGCCAACCTCAGGGCATGATGGCTAGACCACTGGAAACTCTTATCAGATGACCTGCTATGTTTACAGAAAAAAAGAAATCAGTACTGCCAAGATACTTAGAGAGACAGAATTCCACAAATACCTAATATCAACATGGTGCGAGAGATATAAAAGGATTCTTAGGCTGTGTGTCCACCAAAGGGTTTTCCTAAGGTCAGCATATTTTTTTCAATTGTTCTCAATGGGAGCATTGCATATTTAAATACGTTCACACTTAGCGGCTGCCTTTTTGGACGCTGAGAATTGAAAAATATTCAACTTTTGGTAAAACGCAGCACTCATCACTCTCGCTTTTTACCCAGCAGCCCAATCACAATGGAGGAGGGCTGGGACAAATACCATACAGACAAACCACCACATCCTGCTTGTACAATGGCAACAAGACGACAACAACAAGCACAACAACGGAACAAAATCATTTAAAACAAGAGCCAGAGCAAATACTTAACACTGTATCGACATTATTATATTCAGAAGCATTATCGTGTATATACTGCATCATAGCCACCAAAATGCTGCGTCACCCGAAGCACTCTCAAGAGCCGCAAGACATTTTAAGAAGAGTGCCTGGTGTTTTAGGCTGTCTAAAAACCCTTTTTGGACACATGGCTTTAGTTTACTCTGCACTGGTATTAGAGATGTTTCCAAAGGCAAGCATCACCATCAATAGTGCTCATGCTAAATGTTAGCGATTTGAATAAACTCCTTACACTAGCTTTTTGTCATGGCAATAAAGCACTGTTGAATTTGCATTGCCAGAAAGAGAGAGTGCTCAATGAACTGAAATGCTTTCCCATGACTAGGCGGTCCAAAGTCATGAGCTGTACTTAAAACCCTGCAATTTTCCCTATAAATGCATAAACAGTAAACACTGATGGCCTTTAGCATGACCCAGCATTCCTCTCTCTTGCGTCTATTTGTTATTTGTCAGTCTCGCGAGTGGAAGGGGGTGGACAAAACCGCAAACATCCCCCCAGCCCTTCCGCAAATAGACCACTTACAGTGATGACCATGTTTACTCTACTAGCAGCTATTTTCTTTTCCTGATTTTCTCTTTCCACAAAGACAGACGGGAAAAGCTGCTTCCTGCAGTTCACAAAACTTTTAACATTAAGATCTTTTCAGGATAAAAAGTGGCAATAAAAATAAGAAGTGTTGAGCGTGTAAACAAAGCTTGTTGTTCACTGGTCAGTGAAAATATTTAAAAAATAAATAATGCTCAATATTCATGCTCAGTGTGAACTAGCCCATAATCACTTCCTGCTGTCTAATTGGTTTAAATCCACCTTAGCATTACCCCACCTTTTGTTAAGAGTATTCCAGACAAAGCACACATTTCCCAGACACTTCACTTAAACCAATTACCTACATATCAACAAATAAAAGGTCAAAGATATCAGAGTTGTGCATCAAGGCCTTATCACACACAACAACAGAAAGAGCGGACAAGTGATCAGAGAAACAAGTAATCCTGCTTTAAAAGAGCATGTTGATCTGTGGACACCATCTGCCCTGACATCAGACAGACAGAAAGAGAAGTGTCATGGCTTACTGACCACAAATGGTCAGCTGTCCAGTCGTACTATTAGACAGCCTCATCTCAATCACACTGAGCCTCTCACAAAGAACCGTGTCTCATTTCCTGGAAATGAGGCATCACTTCCTATGAGGAGCAGAACAACTAGCAGTGGTGTACCACTTCCTTCAGGGTTTACTCCACATCCTGTTTAGTGGTTTACAACAGGCCTCAACTTCCTCAACAGGTGCTGTTTTTCTTAAATGCATCTAAAATGACTTTAAAAAATTGAGAAAATACAACAAGAATGAGAACAGCACAGGGATGGAGTTACTGCATCCCAGAACAACAGGATATAGTCACTAGTGCAGCTATGCTATGGGCTACTCAATACATCAATCTGGATAATATCACACCGGGACACAAATTTAGGATAATGTATTTTATTTTTGTAAATTCCATTCTATATGATTAAAAATAATACTACAGGTAATAATACAACAGGATCTGCATTTTCACAGTTAGGGCTATCACAATTTCTTGATTAAATTCAAGTACTCGATTGCAATTCACCCATGTCAAGTAATCAGCAAAATACTGGAAATAACGCATTCCACGGAAGAAGCAATGAACCGCATTATTAGACTATTTTCTAAGGCTGCAAAATATATAAAAACCATTTAAAAACCATACTATAGCATAGTGCTATTGTGAATTCACAAAGGCTGCAATTCAATTAAATAATGCTCTGCAGGTTTAAAATATATGCGCTTTAAATATTTACATGCTTGTAGGTTACATGCCTCTCAGAGTGAACCCATTCACAGCAAATGCTGCTCCACATGAACTGTTATCATTTACATGTGTGGAGCGCATCACAAACTCTATCTCTGCATAAGCTGTGAGTTTCAGATGCTTATAAGTTTCTCTGGTGTGTTTTTATTGCCACCGCCAAAAATCATATTTACTTGATTAATCGTCAAAAATAATCGACTGATTACTCCATTACCAAAATAATCATTAATGACAGCCCTAGTTTAAAGTAAAGTTTTTTTGTTATAAGAGACAATAAAATCAACTTTGTGCATCAAAACCACTCCTTTCCTGGTAAAAAAAAGAACTTTATTTTCAAAGTCAATGAATTTGCAACAGCTAAATGTAACATTTTTTATAAGCCAAACATTTCAGTATCTGAACAACAGTTTAACAATTTATTTAAGCCACAAAATAGACTTCGTTCTATAAAATAAGTGTAATGAACTACTCAAAAAAGCATGTTTTAAAATTAGCCAAAAATCAGTTTTTCACCCCTCACACACATTATCACATCAGTCAAAAAATTCGTCTGGCAGTAGGTTAGGATATTAGAACTAAAAACATGGACAAACTCATGGGCATCAATCACTTCACTGAATACTTGCCGGCTAAGAAATAATTACTTTACGATACATCGGTTTTTAAATCCACATCATTTGAATATCACAACATTGATGTCTGTCAAAAAATAATGTGCACAATAGACGCTAGTATTTACAAGAAGCAGAGGTCTAGTGAGTACACAATATCATTACACTTGCATGATGGGTTTTTTACCAATTAACTAAAATGAATCAGCCTGCTACCTGAGAGAAAGATATCTGGGAGATTGCACCAGACTATGGCTTGTTCATGTGAACCGTGTAAAAAATGAATAATAGTTTGTTTAACTTTCAAATTTCCACATTTAGAGACTTAGACGAAGCCACAGATTCATTATAGCTTGTTTTATTCCTAGTCAAAGAAAATAGAGCAGCCGAGAAAAGCAATTGAATGCAATCCATAAAGATGCTGACTAAGGCGGTTCCAATCATCAACTGATGACAGCTATTGGCAGTTGGCTCTCAGAAACCCCAAGGACCTGGTCAGGAGAGTGCCGTATCTATCCGACCCATCAGGTTATCATCCCAAGAGAGAGGGAAAAGGGATGGACATTCTGATCAATATCTACACAGTCCAAAGGAGTGTCAATAACCGGATTATCACAAACAGACCATGCTAAACCACTATAGAGAAGATCTCAGGATCTCCAGAATGACTGAGGTGTGTTTTGCCAAAGTAATAGAGGCCGACCTCATGATCAGAATGAGCTCCAGGGTGGATTTTCTCTGCCAGCAACTAATTCGAGCAGAAAACATGCACACCTGAATCAATATTAACCCAGATTATACAATAGCTTGGAGCGGAGCTGTGATGGAGAGGTTAATTCCCCATCCAAAACAGCCTTGAGAAGAACCTTACAAGAAGAGACAAACTTCACATACTTAAACTACAATGGCTTCCTCCTGATAGACAGTTACTGTACTTCATAAACTTGAACCTTACTGTTGTTACACTTTAAGAACAGGAAGCTGTGAACTGCCATACAAAGGTCACAGAGTAGTTTACTGCTAACTTCAGTGTCGGCTTCCTGCTAAAAGAGACCGCAGGAATGCGAGGGGGCTTCTCCTGCGGCCTCCAGGATTCTGCAGATGGTGATCAGTGATGTGGTAGAGGATCTGGGGTTGAAATCTTACTCAGAAGCTGCAGTGCTGTTCATTCCTCTGGGAGCTCCTGGAATTCCAGGCAAAGATGGACGATCATGGTGATCCCAAGAGGCTGTGCAGCTGTGCCACACCACGCCCTGAATCAGAAATCTTCCAGCACCATCAAGATCTCACTACACACTTTGGTAATGTTCAGAATGGAACACTAGCATACTGTGTACAGTGCAGTACTGTATAGTTATTACATTTTTACAGAAACTGATTTTGCAAAAAAACATCTGCAGATATCACCTTGGCCAAGTACAACAATCTGAACAAAACCCTTGGTTAACAATACAAAATCAGTCCAGAACATATCAAAGTTATATTTCACTTAAAATATTCAATTGTATTTTGCATAAATTGGACTATTAAGAGGTTTTGCAAAACAGTCATGACTGCCATCACAAAATAAGTCAACTATCTCATTATGCATTTGTGTAAATGAGGCGTTCACACTGACAGCCATTTAAAGCAACAAGAAGTCATTCATTTACAATGAAAGTTAGTGACATGAGTAAATATTGCAGATATTTTTAAAAGTTTAACTTTATTCAAATTAGCAGCAAATTAAAAGCAGTGTTTCCATTGTTGGGCCAAAAGAGAGTGTGCTAGAGCATGCTCCACATTTTTGCTCCACAAATGTGGCCAACCACATTTTTACTGTCACTTCTGGGCTTAATCAAGCCACCTCGGGTCTTCCTTGGGGCCAACAGCCAGGGGTTTTTTGCATAAGTACACATATTATTATGAGAAATATTAGAGACCACTTAAAGAACTTAGGCAAATCATCAGGTTTCATCTGATATAAAGTTATAACGTTATAAAGTTATAATTCTGTATATTTTTCTTCCAAAAATGGATCACTTCGCTTCAGAAGGCCTTTATTAACCCACTGGAGCCGTATGGATAACATTTGATGATGTATGGATGTGCTTTTTTGGGCTTCATAAAAAAAAAGTACCATTCACTCCCATTACAAAGCCTGGAAGAGCCAGGACATTTTTAATATAACTCCAATTGTATTTGGGTGAAAAAAGAAAGTCATAAACACCTAGGATGGCTTGAGGATGAGTTAAAATTATGGGAGTTAAATTATGGGAAAATTTTTGTTTTGGAGTGAACTATCCCTTTAATGCAGTTGTTTTGTGAATTCCTGTGATCATGTTCTCTTTTTATGTTCTGATTTTATTTAGTTTTCAGTCAGCAACCGCCAAGCAGGTGAAATGGTGGGGTTGTGTGACACTGTTCTATGGAGACGTATTAAAGGTGGATTTTAGCGTAGCGCTGCTGTGCTACTACCTCAACAGTGAAAATGCAGCTTGGTCTCATGGGTCAAGGTCCGAGGCTATTGGCCCCACCCATCACGGTGTTAGCCCAGACTCACACTGGCCCGATAGTGGAAAAGCGGCTAATGCACCGACTACTAATGGGAGTTAAGTCACTGGAGCTCATTTGACCAGAGCCGAGACAGACTGCAGATGGCAGTGATGTAGCTGTCAAAGCCTCAGAGGTGACAATGAGGTGTCAAAATCCCAGACACACCACTGGGCTCTTCTAGGAATATGAGTGTTAGATGTCTTTCAAACGCTGGCCAGACTCGCTCATAGCCAGACGCTGAGGGAAGGTGCTGAAAATAACCTGCATTCAGGAGATTGTTGCTGCTGGTCTGGTGGTGTCCACAGGGTTGGTCCCGGGCGTGTCACATACCTGTCTCCATGTGGAATGAGAGTAATGCGGGAGGTGAACTGCTGACCTCCGGTGAACAGGTCGGAGCCGCAGTCACAGAGATCCATGCTGCGCTCAGCTTACACATATGGAGCCCACTTGACTGGAGCCGAACATACAACTATTCACAGTTCTTGTTAAGAAACAGAACGGAGACACTTTAACTACCTAATTTGTTAGTTTCCAAACAACATCACAATAAACTGCTATAGCCACCTGGACATCTAGTCAAAGATCAAATCTGTTTTTAAATTATTAAAGGGCGTATTTCATAGAAAACATCTTCTGAAATAAAAGACTATTGTAACATTTATAAGGCGCCACATGGACAATTTATGGAAAACAAACAGAAAAAATGGTCAGAAGGAAAATTAGAAAACTATTATCATAAACAAGTAAATTATTATTCTATTAGAGCAGAGGAAAGTTTCAGGAAATCTACATGAAAATGTTTAATACAATTTTCTTTGTAAAGTGACTTAAGTAAAATATTATATTCAACAAGAAAAAAAATGTAGGGTATGACAATTTTAACAATTTTATACTTATTAAATTTACTAGATTGTAAAAAGTACTCTCTTTATGTCAGGTGGTTTGAGGGGAGAAGCTGAACAAGTTAAAGGGATTCATGATGTTTGATTGAAAAGGAAAATTATTACAGAAGCATTATTTTATATTTGGAAAAATGTGCACAGATGATTGTGCACAAGAAATAAGGTCAGTTTCGATTTCATGCTGACTTTAAGACTTCCTTTCAGTTGATAAGATATATATTTCACACAACACTCCAAATACTGAACCAAAACACTGAAATTCTTCCTATTAATACAATGAAAACACCAGCGCAGCCATGCGCGTGCATTCACATAAGAGAGATGTAAGGTAATAGGAACAGCTGTCTTGGCCAAAACATGTCACAGTTTATCACTGAACATATGGTGTGAGCTCTGACTACCACTCAAACGCAAACAGCATTAACTGGACAGCAGGAACATGTAGCGCATCAACATAGGCACACTGCTGCAGGTGACAAACATACACTTTATATTCTAACAGTGAAAAACAAGCACCTGAGATATTAAAAACGCTTAGTGAAGAAACTCAAACAATACGTAACAGACTTGCTGAACTGAAAAGCCTCCAGCATGGGGTACAGACTAACAGGAAATTCACAGCCTGGCACACAAATAGGCAACTTCCTGCATTGCCTTTCCGCATAAATGACAACAATGGAAGCCCCGCCCCTTCGTCAAGCCGGTCTACTCAGCACCTTAAGTTTAGCTTTGGGTTTTACTATGGAAGAGGTTATGTAACCATTCATTTCAAGCTTGAGTAAATCTGTCCAAAGCTGGACGATGCACTTAAACTTGGGTAAAAATGGAACTTCATCTATTTTCCTTTCTTGGAAGGGAGTTGTCCACAGTATTGCACCCCTTTTAAATTGTCCAAAACAAATCTCTCACGGCCGGCGTGGTTGAACCTGTAATTACAGTCCTTATTTGAGTTCCCAGAGAGCAAACTGTACGCATGGACTTCTGCTCTGCTCCATAGCAGCAGCCTGCAATTAGTAAGACCAGAATAAATCAATTCCACTGGAGCCACATCTGAGAGGCTGGGCGCCTCCGAGCGTTATCCCTGGAACTGTGCTCCGCGTATATATAACGCAATAGCAACTAGGCAGACAAAGGCAGTACAAAAATTTCCTCTGTGATTGCTGAAATCCGAACAATTTGGTCACTTCCTGTGTTCCCAAAAGAATCCACATTCCCACAGACCAGCACATAGAGATTATTTCCATGCAAATTTCACAGTGTTGTGCAGTAGAAACAAAAAAAAGAGAGAAAGACCAGCAAAACCAGCCCAAATCTGTGAGTGGAATGGTCTCACCTGTGAACATAGTGCAGCTGATGTACAGAATCGATCGCCAGAACCATCTCCGCCAGGTAGAATCGGGCCATCTCCTCTGGTAAACGGTCCTCAAACTTGCTGAGAAGAGTCAAGAGGTCACCGCCCACGTAATAATCCATCACCAGGTACTGCAGAAGACAGACATAAAAACTTACATACACCAGATACAACAGAAATGCGCAGATCGATACAACAAACAAACGATTGATAGATAGAACGATAGAAAGAACGACAGAACAGCAGAACAATAGATATACCTACAGACGGACAGATGGATGATTGGATACAATGACAGACAGGTAATTAGAATGATAGATAGAACAACAGAGAGATACTTGATAGATATACAATAGGACAATACAATAGGAGTAACAATAGAATGGATGGATCGCTGGATGGATGGAATGATGGCTACAACGATAGACATAATTAGAACAATAGATAGAAAAACAGAGAGATTAACAGATTGATAGATGTAACAATAGGATGGACGGATGGGACAAATGTAGGAATATTCAATTTTGTACTATTATGGTTTGGTGGTCGAGACAACCTGTATGACCACATTCACCATTTAGACCTTTAGAATAAACTGTTTGCTTGCTGGGAAAAACCGCATGCATTAAAACATGCCCATTATTTTCCTGATGGAACTGGCTTGGCTTACTGGGATTCTCACAGTAATTACCCACATGGGAAGTGGCCAAAGGTGCGGTTCTCTCCTGTCCAGCATCTCTGAGGTCTGTCTGCACTCATGAAGCAGACTTGAGAACGTTTAGAGACTACTGGGATTGACTAATCAAGTCTGACATAATCAAAGCTCCTGTTAATGTGGAGTCAGGGGCATAGAGGACAGAAGCCTACCAGGAAGTTGTCATCCTGAAAGGCATAGTGCAGCGTGGTGATCCACTGACTGTCCCCATTCACCAGCACATCCCGTTCCTCCCGGAAACATGCTGTCTGGTGTAAAAAAGACAAACAGGTGATTACATTAAGTTAATCTTTAAAAATGTAATTTTCCAAACCACACCAATTGATTTTGCGATAGAAAGATTTAATTGTGTACCTCTGCTCTTTTCAGCATCTCCCACTTGTTGAGGATCTTCATGGCAAACACCTTGTCTGAACTCTTCACCTTTACAACTGCTACCTGTAACACCGGAAAACACAGAGATCTGACACGCGGCTCCTCCATTAAGAAAGCAAGAGGGGATTTGTAGAGGTCCTGATAAGATGATAAGCCGCTTTATGTTGCTTTTGTTCCATCTAGATTACCAGATCACACATGGAAGTGGTTGGTTATCAGTGACAGCCGAGTGTAAACCTTGTGTTACAGGCCAGGTCAGGTTACTAAGGGTGTACACATATACACACACTGACGCTACCATGAAATCATGATATAACTCATTCTGAGGAAAGAAAGCATTCTTCACAAAGCAGCACACTCAGGACTCAACAAGTATAGACAGTCAGCTGACAGCAATTCGATCTCAGTGTCAATTTCACTGACAGCCAAAATCCAATTTTAATAACTCAAACGTTGAACTCCAAAATATGAGTTTGAAATCTGACTCGAGCAACACTTTTATATAGTAGTAACACACACGTACATTTATAATGTCCTATAACTAATATATATATATATATATATATATATATAAATTTATTTTTTTTTTTTATTTATTTTTTTTTTTTTTTAAATTTTATAAAATAATAACAACATTAGGTTTCGGTGGGAAAAATCCAAATAATAGGGAACATTGGTCCAAACACATTCCCTTAAACAGCACATAATGATGTTTGAGCAATAAAATGATGTTTGGTCCACACATTTAAGTGTGAGCATCATGGGAAAAGGAAATGGAATGGACATATATTTGTCTTGAACTCAAGGTGTCCAAGTGAAACAACGGTGTGATTCACTCCCTGCGATTAAATAAGCCAAAACAAGCACGCATTGAGTGGCCTGCACATTCTAGAATGAGCCAGGATACAAGCATTATTCCAAAGAGAAATCATGCTCTTCACTCTTCCATACATCTGACAGGGATTTAAAATAAACCCAATCCCAAAAGCACAGACCTTAAAATTTAGATTATGACTGCTAAGAAAGATCTGCTAAAACATCAGGCAAGTATCAGATCGAAAGGACCCAGAGACTGGAAAGTGACTTTTAAAATAGCGTTCAGAATGCTGCCTGGCATTATGCCCTCAAAACACACAGCCTTACATGGGCCAAACTCCCACAATGCAGCCTTTGAAATATAGTTATGGAAATCTAATTATTACTCAAATACGGCATTTAACTTTTGTCATAACTTTGTCAACAGTACAAGATATGTGTGGGTGGCAAGAGCGAGTAATGCAAATAAAAAAGGCAATGAAAACCAGGGGGAAAAAAATCTAACAGCAAGAACATTTGTTCTTTACTCCGATTCACTGGTGGCCTGAACACAGATCATTGAGTTTTTGTCACCTTTAACTTTGATCCTCTACAAATACCATTGCTGAAGTGGTTCAAATTAACCTAATTTATCACAAATTAACCATCTTTGCTTTACAGTAGGGATGCACTGAAATAAAAGTTCTGAGCCAAAACTAAAAATTCAAGATGGACTTGGCCGAAAAGCAAAACCAAATATAAATAATAAATTAATAATCAATTAATTAATCAAACTTATTTAATAATAAACACTCAAATAGTTAAAACAGAGTTGAACAAATATTTAAACTGCACATAAGGCAATTTTTATATCAACTTTTTAATAACAAAATTGTTTCTACTCCAATTTGTTGGTGAAATTTAAACATTTAAATGACAATAAACTGTAATAACTTGTTTTCATGACAGATTTATTCAATAATACATTAAATAATGAAGACATCACAGTGTACTAACTGGTTAAGTAAAAAATATAATGAATGTGTAATACAGTGGACACATTTAGCATAATGATCTTCTCCAGTTTTTTTTTTTTGTTGTAGCTAACTAATGAGTTAGTGGATACTAAATTGATTTCTGGAAGTAAATGTAATGGTAAATGACACTGAATAGCCTATAAGCTGCTTTATTTACAACTTCCCTCAGCTGAAACGCTGATCGAGCGATTACATGAGAAAGGATTCATTTCGATAAGTTGTGATGTATCTTTCAACATACCTACTGGTGTTCACCCATGTTTATTTTGTGCTGTAACTAATAGTAAAAAGGAGATGAGATGATCGGCTCATGTGTGCTTGATCTGTGCTGCTGCTTGAACTGAGGCGGCTAAAACAATCTGTCATGCCATATTAAAGAGTGCCAAAACGACATTTATTGTTTGAATTTCGTAAAAAAATCGGCAGAATTTTAAAGTTGAGACTTTACTTCATAATAAAAAGCACAAAGCTTTCCGTGATTATTGGATGGCAGGAGCACTACAAATATTTCGTGATTTTTGTTCTCGCATCAACAGAAAACAGCACTTATTTGCACTTATTTTTGTTGGCAAATGAGAATGATTTGCGTGCTGTTTCACCACGGGGTTTGCAGATGATGTTCACGTCGCGTAATTACGTCACTTCATAAGGTTCCCATGGCAATAGGGGGAAAATAATGGCGCTTTACTTGTGTGAAGTAAACGCAACATTTTTCAAATTTCTGCTAAGATATATGTGACTTTTTTGCAACGAAAATACAAGGATTATGAAATCTGCTAGCCCCGCATTTCTTTGGCTGATTATGCATTAAATCAGGCGATCGCATAATCACGTTTTTCTGGAGGCACTGGTAGTAGCTTATCCACATTGTGTGCTCAAAATAGATGCTGAACAGTCAAAATGTGCCACTGGAGGAGCACTAACTAAACGCGTCTTTCTGTGACTGATTTCAGCCCTATAAAACCTTCAGCCAGAAGGTACTTAGGGTATTTCTGAAATGGAATTTTAACTTTTAAACTTTAAACTAGATAGAAGTGCATGCACACCAGTGTCACAGCTACGAAATTGATACATCTAAAATCAGTACACATAAATGATTAAATTAATGTCAATCATCAAATAAGCATTGATCAGAGAAGAGTCAGCGATGTTATGAGAGATTTTGGCAGTGCGCTCCAGCCTGGCTCCTGTCAGTGTCTAAGAAACCAGGATCAGGGAGGCACGGGGCCGTGGGGGTGACAGGTCAACCTTAACACAGAGACGACCCTTTGACAACTACAAAGACCTCCGTTCAGAGACCATGACAATTATCAGCATCTGCTCAGTGTACTCTCATATTGCAGATGGTGACTGTGTCATGGTCTTTGAACAGAACTCCAAACATAAAATATCCAAGAATGAAAATAGGTTGATTCTGGCTGCTAAACTGTTAGCTTGTGTTAAACTCTTTCACTTTTTCATGGGGTATAAAACCGTACTTTACTCAGTTTATGACACGTAAAATAACTTGGCATATCTTTGGGTCATGAAAAAATTCTTTGCCCAAGAAACAACGTCACCAACAAGGGTCTTAAAGTAACACATTTAACAAAATTCAAAACAAACGTGCCTGTGGTCTGTAGTCCGAAAGTCAGGGACTCTTATAAGCTGGTTCTTATAATAAATCAAGTCAAAAAGTGTCACAGCTATGAAACTGTAATCTGTTTGAGAGCCGAACTGAATTAACATCTATCTGAAATAACATATACAGTCACGAAAGAGTTAAAAGTCTTTTATTTAAATAATATTTATAAAACAGTATTGTTTAGTATGTGGTTTAGAACTTTCCAGTATTTTCACCAGTGAACTACATACTCTGTACTCAAGTGTGCAAATTCGAATGCAGCAAATCAGTCATTTAAGAGCCTGAGAAGAGTTTAAAATGTATTATTATTTAACAATTAGGTTTATTTAGCACGCACAGATCTGGCCAAGTCTGACATTATATTTTTTTACAAAACATACTATGATTTGGGATAAACTATCGTTTATACGAGTGGTTGTCAACTGGTTGTGTGTCAGGTCTTAGACTTAACATCAGACATCAAATGGCAATCCATCGTAATACCAAATTTCACATTTATTTCACAAAACTAAATAAAACAGTCCTTAAAATTAAATATTTATTAATTTATTAATAAAAAAAAACCTTATCAGAACCTTTTTGTGGTTCCAAACCATGACTTGAGAGCCATTGCTATTATGTTATGGATAGTATAGGAATTCAGATACAGTCTCAACACAAGACAGATTCTTACCTCACCGAAAGCTCCTCGACCAATGACCTTCAGTATCTCGAAGTCCTCTTTGTGCAATCGCATCTGTTTCACTTTAGAGGTAAACGGTTTGGCTGGGGAGAGAGAGAAGACAGCATGGAGTTATTGTTGAAGACGTTCAAATCCATCACTTCACTATGATGTGCCATAAAGACCCGATCTTCTTGAAGGGATTTGTAGCAGTTTCAGTTACTGCACATTTACACAAGTCAAAAGTTCAGAGGCATCTCTGAGCAGGTGTGAAAGACAGATTGATGGTGTGCCACAGTAAAGTTTTTCTCGCAACGAACTGAGCTAAAAAAATTAATTGGCCACTGTGACTTTTTTTCCTCAAATAATTATTTCATGTTCATTTATTTATTTATTTGGCAAGTAGCAGGACAGTGTACAGTCATCAGGTCATTATGAAAAAATTAACTCGCTCAGGGTGATATGAGACCCTGATTATTTTGTGATAATGTATTTTAATTTCCCGTGAGACCCAATTAGAACTTACAAAGAAAGCTAGTCATGCAAGTTTGTGTTTTATTAAGACTGAAATTGCAGAAATTGCCATTAATCCTAAGCATCAAGTATGGGGCCAATGTACAATGACTAACATTATAGACAATGGTTTCTGTTTTCAAGCATTCTGCAATGAGAATCAATTATCACTTTCATATCATTTTATGGAGCACACAAAATATGATTTACTGTGTGGTTGAGAGGATGCACAAAGCGTTCCTTTTAAAAGCTGTGAAGAGGATGCACTCAACTCAATTGGCCAAGGGCAATTAACACTTTTGAATTTGATGCATTCAAGCCCAAGTATTAAGAGCTGTTAAAATGGGTTAAATCAACACTGGTTCTTCTTAATTTCATTGTTTTTCTTAACCTTAGTAACTAGTCTATGCATCACTAGAATTTCATAAGGAATTGGTGTGCACTTTTTTGACTTGGACCAAAGCAATCACCTAGCAATCATCCAGAACATCTCACAATACCCTAGCAACCACTCAGAACCACCCAAAACACCTTTGCATTGCGGCAGCAGGTTTTGCATGGACAAACCACTCACATTTTTCCATAAATATTCTCAAACTGTGACAGGGAAACTATAAATGATAATTTATGATAAACTGTGGAAAGGCTACTGCTTTCTATTGAAAACCTGCGACGAAACAGCTGCCTCCCCCTTATTACCATCGCCACCCTTCGACAGGTTCTCAATTGGAGTGGGTGTTAGAGAGAGGAGGGGACACAACCAGCACTGGCGAACCCGTTTGCCAATGCAGGGACACACGCGTCACCACCGTAAGGCTGAGGATGTCCGGGCCCCCTTGCCCCTCAAGTGCTGCGGCCCTTGCCGCTGAAGAACCCACCGCCTCTCACACCCCGGACCAAAGAAGCGTGTGCGACATACGGGACCCCACACCCTTAATCTGGACCAACCCATCTGAGCACTACCTTCCCCTGCAAGTGCCCCAGCAGAATGAGGACACCAGACCTACTGTTTTATCTCCATGGACATTTTATGTTTATTTTTATGTAAATAAACACCTCTTCGAGGCCTGACGCCACACCCACTGTGTATGTCATTGCTCCTCCCAACACAAACCATACAGCTACAACACTGTGCGTGGCTTATGAATGAACTCTGTATTGGTCAATGAAAGTCACATTGAGCTCAAGACTGCTAGCACTACAGATCAGACACAAAGACAGATCTCTTTTCGCTTGGACTGCATTAAATCCTGTCTCTTATACAGACAATGAGCTTTGTTCTGTTCAGTTAACCCTGCATAATAAAAAAAACTGATGTAGTTAGCTGAAACCAAATACTGAAAGAGTTCTGATATAAGCACACTTGGTTTTTAAAGAAACAGTTGTCCCTAAAATGGAAAAATATTATAACTATTGTACACTATTTCTGTTATTTCAAGTTATACCGAACTTTTATTTTGAGAGGGTCGCCAAGACCTTTGATTTCCTGTGTATATGATACGAGAAATGTCCATAATTTTATCAAATTAATCGGTGAAAAGTTCATAAAGTGACTCTAAGAGCAGCTCTGCAGATGAAGTGTTCATGTAGGCTATGAGTGAGACAGCACACACTGAAATCATCGCGAGCGTCACGCGTGCTTCAGTATTTGTAGTAGTAGACGAAACTGCAGCGTTCAGTCATAGAGACTTCGGATTTCAATATTAGACTTTTTTGGCTTTAATATTAACACTGGTCCGTATTGATATCTGATTCATTGTACAGCCCTACTTTTGATATATTCATCCAAAAATTGCCAAATTCTGTGGCATTCCGCTTTATACAAGTTCTTGTGACTGGATTCCATGATTTCATCCGTGTTTTCTGCGTCACAGAAAGCATATGGCTCTACATGGTATTTGTAGTATTAAAGAGGTTCAGGTTCGGTTCAGCTTCAGTTTATGTTTGCTGATCAATGTTTATATGTGAGTAAAAGCCTAAATTAAATCTGTTCCATCATAAAAAGTAAAAATTTGGACTAAATCACTCAATTCATATGGATTAATTTTCTGATCTCTTTATGAACTTTTTTAAGTGTCAAAGCTGTCTATTGAGGGACATAAAGCTGTCAGATTTCATCAAAAAGATCTTTATTTGCATTCCAAAGATGAACAAAAGTCTTATAGGCTTAAATCGACATAAGGGTGAGTAATTAATGAGAGAATGTTAATTTTTGGGTGAACAAACCGTTTAAGAGGTTATCCAATCATAACAGTGGCCATCTACATAAAGAAGTTTTGTCTTAAAGCAGCTTGTTTTAATTCTATGGATGTTAGAGAAGCTGGAAAATGGTCAAGTAAATTTCACTCAAAGTGCTTTGCTTATATTCCCAACAGAAATCCTTCACTAATGGGGCTGGCCTCACTTCTATGGAAACAACAAAAATAAGATAAGAAAATATGGTAAATCTGACCTCTCTCGTCAAACACGCAAATCCAGATTCCACGTCCCTGTTGAAATCACCTGACTAGGATGTGTTTTTACTGTCATGGCTTTGGCAAGAGTTTATAATTTCTCTACTAATGCACTGTTAAATGGCAGAAAGCAACAACAGTTTAGCCTAGTGGTTGGTTATTGGTTTAACCTCACAAGATCTGATCAAAGAATTATCACCAGAATGCATTTGAGTAAGTTATTTAACATTAAATCCTAATTGCAATGCAACAATTTACTAGTGACAATTACAGTGAAAAAGTTCTACAATGGGGCAAAATTAAAGCCATTCAGGATGTTTTTGATGTTTAATATGGATTTGGATCAATGCGATTTCACTGGAATTACAGAGTAAATCTTAATAGAAACTGAAACCGAGCATCAATCAAAATGTTTAATTTGTCATCGCTTGTTGCTCTAGCTGGTTAAGAATAGTGTCAGTTTTCAACAGCCAATGCTGATTTCCAGAGAACAGGATAGCAAATGCTGAGATATATGTATATAGTCAGTTCTTGGCAAAATTCTATATCAATAGACAGTTTTTGCATGTTGCATCCATTGCTGAGAAGAGTCTGCTGTCATCATACAGTTTGAAGGCAGGTTCTAGAGGCGAAATCACTGATGCCCCATGGGGTTTGTTTTGACACATGAGACTGCATGCTGCATAGAGCGGGACACTTCAGATTGTCCCGCTCATTGTCGAATTTAAAGCATTGACAATGTATGTAAACTGTATGTATATAATACACTACCATACATGTTTTCATATTATAAAGTAGTTAATCAATTTGTTGACTAGATGCTGCATTAGTGAAGAAAGAACAGCAGCGTGTTTGCCGTTAAGGCTGAGAGGACGGCAACATTAGTAGTACCTCAAGCGGTTAAAACAATGTGACAAAAACACACACAACTCCAACCTAAATGCCACGATCGTTACCATCTATTTTATGGAATAAAATTGGTACAAATTAGTCCATTTGTAACATTAACTAAAGGTTAATAAATACTGTTCATTTGTTAATTTCTAATACATTTTTAACTTTTAAAGCTGAATCTCTTAATATTAGTTAAAGCACTATGAACTAACATGAATGATCAGGTATAATTAATATTTTTATTTAAAAAGTACAGTATATTTTCATGTTTTTTTTTTTACTTTTGTATTGAGGTTTAGCATTATTTTAAGTGTTATGTTTGCTTTCATTCAGTATCCATTTTAAAAACTATCGGTTGATTACTTGGTTATCAGCCAGCACGTGAGTCCAACCTAGTTAGTTCACTATCGCTATTGGTAAAATCAGTCAACCTCTAATATTTATTTAAAAAATGTCACCAAAAGTTATCAGATTTATCAGTCCATGCCAAAAATCTGCAGAATATCAAGCATTATATTGGTATATCAACACACAACTTCTTAACATGGAAGATGTATAGCATGAGATATATAATTTCTTGCCTCACACAGTGAATACAACTCAAGGCCACACATTTCAAGCTGCAAAGGACAAGTTTCACTAGCCAAAATGTCAGGTGACCGATTTGTTGATATGAAATATACACACACAGCTTTGTGGGATATGAGAGAGATTCCATGTAAACATAAACAATGCTGTGAATATCAAATGTTACCACTGTGTCAAGAATCCTTTTTACAGGGCATTAGAAACAGATGGAAAACAGACCACCTGGAACTGCCTCAACTCATCAACCAGGGAAAGTGTATGAAGTCTATTTATGAAGGACAGTTTAAAGGTCAAGCCTTCCAAAGAAGAACCTACACTGTTTCCAAAGTGTTCAAAACAACTGGAGCATGCTTGGGTCGGTGTTCTTTAAAGATCTGAATGCAGAAAGCTCATTGTGTATATATCACTGTCACAGTCTCCAGCGTAAGGGGACAAAGCTGCAAATCAAATGAACCACACCATCTATCTCCTGCAATACCCAAGAGACCAGCATTAGAAGACCATATAAAGGCAAAGACACTGGCAGGATCATTAAAACACGATTTCCAAAGAGGGAAAGAAGCGCTTAAAGCCAGACTGCAGAAAGACTCACAGATATACTTGTGAGCGCGTGCCGTGTTCAAACCTGCTCTGCTAGACTCCAACATCAAGAGCATTTTCGCTATGAAATGTCTCCATAGTACAAACACTGGGCCGAGAATAAATTGTCAGCTTTCGTTTAATGTCAAAGGGTTATTTCATACACTATAATGGAAACAAAAACTATTAATTTCAGACCATCAGATCATCATTTAAAATTAAATAATTAAGGTACGATAATTTAAGAACTTAATCTGTAAAAATCTGACATTTTTAAAGTCGAAAGACCCTGCAAATGGTCATATAATGTGTAATGCAACCTTAAAATCAGAAGAATTAAGGGTGTTCATCTTTTACTATTGTGATTAATCTCAAATACACAAAACCATAACATTCCGTGTCAAGAAAGACAAAAACAACATGATCTGCAAACATAAGCTAGTCTGATACTTTGTGGATCAGTCATGTTATTAAACTTGGATGGATTTTAAAACCATAAAAAACAACTGATAATGTTTACGCATTGGCCCTTGATTTCATATGTGAGAAAGCCAATAACAATGGAGGAACAAGTCTGGTCCTAAACCCAATCCGTTCAGGACAGACAACAAGATTATAACCATTCCTCAAAATCATATTGGTCTTGCCAATCACAGCAACTAAACAAGTGTTGACTTGCCAGATACAAATAAGGACTAAATATAAAGGAAAAGCTTGTGATGAGGAGGATTCAACCTTTGAATATGTGAAACCTCCCAAAGTTAATACAAACCTAATCCCAAAATATGAGACCGGTTATACCTGACAGCAAACCCAACCTACATAAATAAACTTAAGACGGTAAGAAAGCTAGAACACTGGTAAAGGAGATGAGAAGATGTTGGGGTTGTGACAGGACAGTCACATAAAACCGCCTGGGTTGTCAATTTAAACCAGCTGTCCGGGGGAACTCACTATACAAGGGGACTTCTTCAAATACCAGAGGGTAGTTGTTAGTCACTGTCCACCGAGTCAGCCTTTTCTTTCAAACAGCTGGGCCTGAACAGCATCTGTGACTTGCACATTCCTACATTTGCCTTAAAATAAAAGTTTTCAGATGGTCTTTCAGATCAAGCACAGAAAGAGCATGAAATTGGCTCACTAATTACTAATTATTCAATGAATGCATTTAAAAGGACAAAGAAATGCTAACTGTCAAAAATTGGCAAATTATAAAAACTGTTTTGAAGGTTAACATACACATCAATGAACAGAAAATGCAAAAAGAAAACTGTTTTAATATCAAAATGTCAAAGGCATGCACAGAACACAAGTTGGAAAGCAAGCAAATCTACCTCTGCTGATCAGATTTTGCTTAAGCAAGGTTGTCCATGAAAACAGACTCAATTTGCCACACTATTTTTTTTAAAGATGCATGACATGTGAACAGTACACCATGTGAATATGCCTAAATAATTAGGTTTAAAAAAAATCATTAAACTCCTGATAAGAGTAGATATAGGACGCATGCAATATCAATCCATACTTTTTCTAACTCAAACAGTGTGTTATGTATCTATCATAATATGTAGTGTGTTTACCTATTATACATTGTACTTTGATGCTGGATTTCACTTCACATAAAGATTCTTTGATAATACTTTATTCTGCAGTGTCACTGTTACATGTTACATGCAGTTACTGTAGTAATAACTATAAAATATGCATAATTACATGCAATTAACCCTAATCCAAACCCTAAACCTAAAGTAAGTACATGGAATTAATTATTACTAAGTACTTAAATGTATAATTACACTATAATACTGACAACTTAAAATAAAGTGTAACCGATTTTTTTCTACATATTCAGTAGTGGCCAAAAGTAATGTCTGGGGGAGATATTTGTTTTTAATGGCCTTACAAGTTCGATTACACCATGAAAATATGACGAAAATGCTTTATATTTTTGTAAAACATTTTATTTATATATCCTGTCATTATCATTTTCCTCATGGGAATAACTTTTGTAGGGTTTGAATCTACAACCTTACAGTTATCGGTCCAGACTACACTACACAACCCCAACAGAAACATTTCAACATGAATGCATCAATGCATTTCTCCTCTAGACTTTATAAATCAAACCATGACATCAATTATGATGGATGTTACATGTACCATCTCTAAAACTGTCAACTGTCAGATAAAAATGAAAGCATCCGATCTAAAGCATGTGGTCATCACAGGACCCTGCGATAACACAAATCTGGCTGATGATCTGGGCACGAGTTCAGTCTTGTCCTGGCATCGTCTTCAACCAACCTGTGGCTTAAAGGGATGTAAGGATCATTTTCGCCTAATGCAACGGAGAGAGCTGTTTACAGCTTTTTAAAATGCTGAACTGAAGTTTTAAAACTACAGGATAAATCAATTACCAGAAGAGCCTATACATTCCTTTCATTACAGCAACACAGCAGTAGCCAAGCCTTAAAGAGTATATGCAAAAAAATCGGAAAGTATCTAAGCATCAATGATTTTGCGAGAGGAGAAATGAATCGAAATGAATCCAAGTGTCTTACATTAGTCTAAAATATAGCATATGCTCAGTTTAAGAGGTCTACAAGCGCATAGATTCACAATTGTTTTCTGTTCCCTACCAATGCGATCTTTCTTTTGTATTATTGTGTGATAGTGTGCGTTTATTATTCTCTACCGCACTTGTTCGGTCTATACTGCATGCATCATGCCTTCTGTTTCCATGGAAGGAATGTTTACAATTCAGGTCATTCAGGGTAGCTGCAAGTCACGCCACAAAATAAACAAACAAATGGCACACTATGTTCATTCACGGTGGAATGTGATGTAGCGCTCCAGACATTTCCTGCTCAACTTAAACATGTAACAAGTTTAAAGTCATATTCATTAGTTAAGCTGGGTCATGAGGCCCCTGATTAAACATACTCAAACAATACACTGCTTCTCCCATTACACTGTATATGATTAGCTACATTTTAGCCACATGACTGGCCACTTAAATCTTCCCAGTCTATGTGAATTCAGTGAATCTATTTTCAACTTTACCACCACAAAAGTCCATGTCATATTCCATGCTTGGAGAAATGCTTTGTATAACACAAAAGAGGGAGATTTCATATTTCATACGTCAGCAGTGTTATTCATAAAGAGAATGACACGGTATGGCCCAGGGGACTTTTTCTACCTTATTCATGCACAATCCCACCAGCTATAGTCTTTCCTATAGGGAACCAGTTTGATCAATCATTGTGACAGTGAATAGCACATCCTTCAGTGTCAGAACACTTTGCCACAAGCAGAATTAGATTTCTTTCAAAACTTTTCAGCTAGCCCTTTAAGACATTTAATAGCACACGTATGTTTAAATAGAAATCGTTTGTGACAATGTTTAATCAACGTCCAATAACTTTTATTCCTTTGCTGAGGTTAATTTCAATCCATGCCCCATGATATACTGCTCAGCATGCTGGTATGATGGCTCAGAATTTAACAGCATGTTGCGACTTGACTTTTCCAGGGCTGTACACACACACACACACACACACACCTATGATTCAGTGCTGCCAAATGTGGCTTAAAGACATTTGTTGAATGAATTTCAGTGAAATATCCTTCTTTATGAGTACTTTAAAATCCAAACATCTACTGAACTTAGGCTTGTATTATTTAATCAATAAATGTAATGAGTTAAGATGCTTTAAACAAAATGTATGGGTTTAAGTGGGCTTGAAGATGAAATGCATTTATTTAAAAGTGGTCTGGGCATGAAAAGCATTGATTTTAAGTATAAATGTCTTAAAGCACCATACTCACCCCATTCCAAAAACTCAGCAATGTTCTTCTCTCTTCTGAGTGGGGAATTGATGCACTCATCATAAAGGGAGATGAGAACATCCAGAAGAGTTTCCATACTAAAACACTGTCCATTAGACTGAACAGGACCATCCAGGATCAGTTTTTCCAGCTTTTTCAAACGCACTTCTCCAGACATGGTTCAAAACGAGTGTTAGTCCAAAATACAATGTAGTGTAGTGTTATTAAAATCGATGCAGATACTCTTTGGATGAGATCTGTAAATAGCTATAAAAATAACCCACCCATCATCACAGTAAAATGCAGTTACAAAACTGCAGTAAACTCAAAACTAATTTTAATTTCACATACAAATAAAACTTGTCACTACATCTTTTAATACACTCAGTGGAAAATAACCAAACCAGCAAATGAGATAGGAAAAGACAATTTAAGCATTTATCAGAAAAATCCTTCCCCTTCTGTGTAAAACAGTAATTTATATCTTGCTTTTAAAATATTTAATTTAGATATCTAAGTGCCTTTTCTGCAGCTACTCAAGCTAACCAGCTAACAACATTCTCGCGACACAATGTCTCTTAACTGTTTTTTTTCTCTCATATAAATACAAAAATCGTGTATTAATATTAACAAATACTCGTGTCAAACCATGTCAAGTATATAAACTTTAGAATATCCCCAGTTTGTTCAACTTTAACGGGTTAAAATAACTGATGCTAATGATCCGGCTAATAAAGACGTTTGGCTAGTAGGCTAACAGATTTTAGCTCGTCCTCAAAGAGAATTCTTCTCGAAACCAACAAAAATAACATGACACGCCCCCCAAATGTGATATTTAGGCATTACGTGTGTGGAAAAGATTGATAAATTGTGTTTATATCCGCAAAAAAGTGAGTTTAGCGAAGTTCTCCAAAGGCACCGATTGAGTGTCACTTAAGTTTTCCTCAGCCCTTTTCCCATGAATATTTCCTCAAAAAGTAAGTCCTGCCAGGGGGATGAAGTCCGTCAGATGATGATGATGGTGATGGGGTGAAGATGAGGATGGTGGTGGTGGTGGTGTGGATGCGGGGTGACGGGGTGATTCTCTCTCATCTGCCCGCCGCCGCTGAGTGTGTTTCAGGAATGATGAGGAGAAACATGGCGATTCTCTCTCTCTCTCTCTCTCTCTCTCTCTCTCTCTCTCTCTCCTTCTCTCTCTCTCTCTCTCTCTCTCACACACACACTCTCTCTCACACACACACACACACGTTGTGTTTTCATTTTTTATGGGGACATTCCATAGGAGTAATGGTATTTATACTGTGCAAACTGTATATTCTGTCCCCCTACACTACCCCTACCCCTAAACCTACCCATCACAGAAAAGGTTCTGCTATTTTAGATTTTCAAAAAGATAATTCTGCATGATTTATAAGCTTGTTTCCTCATGGGGACCAAAAAATGTCCCCACAAGATCAAAATTTACTAGTATTTCTGTACCTGTGGGGACATTTGGTCCCCATAACGTAGGGAATACCCACACACACACACACACACACACACACACACACATTGTCATGCACATTCAGATACACAGACACACATCAAAATAAACATACATATCCTACATGCACATACACATATATAAAGGCATTTACATAAACATACAGTAGCCAACAGACAAGGACACATTCACATATATAGACCACACATACATAGATAAAGAATACATACAAACTCTCAGACACTCTAAAGAAATACTATATAAATAAATATGAATACACTTGCATATACATAAATAAACACACATGCATTTACAAACACTGACAGATGGACACACTTTCACAATACCTAAAATATAGACACAAATATAAACAAGTGTACATAAACAAAAACATAAATATGCATGCATAAATACACAAGTATACAGAATAAATACACATGTCTATAACAGCTGATTCGCTTAACCAGAGAATTTAGTGTTGGGAGTGGGCTGGTTTGGAGGGGGTGGGGCAGGATGGGGTCACAAGTGTTCAAACTTTTATCTTTTATGATTGTATCAAATATGCTTGTACAGATTATTTACTGTAGTTTAGTTGTTGAAGTAGTTGAATTAGTTACTTTATCAATTACTTTAGCTAATTACTTAAATAATTTATATTAGGGTTAGTGTTATTTATATCAGCTATAATCAGCGTTGGGGTAAGATCTGATCTCAAATCAGTGTTGGATGATCGATTGGATGTCCATCAGTTAAAGGTAAGAGCATTTTATTAAATTATAGTGTCTGTCCCTCTATCTATTATCTGTCTCTCTGCATATCTGTCTATTTATATATTTTATTTTATTTAGTAACCAATGTGTCTATATAGAACCTTTACAGTTTTTTTTTTTCGCTTTGGTACTATTTTCACATGTAAGGTGTACATTTTCAAAACTCTTAGTACAAAACTCTAAACTGATCACACTTGTAACACAGCTAGTTATCCTTTTAAAACCTGATCTCATGCTTTCATTCTAGTTTTACATATTTTCCTTCTACATAATCACTGTTTGAAAACACAAGATCATTGTGATATGTAATGAGAACATTTGGTTTAATCACCAAAACACAACAGTATGATCTTCTTTCAGTTTAGTACTTTTAACAGTTTATTATTATTTATCAGTTCATTCAATAGCAAACAAAGCAAGATACATGTTTCCAATCACCCATGTTGCTGAAATAATGAAAGTAATACAGACTACAGATGCCACATTAGAAAATAGAAAATACACTTACATTACCCAACTTACGTAACATAAAATCCATAATCTTTGTAATAGTATCTATTCAGTATTTTATCAAAAGGTGTGAAGGTTTTGTGCTAGAGCAGAGTTTGCTGCCAATACAGTAAATGTTCTCACTGTGCCATATGAATGAATCTATACCGTACTTGACCATCACAGATGAAGGGTGAGTTACAGTATGGCATACTGTAATGTAAAATGCTGTATTTGATGGCGTCTGTCTCTCTTTTTCTGATGCATCTCTGATCAATATGATGTTACACAGTCATTGACTGATTCCTCTCTATCCTGTTCCATGTTCACAAATTGTAAATTTCTCTCTCTCCCTCTCTCTTTCACACACACACACACACACACATACACACACACACACACACACACACACACACACACTTTAAAAGAACATAGTGTTCATCTAAGATACAATAAATCACTTATGTAAAAGAATTCATTACATTTGGTTATCCATATTGGAAATTGCAAACAAGAAACTACATCTATAAAATCAATATCTATAGAAATCTATAACAAATGATTCATTGATTAACTATTAAGTTCAGTTGGATTAAATAATAGACAAATGTATTAAACTGAACAAAAAGAGATGCAAATGAAAAGTTTGATAGTAATAGCATTATGAAAGGCGGTCACTGTGAATGAAACATTTGTATAGATGAAACACTCATTTTGTGTTGTGAAAAGGATATTTTGTGATTTTGTGTTCAAACACAATTGAAAATATGCTGAAATGTTTGAAAAAAGTGCACTTTTGATGATCTGTTTTGATATTATACTGAGAGTTTTGAAAATGTTTACGCTTGCTTGTGAAAATTACGCCAAAGCAATTAAAAAAACTGGGTAGCACTTTATTTTACACTCCTGTTCCCCATTTACATTCTATGTACTTATTAAAGAAATTATAATAGCTGGGTAATAACTAGGTACTAACCCTGAACCTACACCTAACCTTAACCCCTGTAGTTATGTTATGTTACTCAGTATTTTAATAGGCAAGTACACTGTAAGTACATGTAAGTGCACGTACTGTAAAATAAAGTGCAACCAAAAACTGTAATAAAGTGTCCATCATTCGAAGGTAAGAGCATTCTTTTGGCATATTAAATTGTAGTATATTTACGTAGGACAATTTAAAAAATGTTAATAAATGGAAAATACTACAAAGTTACTTCTATCTGTGAACTTCCAAGTATAAGTACAACAACAATGTAACAAAATTCATTCCACTAAAAATAAAAAAATAACTTCAATTGCTTGTTTAAATTTTTAAGTAACATCAAATCGGCACCAATGTGAAAACCAGTGATGAGTACATTGCACTTTTCAAACATGTCGAATTTAATTATTAACAAAGAAAATAAAGGTGAACCTCTGAGGAAATGACTGAAATTATGGCGACAGGTTAAATTGAATTACGTTATTATGACTCAGAACAACAAATTTGATTTTACTATGGCATAATTACAAGGTCTAAATGTGTTTACACTCTATGCTGACGGTTCAACACAAATGTGTGTTTACTCTATTGTGATCAAAATCTGCAAATGCCAGTGCTTCCCCTGGAGACTAAAACAATCCACAGACTATCTTCTCCAGACAATTTGGTTATAGTTTCATGCAAAACATAGTAAAGCAGCGTCACCTGCTGGGCATTTAAATGATTCATTTACTACTTTTCAAATTGTTTGTATGGTATTCATGGAAATAAATGGTTCCAGTTGGGATGTGAGTGAATGAATGGACATAATTTATGGAATGCAGAAAAACTGTGATTCAGAATAAACTCTTTATTCTGGTTTGGCATTTTCAAGCCAAACCAGACTGTTTATTAACAGTTTGTCTGGCTGAATAGCTTAATTTCATTTCTATTAGTGTTGATAGTGGATCAAATAAAGCCCTCCATTATAGCAGTAAACATTAAGGACATCTAAGCTGTGTAGCTGGGCTGGTTTCAATGAACAGGGTCTATAATGATCATCATTAACACCTTTTGTGTTTATTGGGGCTCTTGATTAAAAGGCGTAAAATACAGGACAGTGTTATTGTTGGTTTAATCCTTCTGATCCCTTTTCATATGCAATTGGTAAATGAGAAATACCACTTTCAGTCTAGATCATCTAATTAATTGATGTGCTATAATTTGCAGCATTGAGTAATCAAAGAAAGTCGGTTGTAACACCCCACCCTCCAAAACAACCGTCTATATATAAATAATAGTTTCATAAATGATTCATTAAGTCTCGGGCCAAAGATCTTTTGTTATGATGCTGTGTATTCAAAACACTCATCGTCTCATAACATATCTTACAGGGACAGAAAGTTTAGAATTTACCACTGAAAATGTACAGAGAAATTAAAATATAATTTAATAATACTATTATATACTGAAAAATAACTATAATGGTGTGTATATCTACAATATGAAATTTACTCAAACTACTGGTGATAAAAGTTTACATTTTTCAGAAATAAAAATAAAAAACTATTTACTTAGAATACTTTTTGACATTAAAAACATTCACAAGAACATGGCATTGAAAACATTTAAATTTACAGGAATACACGAATCCATCTTTCAGTCTTTATTTATTTGATGAAGAGAGTTTTGTCAATGCAACGCAGGTGAAAGATTTGACAGAGATGCAATTGTGTAAACATTCATTTTGCATTTTCTGAGCTCTACAGTTATTACTTTTTAATTCATAAACATTTGTATTATCATGCTTTATTGTCATCTCAAACTACTAACATGTTGGCTGCAGTTTTCAAATATCCAAAAATGAATAAAATTTAAATGTTTCAAAGGTTAGCTCTCTATGAATTTTAGCTCTTAAATTTTTTTGTTAGAATAAAATGTGTCTTATCTGTTGTGCTGTTGACTTCATTTGGAATAATAATAGTCATGTTGATTGTAAACATCGGATTGTACTCGTCTTGCCCATCCTGACAAACAGCGTCAGATAATAACACGATTACCATGAAAACATGGCTGCGTAGCAAGTAAATTTGCTTAGCTGTCTGACGTGACATGATCCGTCATCAGCCGTTCCTGTGCCGTCATTGTCTGACATCCCAGGACAACCTGTGGCCCCAATACACAATACACAGACTGGGGTAAGTTTAGTCCCTATGTTGGCAGGACTGAAGAGGTCTGAGCAGTCCTGCAATAGTAACAGGACAATCACCCCCTTGAGAAAACTCCCTCCAATCCACATCCCCTCAGCACACTCCTGGATTTACTGCCTCTGTTTGTGGAATAATGACTCTCCTTCATAGGACAGCAGGGGTGGGCATTTCTCAATACACTTTCCTCTCTCCTCTTCCCTTCCAAATACACTGCTGCTTTTACCAAAGATGGCTAAAGTTGGAAAATAGAAGGGAGTGAACTGAAATACAGGCAGAAAGAATGTAAAGGAATGTAACAAATAACTGAACCATGCAATAAATACATTATCACAATTTTATGTTGTATTAGTTGCATTATAAATCATTAAAAGCACACTTTTATTCACAAAAAGCTTTTACCCTTTAGAAATAAAGGGTAAAAATACTTTGAAATAGGTTAAACTGATAAACAAATGTTTAATAAAAGAAAACTGTACATTATATATTATATATATTATTATATTATAGCACACTTGTTTCTTAAAAAAACACATTCATTTATGCTTTAGAAATAATAAATTAATAAAATGAAAATAAAAAGCAATCATATTGTAAAAATGTTTGAAATAGATTACACCGATTAAAAAAAAAGCACAAATATAAATACATGAATTGACTGTTTTCATACATTTTTATGAATACATAAAAATATATATAACATAATAATGTAATGTAATATAAAACATATATTATATATAGTGTAAATACATAATGCACTGAACATACTTAGGATGAAAAATGTTCTTCACAAAAAAATTCATAATGTAAAAAGTGATTTATTCTAGATTAAGCTAATAACTGTATAAATACATAAAGTGTGAATACTGATATATTTATATGCATATATACAAAAAATATATAGTACATAAATATAATATAATAATTTATTTACACACTGATTTTGAAAACACAAAAGTTATGAGCAACAATAGAAGGCCTAAATGGGACATGACTTTGAAGGGTGTCTTTTTTAGGTTGCCTCCCTTTTGTGAAGGTGTGAAAAGCCAGACAGGGTGGGGGGAGGTGGTGGTGGTGGTGGGGGGGTCAACTGTATATAAACCCTGAAAGACTCACTCAGTCATTCAATCAGGAGAACGACACTGACATCGCTAGATCAAGCATGGCTTTGCTCATCCAGCTGTTCATTTGTGCCGCAGTGATCTCATTCACTGAGGGGTTCGACCATGAGGATATGAAGCAGGCAATGCTCCAAAAACTCGGACTAACGGAACTCCCGAGAATTCAGAAAAGAGATTTAGAAAATCTAGTCGTCCCGGCTCACATCAAGAACAAATATCTATCCATGCTGAAACTTCATAACACGCGTAAGAGGAGATCTGTGCCAAGCCTGGCAGGAATTCTAAGAGGCATCCATGGGAATGCAGGTGGGTTACAATTAAAAATGTTGTACCAAATTTAATATTACAGTACTTACATAATATTTTGTATTTGATATGATCAATTATTTACAACTAAGTGATCTCAACCTATGTTAAAAATATATTATTGTTGCAAAATTAATGTATATGTAACTTACAACTGAATTTATACAATGTTAAAAATGTGCTACTATGTCAAAATTAATATGAACCAAAATTAATAAATGCTATAAAAGCTTACAATTGCATTAACAAAATAATTATAATGAACATTTAACTTATAATTATACTTACAAAATTCTACCATTAAAATATTTTTAATTATTATCGTCAAATAAAATGAATGAAAAACAGTTGCTAAAATCGTTTTTACAGTGCATTTGTCATAAACAGTGATCTAACGTATCCTGACTTTCTCAGATTTTACAGGAGAAATCAAGTACTCTGACACAACCCGCCAGCGTCTCGTGTTCGACATGGAGGCCAGGCTGCAAGAAAACACTGAGGTCACCATGGCCGAACTGAAACTTTTCCAGACAGCTGTACAGAATCCATTCAAACCTGAGCGGAGGAACCACAGACCCATAAACCATGCCAGAGTGAGCATCTACTGGGTGGAAGTGCTGGGAAACGGCTCCAACAGAACATCACTAATAGACTCAAGGTATGTCACATGTCCAAATATAATAAAAGCATGAATACTTATATAAATTATCACAACCTTTGATTTTATAATGCATGAATGGAAACTTATGAGTCTATGTTTTCCATTTTAATAGACTGGTTCCAATCCATGAGTCTGGCTGGAGGAGTTTTGACGTGACTCAGGCGATTCATTATTGGTCTAAATCCCAGAAAAAAACACGTTTGCATCTGGAGGTGTGGACTGAGGGAGAGAGACCTGGTAGTTACGCGGCCGAGATGGCCAAAAGAGTGCGCTTCACCACACAGGACCCGAAAGAGAACACCCTGGAGAAGGATATGGGTGCACCAGAACTTGTGTTTTACACCTTAAACCTGGAAGAATATGGGTGAGTATTGTTATTAAACTGCTGCTTATTTAGTTTGTATGACATGCATTGTACTTTACACCTGTCAATTGTACATTTATTAACTAAAATCTTTGATTGTCATGTCAACAGATCCCAGGGTAACTGTAACTCCGGCCCAAACAGCAGCAAGTGTTGCCGGGAGGAGCATTTCATCAACTTCCGTGAGCTCACCTGGACTCAGTACTGGATCATTGAGCCGGCCGGGTACCAGGCGTTCAGATGCGCAGGAGGATGCAAGCAGCCCAAGCGCGGTTACTATGGATATGGGCAGAGGACCTGTGCGGTGTTGGAGAGCGCGCCGCTGCCCATGATGTATCTGGTGAAAAAGGGAGATTACACTGAAATTGAGGTGGCAGAATTCCCGAACATGATTGTAGAAAAGTGTGGCTGCTCCATGGACAAAATCCCTTCGGCCTGAGACTGTCTGAGGTTTGCTCTCAAATGAGAGGTGATGTTGTAAATGAAATGTCTCAGAGTTATTGAACTGATATCCACGTTGCAAGTCCCCAGTGAGCACTTGAAAATAAAATTATTTATGAATTTTTAGATTATGTAATGTAAGCAATAGGCAGTCCCTGTTGAGTGATGTGTTTTCTGAAAAATAAAATAACTAATTTCATATTTAAGAGTCATTTTTTCTTTCATAATTTTTCCATTAACATCATCACTAGAACAGTGGTTCTCAACCTTTTCTCCCAGTGGGCTGCACTATGGTCTCACGGGCCGCATATCATTTACATATGACGTCACCAATGAAAACCAATCAGATTTAATGTTACAGTATTAGCAGATAATCTAATTATTATACCTAGATGTTGCACACACAGAAGAGGCAGTGTTTTCTGGTGGCACATACGGTATTTTTATTTCTGTCACACCGCAAAATCAACAAATACTACTGGCAACAAATACTATAAGAAATGACAGGCTACTTGCTGCAGAGCCATAACCTCCAGCTCCCCCTCCCTTGACCTACTGTGGGCATGATGGGTGGAGCTTCCACACCCTAAAACTGCCCATAACCCTTTCTCCACCCATTAAACAGGTTAAGCTCCACCCTTGAACTCCAGAGAGGCGGAGCTGGAGGTTATTGCGCTCTGCAGCGAGCACTACTTGGAAGAATTTCGTTTTCGTTTCACAGTGTGTTGAAATGGCTGGCAGTGTGACTTCTTCACATCAAAGTGAAACACTCCTGTTCAGTAAACTCACGATACACAACACTGAGCGCATTGTTACAATCTGACGTAGTGGTTCTCAAACCGTGGCCAGTCATGAATGCAAATGCGGCCCACGATATGCCGACCACATTAAAAAAATAAATTCCAGTTTTACAATTTATTTTTGTTTTTAAATTAAATTAAAATGGATTAAATGAATATAACTTTGAAACATAATGTTTATTTGTCATATAAAATCATTTTGGTGATCATATATTATTTTCAGACATGCGCAGACCGAATTGTCTACTCAGCGAACACTTATAAGCGCGCGCTTTGACAGAATTCCAATAGTAGCCATTATTTTTTGTAAATTTAGGGCTCAAAATGAGAGGGTGCTCGCTGCAGCGAGTACCACTTGAAAAAAAAAGATACATAAGGGCAGTACCAAAATAAATGAACAGCTGTCTGCTTACAACTAGCAGCTACAACTTACATCTATCGTTTTTAAATTTAATTAAATAATGTTTAGCAGGGTATATTTTGTGGAGAAGCTTAAAAGAGACTTCTTTAACCTTGTTTGTTAAGAGATACCGGTTAGGCAGAAGCCAGACTTTTTTTCCGTCGAGCCGGAGTTTATTTAGAATTCTACTGCTGTTATGACGACACAGTGGAGCTTAGTCTTTGCTGCTATAAAAAGAAGAACAACTTCGCGCAAGTCGTCATTTCTGCCTCAACACAACAAACATGAAAGAACATCTGAAGGTATGTTGAAAGATACAGTACAACTTTGTGAAACGGTCATATCTTGTAATGCGTTTAAGTGTTTCAACGGCGGAAACACATCAGTAGAACAGCTTTTAATATGTCACGTAGCATTTACCTCAGAAACGCCAAAACGCACAAGCTAGTTCGCCAGAGAAATGAACTCTTTCGCTTAACATATGCACTGTATTAGCCTATTTATCCATTCTATTTTATTTAACCTGTTAATGATGTCTAGATTATGTTTAAATATATCTGTCGTGAAAATGACAACCACGTACTGTTAAATGATTATATTTTAACAACGAATTGGTGTAAAACATAATTGTATAATTAGATATATACGTTAATGCGAAAACTGCCTTATGTGCAGCTTACATGTTTGCATACAATTTGATATGCGTGTTGATTATTATATAAAAATAAACATCAATTGAATTTAGGCTAGTTTAGATAGTTTGGCTCAGTTGTTAACCTTTAATATTAAAGTAGCATAATATTCAAGTAAGGTTCCCTGCATAGTTTATAGCAATAACAGATATTTTTTTTTTGGTCACTGGACAGGCGTGGCTTGAAATGTTGGCTCAGGCGACGGAGGTTATGGAGCTGCAGCGGATTCGTGAAGCGCTGGAAGCTCGTGGAACGCTTGAGTGTGGGCTGGGCGAACGGCGGCGGCGTGCTGTGAGTCTGGGCTGGGCGAACGGCAGCGGCGTGCTGTGAGTCTGGGCTGGGCCAACGGCAGCGACGTGCTGTGAGTCTGGGCTGGGCCAACGGCAGCGGCGTGCTATGAGTCTGGGCCAACGGCAGCGGCGTGCTGTGAGTGTGGGCTGGGCGAACGGCAGCGGCGTGCTGTGAGTCTGGGCTGGGCCAACGGCAGCGGCGTGCTGTGAGTCTGGGCTGGGCGAACGGCAGAGTGCTGTGAGTCTGGGCTGGGCGAACGGCAGCGGCGTGCTGTGAGTCTGGGCTGGGCTAACGGCGGCGTGCTGTGAGTCTGGGCTGGGCGAACAGCAGCGAGTCCAGAGCATAGGCAACTTCTCCGTGACAGCACGGCCACATCTGAAAGCCACAGCGTATGTGAGCCCTACGATACAGAGTTCTACCACAATGCCTTCTAGGGGTGTGACGAGACTAAAACGTGACGAGATTTCTCGTCGAGGTGACAAGTTGCTCACGGCAGCGGCGTGCTGTGAGTCTGGGCTGGGCGAACGGCAGCGGCATGCTGTGAGTCTGGGCTGGCCCAACGGCAGCGGCGTGCTGTGAGTCTGGGCTGGGCCGGGCCAGGCGACGTGCTGTGAGTCTGGGCTGGGCCAACGGCAGCAGCGTGCTGTGAGTCTGGGCTGGGCCAACGGCAGCGTGCTGTGAGTCTGGGCTGGGCGAACGGCAGCGTGCTGTGAGTCTGGGCTGGGCCAACGGCAGCGTGCTGTGAGTCTGGGCTGGGCCAACGGCAGCGTGCTGTGAGTCTGGGCTGGGCCAACGGCAGCGGCGTGCTGTGAGTCTGGGCTGGGCGAACGGCAGCGTGCTGTGAGTTCCCCCTCCTGGCCAGTTACAGCAGCGAGTCCAGAGCGTAGGCAACTTCTCCGTGACAGCACGGCCACATCTGAAAGCCACAGCGTATGTGAGCCCTACAATACAGAGTTCTACCAAAATGCCTTCTAGGGGTGTCGCGAGACTAAAACGTGACGAGATTTCTCGTCGAGGTGACAAGTTGTCTCGTCGTGCTATCAGTGTGAGGGTGAAATTATTATTGAAGATGCCCCCGCCACTTTCAAATCGTTTGTGCGGCATGCTGTGAGTCTGGGCTGGGCGAACGGCAGCGTGCTGTGAGTCTGGGCTGGGCAAACGGCAGTGTGCTGTGAGTCTGGGCTGGGCGAAAGGCAGCGTGCTGTGAGTTCCTCCTCCTGGCCAGTTACAGCAGCAAGTCCAGAGTGTAGGCAACTTCTCCGTGACAGCACGGCCACATCTGAAAGCCACAGCGTATGTGAGCCCTACGATACAGAGTTCTACCACAATGCCTTCTAGGGGTGTGACGAGACTAAAACGTGACGAGATTTCTCGTCGAGGTGACAAGTTGCTCACGGCAGCGGCGTGCTGTGAGTCTAGGCTGGGCGAACGGCAGCGGCATGCTGTGAGTCTGGGCTGGCCCAACGGCAGCGGCGTGCTGTGAGTCTGGGCTGGGCCAGGCCAGGTGACGTGCTGTGAGTCTGGGCTGGGCGAACGGCAGCGGCTTGATGAGAGTCTGGGCTGGGCGAACGGCAGCGGCTTGATGAGAGTCTGGGCTGGGCGAATGGCAGCGTGCTGTGAGTCTGGGCTGGGCCAACGGCAGCGGCGTGCTGTGAGTCTGGGCTGGGCGAACGGCAGCGTGCTGTGAGTCTGGGCTGGGCAAACGGCAGTGTGCTGTGAGTCTGGGCTGGGCGAAAGGCAGCGTGCTGTGAGTTCCTCCTCCTGGCCAGTTACAGCAGCAAGTCCAGAGTGTAGGCAACTTCTCCGTGACAGCACGGCCACATCTGAAAGCCACAGCGTATGTGAGCCCTACGATACAGAGTTCTACCACAATGCCTTCTAGGGGTGTGACGAGACTAAAACTTGACGAGATTTCTCGTCGAGGTGACAAGTTGCTCACGGCAGCGGCGTGCTGTGAGTCTGGGCTGGGCGAACAGCAGCGAGTCCAGAGCATAGGTAACTTCTCCGTGACAGCACGGCCATATCTGAAAGCCACAGCGTATGTGAGCCCTACGATACAGAGTTCTACCACAATGCCTTCTAGGGGTGTGACGAGACTAAAACGTGACGAGATTTCTCGTCGAGGTGACAAGTTGCTCACGGCAGCGGCGTGCTGTGAGTCTGGGCTGGGCGAACGGCAGCGGCATGCTGTGAGTCTGGGCTGGCCCAACGGCAGCGGCGTGCTGTGAGTCTGGGCTGGGCCGGGCCAGGTGACGTGCTGTGAGTCTGGGCTGGGCGAACGGCAGCGGCTTGATGAGAGTCTGGGCTGGGCCAACGGCAGCGGTGTGCTGTGAGTCTGGGCTGGGCGAATGGCAGCGTGCTGTGAGTCTGGGCTGGGCCAACGGCAGCGGCGTGCTGTGAGTCTGGGCTGGGCGAACGGCAGCGTGCTGTGAGTCTGGGCTGGGCAAACGGCAGCGTGCTGTGAGTCTGGGCTGGGCGAAAGGCAGCGTGCTGTGAGTTCCTCCTCCTGGCCAGTTACAGCAGCGAGTCCAGAGTGTAGGCAACTTCTCCGTGACAGCACGGCCACATCTGAAAGCCACAGCGTATGTGAGCCCTACAATACAGAGTTCTACCAAAATGCCTTCTAGGGGTGTCGCGAGACTAAAACGTGACGAGATTTCTCGTCGAGGTGACAAGTTGTCTCGTCGTGCTATCAGTGTGAGGGTGAAATTATTATTGAAGATGCCCCCGCCACTTTCAAATCGTTTGTGCGGCATGCTGTGAGTCTGGGCTGGGCGAACGGCAGCGTGCTGTGAGTCTGGGCTGGGCAAACGGCAGTGTGCTGTGAGTCTGGGCTGGGCGAAAGGCAGCGTGCTGTGAGTTCCTCCTCCTGGCCAGTTACAGCAGCAAGTCCAGAGTGTAGGCAACTTCTCCGTGACAGCACGGCCACATCTGAAAGCCACAGCGTATGTGAGCCCTACGATACAGAGTTCTACCACAATGCCTTCTAGGGGTGTGACGAGACTAAAACGTGACGAGATTTCTCGTCGAGGTGACAAGTTGCTCACGGCAGCGGCGTGCTGTGAGTCTGGGCTGGGCGAACGGCAGCGTGCTGTGAGTCTGGGCTGGGCAAACGGCAGCGTGCTGTGAGTCTGGGCTGGGCGAAAGGCAGCGTGCTGTGAGTTCCTCCTCCTGGCCAGTTACAGCAGCGAGTCCAGAGCGTAGGCAACTTCTCTGTGACAGCACGGCCACATCTGAAAGCCACAGCGTATGTGAGCCCTACGATACAGAGTTCTACCACAATGCCTTCTAGGGGTGTGACGAGACTAAAACGTGACGAGATTTCTCGTCGAGGTGACAAGTTGCTCACGGCAGCGGCGTGCTGTGAGTCTAGGCTGGGCGAACGGCAGCGGCATGCTGTGAGTCTGGGCTGGCCCAACGGCAGCGGTGTGCTGTGAGTCTGGGCTGGGCCAGGCCAGGTGACGTGCTGTGAGTCTGGGCTGGGCGAACGGCAGCGGCTTGATGAGAGTCTGGGCTGGGCCAACGGCAGCGGCGTGCTGTGAGTCTGGGCTGGGCGAATGGCAGCGTGCTGTGAGTCTGGGCTGGGCCAACGGCAGCGGCGTGCTGTGAGTCTGGGCTGGGCGAACGGCAGCGTGCTGTGAGTCTGGGCTGGGCAAACGGCAGTGTGCTGTGAGTCTGGGCTGGGCGAACGGCAGCGTGCTGTGAGTCTGGGCTGGGCAAACGGCAGCGTGCTGTGAGTCTGGGCTTGGCGAAAGGCAGCGTGCTGTGAGTTCCTCCTCCTGGCCAGTTACAGCAGCGAGTCCAGAGCGTAGGCAACTTCTCCGTGACAGCACGGCCACATCTGAAAGCCACAGCGTATGTGAGCCCTACGATACAGAGTTCTACCACAATGCCTTCTAGGGGTGTGACGAGACTAAAACGTGACGAGATTTCTCGTCGAGGTGACAAGTTGCTCACGGCAGCGGCGTGCTGTGAGTCTAGGCTGGGCGAACGGCAGCGGCATGCTGTGAGTCTGGGCTGGCCCAACGGCAGCGGCGTGCTGTGAGTCTGGGCTGGGCCAGGCCAGGTGACGTGCTGTGAGTCTGGGCTGGGCGAACGGCAGCGGCTTGATGAGAGTCTGGGCTGGGCCAACGGCAGCGGCGTGCTGTGAGTCTGGGCTGGGCGAATGGCAGCGTGCTGTGAGTCTGGGCTGGGCCAACGGCAGCGGCGTGCTGTGAGTCTGGGCTGGGTGAACGGCAGCGTGCTGTGAGTCTGGGCTGGGCAAACGGCAGTGTGCTGTGAGTCTGGGCTGGGCCAAAGGCAGCGTGCTGTGAGTTCCTCCTCCTGGCCAGTTACAGCAGCAAGTCCAGAGTGTAGGCAACTTCTCCGTGACAGCACGGCCACATCTGAAAGCCACAGCGTATGTGAGCCCTACGATACAGAGTTCTACCACAATGCCTTCTAGGGGTGTGACGAGACTAAAACGTGACGAGATTTCTCGTCGAGGTGACAAGTTGCTCACGGCAGCGGCGTGCTGTGAGTCTGGGCTGGGCGAACGGCAGCGTGCTGTGAGTCTGGGCTGGGCGAACAGCAGCGAGTCCAGAGCATAGGTAACTTCTCCGTGACAGCACGGCCATATCTGAAAGCCACAGCGTATGTGAGCCCTACGATACAGAGTTCTACCACAATGCCTTCTAGGGGTGTGACGAGACTAAAACGTGACGAGATTTCTCGTCGAGGTGACAAGTTGCTCACGGCAGCGGCGTGCTGTGAGTCTGGGCTGGGCGAACGGCAGCGGCATGCTGTGAGTCTGGGCTGGCCCAACGGCAGCGGCGTGCTGTGAGTCTGGGCTGGGCCGGGCCAGGTGACGTGCTGTGAGTCTGGGCTGGGCGAACGGCAGCGGCTTGATGAGAGTCTGGGCTGGGCCAACGGCAGCGGTGTGCTGTGAGTCTGGGCTGGGCGAATGGCAGCGTGCTGTGAGTCTGGGCTGGGCCAACGGCAGCGGCGTGCTGTGAGTCTGGGCTGGGCGAACGGCAGCGTGCTGTGAGTCTGGGCTGGGCAAACGGCAGCGTGCTGTGAGTCTGGGCTGGGCGAAAGGCAGCGTGCTGTGAGTTCCTCCTCCTGGCCAGTTACAGCAGCGAGTCCAGAGTGTAGGCAACTTCTCCGTGACAGCACGGCCACATCTGAAAGCCACAGCGTATGTGAGCCCTACAATACAGAGTTCTACCAAAATGCCTTCTAGGGGTGTCGCGAGACTAAAACGTGACGAGATTTCTCGTCGAGGTGACAAGTTGTCTCGTCGTGCTATCAGTGTGAGGGTGAAATTATTATTGAAGATGCCCCCGCCACTTTCAAATCGTTTGTGCGGCATGCTGTGAGTCTGGGCTGGGCGAACGGCAGCGTGCTGTGAGTCTGGGCTGGGCAAACGGCAGTGTGCTGTGAGTCTGGGCTGGGCGAAAGGCAGCGTGCTGTGAGTTCCTCCTCCTGGCCAGTTACAGCAGCAAGTCCAGAGTGTAGGCAACTTCTCCGTGACAGCACGGCCACATCTGAAAGCCACAGCGTATGTGAGCCCTACGATACAGAGTTCTACCACAATGCCTTCTAGGGGTGTGACGAGACTAAAACGTGACGAGATTTCTCGTCGAGGTGACAAGTTGCTCACGGCAGCGGCGTGCTGTGAGTCTGGGCTGGGCGAACGGCAGCGTGCTGTGAGTCTGGGCTGGGCAAACGGCAGCGTGCTGTGAGTCTGGGCTGGGCGAAAGGCAGCGTGCTGAGTTCCTCCTCCTGGCCAGTTACAGCAGCGAGTCCAGAGTGTAGGCAACTTCTCCGTAACAGCACGGCCACATCTGAAAGCCACAGCGTATGTGAGCCCTACAATACAGAGTTCTACCAAAATGCCTTCTAGGGGTGTCGCGAGACTAAAACGTGACGAGATTTCTCGTCGAGGTGACAAGTTGTCTCGTCGTGCTATCAGTGTGAGGGTGAAATTATTATTGAAGATGCCCCCGCCACTTTCAAATCGTTTGTGCGGCATGCTGTGAGTCTGGGCTGGGCGAACGGCAGCGGCATGCTGTGAGTCTGGGCTGGCCCAACGGCAGCGGCGTGCTGTGAGTCTGGGCTGGCCCAACGGCAGCGGCGTGCTGTGAGTCTGGGCTGGGCCAACGGCAGCGTGCTGTGAGTCTGGGCTAGGCGGACGGCAGCGTGCTGTGAGTCTGGGCTGGGCGAACGGCAGCGGCGTGCTGTGAGTCTGGGCTGGGCGAACGGCAGCGTGCTGTGAGTCTGGGCTGGGCGAACAGCAGCGAGTCCAGAGCATAGGCAACTTCTCCGTGACAGCACGGCCACATCTGAAAGCCACAGCGTATGTGAGCCCTACGATACAGAGTTCTACCACAATGCCTTCTAGGGGTGTGATGAGACTAAAACGTGACGAGATTTCTCGTCGAGGTGACAAGTTGCTCACGGCAGCGGCGTGCTGTGAGTCTGGGCTGGGCGAACGGCAGCGGCATGCTGTGAGTCTGGGCTGGCCCAACGGCAGCGGCGTGCTGTGAGTCTGGGCTGGGCCAGGCCAGGTGACGTGCTGTGAGTCTGGGCTGGGCGAACGGCAGCGGCTTGATGAGAGTCTGGGCTGGGCCAACGGCAGCGGCGTGCTGTGAGTCTGGGCTGGGCGAATGGCAGCGTGCTGTGAGTCTGGGCTGGGCCAACGGCAGCGTGCTGTGAGTCTGGGCTGGGCGAAAGGCAGCGTGCTGTGAGTTCCTCCTCCTGGCCAGTTACAGCAGCGAGTCCAGAGTGTAGGCAACTTCTCCGTGACAGCACGGCCACATCTGAAAGCCACAGCGTATGTGAGCCCTACGATACAGAGTTCTACCACAATGCCTTCTAGGGGTGTGACGAGACTAAAACGTGACGAGATTTCTCGTCGAGGTGACAAGTTGCTCACGGCAGCAGCGTGTTGTGAGTCTGGGCTGGGCGAACGGCAGCGGCATGCTGTGAGTCTGGGCTGGCCCAACGGCAGCGGCGTGCTGTGAGTCTGGGCTGGGCCGGGCCAGGCGACGTGCTGTGAGTCTGGGCTGGGCCAACGGCAGCGGCGTGCTGGGAGTCTGGGCTGGGCCAACGGCAGCGGCGTGCTGTGAGTCTGGGCTGGGCGAACGGCAGCGTGCTGTGAGTCTGGGCTGGGCCAACGGCAGCGTGCTGTGAGTCTGGGCTGGGCCAACGGCAGCGTGCTGTGAGTCTGGGCTGGGCCAACGGCAGCGGCGTGCTGTGAGTCTGGGCTGGGCGAATGGCAGCGTGCTGTGAGTCTGGGCTGGGCCAACGGCAGCGGCGTGCTGTGAGTCTGTCCTGGGCGAACGGCAGCGGCATGCTGTGAGTCTGGGCTGGCCCAACGGCAGCGGCGTGCTGTGAGTCTGGGCTGGGCGAACAGCAGCGGCTTGATGAGAGTCTGGGCTGGGCCAACGGCAGCGGCGTGCTGTGAGTCTGGGCTGGGCGAATGGCAGCGTGCTGTGAGTCTGGGCTGGGCGAACGGCAGCGTGCTGTGAGTCTGGGCTGGGCAAACGGCAGCGTGCTGTGAGTCTGGGCTGGGCGAAAGGCAGCGTGCTGTGAGTTCCCCCTCCTGGCCAGTTACAGCAGCGAGTCCAGAGCGTAGGCAACTTCTCCGTGACAGCACGGCCACATCTGAAAGCCACAGCGTATGTGAGCCCTACGATACAGAGTTCCACCACAATGCCTTCTAGGGGTGTGACGAGACTAAAACGTGACGAGATTTCTCGTCGAGGTGACAAGTTGTCTCGTCGTGCTATCAGTGTGAGGGTGAAATTATTATTGAAGATGCCCCCGCCACTTTCAAATCGTTTGTGCGGCATGCTGTGAGTCTGGGCTGGGCCAACGGCAGCGTGCTGTGAGTGTGGACTGGGCGAACGGCAGCGGCGTGATGAGAGTCTGGGCTGGGCGAACGGCAGCGGCGTGCTGTGAGTCTGGGCTGGGCCAACGGCAGCGGCGTGCTGTGAGTCTGGGCTGGGCCAACGGCAGCGGCGTGCTGTGAGTCTGGGCTGGGCGAACGGCAGCGTGCTGTGAGTTCCCCCTCCTGGCCAGTTACAGCAGCGAGTCCAGAGCGTAGGCAACTTCTCCGTGACAGCACGGCCACATCTGAAAGCCACAGCGTATGTGAGCCCTACGATACAGAGTTCTACCACAATGCCTTCTAGGGGTGTGACGAGATCTCGTACCACGAGATCTCGCGAGACTAAAACGTGACGATTTCTCGTCGAGGTGACAAGGTGACAAGTTGTCTCGTCGTGCTATCAGTGTGAGGGTGAAATTATTATTGAAGATGCCCCCGCCACTTTCAAATCGTTTGTGCGGCGTGCTGTGAGTGTGGGCTGGGCGAACGGCAGCGACGTGCTGTGAGTCTGGGCTGGGCGAACGGCAGCGGCGTGATGAGAGTCTGAGCTGGGTGAACGGCAGCGGCGTGCTGTGAGTCTGGGCTGGGCGAACGGCAGCGTGCTGTGAGTCTGGGCTGGGCGAATGGCAGCGGCGTGCTGTGAGTCGGCTGGGCGAACGGCAGCGTGCTGTGAGTCTGGGCTTGGTGAACGGCAGCGTGCTGTGAGTTCCCCCTCCTGGCTAGTTAAAGCAGCGAGTCCAGAGCGTAGGCAACTTCTCCGTGACAGCACGGCCACATCTGAAAGCCACAGCGTATGTGAGCCCTACGATAGAGTTCTACCACAATGCCTTCTAGGGGTGTGACGAGACTAAAACGTGACGAGATTTCTCGTCGAGGTGCAAGTTGTCTCGTCGTGCTATCAGTGTGAGGGTGAAATTATTATTGAAGATGCCCCCGCCACTTTCAAATCGTTTGTGCGGCATGCTGTGAGTCTGGGCTGGGCCAACGGCAGCGTGCTGTGAGTGTGGGCTGGGCGAACGGCAGCGTGCTGTGAGTCTGGGCTGGGCGAACGGCAGCGGCGTGCTGTGGGTCTGGGCTGGGCCAACGGCAGCGGCGTGCTGTGAGTCTGGGCTGGGCGAACGGCAGCGTGCTGTGAGTCTGGGCTAGGTGAACGGCAGCGTGCTGTGAGTTCCCCCTCCTGGCTAGTTACAGCAGCGAGTCCAGAGCGTAGGCAACTTCTCCGTGACAGCACGGCCACATTCGAAAGCCACAGCGTATGTGAGCCCTACGATAGAGTTCTACCACAATGCCTTCTAGGGGTGTGACGAGACTAAAACGTGACGAGATTTCTCGTCGAGGTGACAAGTTGTCTCGTCGTGCTATCAGTGTGAGGGTGAAATTATTATTGAAGGTGAGCTCCTGAACGCTTGCAAAAGAAGGAAGCGACGCGGCCGCGCTTTACACGCTTTTTTAGGCGCGATATGTGAACGGCCCCTAAAGTGGCAGAAAGCATCGCTATTACTGCTACTGGACTTCTCGGTGTACGCAGAGCTATATAACAGTTACAGCCACACAATCAGTAGTGACTGGGAAATGGTCAACTTTGTACTGCAGTTAAAGTGACACTTAAAGTGTTATTTGAATTTTTTATTTATATGTTTATTTTATTTATACTGTTTAATTTATGTTCAATCTGTAGAAAGAAGTTCAGTGAGATTTCTCATGTGAAATTATACAGGGCAGAAAACAATTGGTTGATTTTGTGGCAAAACATTTAGCAGTGTTTGCATGTTGTTTTACTGCAAATAATTCATTAAAATAGAAGTAAAATGACATTCATTACAAGTTGATTTCAAAATGCACCAACATTTTTTGCATTATATGATTTTCAATTGAATAAAAGACTATTTTCCCTTCATTCGTTTCATTATTGAGGATTTCTTAAAAATTCTATAAAAATCTCGTCTCGTGAACCCAATCTTGTGTCTCGTCTCGTGGGATAGGGGTCTCGTCACACCCCTAATGCCTTCCTCTGTTAGCCTCAACTTTCTCTCCAGCAGCAGTATCCCCCTCCCCAGCAAACCTAGCACCCCCTCCTGCAGTCGCAGTGCTCTACCTCGACCTGCTTCCTTTGTTGGGACAAGTGGGGCCACACGAAGTAAAATTGCCCTGCCCGCACGCAGGTATTTGTTCACAATTTTCTTTTGGGCTTCATGTCATTGTTTAAGAATGTGCTGTTTGCTTTACATAACTTTAGCAATTCCAAAGAAGAAGAGTCTTTTATTGTTAAACATTTCTTGTTACCAAATTTTTATATTCACTTAAGCAAATGTACAGTAGCTGCCTATTCAACCATTCAACCTCAGACAGTTTAACAAACTGTATTTCAAAATGGATTGCTGTTTATTGCAGACTAGAGATAAGCTTATTTTAATAATGTGGGCATAAAACAAACAATATATTGACTTATAAAGTCACTTTTTGTAATTCAGTGATTTATTTGTCATAATTTGTCATAATGTAAAGATGCTATGCATCTTAATTGGGAGGCTTTTCTCAACAAATATTAATATTGCATTAAATTCCAATTTTAATTAATTAATTAATCAGCATAACATATGTATCACTTGACAGATCTAAAATACTACAGGAATTATTGATTCTTAGAACTCCCATGTGGAAATATTCAATTTACTATAATGCAGTTGTAAAAGTAAAATATTTAATATCATTGTAACACTTTCCAATACATTTCAATAAAATTCAATTTTCAATTTAATCTACATTTCTCTAAAGTGACCCTAAAGTTTAGGCTCATGAAGTTTGTGTGTGTGTGTGTAATTAGCAAACATGCATTAAATTGATCAAAAATGACAGTAAAGACATTTACAATGTAACAAAAGATTTTTATTTCAAATAAATGCTTTTCTTTTGAACTTTCTTTTGATCAAAGAATCATGAAAAATGCATTTTCACAAAATAAATAGGGATAAATAACATTTTAAAATGTATTTAAATAGAAAACAGTTATTTTAAATTGTAATAATGACTGTTTTACTGTATTTTTGCTCAAATAAATTCTTGCATGAAGGAACACATTGCAAACAAGAAGAGTCGTAGCATCAGCAGCGAAGGTAAGAAAAATGGAAGAATCAGTTTGCCGTTAATGAGCGAGATGGGCAGCCTTTGTTTGCTCTGTAGTAAAGTACTTTGCATATGCAAAACATTCAATGTCAAAAGATATGTGAATTCGATGTGTTTGTTTGATGTTCTTGTAACTTAATTCGATAAAAAAATCCACAGCAGCCGATGCGCGAGGGCTTGATATCGTCAGATTGTAACAATGCGCTCAGTGTTGTGTATCGTGAGTTTACTGAACAGGAGTGTTTCACTTTGATATGAAGAAGTCACACTGCCAGCCATTTCAACACACTGTGAAACGAAAACGAATTTCTTATAGTATTTGTTGCCATAATTATTTGTTGATGTTGCAGTGTGAGAGAAATAAAATACCGTATGTGCCACCAGAAAACACCGCCTCTTCTGTATGTGACATCTAGGTATAATATAATGATATTATCTGCTAATACCATAACATTAAATCTAGCAAGGGTATTAATTAAAAAAAAAAAAAAATTAAAAAAAGTTAATCAGTGACAGTGCAGACTAAGCACAGATATGAAGTGGTTAGATTTGAACACATTTACAAAGCAGAACATTGTATTATTTATTACTATTATTATTTTTACATTTTACATAAGGCAGAAGGCCATGTGACATATGGGGGTTCAGGGTTTTCTTCTTTTTTTCTTCCAAGGTTTTCCACCATTTTTATATTTTGCTTAAAATAAATAGTATATACTAAAAACAAAAACAGTCATTTGAAAAAGAAAGTACACACTCTTTGAAATTTTGGTTTTACATATGAGGTCATAATAAAAAATCATCTGGTCATTGGCGGGTTTTAAAATTAGGTAAATACAGCCTCAGATTAACAACAACACATGACATTTTACATTGTGTCATTATTATTATTTTTTTTTTAATTCAAATGCAAAATGGAGAAGCCATGTGTAAAAAAACTAAGTACACATGCACCCCATTATTTAATAGCTAGAACCACCTTTAGCAAAAATAACTAAGTAATCTTTTTTTTTTTTTGTATGATTTTATCAGTCTCTCACATCGTTGTGGAAGAATTAATTTTGGCCCACTATTTTTTTTACAACACACTTCTGTTCATTGAGGTTTGTGGGCATCTGTTTATGCACATCTCTCTCAAGGTCCTGCCACAGAATTTCAGTCGGATTGATTGCCACGCCGCCATGTTCTTTTTAGAGAGAAAAGGCCTTGCCAATAAGCCATGTTCAGTCTTTTTCTAATTGTACTTTCATGAACTTTAACATGCTAACTGAGGCCTATAGAGTCTGAGATGTAGCTCTGGTTTTTTGCAGTTTCTCTGAGCAGTGCATGTCTGACCTTGGGGTGAATTTGGTGGCACGTGTGTTCCTGAGAAGATTAGCAACTGTCTTTGTAACCCATGTCCTACGCTTCCTGCTCTGTGTGGGACTCGAACCCTGGTCTCCTGTGTGGTAGTCGGACGCTAACAAGTTTGTAAGAATTTCATGTAAATTATAAGAACTATGATGTAAACATTCTTTACAAATATATTTAAATCCATAACACTAACCTTACATACTTTCAAACAATTGGACAATTCGAACAATTGGAATATTTTAATTATTTTAATATATTGATTTGGACTAGCTACGTTTGGGAAGCACTGCACTAGTGAATAATGATCTTCTCTGGAGAATGATGGACTGCAATTTCCTTGTAACTCGTCCCAGATTGATGGGCAGCAACAATTGCTTCTCTAAGAGCATAGCTGATGTCTTTTCTTCCTTGGCATTGTGTTAACACACACCTGAAGGCTCCAGACCAGCAAACTCACAAAACTTCTGCTTTTATAGAGTTGCCCACACATGCTGATGATCGATTAGTCGAAGACAGCTGATTAGCAGTGCCTGACTGCTACTTAACCTCTTAATTCCTATAGTTTGTCAAATTGTCACATATGGCATATTTACATAATTTTAGAAAGTAAAATTACAAATTCCAGAAAGCAGGTTATGTGACATACCCAGTTATGTTTAAGAGTAAGTAAGCCGATAACCTAAATTTTCGGTTCCAAAACAGAGATAACTTTAAGGGTATGTAAGCCATAGCAACTTACTCTCTAAATATAACCTGCTCCTGCTTCCAGGGTTAGTTTTTATTATAGCTTTTCAAATTGGCCCCTATTTGGGTGTGAGCAAAAACATACTATTTTTGTGTCTATCCCTTTAATCGCAAATGAGCTGCTCTTTCCAAAAGAGGGTGAAGCTTTAACAGCTGGCACTTACTTACAACAACAAAGCTGGAGAATCTCACGCAGCCAAAATGACGATTGTTAGTAATGGTTCAGTCTTACATTGTTCAAACCTAATTCGGACACTGATAGAGAGACTCAGGAAGAAGTTGCAACTTATAGAATGCATCTGGACATTTCTGAACGGATAGTAGATAAATTTATGTAGTTGCTGTGGAATTGATTCAACTCATCGACTAGCATGTGCTGTGATGTTAATCTTTTGTGCAAATCCAGCGTTGAATTGACCATCGTTTGTGAAGCAGTCTGGTGTAAAATGACGGCATGGCAGCAACACTCTACTACAACAACTCTTTTTTTTTGGGGGGGGGGGGGGTTGTGATGTCACTAACCCGGGAAGAAGCTCGTTGTAGTCCCTACCAGCCATTTGTTGTAGTCCTTAAACAGCGATTCCTTTAAAAGAAAATCCCTTTGCATTGAGCTTTGAGCGTCCTAACTTGCAGATGTTGTTTATGCTCTAACAGCAACATTACACTCTTACTAACGATAAAAAAATGAAATCATATTCAAGGACCCCTTTAAGTGTTAAACAAATGAAAAACATTTTGTGAGAAAGTGGAATTTTATTGGTCATTGATTTATTAAAACAATGTGAATGATAATCATAACATTTTATTAAATGACTGTGTATTTAGAAGCAACAGGATAAAATATATAATTTTAGAACAAAATATCAATCCATAATAATGAGCACTAGACACAAGCTGATCATTGAATGTATTCAAGCTCTACAACTATGAGAGATTCTCAAACTCTCCTGATCATTGAGTCCCACAAAGACTAAATGTGACATGAGTTTGATCGACATCTTCAGCTCTATTGAACAGTCATTGTGAGAATGAGTTATCAGGAAGAGACATCAACCTTCCACATGGAGCGTAAGATGAGCTCCGCTGCGTTTAACATATTTAATAGTGTTTAGAAGATCAGCATGATGACCATGGTAACAGAGCAAGGTTGCTACAAACGGTTTCCAGTGAGCGAGAAACTAATGCAGTATTCATAAAACAGTTGGCGAAAAGTACCCAAATGACCTGCTACTTCCGGTGATATACTGAAGTATGCATACGATAGACACTTTACTATCCCACGGGAGAGGATTTGTAAATGGCAGTGAATCAACGCAAATGATACTCGTGGCCATGTGATAATGACAACATGACAAATGTACATCTGGATTACATTCATACTACACACACTCATACTATAAAGAACATACTTTTTTAGCCCTCGCGAAGTAAGTACTTATTAAAACTCAAGACAGTATACAATTTTGAACTCAGCTTAAATCGTTCTCCAGATGGCGCTCAGAGACTCAGAAAGACAAAACTGCCGTTAAGCCACGGTCAAATGTTTGTATAAAAACACAATAATAGTTTGTGTTATATAATAATAATGTGGTGTTTTTCATTTAGGCTGAAGTCAACATTTGTGTTTCTATATACATGCTGAAATTAAAAGAGAGAAAGAGTGTACAGCTGTATGAGTTAAAGACAGAGATAATGTCTCAGTTGTTTATCTCAGGAAGCTGCTTAATGTCACACAGGGACACTGAACTATCGAAATGAAGCCCAAATCCAGCATAGAGGTGTCCAGTGAATGTGCTGTTGAATGTGTGTAAGTGTGTGAGTGTGTGCGTGTCAGAGACGCTGTAGAAGGACAGCGTGCCGGCCGACCAGTTTAGATACACTCCTACTCTGTTAGAGCGATGTAAAGGGGCAGGAATGACTGATCTTATTATTGTGTTTGGCAGTGAAACTGTTATTAATACAGATCAGATTCCAGGACTCTTTATTATATCCAAACCAGCAGTCATCACTCCATCCTTTCCTGCTGATTCCTTTATATGTCACTGCTATATGAACCCCCTCACCACTCCATTCAGCCTCCCAGTAGCAGCGTCCATACAGACTCTCTCTACACAGAACCTGATGACACTCATCAAATCTCTCCGGATGATCAGGATATGGCTGCTTTGTCATAAGCGTCATTTTTCTGTCCCTCTCAGTCAGAGTGATACAAGGGTTTACGGTGTTTAAATCCAGCGTGAGATCACAGAGATCTACACAAAAGAATGATTACATTTATAACAATAAAGAAATAATGATTAAAATCTGTTTTAATTTGACCTAATTTTACTACAGAAAATATTGCAAATTTGTGACAACTTCCACCTGTCCATCAAATGTAATGTAAACATCTAAATGATTTAAATTAAATTTAAATGACCAAAATAGTTTCTGTGAGGGTCTGTTGTAGGGTTGGCGTATAGAAAATATTGATCACTCAATATACAAACAATGTGTGTGTGTACAAACTTACATTTCTGTGGTCCTGTTCTAATCCTGAACTCTCCTGCATGATCCACACTATAAAAACAAATGGGACATAAATGTCAAAAAGAAAATTTAAATCCACACAATAATAAAAAACTACTCATTGGTATGAAATAATAGTAATAAAAAAAACAAAACAAAAAAAAACAACAAATTTTAGGTTCTAAATTTTTAGTTTGTGAAAATACTTGTATTTTCGTAATTAGAGTCATTTAAAAGTTGCACATACAACTTGTGTTGAACTTAATGCATTTGGAGACTTTGCTTCAATGGATTAAAAGTAAATATATTCACATCATCCAGTGCTTTTGTCTTCTGTTTTCTAGAGTATTGGGTCTCTTTATTACAACATGAAAAAGTTCCCCAAATGATTCAGTGCATGTGTGATCAGTACAAATGATAGTGAACCAATTCATAACATGCTTCTCTACCATTTGACAATTCATTGAAGGGAAGTCAAAAGAGTGATTCATTCATGTATATAAGACATGACTAGTTATCATTGTAAACAACCAATGCAATGCATTGATTGCTGAAATATTACCAGACAAAATGGAATGTTGTAATGCAAGTGACAGTTCTTTCTTGGTAAACCCGGTAAATAGCTCACATATATCCAAACACAGATGACAGGATGACTATTAGTGTTGAACATACTTGAGTTTGTCCAGTCTGTAGTTTGTATCAGAGAGCAGCTTGACTAATGATTGTCCTGGATGATTGAAGCTCAGATCCAGCTCTCTCAGGTATGAGGGGTTTGAACTCAGGGCTGAAGCCAGATAACAACAGCCTTCCTCCGTCACCATACAGGCAGATAATCTACAAACGCACACAAACACTCAACATCACATAATCTGGTGCTGGTGATCATCTTAAACTGATTTACACACTAGAGTGTTCAGATTTCTGTAAATTCAATGTAGCACTTTTTATCCATAGATTACTGATTACAGGTTCAGTCCAACTGCAGTAACTCTGGGTTCAGTGTTTTACAGTGTTGATGGAGCAGAACTGATCTCAGTAAAAGTTTCTGTTCTTCTCCCCTCCTTGAATCTTTGACATTTTAATCACGGAATATTTTTTTTTCTTTTTCAAAAACAACAGGCTGGACCAAGTACAAACCTAAAATCTTCAGACACATTGAGGTCTGCTGATATATTACGAACACCCAGCAATTCAGGACTAATGTAGAGCAGTGTTTCCCAACCCTGTTCCTGGAGGCGCACCAACAGTCCACATTTTGAATGTCTCCCTCATCTGACCCCTTTATTTTCTATCTTGGAGTTTCTGCTGATGAGTTGATTCAGGTGTGTTTGATTAGGAAGAGTTGCAAAATGTGTAGTGTTGGTGTGCCTCCAGGAGCTGGGTTGGGAAACACTGGTGTAGAGGACATCTTTTAATTTCTTAACCATATAAATCTCTATCTGTTTTATTACCTCAGTATGTTGAGTTGGCATTGTGAACTCTTCAGTCCATCAGACAGAAGCTTCACTCCTGAATCCTGCAGGTTATTGTGACTCAGGTCCAGCTCTCTCAATGAGTTTGATGATTGTAGAGATGAAGACAAACTTTCACAGCACTGACCAGCAAGATTACAGTTAACAAGTCTAAATGAAATATGGTTCAATACAGAGCAGATGGTGGGTTAAAATATTGTTTTTAATCACATACTGATCACATGACTAATATTCTGTTTCATCAGTGAGTGAACCCTGAAATTTGACTTTGACTGTAATCCCAAATAGGTTTAAATCAGTGCAGTCACACATGTGTCTCTGCAGATCATTAGGAAAGTATCTAAACTTTATTCTTAACAAGATCCCTGATCATTTCAGCACGTGCAGCACAGCAGCAAAAAGCAGCCTGTTTAATCGTAACGGTAATGAAAAAGTAATTATTTGAAAAGTTGAAACTGCTGAACTTAAATTTATACTCACAGAGCTTTTCTGCAGTTCACCACAGCTGATACCAGTCTCCTTCTCCCCTCATTTGATGTGTTGTATTTCCTCAGATCAAACTCGTCCATCACCTCCTCTGATATCTGAAGCATGTAGGCTATTGTTGAGCAGTGAGATGGAGAGAGTTTATTCTCTGTACAGAGAGATTCAGCAGTTTGTGAAATCAGAGAATCACTCAGAGTCTGATCATTCATTTCTAGCAGACAGAGGAACAGACTGATGCATCTGTCAGCTGAGAGACATTCCTCACTCTTGATTTTATCTTTAATGTACCGAGTGATTCTCTTGATGGCCACTGAGCTGTCCACTGTGTGTGTCAGTAGATTCTGTAAGAGTCTCTGATTGAAATCTATTGAGATGCCCAGCAGGAAAAGATGCAATTGTCCATTTCCTTCTTCGCAGAATTTATCAACTGTGCCTTCTAGTAGATCATACAGACAGATTTCTCGGCTGTACCACTTATATCCTTTCAGAAATGACTTTATTGATTCCAAGTTCCTGACTACAAAAGAGTAAAACACAAAGAAAGCAGCTAGAAATTCCTGAAAGCTCAGATGTATGAAGCAGTACACTTTTCTCTGTGGAATCACAGATTCTTCCCTAAAGATCTCAGTGCAAATCCCAGAATACACTGAGGCGTCAGTGACGTCTATGCCGCTCTCTTGCAGGTCCTCTTCATAAAACATCACATTGCCCTTCATCAGCTGTTTGAAAGCCAGTTCACCAAGTTTCACAATCACATCTCTGTTTGAGTCTGACTGCAGGGGTTTCTCTGGATCTTTCTCATCATTATTCTGATTCCTCATGTTGATTTGAGTCAGCAGGAAGTGGATGTACATTTCAGTCACAGTTTGAGGGATTTCTGCATTGTCATCTATTTTCAGGAGGTCTTGAAGCACAGTGGCTGAGATCCAGCAGAAGACGGGTATGTGACACATGATGTGGAGGCTTCTTGATCTTCTAATGCAGCAGATGATTTTGCTGGCTTGATACTCATCACTGATACTCTTCCTTAAATATTCCTCCTTCTGAGGCTCATTGAATCCCTGAATTTCTATCACACGCTCAATGTATTTTGAGGGAATTTGACTGGCTGCTGCTGGTCTGGAGGTGATCCAGATTAGAGCAGAGGGTAGCAGGTCTCCACTGATGAGGTTTGACATCAACACACCCACTGATGAAGACTCATTCACATCATAAACTTTCTGTGTGAATAAAGACAGTGTAAGTTTGCTTTCATCTAGACCATCAAAGATGAACACAACTTTACACTTCTCATAAATCTTTGAGTCCAGATCTTCAAGTTCAGGATGAAAGTCCAGCAGAAGTCTGTGAAGACTGTACTGCTTATCTTTAATCAAGTTCAGCTCTCGAAATGGAAGCACAAACATGAAGTCTATATCCTGATTGGCTTTTCCCTCTGTCCAGTCCAAAATGAACTTCTGCACAGAGACAGATTTTCCAATTCCAGCATTACCTTTAGTGAGAACAGTCTTGATTTTGTGTTTCTCCTCACATTCTGGTTGATTTAAGGGTTTAAAGATGTCATTGCAGTCTCCATCTGTAAAACCTCATGTTGTTTATTCACTCCTTCACTCTCTCCCTCTATGATGTAGAGCTGTGTGTAGATGCTGTTCAGGAGGGTTTGATTATCTCCCTCAAATAAGATTGCATACTAGTTCTTCATGCTGGTTTTGTGTTTGTCTTTGACTCTCTGATGGTCTGTATAGGTCAGATGGGACATCACTGATCTGATCTCATGATCTCTCTTCACTCTGCAGAAACAATGAAGATGAAAAAAAAAAAACTGTGAAAAAGCATTAAAATAGAGAAAATCCTTCAAATATAATTCTCAAACTGTAGTCTGTGTCCCTAAAAAGGGCATGAATACAAATAATCTCACTTACATTCCAGCAATGCAGATAAAAATCTGATTTTCTGTCTATAATAAAAATTCTGTCTGAAGCACTAAAACACTCATAAGATGCAAAGGCTGTATCTGAGATCTATCAGTTGTTCACTCATTTACTATATGAATGGCACATAGTGTGCTGTATAGGGAATAGGTAGCATATCGGACAAGAGGAGGTGACGTTCTTGCGACCTTGCACAGCGTTCCCGAAAAGTTTTCTAAAGGTGACGAAAATCCTGAACCTTTACAGAATCAGGGTTGGGGAGTAACGAAATACAAGTAACTTAGTTATGCATTTAAAATACAAAATTTGAGAAACTATTTCATTACAGTTAGATTTTAAATGGGTGGTAATCAGATTACAGTTACTTCTGAGAAGTATTTTAGATTACCAAAGTGATTACTTTAAAACTCAATGTCATTTAAACAGCACTTGGTGATTCTCTGACTCTGACAGTCTGAAAAAGCGGAGTTAAGTTTCATGTTTTTGACTTTTCATGTTTTGTGATAGTTGTTTGTGAGTCATTTTATAATTGTAAAAATTTGTGTTTGTTCTACACTTATTAGTATTCCAAAGTATTCTAAAGTATTTAGATTAAGTTACTAAGCTTGAGTAATGCAACGAAATACGTTACAAATTACTTTTTAAAGCATGTATTTTGTAATCTGTAGCGAAATACATTTTAAAAGTAACCTACCCAGCCCTGTACAGAACATTAGGGATGTTCCTAAAATGTCCACTTTTGGTTGTGAACTGCTGACTTTAGGGGGACGTTCCATATTGGTAATTCTATAGTCACATAAGAATGTTACTGTGACAAGTAGGGCGGGGTGAGAGCCGTGAGAACTGTGCTAAGGAGCATCACTGTGCACTGCACCTGACTCGTATCTCTCATGGAGGATCTCCGGAAGCATAAAAGGAGGAGCGACGACAGTGAAGGACGAGAGAGAATCAGGCCTGGATTTTATGTTCTTTTATTGCGTTTGTGTGGGTGGCAGTCGTGCGCGAAGGACTGCCACCATTTTACTTTAGTTTTGTATTTGGTTATTTTATGTTTTTTAAAGCTCTCAAATGTTCACCGGTTCCTGCATCCTTCTTCCTGTATCTACTTACCTCATTACAGCTACAAAGAGGAGATTTGGGATGTTAACAGAATGTTTCCATACGGTTCCCTGTTAGTCAGATGGGAACGTTTCATTCAGGACTGTTGTTGAATGTCTGAATGTTGTTTAAGAAGCACCCATTAAGAAGCACTCTCTCTCTCCCCACCCATACATGACCACATTAAATATTCATTTATAATGTGTTTTTGAATGACAGATTGCTGTTATGCATTTTATCTTTGAATGTGTTAAGCATGAACACACAGTGACTATGCCTTTGGTCCCCTAAAGGTTCCTGTAATATTACTAAAGGTTCTGAAAAGATTCAGTAAACACGATGGTAGGACCTAAAGAGGACCATAAAATAACATTTGAGGTTGGTCCCCTAAAGGTCCTTCAAAAGTTATGAGAATGTAATGTAGAGATCTAGAGGGAACATCACATTGTACTGGTCCCATAAACATTCCCCGAACATCCTGAATGTTTTCTGACGGTCCGACTAATAAAATCCCCCAACCCTTAAATGAAATCCACATTGTGACTATCTGTGGAACATCTTGTGGTAACATCACATTTCCAAATAAATTATGGTCCCCTAAACGTTTAGAGAACGTCCTGAATTTTCCATGAAGGTCCGCCAATTAACGTCCCCTAATCTTTAAAGAACTCCACATCGTGACCATCTCTGAATGTTCTACATTACCAGGCGACGTCCTTGACATGAGTGGGTTCAAACTACACATAATTGCCAGTACTAAAAAATGACGATGTTCATGTTTATACTCACTGAAGGTCAGAGGTCTCTGCGCTATCACTGAAATCAGGAGGAGAAAGCAAAGATCTGTTACTCCTCACAGACACACAGCTGGGTTCTGGAGATGCTGCTTTATGTGTATGAACATCCTCTTCATCTCTCGTCTCATAGACGCCCATTTTACAAGCAGTGCTGTAAGAATAGTGAATAGTTAACTGAATTAATTCTAAACATACAATTGAGTCTGCTTTCAGTTTCATTTTTAACTGGTTTATCCCACCATCAGCTAGAGAAGAAAACAATGTTGGCCATTTATAAACACCTGCACAGGTGAAGCACGACATTGTTATTGTATAAAATGTAAATCATTTGACATTTAAATTGGATTTTTACAAAATATTTTATATATGTGTGAATACATTCTACACTTTAAAGTGTGTGATATCCGTATAGAATTTGATGTTAATTATATTATAGAAATGAAATCTTTATCGCACCAAAGATAGATGAAAAACATACAGATTTCTGCAAGAATTAATTATAAATGTGCATTACTTGTTCATTATGTGAATCTTCATTTAGAAGCAGCAGTATTTCAAATGGATCCACTTTATTTGCAACAAAGAATGTGATTGTGCTGTTTGCTTTTGATTATAGACTCCTTGTCTACAACAAGTAAGAGTGAGTCCATATTGACTGCTCTCTTTTTTTATTTCTAAACACTAAACACTGACACATTGAAATACAAAGATACACAAAAAAATGCAGAACACACTCCTAAACAACTGAAAATAATCGAGAATAATCACATTTATACTCACTGAAGGTCAGAGGTCTCTGCTCTATCACTGAACTCAGGAGGAGAAAGCAAAGATCTGTCACTCCTCACAGACACACAGCTGGGTTCTGGAGATGCTGCTTTAGGTGTATGAACATCCTCTTCATCTCTCGTCTCATAGAGACTCATTGTCACGGTGTAGTTGCAGGAAGGAGTGCACGAAGACAGAAGACTGAATTAACAAAGTATTTTAATATCTCAAACAAGGTATAGACAGATATCTCCACACTAGAAACATTAATGACAAACAATGACTGGACTGACACAGAGGGAATATATACTCCAGAGAACAAGAGGATAACGAGTAAGGCACAGGTGACATACATGATTACAAACAAGACACAGCTGAAGACAATGGACTAATAATGAGACAATGACAAACTGAAACTCGAAACAAAGATCATGTGACAACTGACAGGACTAGAACTCAAAACAAAGAAGACAGGACTGGGGAACAGAAACGGACAGACACAGATAGAGATCCTGACACTCATGTTGTAGAAGTGCTGTAGAAATATATGATAAAATTGTAGATATAAGAGGAATATTGAAAAAATTAGACCTCTGTGTATTCCTAATAAAACAAACTATACTTTCCTGACAAACACATTCACACTCTGAGACACAAATTTTTGGATGAATAATCATCTGCCAAAACTCAACTCATATCAGTCGGAGTGTCTGGATCATTCATGAGTGTAAGGATTGTGATCTCTTAAACTTACATTCTTTTCAGCTTTTCACTTCATGATTCCTCAATAAAAGGGATTCTATGAACAGCTGAGATTCATAGTCACTAGCTGCTGCCACCTTGATGTGCTCATTTCATCTCTGAGAAATCTCTCTCCATCTTAACATAAATTACTGTAAGACCTCATAATTCACCAAACGATCGATACTGACTCAATGTCACAGGATAGTTCTGTTTTTACTGAATTTCTGTGTGACTGCAAAAGCCATTTTGAATTTGTTTAGCAAGTACTTAAAGGTTGCCAAGAATAAGAAAAACTGAGAAAGTAAGAAAGTGTCTGAAAATACTCTTACAGTAGGAAATAAGTATATAGCCTACACATGCAAATTTATATTGATTTACCAATGCATGAAAATTAATCCATAAATGTTAGTTCAAACCTACCTCTGTCTCAACAATGAAGAACATCAAACTCAAACTTCATTCAGTTCATAAATCCAGTCTGTCTTTAGATAAAATAATCTGTTCTCAAACTGATTCACATTATTCACAAACAGCTTTTCTCTCCTGTTATCTGAAGTGTACCCTGAAATAGTTTCACTTTTGACATACAGGTTTAACAGGTTTAATTTTTGCATGAGCAGAACATTGGGTGTGTCGTGTGTGTAAAACACACAAGACTCTCTCTCTCTCTCTTTCTCTTTCTCTCTAACTCTCTCTATATTATATATATATATATATATATCTATTCTGCCATATAAGCAGTATAAAAACATTATTAGACCACCATTTATTATTATTATTACACTGAATGTATTATAACATTTTAATATGTCAATTATACTATCAGAAAACTGAACATTTAGCGTTATCAGGCTTTTATTTGTGCTTAATGGATAAAACATCGGAGCGATACGTTTCAGTTTATGGCTGCTATAAATTTTAGCTGCCACATGATGGCACTGTTTTATTTTCGACACTCCATTATGGCGAGTTTACTGTTTTTGGAGTGTGGGCAGAGCCTCTCCTCTGGCTCTGCTCTGGCGTTAACCAACCTCGGCGCGTTGGTTCGTGATCGACGTCGCAACAGTAACCCAGGGAGGCGGGGCTAATCTTGTTGTTGTTGCTGTTGGAAACGGTCGCGCCAGCAATGGCTGCTCATTGAAATCATTCATGGATCCTCTACAGCAGACACGATTGGACTTCTTCGCTACATGTACACCATATAATGTACGTTTATTTTACAGACACCCTATATCTAACAGTAGCACGTGTCAAATTAAATAGGTTCGCTGAATTTGCGCGCGAGAATATCAGAATACTATCAGAATACGCTAGCAGTGATTTGTTTGCATTGTTTTTAGCTAGCGCATGAGTTTTAAGCGAAGCTACATCAACCATCACTGACCCAAACATACCCATTTTGGCATTTTTCAGATTTGAATTAAAAATCAGATGCAATCAGAGTTGTTTTTATTAGATTTTAGACCAGCAATGTAATCATTTATATAGCATACTATAGCGGGAGTTTTGGGAGTTTTTGCTGTCGAGTTAAATATTGCATAATCTAATTAACAGTAATTCTAGTAAGGGTAACTAAATCATTTCTTGGTGATTGTACAAACATAAGCGAATAAATACTGTCTAAAACATCTTTTAGAAACACCAGTTGTTCTTTGATTCCATTGTAATAAATGATATTTTCAGTTTTAGGTTTGTTGTTCCAGAATGAATTTGTCTAAATGCCATCAAAATGCCAGCAGGTGAGTACAGATCACGCATACTTGATGTATAACTACTCTCTTCTCTGTCACTGATGGTCATAGATGGACTTGACTGTAAATCTCTGTTTGACAGGTCAAAGTGATGTGAGAGCTAAGACGAAAGCTCGCTTTGACGAGGTGTTGAAGAGATACGCAAACCCTCCCTCTGAGAAAAAGAAAGCCAAACAGATCTCTGACCAGTCCCAGGAAATTATTGTGGTTAGTAATAGTGAAAATAATCTTTATTTAACCAAGAAAAATCTCATTGACAGAAGGTAATTCACTGTTTACCTCATTATCTGTTATATGAACTACATCCTGTATTCCTGCAGCTTCAGACCTTGAAGAAGAACCTAGATTTGAGTAAAGACACCGAAGATGATGAAGCTATCCTCCATAACACATATGATCCAGCTCAGGGCAGCCCGAGATACACCAAAAACAGTCGACGAGAGAGAGAAGCATCTGTAAAGACCAACATAAACAATGCTGTAAGTGAGGAGGAGCCTAGCGGGAGAAAGAAAAGCAAAAGGAGGCTACCACAACCACCACCCTCTGTTCAAGATGAAGACGACAACGACAGGAGGACTGATTCAGAAATCGATGGAAAACATACTAGGAAGACAAAGAAAGAGAAGGATAAAAGTGGAAAGGATGTCAGTCGGCAGAAAGAAGAAACAGAGAGGGAAGACGATTATTTACAGGCATACCAACATCAGATCTCACAGGAGGAAGAGACCGCTGGAAAGAAGACGGCACGGAAGAAAGCTGTGGAGAAGTTTACGGAGAGCCAGCTGCTAAACAATGAGCTGGAGAAGAAAAGGAAGAAAGAGAAATCAAGAGAACATGATGGTGATAGGAGGTAAAAGATCACAGTTAATGCTATTCTTGGAAGAATTGTGTTCTAGATTATTTACTAAACTATGATGGACTTTTCATATTTGTCTGACCAAAGAAAGTCATTCTTTTTTGCAATTCTGTTTGGAGATGCAAAAGCTGTAGAAATGACACACTTCAGCTTTAGTTCAAGGTTTAACATGGGTTAATTATAGTGTGAGATGCCTCTTGGAGCAAAACGCTTTTTAAAAAAAAACAAAAACATTTAGAAGGTAATACGTGTGATGCCTTTTTTCTTCTTAATGTAGTTTGCCTTTTTGTCTGCAGTCAGACTGAATTGTCGGTGAATAACCAGACAGAAAACAACCTGGATGATGTTGTGGAAGAGTTCAAGGAGGACACAGTCAAATCCAAAGTGAAGAAGAAAAAGAAACAAAAAGAAGGTATGATATGCTGTCTGCACAATCTTAATGTCATCACCATAAATTCTTTTTTTTTTGTTCAAACACAAGTCATATTGCATACAGTATTTACTCTCTTCAATTTAACATCATGATAAAAATCAGATTAGAGTGAAATAAATATCTAAAAATGCATACTATTAAATATTTCCACAATTTTTCTGATTTCACATATAATATAACTACAGTATCCATGTATTCTTTTACTTGTCACCATCATGGAAACTCAGTAACTCTTAATATTTGTGTATATTGTGTTTATTTCATTGTTATTTACATGTGCGATATGTTGGGTTGATTGTGGTTATTCATTTCTGGTTGTAGTGATTGTTGAGGAGGAACAGGCAGAACAGAAACAAGTCTTTGATGACAGTCTAGTGCTGGGAGTTTATATCCACAGGACAGACAGGCTGAAGACAGATCTGATGGTGTCTCACCCTATGGTCAAAGTTCACGTGGTTGATGAGGTCAATGGACAGTATGTCAAGAAGGAGGACAGGTTTGGATTTTACTTTACTTGTTTATTTGTTTTGTTTTTACCTAAAAACAAAACCTGCCAGAAGCCAATTGGATGACTCATTCGCTGCGTCTTAAATCGCACACTGTATAGTAGGTACTTCATTTGGTTTGAAACCTACTTCGTGACCGTTAAAAAGTATGTTCTATGTATTACGAAAATGTGTAGTATGAATTAATTTCTGACGTACTACATTCGCCGTGTTTTCACTGTCATGTCACATAATACATCAGTTGCGTTGCTTCACTTCCATTCATAAATCCTCTCCCGTGGCCTCATGGCATGGTAAAGTGTCCATTGATTGTGTACTTCATAATCTCGGCCGACGTTGTAGGGCATCTGGGTACTTTTTCCTACTGTTTTTCGATTCAAATACTTTGTATTTGGACATACTTCTCTTGTTTTTGCATACCGTACAGTAGGGAATTATTTGATATCAGATACAGTCATAGTCGTCATACCAAATGTAGTCAAATTTATACCCAGTTACTTATTCCATTCACAGCCATCGCCATGTTTCATCCTTCTATGAGCAAGAAAACATCGAGCACATCCTGCCCATCATAACTCAACCCTTTGACTTCAAGAAACACAAATTAACAGTTCCGGAGTGGGAGGAACAGATCATCTTCAATGAGCGCTTTGGATATTTCCTACAAGACGATGATGAGAGTCCACGTGTGATACTGTTTTTTGAGGTTTGTGCACTTGTTTAAAAGTATATTGTCATCCTCTGAGCAAAGAAAGGAATGACTAAAACACGTTGTGATGTTACAGATTCTGGATTTCATCAGTATGGAGGAAGCACGAACAAACGTCTCCGTTGACCATCACGAGCGGGGTTTCCGGAAGATAGCGTGGGCTTTTTTGAAGGTACCAGCTTGATTTTACAGTAGTCTACCTTTGCTATATTTGTTTGGTTATTTTGTCTGTTTGCTCCACAGCTGTTTTGTTTATTTTATGTAATTGTATCCTTTATTATTTCAAGTTCTAAAATAAACTCAAATTTCCACTAAAATCAAACTCTTCAAATATTTCCTCTAGCTTGTAGGAACCAATGGTGTTTTGAATGTTGACACCAAACTACGTCTACAGCTTTACTGCCCTCCTCCGCGGGCAAGGAAACTACCTCAAACAGTTGAAGTGTTTCAGTGGTGGTCAAAATTCCCAAGGAACAAATATGCCTCAACCCTCTACGTCACAGTAAAAGGCCTCAAACCACCACAACATGTAGGTTTACTTTTTTTTCATTTAAAAACTGACAGTGGAAATACAATAAATTGGATGTAAATGAAGTCTTTTCTGGTTTGGATTTGTTGCTCAGGTGGACCCCAGTATCCGCTCCATGATGGCTCTACAGCAGGAGCGGGGCAGCACCTCCTTCAGTGAGCTCAATACTGAGATGACCAATAAAACCAGCCCCCAGTTACTGGAGAGCAAATCAGAAATCATGAAGTGGAGCCGCATGCCTGGACAGGTTTTAGTTTTTTTGCTTTATTGGTGTTAAAGATGGGGGAGTCAGGCTGTGTTCGAAATCACGCCCTCATGAAAACGAGTGAGTGAATTCAGACACTGAGTGCCCCGGAAGGGCTGCCACTTTTGCATAATTTGTACCTGCTGTTTAATGGTTGGTCCAGTAGTAATGAAAGGATTTATCTTGAACTCTTTCATGGAAACTATGTATAAATACCTTAAACAATTTAACAATTAAAATGTATAGCTGTATGATATTGATATTACACTGCACCCACATTGGACCAACAGTTTGGAAAATGGATGGATGCGCGCGACCCTCACTGTGCATTATGGGTATTCTGTAGCGTTGAGTGTGCATCGGTTGTACATTTTGTACTGAGCTGCATTGTGGGATTAAATGAGTGTACTCGATAACGTTCACTATGGTTTGTGCCCGATTTCGAACTGGCTTAATAATTTGAATTGGCCTAATTTTTTCTTATTGATTGTTTAAACAGGTGTGTCGCATCCCGAATAAGCCAATGCACTCCTTCCGTGGAGGTCAGATGGGCTGTTTTACTCTGCGTTTCTCCCATGATGGACGTGTGCTAGCAGCTGCATGTGCAGATAGAGATTCATTTCCTATCATTAGTAAGTAATTTATAACTCAGTTTCTTTACATGTTGTCCTTTGTCTTTTTTATTTTTACATTTTCTCACAAAGACATTTGCAGTTTAGTTGTCAAAAAATATGACGTGCTGTACTTCATTTAAAACTATTTTAAACATAATTTTGTTTGTTAGTTTATACATTTATTCAGTTTTGATCTCATATAAATTAAGAGACTAGATTGACACATTTAGGAAATGTGTTTGTCACATCAAATAGTTCATTACCATTAAAACTAAATCAGTGAAGGCAAAAAACTTGGATAGTGTCAGGAATATTTGTAGGAGACGACTGGAGTGTTTTAATACCAAATGCATGTGTGGTGTCATTAAGCACGGCAGGGGAAACGATGGTATTGGGGATGTGTGTCTGCAGCAGGTGTTGGAAGGATCTACAAAGTTGAAAATGCACCAAAATCCTGTTGAACACAATGCAGCCAAGCATTGGAGATCAAATGTGTATTTTTCAACATAAAATTCCCAAACACACCACACATGCAACAGAACTGCATGTAATGAAATTGTTAATGCTCAGCATTTTGAAATCTTAAAGTGGCCTCCTTAGTTTCCTGACCTTTGAAGCGATTGAAAAGTGATTACTTTGTAGTCAATGTGTGCTTTATTTCCTGTGAGCTTTTTGTTCTTCTATGCCTTTTTTTGCATAATACAATAAAACCGATGTTTAATTATATGCTCAATGAGTTTGCCTTTCTTGCCAAATAATTTTGTCATTTTAATATCTTAACAAAGTTTTCTTTTTCCCAATATAACATACTTCTCGTATTCAGATTGTTTAGAACCCAAAGTGTCATTAACAGCTAATATTGTGCAAATATACCTTCCTGACACAAATTTTGGACACTACTGTGTAAGGGAAAGTCTATTATATATAATATAGAATTTCCCTTTCAAATTCATATATATAAACACAGCTAATGTTTAAAAAACATGTAAAAAAAAAAAAGCCAATTATGCCTCAAGTAATCATTTACATGTCACAATGAATCTCTGTCTTATTTTTAGTATATGAGATTCCATCTGGGAAAGTTCTGGCATCCTTTAATGGCCACCTGAGTGTGGTGTATGATCTCTGCTGGTCCAGAGATGATAAAGATTTGTTAACCGCGTCATCTGATGGAACAGTAAGGTAAATATTGCTTTTTTGTGTATGCAGAGTTACCCTATAATATACAGCTCATTATGATATGTCACAAATATGAGTGAAAGTGTCGACCATTATACTTAGCTTTTTTCTTTCAGATTGTGGAATGTTAAAAGACTGCAGAGTTTTGCTCATAAAACTCTCCCTCACCCCTCATTCGTGTACTGCGCCCAGTTCCACCCACAAGCCCAGAGTCTGGTGGTGACGGGGGGCTACGATGGAATGCTGCGGGTGTGGAACATAGACGTACAAGACGTGAATGGACAACTTCTGCAAGAGTTTGATGGACACAAGACTTTCATCAATACACTGTGTTTTGAACCAGAAGGTACAGTGTAAATTATCGTCATAACTTTGGATGTGACATTAAAAGTTGTGATTTGAGACATTAGTGACGTGGTGTTCTTCTCACAGGGAGCAGAATGTTTTCTGCAGACAATTCCGGCCTCATTATTGTGTGGGGAACCAAGTTAGCGCCTGGGTCTCGCCGTGGACTGACCAGTCAATGGATCATTGAGAGGGTAACAGAGTTCTTAAATACTGCCTGGATACTAGCTATATAAATCGCTATATATCACTAAAGACTGGAATACACTACACAACCTTTAAAAACTGAAGAGAAAACACTAAGTATCATGCGCTTGTTGACTTTGTAAATGGTAATGGAGAAAAACTGGGCATCATACACTAAACCACTAAGGACTAGTTCACATAGAATGCGATATTGCTGTTAAAAACATGTGACGCTGTAGAACGAAAGAGCACAGGGTTTTGTGCTCTTCCGGTTGAAGACGTCCGTGTAGCGCATGTTTTCAGTGAAAAATAATGGCAGTGTAGCTCAGTGAAATGGAAAACAGCGAACGGCCCATAAGGTTCACACAATTAGCAGACTTTCAAGTCGTTCAGAGCCCATCAAACTGACACATGACAAATTAGAATATTATATGTTCTAAAATCAGCTCAAAATATCAAACTTATTTGATATCCTCCAACTGTTCGATTTTCTGAAAAATATGGCAACTCTGACTGCAGAATATCTGCAGAATGGCTCTATATTTCGACAAATAGTGTAGACACCTTCAGACGGTATCAGGCAAATGTCGAGTAGTGTATTAAAGCCTTAAAAGGATAGCTCACCCAAAAATCAAAATTCTGTCATCACTTACTCACCCTTAAGTTGTTCCAAACCTGTATAAATATCTTTGTTCTGTTGAACACAAAGGAAGATATTTTGAAGAATGTTTTTAACCAAACAGTTGAGGGGCACCATTGACTTTCATAGTATTTTTTTTTTTCCATACTGTGGAAGTCAATGTTGCCCCACCACTGTTTGGTTACCTATATTCTTCAAAATATCTTCCTTTGTGTTCAGCAGAACAAAGATGTTTATACATGTTTGGAACAACTTGAGCGTGAGTAAATGATGACAGAATTTTTTTTTGTTTTTGGGTGAACTATCTCTTTAAGGGAATGCCAATTCACTATTTCTCTACAGGAAATTAAAGAGGCAGATCTGATTGGAATATCCATCAACTGGTTAGAGGTGCATCCAAATGGAAGACGACTTTTAATTCATGCCAGAGACAGCGTTTTAAGGGTCATGGATTTGAGAATGTAAGTATCTATCTTTTTTATTAATATTTGATTATATATTTAATACTATAATGTAATATTATTACGTTCTGTTAAAAATCTTTTTAATTTAGATCATTTTTAATTCAGAATTGATAACGGGCACAGATACATTGTGCAGAGTAAGACTAAATATGTGTATAAGGAGTAAACGGGAAAATTTTAATTTCATGTTGACTTTAAATGTCAACACACATGATAATAGTTCATGTTGATGATACCAGCATGACAGGAAGTAATAAAAGAAACAAAGTAAGTGAAAATCTATTGAAACAAACAATTGCCTGTTACAGTCTTGCAGTGAAGAAATACATAGGTGCCACCAACTACAGGGAGAGAGTCAACAGCACGTTCACTCCCTGTGGGAGCTTCATCTTTTCGGGCAGTGAAGATGGATTGGCATATGTGTGGAACTCTGAGACAGGTTTGGAGATTGTTTTGGGTTTATGGGTTATGCGCAACAAACTCAACACATACATATGGGTCTATAGAATAATGTGTAAAACAAAAGGGTTAAAACACTAGGTTAGATGATTACCTTGAAAGTCCATAGATATTGCCGTCAGTTCATACTGCTCTTAACACAAGCAGACGCGATGAGACTCGTTTTTGTGTTTGTTCATGTGACGTTCGGCATAAAGCCTATTTAGTTTGAAAGAAAGTGGAGGTTGAATTTGAATATCTCTTGTCCAGGTGACCAGGTCGCCGTTTACTCCGAGCTGTGTTATTCATCTGCACTTCGAGCTGTTGCTTTCCACCCTCATGAGAACATGGTGGCCTTCTGTTCCTTTGGCCAAAACCAGCTCATCCATCTCTATCTGTATGACCGGAAGGGTAAGTCCTCCAAATGACTCCGAAAACCACTGACTCCGATTCATCAGTAGCTGTTTTCATCCAAAGTTGCGAATTTAACTTCATAGACATCATAACTTACTTGCACTTCAGAGCGCACAGACGAAATGCAATAGACCAGTGTTTCTCAAACTTTTTCAGCCCAAGGACACTTTATCTTCCAATTTTTTTCTGAGGACCACCTAACACGCCCCCCAAAAACAACAAAATAGGAAGTATAAACTAAATTTAAGTTTAATATGCAACTGTTTCAAGTCAAAAACTAATTATTCAAACACAAATGCAATATGATCCATTTTTTCGTTATTAAAACACTGACGTCAACCCCCACTGCCAGCAATCCGGTACGGGTTAAGAGCTTGCCTACTTTGAGTCATCTTTTCGTGGACCACTAGGGGGGCGATGGCGGACCACACTTTAAGAATTACTGCAATAGACGTGGTCATGTTATCTGGTGTTCGGAGGTGGATTCCTGCTATTTGGGAACACTGACATTTAAGACAGTTCGGTGAGGTTATTATACCGGACCATCTTGATGACAGACTATGTTTTTAAAGTTTAAATGGTGTGCAATGAGATTTGATCTCCTGGTTAGTCCAGTTATGCTGTCCCAAAAGTCACATGACTTTTTTCATGCGCATTGAGGAAATTAATTGATCAATGTGTTTTCATCGCTGTTTTTGCGCATTTTGTTATCAGATTAATTCATTTGGCTCAGTTGAGCGTGCAAGGTTTTATGCACATTATTAGAATTTACGCTCATCTTGGGTGTTTCCATTCATCGTTTTTAAATGCGAAATCCCAAAATGCCAAACAAAACAAACACACAACTCACATTGTCATTTCTGTGTAAAGATGAGTGTTTCATTCCTGTACGCAGTGGCTCAGTTGGAGGTGGAGAGTTTGAGAGGGTTTAGTCGTTCAGAGAATCCGGAGAGTAAGACAGGCAGGAATTCATCAGAGGTCACGACCTTTCAGAACTCCTCTGCCACCGGCATGGACCAATTTGCCAGTACAGCTCGTATGTCCCTAAAGATGCAGCGGGTCAAACAGAAACTAGACTCTGTGCTGGTAAAAATGTTAATGATTATATTTAATAAATAATTGATTATTATCAGCATTATATAATTTAGTCAATAAGCAATCAGTAATACTTCAAACCATTTTTTTGCAGGAGCCTCATCGTAGTTCCCCTGGTGTGGATATGTATGAACAAGGCAAGTGACATTCATGATAATGTTTATTTGACATTAAGAAAATGAGCTGTTTTTTTTAATACATGTGCAATGAACAATGTTTTCTTTTTTTTTAAAGGTGTCATGTCTCATATGGGAAGAAGCCTAGAGGTGAATATTTGTATATTTTGCTCTTGGCTATAAAAGTTGTACTAGCAACATAGCTTTTAGAGTTACATTAAAATACCTAAACAGTACTAGTTTTGGCTAGTAACATGAGCCAAAAGACATTTATTGCAGTGCGTATTCTCTGTTTATCTCTTTTGGAGATTTTAAACTTACGAAAGCCCTGAACTGCATGGTGGAAAAAAAAAGAAAAGAACATAACATCTCGTTATTTCAACATAATATCTCGTTATTACAACATAGTATCTCGTTATTTCAAGATATTAAGTCGCTATTACAACATAATATCTTGTTATTTCAACATAATATCTCGTTATTGCATCATAATATCTCGTTATTTCGACATAAGCCTCATTATGTTAAGGACTGTGTTCATTTCGATATTCTCCACTAGAGGGCAGAATAAGACGGAGAATCAATTAAAGAACGCGTTGTTGTTGTTACATTCCCATAGCAGTGTATTATTTAGGCCTATTATTATTATTTTATACATTTTTTATGAGATCGTCTGCCAGAGTTTGTGTCAAGTGCCACGATCGTCGCCGTTTCTGCTGTAAACTACACTGTTGTTTTTTAAATAAAAGATTTGATGACGCATATACCAGGAAGCAGATGCGACCAGAATATGAACCAATAAGCTAAATTGCATAAGCATTTTCCCATAAAGTAGGCTACATATACACACGAGTGTCCAGCTGCCGACAGGAAACTAAACACAGTTTATATAGCCTCTCTTTCTCTTTCTATATAGTCTAGATGGGGGGGGGGGGGGTATTCACGTTGAAAGCAATTAAATAAAGGCATCAGTTTCTGAATGTTGTTCGATATAAATTATGTAGACTAATAATGTAGACCCAATTTTCAGAAACGGTGCAACAAATAAAACGTGAAAAACACAAACAGGAAACTTGTTTTGTTCACTTTTAATTTTATAAATACAATTTAATAAGCTTAGTTTTATATATGAATGGGGTGTTCGTCAACTGATTGCCCCCTGTAGAGATGTGAAGGTAAACCAGTAGCAAAACCTGAGAGCTTGTTGATTTGAATTTGAGAATCAATCATCAAATCTTTTATTTAAAAAACAACAGTGTAGTTTACAGCAGAAACGGCGACGATCGTGGCACTTGACACAAACTCTGGCAGACGATCTCATAAAAAATGTATAAAATAATAATAATAGGCCTAAATAATACACTGCTATGGGAACGTAACAACAACAACGCGTTCTTTAATTGATTCTCCGTCTTATTCTGCCCTCTAGTGGAGAATATCGAAATGAACACAGTCCTTAACATAATGAGGTTTATGTTGAAATAACGAGATATTATGATGAAATAATGAGATATTATGTTGTAATAACGAGATATTATGTTGAAATAACAAGATATTATGTTGATATAACAAGATACGATTTTTTTTCCCCCCCATATCAAGTTTTCTTTTTTTTTTTCACAATGCGGTTCACAAAATATTTGCAATGGGATTGACAATGAAAAATTTACTCAAACTGACACCATACCATACAGCATACACTATCCATGCCCTGTGATTCTGAACCTCAGTAATAACTTCTTTTTGTGTTTTTTTTTCAGGGTCTGACCTCAAATCTTCCTCCATCTCTACTGTCCCCTCATTCCAAACTACAGATGTCCACGTCCCTCAGCTCTCAACTCACTCCACAGGCAACACTCACCTCACACAACAGTATGTTCTCTACATTATCCTCATATTTATGATACATTATATATCATATAGGATAACTTAAACATGCATCATTTTGAAGAGCATGGCACACTTCTGAGAAGAATGAGATTTATTAAAAAGTATTTGATATATATTTTTAGTTTCTTTCTAAGGAATGTCATGTCATGAGGTTTTTAAGCTTTATATCTTCCTCTCCTCTCACAGGTGGTTATAGTCCTGCTGGGCAGCCCATTAGAAGAGCTCCATCCCTAAAACACCAAAAAGTAAGACACTGTGATCTGTTTTTTTATTGCACTACACATCAAAAGTTGAAAAAAATTAATACTTTTATTTAAAAATGCATTAAATTGATCTGATGTGACAGTAAAGACATTTATAATGTTACAAAAGATTTCTATTTCAAATAAATGCTGTTCTTTGAACTTTGTATTCATGAAAGAATCCTGAATGTATCATGGTTTCCACATAAAAATATTAAGCAGCACAGCTGTTTTCAACATTGATGATAAAAATAAGAAATGTTTCTTGAGCAGCAAATCAGCACAGAATGATTTCTGAAGGATCATGTGACACTGAAGACTGGTGAAATGATGCTGAAAATTCAGCTTTGCATCACAGGAATAAATTAAAATTTAAAATATATTAAAATATAACACAGTTTTTTAAGATCGCCAAATAAACGCAGTCTTGGTAAGCATTATAGACTTTCTTTCAAAAACATTAAAAATACCCAAACCTTTATATAGTTATATATATATAGTTTATATATATGTTTTTTGTTTTGTTTTGTATAAGCCGTTTCAATTATTATAAAAGATAAATGTATTTAACACTGAAGAATAATCCAGTTTTGCTCATGAATTATGGGAGATCCTACTCTATTAAATGAAGATTGTGTTAATGTCCACAGAGTTTACTGGACTATGAATTCTCTCAACAAGAAGAGACAGCCTTTGGGCAAATCCATCAGACGGTAAACTTTAATTAGTTTTATTATTTATATTACTCTATATGTTGAGTTACTTTTTGTTTGTTTATGATCTCCTGTATGAAATCTTCTCTAGGTTGTGTCATTGTATGAGTACAGAGCCAATCGATCGGATGAGCTGTCTATACGCCGCGGTGACGTGATACATGTGCTGTACAAAGACAACGAGAGCTGGTGGTTTGGGCGGCTGGTCAGTGGGCAAGAGGGATATTTCCCAGCATCCTATGTGGCTGATGAAGGTACGTGAATGGGAGTTTGATAACTAAAAGCACATGTATGATATTATCTTGTCTAAATCCATTAGGGGTGTAACAATACTCGCAATACGATGTATCGATGCAACGTATAAAAAAACAAAATCTATACCTATATATATATATATATATATATATATATATATATATTTATTTATTTTTTTAATTTTTTTTTTCAAGAGACACCTTCATTTTAACACTGTACACATGTTCACCCGTCAATGTATTATTGGCACCAACATGTACATTTTTGTTTAAACCCACCTGCCAGGGCTTGACAATAAGGACTGCGCGATGGCCCACGGCCAGCGAGAAAGTCAGGACTGTTACTGTCCTGATCGGGTCAGCACTAAATCGCCACATAGCTTTTATCAGTCGCATGTGTTTTGCCAATTTAAGCATTCAAGGGAAAAAGATGCAAAAGAGAAATTATTTCGGTGCTCGAGTGTTGTGTGAGATGTTAGTGCGCACACAGAGAGCGAGTTCTGCGTGAACGGACAAAACAAGCAAAATTACATCAAAATGCCCGTCTTGGTGAATAGCTTGGTAAACGCAGTCGGTTGTGTCTTAAATGAACGTAAACGGTTGAGAAATAAAACGCATGTATCAGTATATTGGATTATTCTTTCAGTCTTAAAGGTGTCATAAACTGTCATTAGATGTGCGACTTGATTTGTTCCATATTATTTATTTTTCTTTATTATTTAAAAAAAAACATGTATTTTTTTGTCGTGGATATCCTATTTGGGATATGGTTGTATCGTATCGCTGACTATGAGAATCAATATCAGATTGTATCATGATGAACCGTTTGATTTACACCCCTAAAATCCAAATGTATCTCCCACAGGGAGTTTTGATGAGGAGCTTTCAAGAGCTTTAAAAGCACAACCATCACTGTTAGATCAAGATGGAGTTGAGCGTGCAACACCAGTCCAGGTAAATGACAAATTATTATTTATCCCTCTCATCAAACAGATGAAAAAACTCTTAAAATCACTAATTATCATGATGTGCTTTGTCCCTGATGTTCCTCCTGCAGCTTTCTGCAGCCATCAGTGCCTCTGGAGAGCTGAAGATCATCTCAGAGCTGGATACTGACCCTGAAGCATCCTCCACCATGTATGAGTTAAAGGGAACCTATTATTCCCATTTACAAAGTCTTGATTTTGTTTTTAGCTCTACTAGATTAAGTTTTCATGCTTGAATGTTCAAAAAACACACAGTGCCCTGATTGGTTGGTTGGATCAGTTGTGATTGGTCAGCTGCTTTGAGCGTGTTTGGGAAATGTCACACCCTTTACCATAACTGCGAGTTTCAACACACTACTAACTCAATCAGGCCTCACCCATTTTTTATATATGCCTTTGGCTGGAATTATTTAAATGAGGAATATTGTGACCGTTGTTAAGGAAAGTTACATTTAAAGTACCGTTTTACAATATTGTGTTACTCCTTAAAAAAAAGAAATGAATTGTGTTATTTACTTTTTATGATGAGTAAATTGTTGCGTTATTATTTTCACATCTTGCCTGGGATTGAATGTTTTTAATTAAAAAAAGGGTGCAGCTCAAACAATCTTTTCAGCTGTGCTGCCATTATGGATTTCAGGGAAAGAAAGTTCAACTCGTACTTCAGCAATAAAATAAAGGAAAGAAACACAAATGTGATGTTTATCTAAAGTCATTTTTTCTTATAAGTATGGTTGAATTGGATCATCTAAGGTCAGCAGCAAAGACAATGGTTCATAAAGTGATATCAAATACATAAAGTATATTTATTTAATTATTGCAGGTTTACAAAATATTCTGAGTTTGCATTTCATTATTTTTATTCATTTTGAATAAATGCATGCTCACATTTACTGCACACTAGAACTGCAATAACCATCATGTCTACTCCACACTCAACATGGAAGCAGGACAGGTGTCAGTCAATAAATCTGAAAAAGTAACTCAGATATTTTGTTGTAAATTTAACAGTAATGCGTTACTTTACTGGTTACTTACGAAAAGTAATCTGATCACATAACTTGCACTACATTACAACACTGATTGTGATGCGTTTGTTCCTGGACAAAACTACAATCGAGACATTTAAGGAAGTTCAGGAACTATATAGATATACGGAGAACTCCCATTGGAGTGACTTTGTGTTTTGTAACATTACATCCTGTAACACAGTTCTTAAGTACGGGAAGAAGGAGGCGGGAACCGGCGAACGTTCAACGTACTTTTAATAAGTAAATAAACAAACAATAAAACGAAAGTAAAAGGGCGGCAGTTCCTCACGGCGACTGCCGCCAAACAAACAAAATAAAACACAACATAAATTCCAGGCCTGGTCCTCCCTCGTCCTTCACTGTCGTCGCTCCTCTTTTATGCTACCGGAGCTCCTCCGTGAGAGATATGAGACCGGTGCGCCGAGCAGCTGAAGCTCATTATCTCTCGCGTCACCGGCCTCGCGCCGTTCCCTCACGGCTCTCGCCCGCCCTGCTCGTCACACATACGTTTTTCATGCTCCAACAGCAACATTACATAATAATGAAAGTTAAAAATGTAAAAAAACATAACAGGACCCATTTAAAGTCTTGTTTTTTGTGATTGCTATTTCTCTTGTGCATATTGATTTTCTTTTCTTTACAGAACAAAAAAGAAGAAGAAAAAGGTGAAGCGGAGTGAAGTTCCCTCTGTTCTGCCCCAGATCCCATCCTCAGATCCTGAAATGTCTTCATCATTATCCAGGAGGAGACCCCTCCCCAGACTAGGCCAGGCCAATGGTGTGTCTGAAGGACCAAATTGACGTGACCCGATTGGATTTCTAAGACTTACCTGTTATTAAGGCACATATAGAACGGAAAAGTGTTTATGTGGATCTATCTTTTGTAGTTGGCCTTATTTTAAAATATATATTTTGTAATTTTGATACTGGTACTTGTAATATGTAGTTTTAGAGGATTGTTTTGTACTGTTTTAATGTAAATAGTGCTTTTATTTTGTTCATATAACATTTTATTTCAATCTTGAATGTAACAGCAACAACGCCAGCAGTTATCATAATGGTCTTTCTAATATAAAAGTATTTTTCACATAACACAGAAGGGAATAAACTATGGCATTTATTTAGCACCAGCGTTAATGCATGCAATTGATTAAATGTATTTATACATTTCTGTATAACAAATTCATGCAAGATTTTACAACTCGCCAGGCAATTGCACATATTGTAAAGTAAAAGAGTAAACAACTTTTGCAGTGTTGGGTGGATTAATATTTTTGCTACCGCTCCAAAGAACCCAAAGATCTCATTGCTATGAAAATACTGCAATGCACATTGTAAAATTGTACATTTGTAGAAGTTGTTTCCATCAGTAGCAATAGTATGTAAATCTGTAAAAGCTGTTGAAATGGGGTCAGTCACAAACTACAGCTAAGACGGGTAATCTGTTAAGTAACATAAAAATACAAATCCCACATTCTTGTACTAGTCCAAAAGATTTCTGAAACTTTAAGACCTCAGAAATAATCAATTGTACTAAAAAACACACTGTAATAATAATAATATACAAAAGGAACTCTAGAGGGTTTCAATTTACTTAAATGTTCACCATTTTTCATGTAAATCATTAAGTTAACAAATACAATAAATAAGCCAAAATATCATTCACTGTTTTACTTTAGTGTGTAAAATGTTCTTATTTAATTTCCCAAATAACATTTGATATGCAAGATGGTTAAAACCAACAACCCATTGATGGGCAGCATTTTCTAGTGAGGGAATCTGTACATCACCCTGCAATATTCTCATAAACAGGGTAAAAGATAAAAACACTAAGTGTTTTATCAAAAGGCACATCTCAGCTGTTTGGTGTAAATGTTATCTTGTTACAAATATATATGAAACATTAATACATATTGTCTCCTCTCTTGAATCAATCTTCTGACAGGACTTTTAACATTTACTTTTGTAAAGTTTCCTGTGTGAAGTTTCAAATGATGTGGGATGGTGTGTCCATCTCAAAATAATAAATGTATTGATCTCTGCATTCTTCATCTGTCAGTCATATTCCACATCACCTGTATTTAGCAGCAATATGATTACGTTTGTTCTTCCATTTAAAAGCTTTAAACAGATTATTTCAGATGATGTCAACCGAGACATTCTGTCTTCGGGAGAAGAGGGGATTTTTCTCCTTGAGATGATATTTCAATCTGGGCCTTTTGTGACCTGAAACAAATAAAATATGATTATCCATTAAATCACGTTTTACCAACTGAAGAAATGTGAATACTTTAAAGAATAATGATTTTTAAAACTAGTATTGTAATAATATTTGCTGAATAAAGCATACATAAACTTACTTCTTTTGTATGTGCTCTACTGTGAAATATATTACTTGTAGTAAGGCCTAAAGAAAGTTAGGTTAAACATACTAGCCAAAAACTTAATATGTACAAAAATGCATACTTAACTTTTCAGATAAGAAAAGACATTTTAAAAATTATGCACTTATTTGCATATCTTTGGTTCTTACAGCGAGAAAAGCAAGTGCGCCTTGAACTCCTGCGCTCCATTCAAAGTTCAGTGCTTGTGTGATGTATCCTCCAATGGTCGGCCCAAAGAACATGCTTCAACATGAAAATTATCCAGGTTTAATGACTGGGAATTAGTAAAAATATACTTGAGTAACAGATGTAAACTTTAATTCAATACACACCCAGCAGACCACACTGCAGAGAACAACCCTGACACCAATCCCAGTGTACTCAAGCCCTCCTCAAAGCCATTTTCACTGCAACAACAGGAAGGTGTGCATCAAAACAGGTTTTTTTAACATGACAGGTTATTGCTGTATTTTGTTCAGTTTTAGGTAGTGCTGGGCGGTATACCAGTTTCAATTTCACGTAAGACCTTCATTTTTTAAATACTGCCATGTAGCAAACAATTGAGCCTTCTCAAAGACCCGCCCCCTTTAGTTACTGTTGTAAAAATACATCACGGAGCAAAGAGGACACTGACACCGCGTCGACAGACATATGAAACAGTTTCATATTTAATATATCGCATTTTTTATAGAAGTTTAAACAAATACTGTATAGTGTCTCTTTAATCGCTGTAGCTCCTTCATTCGGCTCGTGAACCAACATCCCTTCATACTAGTTCATTTATAGCATCAAATAAACATGAATGAACATCAGAAGGAATGTTCCACAGGCGTGGAAACACGCAAATACACACAATTTTTCAAGTTCAAGTTCATCAAAGTTAATCTACTAACTCCCCTGAGTGCTTTGTCGGACAAAATGGCGGATTCAGGGTTATGATTGGTCAAATCGCTTGTCAATCAAACTGTTTGCGACGGGTCAATTGCTGCATTCAATGGCCATGAAGAGCGCCAAATAGTGTATTGAAGTGACACATTAACTGCATATCCGTCTTTCTAATGGTTAAAACTCTATAACACAACAGTAAATAATCCACACAGCTAACTCTCTTTAATACTGAAAATATGCCCTACAATTCCCACAATCCGCACGGAATCCATTCACAAATGGAACTTGCTGTATAAAGTGGAAAGTCAGAATTTTTGAATGAATAAAACAAAAGTAGGGCAGTGTACAATGAATCAAATTTCATTATGGACTAGTGTCTGTAAATATTAAAGCTCAAAAAGGCAGCTTTTGAAATCTTAAGTCTGTATATTCTGCATCTGTGTATGAGCACCGCAATTCTGTTTCATTCCTACTGTTGAGAGATTTTTGTTGGAATTGCCTGTTTGTTCTACCTGGAGGAATCATATTTTTTATTTTCTTGCTTCATTATCATTACGCCGCATGACTTAAAACCTTACGCCATTATCCGAAGGGTTGTTTATGAGTGACTGTGGCTCACAGCTCGATTGCCAGTGGTGTCTCGCTGACTTGTAAGCCGTGCCCTAAAAACCTTCTCCTGGACGATGGTCATGATACTTGTCTGTTTTGCTTGGGTGTTCAACATCTGAGAGAAGCTCTCACGGACCCGTGTCAGAGCGGTGTCTTGCCGAATTAGACTCCAATTCAACGGTAAAGCTCGGGCAGTTGAATTTGGCTGGATTCGCACAGATGTACTGCTAAAAATAAGGCATGCAAGTCTGTTTTTGATCCCTCCATTCACAGTTCCTTCAAATGGCTCTTCTGGCAATGGGCCATGTGACCCGTGAGAGGGGTAACCCTCATGGGGTGCTTCAGAGATGAGCACTTACTGTCGCTTACGGTTCATAAAGACAAATGTCCAGTCCCTTGGGCCAGGATGCACAGTCTTATGACTGGCCAAATTGCCAACTCTGTGCATTTCCACCAATCCCTCTGATATGGGACACGTAACACAGGATGTGGTGATACTCGTGGTACCATGATGGCCAGCCAGACCATGGTTTTCTTTGTAACCAAAACATCTGACAGGCAAACCTTGGAAGGTTACTCCCAGGAAGGACCTTCTCTGCCAGTTGGAGGGCAGCATCTGGCATCCAGATCCAGCTCAGCTTTGGGTCTGCCACTTGGTTGAACCCTTTTCTAGAGCATTGTGCCTCTGCGGTTCTCCACACCATCTCCAATTTAAGGGCTTCTTCCACACGACAGATCTATGCCTCGCACCGGAAGCTGCTTTCTGCATGGTGTCACGAGCTTGATCTTGCAACATGTGACATTCCAAGAGTTTTAAGCCTTCTTCAACATGTAATGGATAAAGGCAAGGCTGCTTCCACGTCGAAGGTGTACTTCGCTCAGATTTCTGCATATTATGTTCCATTTGGGGGATCTTTTGTCTTTGTCTTTTTGTCTTGTCTGCAAAATAATAGATTTTTGGTCATACCGCCCAGCACTAGTTTCAGGGTTAATATCACTTATTCAAACCATTCCAGGAGACATAACTGGGTAAATTAAAGTCTCACTGTGCACAAGCGATCATCTCAGCAAAGGTGGGGATACAGGTCATACACAGAGAAAAGCCCACCACGACCAGCATGAGGACGGTGAGCCAGAGCTGACTGAACACACAAAAAACATTTAACTTGTGATGGTTGTGTGCATTAACAAAACTTAACCTGTTAACAGTTGGACTCTTTATTATAGATGAAGCTCAGCAGATTACTGCAGATGTGAAAGCACTTTAAAAAATAAAAGTGTAAAAAAGTTATAGAAGTTTGAGATTACAGTGAAGCAAATGTACTGAACTATTTTTTTTGTATTTATATATATATATATATATATATATATATTTATATATATTCACTAAAACAAAATTAACTCTAAAATTGTTAGAAAAATCAACGCCATATGTCTAACCAAGTTATCTAATTTTAAGTTGTCACAAAAAATGAGCGCATTAAAAGTTTTTAAAGTATCGTTTCAATGGTTTTCAGGTTTTCAAAACATGAATTCTGAGTGTTGAAGCTTTCAAATGATGAATTTATGATGATTACTAAAATATTTGATAAGGAAAAAAGAAAATAAAAAAAACGCACCAAGTGTCCCGCTAGCTGGACACAGACAGTTAACATGCTATACAGCAAAAGCTGAGAAATTAACATTCAACAAATTTGAAAGTAATGTTTTACCTCCTAATATGAAAAAAGGGAAGTGGTCCGAGGAAACAGAAGCTCACCGCTGTGGCCATTCCTCCAATCACCATCATCCACTTCCTAATTGACTGCACACAGGACACAGATGAAATTATTTCAAAATTTGATTTACACTTTTTTTAACTAAAAATCCATCTGGAAAAAAAACAAACATTTCCCACAAACCATACACTAAAAACTAAACATCTTCAAAAACATTAAACTTATTTAGAAAAATAAAGCAAGCAAATAAGTAGGAAGGCAGGTAACAGAATAAACCATCAAATGTAATATTGGAAATTTCAAACAAATCTTTTTCTTTTTAGAATTTCCAGTCATCACTGTAAACATGTTGATAATTATTTAAATGTTGACTCACAGGATATTTATCACTGATCACACCAAAGATGGGAGATGCCGCCCCATAAGGCAGTGAAAGTCCAATCATGAGCAGCCCCACTGAACCAGCACTGAGATTAAGCTGTTCACACAAAACATTCACAAAGATGTTTTTATATTATTATTGAAGAACTTTCTACATTAACATTCACATTTTTACTATATACACTAATTGAAACTGTGAGAAGTTCACATTAAAAAACATGTAATCTATATCTTAATGCATTACATATACATATTAGTTTCAATGTACTTTCTAAAAATGAACCTTTTCAATGGCGAATATGGACAGTGTTGCATCCAGGAATCCAAGTCCTGAACTCAATGTGAACACCACAAAGCAGATGAGAAGGATCTTTATTGTAGTACACAATTTGAGGAAGGAATTCTGGGAAGGAACAGCATCTATATAAGAATGAGATGAACAGACATGTCTATGTCTATAGCTGGAGGGTAAACAATAACAAAATTAGACACATGGCAATCACATACTTGTGACAAAAGCAGTAATACCTAAATTGGAATAGACTTTAAATTAAATTATTAAAATCATGTGATATTTAACCAGTACGAAATCCAGACTAACCAAAGCTCGGTAAAATCCACATATTAAGGGGTACTGTCGCAAACAGGATACATCCCGTGAAAACGAATGGGATTTCATATCCGAATGACTGATACAACCAACCACCCAACGGAGGCCCCAATATCAGACCAAGACCTGTAAAAATCTCCATGAATCCCTATGAAAACAAGACATTAATGATTTCAGCTTCTGCGTCACTGTAAAGACACATTAACACACATATTCAAAACATAAGAATGGTTCCACCATTGTGTATATGCCTCGACCGTGAGAAACTAAACAAGCAGACAGACTCAATAACTGAACATAAAGATGATTCTCTTGAGGAACAGCACATCTTTGTGACGTGAGCAATAGTGCCTCCTTTGTCAGTTTACTCCAAAACACTATTACTGCACTGAAAAACAAGACCACAGCTTACCAAAACAGTTGCTATGTTGTCGGGGAAAACTTTCGCTGAAACTGCAAAAGACGATGTAACGGAGGCAGAAAAGCCGATTGCATTTATGCACCGTGTGATAAAACAGAGCACAATGAAAACTGTACTATCAGACACTTGGTCGAGAAACCTGCAGAACAAATGGTATTATAAATGATGAAACACAAAAGTGGACAACACCTATAAGCACAAGGACTTTATATTTGAAATATGTACCAAAATATAATGTGGGAACACATATATAGAAGACATAAAAGCTAATAGACATAGACTAAAAGACAAAACATCACAGATACACTCACCCGAAAAGTACAGTACATCCACTCGATACGAACAGCCCTGCCACAATCATAAACTTGGCTCCAATCTGGACAATCTGAAACAGAGGTCAAATGCACTGATATAGAGCGTAATCATTATGGAAAGCTGTTGAATATTATCTTCTGAAATAATTATTAACTTACATATTTACCAAGTATCAATGAGCCCACCAAAGTGCATAATGCATAGATTCCGAATATTAAACCAATCATAGTTTGACTGACACCTTTCTTCTTTGCCTAGAAAACAAATCAAGCAAATATTATATTTTACTGTAGCAGAAGCTTATGCTTTAAAAAACTTTAAATGCCCTGAGCAGAGTACATTGAACAATTTCATATTACAGTTTATTATACAATTCATATTATATAAAATACAATCATTGTACCTCATTTGGGAAAAATGGTCCCAGAATGGAATAGCAGATCATTGAACTGAAGTTTATGGAGGCCATTGAAATAAGTGTTAATATCTGTTGTCTGGACATTTTGGTGGCTGGAGTCTCTGGTGGTGAAGAATCACCTATATAAAGTTTACATGCGTTCATTAGTTAGTAAACACTGTAAACTGCTCGAGTGAGAGCGGTCATTGGCAATCGTGCTAAAAGAGTTCAAATATTCTACTACATGTAGATCACCCTATAACAATTAATAAAATAAATGTATTCACTGTACATACCTCTATCTTCTTCTATATCCATTGTCAAGACTCTGAGATCTTGTAAATCTACCGCGTGCTCAACCTACCAGCTGAGAAACTCAACTGTGCTGATGTCCGATTCTCGAAGAATTGTTCTTTTGAACCGACTCTTTGCAATGATTTGGTCTAACCGATTCGTAAAGCGTGGAACACTCAGCTGTGTTTAAGAGTAAAACGGTGAGGTGAGAAACAATGTGGGGAATATTTTTATGGTGACTCTTATTCATATTTGAGGTTTGTCGTCGACTCAACAGTTTTTTTTTTGTTCTTAGCATTGATAACAATCAAACAATAAACAAAGTTTGAACAATAAACACATATCATAATAATTAAAACAAAATATTTTCTTCAAAAACTTGTTACAAAATAAAATCCAAAATAATGGGGAGAATAAATGAGTCGGTCTGCTGAACTGGTTCATCATCGACAGGAACCGATTCGCTAACATGAATCAGACGCTATTACTAAGCACCCTGGGAACATAATTCCATTGCACCATCTAGAGGCCACACCATAAAGAAGCTTATTTTCATCAGATGATTGCACTAATAACCATAATTCTTAATGAAAGTGTTAATACAAACGTTCATAATTAGAGTGAGATCATTTTACAATATAAATAATCCACACAATTTTCATCAAACTAGTTTGATTTTATTTAGTGACTTAAAGCCTACATTCTAATGCTTTTTCAAGACACCCTTATAAGACATTTTGTAAATGTACATTAGAATAATTTAGCAATAAAGCACAGCTAAAGCCTCACATTCCACATTATTTAAACTGGGCCTGAATCTCCCAGTACAAAGTGGCTAGAAATAACTGCAACTGCAAATCATCAAAGCATACAACATCTAGAATAAGAAGTGCTTAAACGTCAACCATATCAACACTACCCCACTTTGAACCACTGTTTGTCTTACAACAAAAATGTGATTAAAACTGATGAAATTACTGGAAAACCTCAGAAACTAAGCAACAACAGACAAATCAATTAGCCGATTTGCTGTAAGAAATATTAAATATGATGCAGAATATTAAATATCAATACAGAAAAATAAATATTAAAACAATTAGACTAAATACAACAAAAGATGTCCCTTCACATAAACCAAACTAATTAATTGGGGTTGACTATTTAACTTAGGAGTGCAAAAATTATATATCAACTTTAAATTTCATTTAGATTCCTTTCATTGCATAATATACAGTGTATTAAATCTGATTTATATATTGATATGAGATATTTTTGGCAAAGTTAATGCATACTATATAGTTCGTGCTAAAGTGTCATGAACAATTAAAGTAGATTTTTTTTAAGTACATCTAACTACAGCACTTCTGTCATGTTACTTACATGACAACGACAATATAATATAATATATTTGAAACTAATTTTAAAAAATGTTCAAACTTTGATTTCTGTTACTTACTGTAAACATTTAAAAGCAAAGATTTTTTTCGAAAAGGACATTACTGAGATTACTGCAAAAACACAGTGTGCAAATAATGCAATATGACTAAGTCATTTTGTGAAGAACAAAGTTAAATTGATTTGTTAAACCATAAAAAATGCATTCATAATGGCACAACTTGGAAAATGTGATTATAACTGGAATATATTATCTCGGTTTTTCACTTCATGGAAGTGAGTCATGGGATGAATATTCAAACAGTTTTTTCCTCTCTAGATTTCATTGAATTACTGACCACAAACAATAGTTAAAAAAACATCACTTTACAAGGATTATACATAGGCAATCTAAATTTGGCACATTTAAATCTCAGGAATAAACAAAAAGGAGGTGGGGATATCAAGGGAAAAAACAAAGCCCATAATTTAACGTCCATCTTAGATTTCAGTAATTACCTTTACATTTAAATCACACCATTAATGAAATACAAGGGAAAAAATCAATAAAATTGAAATCATAAATGAAATAAGATTCCATCAATACATAAACACTTAACTTTTTTTTTGTTCAGATGTGTACCACCTTTAAGGTGGAACCTTAAATCAGCTTGTACCTCTGTAAACAAAAAGGTACTCTAAAGCACTAAATCTACTGTCAGACCACCTGTGTCAGTCTCGTGTACCTTCTGCCTGAGAGTGACCAGATCTCTCGGCTACTAACCGGCACTGCACAGACATCATGGCAGCAGAGAGCGTTACATTTCTCACAATCTGCAGTCAACAATAATTTCTTTTTCAGTCCATCTGTTCTCATGGACAAGATTGCTGGAGAGGTTTTCTATTTAAGTCTCTGAGTGACATTGGCCAAGGCCACAGCAAATGCCTGTACCGCAGAAAATGGATACTGAAAATCCAGGATGTATGCATTGCCATCGATTCTGCCAAACTGCATTACCTGTAACAGACAAATCACGGATTAGAGGGTAGATGTTTGTTATTTGAAAGGAATTATTATGCATGGAGCTTGTCTTTTAAAAGGTGAACTGTGTTATTTCTTTACCCCTAGTATCATGAAACAGAATAGCAAAAAAAATTGTTTTCAAACTGGTTTCCCTTCCATAAATAAATAAATAAAATTGCTTACCTGGCGTCCATCAAGTTCAATTTGAAAGTTTTTGGCTGACTCTTGTGTCACCCGTCCTCCAAAGTCAAGCTGGTAAACCTGGGTGGCTTCGTTCCACAATGGCTGCTTGTTGGCCATGACATAAACAAAGCCTTGACTGCCAAGACTACGATCCTCTCTCTCATTAGCTTTGCGGCACTTGATTTCCTCAAGTTCATTTGCCGTACGCAGATTGCGTTTGCTCTTCCATCCTTTCTTGCTGCTCTGGCTTTGGTTCATTAACTCATCACCACTAATAAAGAGCTCAGGCTCACTCTCTGAGCTGTCCTGGAACTCATTGGAGGTCCTACTCAGTTTCTTGGCCTTGTTCAATGGCTCTTTCTGTCCTTTAGGCTTCTTCTTTTCCCTGCTGCCAAGTCTTGGGCTGGAGATCAGGGAATTGAAGTCAGAGAGTGTGCGACTTTCTTTTTTAGATTTCCCTTCAGAGACTCCAGACATGTTAGCCTCTTCTGCCCTACTGTCAAGCCTCTTACGCCCCTTTTTGCTGAACCTCTCTGCTCCTTGTGGACTCTCATTGAGAGAGGACTGATCCTGAAAGCTATCCCCAGATTCTGTGACCACCTCGGAGGTGCTCTGATGGTTCAAGTGTTCAACAGGTGGTGGAGGGGGAGGGAGAGGAGGAGGAGGAGGAGGTTGTGGGGGAGGTGGAGGTGGTGGAGGCGGAGAGAGAACCGGCTTCTCCAGGGCCTGATGGGTCTTACTAGGCAGTGTAGCAGAATGGTCTGGCATGGGAGGGCAAGTGCTATATGTGCTCCAAGGATGCAAGCTCATTGGATGCAGCTGAAGGTTGTTACATGAGCTTGTCCCTGGGTACATGGGTGGCAGAGTGCAACAACCTAGATTGGTCAAATTAGAGGGATAACCTGGGGGTAGGACTAATGTTGGGTCTGGTTGGCTGAAAGGGCTAGATGTTACAATATCATTGGGGCCACATGGTTGTGCAGGACTCTGCATAGGCTGTAGTTGAGGCCCACTATGCCCTACTACCGGAGGGAAGGGTGAAAGGGATAACTGATAAGCTGAAGGAAGGGTCATAGAACTGGGACTAGGGGAAGGCTTTGTTGAAAGGACAAAAGGTAGCCGGGTCATGTCTAAGTGCTGTGGTTGGCCAAGAATAAATGGCGGAGGCTTATGAGGTGGTCCTGGAGGTCCAGGCAACAAATTTTGCTCTTGAGGTATCCAGAGTTGTTCTGCGGCAGGAGAGTCCCATTGGTAAGGTGGAGGTCGTTTAACTGTTAAATTGACATCCCCCAGTGTTAAATGCCGTACTGACTTTTCAAGATGGCACTGCTGACTAAGTGTCTCATCTTCCGTAAAGGCAGAGTTCACGTAGACAGTTCTGTCTCTACTGTTGTCAATGGGACTCAGGAGGTTATAGGAGGACTGGGAAGCTAATGGCGAAGCACTTTTGGAGTGCACAATTATAGTGCTGTGTTGGGCCCCTTTGCCAGGTGGGAAGTCTTGCCTCACCACAGTTCCTCCAGCAATTCCACTGCTGTTGGTGCCACCACCGGTGACACTTACACTAGTGCTGCTGCTATTACTGCTACACTGAGTGCATGTATACAAAGCTGTGGGTATCCTTGGCTGATATGAGAGTGTAAGGGAACCGTTCATTTTGGATTTTGTTGGTAAAGTCCTCACTGTGTCCACCATTTGAGAAACCTTCAGGGTCAGTTCCCTTCGATCTCGACGTAAAGTGGCATGAATCAAACTGCTGTCAATCCTCTGTGTACTTCTGATTGTGTTCATCTGGTTTGATGTGTCTGGATATGGTGGTGGGTCTCCGCTTGGTATAGAATATCTAGGCACTGAGAGGCGACTCAGAGTTGCTGAGCTGTACGGCAACTGGACTTTCTTGTTCTCAGATGAAGTTACTTTCAATGTGGCGGAGCTGCCCATTCCTTGAATCCCATAGGCATTTTGGTTTCTTAACAGGCGTCTTCTTGGACGACACACCTCTTCGACATTTCCACTGCTGTCAAATGTGGTGATTCTTTCATAGCCTAATGGAGTTGGATACTGGAGCCCAATTGGATGAAGAGAGAATTCATCCTTAGTTAAACATGGATCTGTTGTCAGCGTAGTGCCATTCTCATTACTAACAAGGAGACCTGGAGGCGCCGTAGTGGGTACGGCGGCTGCAGCAGATACCACGGTACCTGGGTAAGGTGGTGGAGGGTTTATTTTGCGCATCTGGACCTCAAGAGTGTCAGTTTCAATGAATGACTGTGGTCGTGAAGGAACCTTCAGAGGAAGCACTTGTTCTCCTCTATCTGGTGGCTGGTCTGGATGAGGAATTTGAGGCATCAGCTGTAATTGATGGAGGGTGAGAGTAGCATACCCTGAAGGTGGAGGCTGTAGTGTCATTTGCATTTTGAGTTGCTGTTGCATTTGCTGATGCTGTCTTTGCATTTGTTGATGCTGCAGCTGTATTTGTTGATGTTGCTGTTGAAGCTGTTGCTGCTGCTGCCTCATCTCTTGAATTTGCTGTCGAATTTGTTGCTGCTGCTGTTGCATCTGTTGTTGCTGCTGCTGCATTTGCTCATGCTGCAGCTGCAACTGGTGCTGCTGCTGTTGAAATTGTTGTTGATGCTGTTGGTGGATTTGTTGTTGATGCTGTTGATGAATTTGTTGTTGATGCTGTTGCACTTGCTGCTGAATTTGTTGCTGCTGCTGTTGCAGTTGCTGTTGTTGCAGTTGCTGCTGATGCAATTGCTGCTGATGTTGTTGCAATTGCTGTTGATGTTGCTGTTGTAGTTGTTGATGCTGCTGTTGCAGCTGTTGTTGATGCTGCTGTTGTAGCTGTTGTTGATGCTGCTGTTGCAATTGTTGTTGATGCTGCTGTTGCAGCTGTTGTTGATGCTGCTGTTGCAGTTGTTGTTGATGCTGTTGTGTTTGCAATTGCTGCTGATGCTGGATGTGTTGCTGCTGCAGCGACTGTTGATGCAGCTGTTGCGACTGATGTTGCAATTTCAGATGATGCTGTTGTGGTTGTAATTGCTGTTGATGCTTTGATTGTTGATGGTCTTGTTGTTGCTGTTGTTGCTGACGTTGTTGGTGGGGTTGTGGTGGCAGATGATGTGGAGGAGGAGGAAGAGTTCCACTCAGGATGTTACTCATTTCCAGTCCGCTGAATATCACCTGTCCAGGGTTCGAGTATCTGGTTGGCACAGTGTACTGTGCCGTCACAGTGCCCTGACTATGCTCTGACACTGTTGCATTAGCTGCTGCTGCTGTTGCTGCTGCGGCTGCAGCTGCCGCTGCTGCAGTAGCTGTGGGATTGGTGAGGACATCAAGCTGAATATTCTGATTGGCTAGAAGAGACTGGACAAGGCCTATACTCTGTGTAGGTGACATGGCTTGCGCAGGGCTGTGAATTGGAGCAATGGGAATATTAACTGTGCAAGGAGGATTGTCGGATGACACTCCTGAAGGTCCCATCACTAGAAATAAGCAAGAACATCTTGAGATTAATTTCTTGATTATCTTTACTTCTTGTATTAGTCAAGCAATACAGAGACAAAATGTACAAAAATGTTCCACTGATTCTTACCAGGTAAATCATCTTCATCTTCACTGAACACATTGGGATTGAAGACTGGAAGGCTCATGAAGTCCAAGGAAATTTTACGCACCTCAGGCAAATAGATGGTCATCTGACGAGGTTGCAGGTGCAGCAAACTAGTTTTATAAATAACTGTAACATCATGCATTATTAGTCAAAACATTTAATAAACATTAGGATTATTCCTTAAAAAATACTTATTAAAAGTGTTAATTTGCACACAAAACCTGACATACCTGCTCCTAAGTTAGCTGGCAAAAAGGAAGCTAGGCCCACAATCTTAAACTTTGTTCCCCAGATGTTAGAGGTGACCTGGGCTAAGTAATTATGCTGCAAAGCAAATTTAGTGATAGTTATAGAAAATATTCAAGGTCAAAGTCAGTTTGTTGTCATTTCTCTTCAGCATAGCAGGAGATTAAAGAAAATGAGGTGTCTACTGAGGTCATGGTGCAGAATATGTTACAAAAGCGTAGCAGCGTCCTGTAGACAAAGGCAATAAATACAAGCACTTGTCTTATCAATTTTAGGAAAATAGATTAATATAAAATGATTTCCAAAATTAACTTGCAAATAAGATGTTAAGTACCTCACTAAAGCCATCAACTGAAAATTCCCTTCGAGTAAGACTTGGAGACCGAACTGGAGGCTTCTTTGGTAATCTAGGAGACCTAGACATTTCTTGAGATGTTTGGGCAAGTTTGGGAGACTTTCTTGATTCCATATTAATTCTAGGCAATAAAACAAATATGAAACAAAATACAATTGAAATAAATGTATTCTTGTATTTATTATCAAGTCAATAGCTGTTGATTTGTTTAGTAATTTTGTTTTGTTGAGTTATATTTTTTATAAATGTACTGTATTGTGTTTTGTAAAGGTTGTGATGGAACAAACATTTCTGTTAAGTTACAGGCACCTTGTAATATTTAGTGAATTTTATATTCAACAGTACCTTATATGTTTAGAGTACCTAGGAAGCTTAGGAGACCTGTTTCCTCTGGAAAGTTTTGGCGACTTTCGCCCAACCCACTCATCACTCAACTCAATATCACTTGAGTCTGAGCAATTACAGCTGTCAGTCATATAGGAGATCATACCATTTACACAGACCTCATCTGAAAGACAAATTAAAGATGTCTGAAATCAGCTATTAAGACAAAAATCAAACAAATAAAACACTTACGCAGTTTGCTTAACAAGAATGTGGGTTTAACGGTCGCCAACTTTACGTTTTTTTATTTGAACTTTCCTTTAATGTGTAATCCTTTATTGTGCATGTAAACAGTCTGAAAAGTTACAATGCATAAAGTTCATACCAAAGGAGTTAATCGCTCCAACAGAAAAAAACTTGCCTCTTTGTATTTCTGCTATTATTTTTGTGACTTAGTTACATCAACATGGTACAGATGTGCATAATGCCCACCTACTGACTGCTTTGGCCTACCCTTAAATAACAACTGGGTAACTATGTCCAGGAGACACTGTTTTTTTTCACTACGATACCAAAAAACCCATTGTCTGGACTTCGAAGAGCGACACTATAGTTACCACAGATATGATATTTTTTTGTTGTTTACAACTGTTCAACTGTACAACTGCTCATGACACCATGACACCTCGGGAGCAGAAACATGATTTTGGTGAGGGGAGTTACATTTTTGACACACTCTAAGCAGATCACAACAGACTGGGCCAAATGACCAATCAGAGGAGACTGGTTTTCGGAAAGGTGACCTTTAAAAAGACAGACTTCTAAAACAGAGTGAAAAGAGGTGCTGCAGCAATGTACAGTATGAGAAAAATAATGAATTTATTAAACTTTAAATTACGAAAATGTATTCCAGCAGACGCCAAAAATTATAAATAAGCATAATATGGGTACTTTAAAGTGTACATGATCAGCAATAGTACATATAGAAGTACCTGCTTTACCATCCATTTTTGGGTCCATTATGACAAACTCTGGTCGCAGTTTGCTGATGCGACGGCCCTTGAGAATAGGCACCAGACCTCCAAGGTGTTCCAGATAGAGGGTGTAACAGGGGCCTCCTGCGTCTGGGTTCTCCTCTGAACGTTTCATAGTGCAGTGCAGCCGTTCATTTCCTGCTGTGGGATAGCTCACAAAGTCTCTAATGTTGTTTGGATCAGGGATGGGGGGCTTGCAAGATGAAAAAGATTATGCATTAATTCAAATATTTGCATATCAAACTGTAAAAACTTCACTTCCTGCTTCTGTACCTTGATAGTTGGAATGAATGCAGTGGTAACGTAGGAACAGAGGAGAGAAGGCATGTTCAGTTTTCCCACATCTCTCTCCTCTTTAAGAGCACTGGCAATGCCCTGCTGACACAGAAGCTGCAGGCTGGCCACACGGTGCTCTACACGCACTACATACAGGGCTGGTCCACACGCCAGAAACAGCCGGGAGTCCCTGTGACCCCAGCAAATAGTGGTAATGGGTCTCTACAACCAAAAGATATGTAGATTATATATCGTTTATTTCTAATTTAATGTAGGATGTAGTTTATGTCAGTGGTTCTCATATGGTGGGTCATAACTTAAAATGGGCCATATGTCCACATTAGAAATGAATTAATAAGACATATATCAAATAAATGCTGTTCTATTAAACTTTGTTCATCAAAAAATCCTGAAAAAATAATAAGAAACATTATTAACAATTGAGCAACAATTATAAATGGTAATACTTGAGCACCAAATTAGCATATTAGAATGATTTCTGAAGGATGATGTGACTGGAGTAATAATGCTGAAAATTCAGCTTCTCATCACAGGAATAAATTACATTTGAAAATATATTAAAATAGAAAACAGACCTTTTAAATTGTAAAAATGTTTCACAATATTATGGTTTTTACTATACAAATAAATAAAGCCTTGGTAAGCATAAGAGACTTCTTTTAAAAACATAAAAAAAAGTTAATTATTCCAAACTTTTGACCGGTAGTGTATATATGCTCAGATTGATAAATGGTTGATGATAAATGATTGGTCTGATGACTGGTCACATCTCACTTGGGCTGGAGTTTCTAAAGTGTATATATGTTCTCCTTGGACATTGTAAAACTTGACAAGGGCATTCCTCATCAAGGAGGCACAGGCTGAGTCAGCGGGTAGACCGTGTCTCTCCATCCCGGCCACTGCCAGCAGGTCTCCCTGAGAGCACCACTGTACCTCCACGTCTGAAAAACAACAGTCTGTCCAGTCAGATAATACAGCATGTGTTATGTAGCTCTGTCATAAGGAATCAACATTCATGATATGCTATTACAAAATAGCCATACTTTAAAATGATGATTTATACATTTTTATCATTTTAATTATTGCAAGTATTTTTATATATAATATATGCTAAACCTCTATTGTAGTTGAACTTACTGTAAATGTTAATAGACAATATTGCCTAGGACTAGGAAAACAACAGCATGCCATAGATGTAGAAAAAACTCTAATATTCTGTTCATTATAATCCGGTGGTAAAACACATACTTACTAATTCATTTACTGCAAGAACAGCAGTGTTTTACCTTTCAGTCCTGAGCGTATAATGTTAGGTGAAAGGTCATCATAGTTGTTCATCAAACTAATGTCTCCCGATATGAAGCTGACCGTTAGCAGTGGTTTGAGATTTTGCACTTGAAGGGAAACATGGTTTTTACAGTTAATAACATTTAAAAAGTCATTTACGTATCACTGCCTTGCAATCACCCTTAAAAATGTATAACATTTTCTATACCTTTAAAAGTTTAAGGTTTTCATTTATTTATTATTATAGTCATTTAGAAAGCAGTCTATGTACTGGTGCTTGTAAAAACCCAGGAAGGCTTTACTTTTTTCATTAACAGAAGATTTATGCAATATACTTGTATTCAAATGTGATTTTGTAATCTCCAAGAAAATCAAGAGCCCTATTCAGTTAAAAATGATTCTTAATACTATGGAGGAACCATGGAAGAGGCTTTGACATCTTAGAACCATGGAAGAAGTTTTATTTAAGAGTGTATTATACCTTGAGCTGGAGTAGAGTCATCAGAGTCTGTATCGCTCTCAGTGCTGTCCTCCACCAGGAAGTTCGGGCAGTTCCAGGACATGCTGACTATGCCATCTGACTCATGCAGCAGAACATGGGCAAGCATACGGCCGTGGCAGTCCATAACTATGACTTGCCCGTCTGCTGTTCCAAAAAGCACCTAGGGAGATTAAATGAATGCAAACACCAAATTAGGGAAATCAGGCATTAGTCCAAGGGAATCGGTCCAAGTCATTTGTTGACCACAAACACCTTTCAGACCGTTTCCTTCGATTTGATGATGTCAAACCAAAAAGTTACCTGCTGGTCATCAGGGGTCCAGATTCCACAGGTGATCTGGCTCTCCAAATTGATCTCAGATGACCAGTGTCTCTGACCACTGACTGAGCCCACCAGGACAAAACCATCCCTATAGGCGATCAAGGCCTGTGTGCCATCATGTGACCAGGTGAAGTCACTCACCTAGAAAACAAACCACTAGTTCGTTAAGCAGTTCACGTTAGAATCAAAGCTGCTTTTTTAACATTTTGATTCAATTGCAAAATAATTTGCATTTTTAACAAGCAGGAGTTTCATTAAGAGACACAAAATATAATAATCCCTTTTGAAACATATTAAATATTTATGCATGTACTTAAGTTTTAGTCTTTTTGTGTGAGTATAAGCATATGAATGCATTTTTAATCAAAACATATTAGTACGTTCATCAGTCTTGACATATCATAAAAATATAATTGCACTCTGTACACAGATGAAAAATAAGCAGTAAATATACTAACATACCTGAGCACCTCTGTCATTCACCAGCTCTACAGACCATCTCCCTTCATACTGGATCCACACAAATATCCCTCCCTCCATGTCACACGTTGCAAGCTTCTGAAACGGTTCATTCCACCTCACAAGGACCACCTGTAAAAGAACAGCACCATGGGAATGAAATTCAAGCAGAATTTTGCAAGAGTTTGAAAAATTGAAAAACAGACATTATTTATTTTGGTCTATGCAAAAAAATGCGCATGAAAAAAACCCCAAAAAATGTATTCCAAATAAATGCGCATGGTGGGTAGGTAAGGGAATAATGGGATAAGTTAAGTAGTATTCGGATTTTTTACCTCATATGAGGGTACATGATTTTAAAAAGATTTTTCAAAACATCCACAGTAAATTATCGTAATTTTGAAGGTAAATGACTGTAATCTGTTAACGGTAGGTTACCTTACACTATGCAGTGAAAAGCTGTAATAGATCTAATAGGACTTTTCAGTAAAATGCTGTAAAATATACAGTTTTTGAAAGTGAACCAGTTATCTTATAATTTAAAAGAAAAAAGAAACATAAATTGACATTCCAAGAATCAGCACACATTGATGGGTTATATATAGAAGTATGAAGTAAAACTAAGAAAAAAAAATCTGTTAAAAAACGGCATTGTTATTTATTTCCTTCGGTTTAAAGTGGAAAATATTACTTAGTGCACATTTAAAGCTCACAATTCAAAAATTTAAACCAAAAAAGAGGAGTTATTGCCTAAACAAGAATCTAAAGGAGATGCGAACTCCCACCTCACTGTTATGACCCCGTAAATTGAAGTTGATTCTTTGTGGGGTATTTCTGTCCCTTCTGCAGTGACTAGACGTGAACGTCACGCCCACAACACCCCTGGCGTTCCCAGTGGCAAGCCAGCCCTCCTCATAGTAGCGCCTCCTGCACACCGGCTTCTCCTTCTCACTCTTGGGAACTCGCCCTTTCCATGAGAGGCAGAGGATGTTGGAGTCACTGCAGAGGACCGGACCATGTTCCACCGCAGCCAACATCCCAACAGACTGACCAGGCTACATGTGTAGAGGGAGAGGGAGTTAATATTTACATTATTCAAAACACTTGTAAAATCTGTGATGTCATTTTTGATGGTCAATACTAAACTACATTACAAAACGTGCATATTCATTCTGTAGATGGGTTGTTAGGCAAGGCAAGATTATTGAATTATACATAAAGTGTATATTTTAAATGCTGTGACTGGTCAACATTGTAAATAGACCTTTAGGTTTTTGCATTTCATTTACAAGATGATTTTAACACGCAAAGAGAAATGAAAGACATTAATAGGTTGATTTGAAAATTACCAGACAATTTTTTCATTATTTTTGATATTTAATTTAGTGATACTAGTGGCACACAAATTACCCACTTTACCTTTAAAGAACCCTTTATGGTGGAACAAATACATTTTTAAAGGTACAAACATGTAGTTTCTCAATTAATACAATAAAACGGCATAAACATGCATAATAACTATAAAAGAATTTTCAAAAAATAGGTAACACTTTACAATAAGATTATCATTAGTTAGCATTAGTTAGTTAACATGAACTTATAATGAACTGCACTTATACAGCATTTATTAATCTTTGTCAGTGTTAAACATTTACTAACACTTTATTAAAATCTTAATTAGTTAAAGCACTGTGAACATGAACAAACAATGAAAAACTGTATTTTCATTAACTAACGTTAACGAAGATTAGTAAATACTGTAACAAATGTATTGCTCATGGTTAATTCATATTAGTAAATACATTATCTAATGATTAACTAATGAACCTTATTGTAAAGTGTTACCAAAAATTGTTTATAATAGTTTCAGGTGGAAAGTCACACGCCAACTGGCCACTTGTAGAACTAATATATTTGACAGTATCTGCTTCTAAAATAAAATGTAATAAAGAACATATACTCTTTCAGCAGAAAATATTATCTTGAAATGCATGAAAATCTAATATCTGAAAGTACTCACCTTTTCATAGTCCCTGGACATTATTAGTCCGAATTCTGTCTTTAAAGGAGTGCTCCATTTTGCTTGCTTATTCAAAAAATGTGCAGTACAACCTGAGAATGCTTAACTGCAGATGTGTCTTAAGAAAGAGTGTGACTGAAATCAGGCCATTATAGTCTGTGACTAATGCACATCATGAGGAATACAATTTATTCTATTTCTATTCAGCACGATGCAAATTATGAGAAGTCAAGGCCTATTGCCGTTTCTTTTCATTATACCAAACCGGTTTTCAGCCTTTGGTATTCCAGGATTTCTATGCAAAGAGAACACACACATACACACACACATACACACACACACACACACACACACATAAATGTATTGAGAAAGAATAAAGCACATCACACTAACACTGAAACAGATCATTTGCAAATTGAAGAGCAAGAACAAGCCACCTATGAGACAAGCGCTGCATGCAGAATCTTTTAAATACATTTCATTTCTCTGTCTGCACCCACACTTGAGTTGACATTGGTCCCCCATTACGTCACAGGATGTTTAAAGCTTCTGCAATTCATGCTTTACACTAAGAACAACGCAGCAGAAATTATGCTTAGAAGCGTCTGTACAAAAAAGGCGTGCAAACGCGCAAAAATATATATAGAAATCTGCACAAGTAGGGATGAGGCAGCTCGCAGGCGTCATGGCAACAGGGATGTGATGATGGCTGAATTTTAATGACACCCAGCCTAACACTTCAGAACAGCATTTATTCTCATTTCAAATAGAAATATTCATTTTTATCCCAGGCTTATTAATATAAGTGAAATTTCGTTTACAACATAATCTCAGTATTAAATTGCTATAGAATTAATATAAAAATAAACATATAGGGCTTCCAGATCATAACTGGCTCAGTTTTACACATCTCTTTATCTCTTTACATGAGAATTGTGGCAGGTATTTCAGGCAATTAAGCTGGATGCAGTTTAGAATAAATTCATCAACTATGGTTGCCACCTACACTCGTGATATAATTACACAACCATCAAGGATACAACATTGACCATTATTGTGACATTCCAAAAAAAATCACATGAGAACAATGTGAACCAAAAAGAAAATAATTCATTCGAGTAATAAAATAAAAATTCTGCATTCATTTGTATCAGCAAACTCACCTCTACCAACTCGCTCTCAATGCGTCTAAATGGTTGCCAGATGCTCATGCTGGATTTTACCCCAAAGCACATTAAAGTCATGCAGTGAGACGCAGTCCATTGTCGCAAAAGAACCCTTTAATGGGGGATTTTTCAGGATGTGAAGGCAACCCGCGCTCTGACGGAATGGTGCTTTGGATCACGTGACTGCCAACCCCATCCAGATAGTAGCCTATACATCAAGTGCGGTGCACAAAACGAACTGATTTGAATCACCAATCTTCATTATTTTTCTGTCATTAAGGCATTTACGAATAATAGGCTATTAAGCTTCATGGATAAAATAAAGCACGAATTTCAAAGACTACGATTAAATCACGCTACTAGAATGCGATTCATAACGCTGTCTTTCATTTCAGTGCTTAAGCGCGGTCAGTTTTCAAGTTGTTTTTGTCGTATTTTTACTTTGACTCCTCTTTTTACCAGTGTTTTCTCATTAATTTTCTATAAAAACTATTTAAAAAATTTCTATAGTAAGTTGCTTTGGATATTCACAAGTTTTTTTCAGTCATGAACCGTTTTATGCCAAAAAGGTGGCGATAGGTGTTGAAAGAATCATTGAATCATTCACTCACACAACTCGTTAGAACACCGACTCATTCGCGACATAAACACACGATTTACCCTCAAATTAAGATACTTTTCCCATCAATATTTTCAAATGCTAGACATGGCTTTCATCAAGACGTTGTGTAAAAACACAGCAACAGCCTAAATTACATAATGTTTATTTGTTTCACGAATGAAATTTACAGGCTCACAATTACAAAAAACCGATTCGTTCAGTCAAAGAGGCGTATTGGTTTAGTAGCCCAACCAATGTTTCTTAATTGCCCTCAATCAAAGGCTACTGGCTCGTACTACAGTCAGTGTTTAAAAAGGTAAGAAAGCTTACTTCACTTCACTACTTCAGTAAGTGAACGAAATACAGTCAGTGTGCTTGGAAAAGCACGATTCGTCGACTCAAAAGATTCGTTGAACCAAACTAACTAGCTCACACTAACAGACAAGTGTAGCTAGTTAAAGGTTCTGATTTTTTTTTTTAAATGTCCCTACAACCTGACAGATGACATTGAAATAGGTGTTCAGATGTCTTTTACAGACTTTGTAAGCAAATGGTAGGGCAGACTATTTACCTCAGAGCTTATGGTAAGTTTGACCTGAAAGTTTATTTGAAAGGAACATTTTCTTCTGAAAACCACCTGTTGTGCCTGTACTGATATATGTTGTAAATGGTGTAAGGTTTTTATTAGTGAAAAGTAATAGCACTTCCTTTGCTCAGACATTCTGCAACAAGGCTCAGTACTCAGGAGAGATACTTTTGTCTCAGGAAAGGCAGACAGAACAATACCATATTGAAAAGATTCCCAAGAGGCACTCTGCTGTACTCTCTGATGTTTGTGTATGGTCTACTTTAGTAGACAAAAATAGGAATACAGTGTAATATTCCTTCACTTTTGTATGTAGGTGTATTTTGGTACCATATATGGTAGGCTATATGAATATCATTTAGTATCATGGTCTATGTCAAAGTACACAGTTTTAGACACCTATGTGTCATATTGACCCATAGTTTCCAGGTGTTAGTGAGGCCAGCAGGGGGTGCTCACCCTGTGGTCTGTGTGGGTCCTAACACCCCAGTATAGTGATGGGGACAACATGTTGTCAAAAAGCACCGTCCTTCGGATGAGACGTTAAACCGAGGTCCCGATTCTCTGTGGTCAT